>CM055122.1:471955770-472555770 GCA_029206835.1 Rana muscosa
AAATTCTCCTTGTGCTATACTGTGCTAAAGCATTGATCATCAACCATCTTTAAAAAAACATTTTTTCTAGGGACAGAAAACTATAGGTAGGGAGAGTGTCAGTGTGTTTTACTGTGCTAATCCTTGTTTCTAGGGACAGGGAAGGACAGTGAGGGAAATTCTCCTTGTGCTATACTGTGCTAAAGCATTGATCATCAACCATCTTTAAAAAAACATTTTTTCTAGGGACAGAAAACTATAGGTAGGGAGAGTGTCAGTGTGTTTTACTGTGCTAATCCTTGTTTCTAGGGACAGGGAAGGACAGTGAGGGAAATTCTCCTTGTGCTATACTGTGCTAAAGCATTGATCATCAACCATCTTTAAAAAAACATTTTTTCTAGGGACAGAAAACTATAGGTAGGGAGAGTGTCAGTGTGTTTTACTGTGCTAATCCTTGTTTCTAGGGACAGGGAAGGACAGTGAGGGAAATTCTCCTTGTGCTATACTGTGCTAAAGCATTGATCATCAACCATCTTTAAAAAAACATTTTTTCTAGGGACAGAAAACTATAGGTAGGGAGAGTGTCAGTGTGTTTTTACTGTGCTAATCCTTGTTTCTAGGGACAGGGAAATACAGTGAGAGAAATTCTCCTTGTGCTATACTGTGCTAAAGCATTGATCATCAACCATCTTTAAAAAAACATTTTTTCTAGGGACAGAAAACTATAGGTAGGGAGAGTGTCAGTGTGTTTTACTGTGCTAATCCTTGTTTCTAGGGACAGGGAAGGACAGTGAGGGAAATTCTCCTTGTGCTATACTGTGCTAAAGCATTGATCATCAACCATCTTTAAAAAAACATTTTTTCTAGGGACAGAAAACTATAGGTAGGGAGAGTGTCAGTGTGTTTTACTGTGCTAATCCTTGTTTCTAGGGACAGGGAAGGACAGTGAGGGAAATTCTCCTTGTGCTATACTGTGCTAAAGCATTGATCATCAACCATCTTTAAAAAAAAAAAATTCTAGGGACAGAAAACTATAGGTAGGGAGAGTGTCAGTGTGTTTTACTGTGCTAATCCTTGTTTCTAGGGACAGGGAAGGACAGTGAGGGAAATTCTCCTTGTGCTATACTGTGCTAAAGCATTGATCATCAACCATCTTTAAAAAAACATTTTTTCTAGGGACAGAAAACTATAGGTAGGGAGAGTGTCAGTGTGTTTTACTGTGCTAATCCTTGTTTCTAGGGACAGGGAAGGACAGTGAGGGAAATTCTCCTTGTGCTATACTGTGCTAAAGCATTGATCATCAACCATCTTTAAAAAAACATTTTTTCTAGGGACAGAAAACTATAGGTAGGGAGAGTGTCAGTGTGTTTTACTGTGCTAATCCTTGTTTCTAGGGACAGGGAAGGACAGTGAGGGAAATTCTCCTTGTGCTATACTGTGCTAAAGCATTGATCATCAACCATCTTTAAAAAAACATTTTTTCTAGGGACAGAAAACTATAGGTAGGGAGAGTGTCAGTGTGTTTTACTGTGCTAATCCTTGTTTCTAGGGACAGGGAAATACAGTGAGAGAAATTCTCCTTGTGCTATACTGTGCTAAAGCATTGATCATCAACCATCTTTAAAAAAACATTTTTTCTAGGGACAGAAAACTATAGGTAGGGAGAGTGTCAGTGTGTTTTACTGTGCTAATCCTTGTTTCTAGGGACAGGGAAGGACAGTGAGGGAAATTCTCCTTGTGCTATACTGTGCTAAAGCATTGATCATCAACCATCTTTAAAAAAACATTTTTTCTAGGGACAGAAAACTATAGGTAGGGAGAGTGTCAGTGTGTTTTACTGTGCTAATCCTTGTTTCTAGGGACAGGGAAGGACAGTGAGGGAAATTCTCCTTGTGCTATACTGTGCTAAAGCATTGATCATCAACCATCTTTAAAAAAACATTTTTTCTAGGTACAGAAAACTATAGGTAGGGAGAGTGTCAGTGTGTTTTACTGTGCTAATCCTTGTTTCTAGGGACAGGGAAGGGCAGTGAGGGAAATTCTCCTTGTGCTATACTGTGCTAAAGCATTGATCATCAACCATCTTTAAAAAAACATTTTTTCTAGGGACAGAAAACTATAGGTAGGGAGAGTGTCAGTGTGTTTTACTGTGCTAATCCTTGTTTCTAGGGACAGGGAAGGACAGTGAGGGAAATTCTCCTTGTGCTATACTGTGCTAAAGCATTGATCATCAACCATCTTTAAAAAACATTTTTTCTAGGGACAGAAAACTATAGGTAGGGAGAGTGTCAGTGTGTTTTACTGTGCTAATCCTTGTTTCTAGGGACAGGGAAATACAGTGAGAGAAATTCTCCTTGTGCTATACTGTGCTAAAGCATTGATCATCAACCATCTTTAAAAAAAACATTTTTTCTAGGGACAGAAAAACTATAGGTAGGGAGAGTGTCAGTGTGTTTCACTGTGCTAATCCTTGTTTCTAGGGACAGGGAAGGACAGTGAGGGAAATTCTCCTTGTGCTATACTGTGCTAAAGCATTGATCATCAACCATCTTTAAAAAAACATTATTTCTAGGGACAGAAAACTATAGGTAGGGAGAGTGTCAGTGTGTTTTACTGTGCTAATCCTTGTTTCTAGGGACAGGGAAGGACAGTGAGGGAAATTCTCCTTGTGCTATACTGTGCTAAAGCATTGATCATCAACCATCTTTAAAAAAACATTTTTTCTAGGGACAGAAAACTATAGGTAGGGAGAGTGTCAGTGTGTTTTACTGTGCTAATCCTTGTTTCTAGGGACAGGGAAGGACAGTGAGGGAAATTCTCCTTGTGCTATACTGTGCTAAAGCATTGATCATCAACCATCTTTAAAAAAACATTTTTTCTAGGGACAGAAAACTATAGGTAGGGAGAGTGTCAGTGTGTTTTACTGTGCTAATCCTTGTTTCTAGGGACAGGGAAGGACAGTGAGGGAAATTCTCCTTGTGCTATACTGTGCTAAAGCATTGATCATCAACCATCTTTAAAAAAACATTTTTTCTAGGGACAGAAAACTATAGGTAGGGAGAGTGTCAGTGTGTTTTACTGTGCTAATCCTTGTTTCTAGGGACAGGGAAGGACAGTGAGGGAAATTCTCCTTGTGCTATACTGTGCTAAAGCATTGATCATCAACCATCTTTAAAAAAACATTTTTTCTAGGTACAGAAAACTATAGGTAGGGAGAGTGTCAGTGTGTTTTACTGTGCTAATCCTTGTTTCTAGGGACAGGGAAGGACAGTGAGGGAAATTCTCCTTGTGCTATACTGTGCTAAAGCATTGATCATCAACCATCTTTAAAAAAAAACATTTTTTCTAGGCACAGAAAACTATAGGTAGGGAGAGTGTCAGTGTGTTTTACTGTGCTAATCCTTGTTTCTAGGGACAGGGAAATACAGTGAGAGAAATTCTCCTTGTGCTATACTGTGCTAAAGCATTGATCATCAACCATCTTTAAAAAAACATTTTTTCTAGGTACAGAAAACTATAGGTAGGGAGAGTGTCAGTGTGTTTCACTGTGCTAATCCTTGTTTCTAGGGACAGGGAAGGACAGTGAGGGAAATTCTCCTTGTGCTATACTGTGCTAAAGCATTGATCATCAACCATCTTTAAAAAAACATTTTTTCTAGGGACAGAAAACTATAGGTAGGGAGAGTGTCAGTGTGTTTTACTGTGCTAATCCTTGTTTCTAGGGACAGGGAAGGACAGTGAGGGAAATTCTCCGTGTGCTATACTGTGCTAAAGCATTGATCATCAACCATCTTTAAAAAAACATTTTTTCTAGGGACAGAAAAACTATAGGTAGGGAGAGTGTCAGTGTGTTTCACTGTGCTAATCCTTGTTTCTAGGGACAGGGAAGGACAGTGAGGGAAATTCTCCTTGTGCTATACTGTGCTAAAGCATTGATCATCAACCATCTTTAAAAAAACATTTTTTCTAGGGACAGAAAACTATAGGTAGGGAGAGTGTCAGTGTGTTTTACTGTGCTAATCCTTGTTTCTAGGGACAGGGAAGGACAGTGAGGGAAATTCTCCTTGTGCTATACTGTGCTAAAGCATTGATCATCAACCATCTTTAAAAAAACATTTTTTCTAGGGACAGAAAACTATAGGTAGGGAGAGTGTCAGTGTGTTTTACTGTGCTAATCCTTGTTTCTAGGGACAGGGAAATACAGTGAGAGAAATTCTCCTTGTGCTATACTGTGCTAAAGCATTGATCATCAACCATCTTTAAAAAAACATTTTTTCTAGGGACAGAAAACTATAGGTAGGGAGAGTGTCAGTGTGTTTTACTGTGCTAATCCTTGTTTCTAGGGACAGGGAAGGACAGTGAGGGAAATTCTCCTTGTGCTATACTGTGCTAAAGCATTGATCATCAACCATCTTTAAAAAAAACATTTTTTCTAGGGACAGAAAACTATAGGTAGGGAGAGTGTCAGTGTGTTTTACTGTGCTAATCCTTGTTTCTAGGGACAGGGAAGGACAGTGAGGGAAATTCTCCTTGTGCTATACTGTGCTAAAGCATTGATCATCAACCATCTTTAAAAAAACATTTTTTCTAGGGACAGAAAACTATAGGTAGGGAGAGTGTCAGTGTGTTTTACTGTGCTAATCCTTGTTTCTAGGGACAGGGAAGGGCAGTGAGGGAAATTCTCCTTGTGCTATACTGTGCTAAAGCATTGATCATCAACCATCTTTAAAAAAACATTTTTTCTAGGGACAGAAAACTATAGGTAGGGAGAGTGTCAGTGTGTTTTACTGTGCTAATCCTTGTTTCTAGGGACAGGGAAATACAGTGAGAGAAATTCTCCTTGTGCTATACTGTGCTAAAGCATTGATCATCAACCATCTTTAAAAAAACATTTTTTCTAGGGACAGAAAACTATAGGTAGGGAGAGTGTCAGTGTGTTTCACTGTGCTAATCCTTGTTTCTAGGGACAGGGAAGGACAGTGAGGGAAATTCTCCTTGTGCTATACTGTGCTAAAGCATTGATCATCAACCATCTTTAAAAAAACATTTTTTCTAGGGACAGAAAACTATAGGTAGGGAGAGTGTCAGTGTGTTTTACTGTGCTAATCCTTGTTTCTAGGGACAGGGAAGGACAGTGAGGGAAATTCTCCTTGTGCTATACTGTGCTAAAGCATTGATCATCAACCATCTTTAAAAAAACATTTTTTCTAGGGACAGAAAACTATAGGTAGGGAGAGTGTCAGTGTGTTTTACTGTGCTAATCCTTGTTTCTAGGGACAGGGAAGGACAGTGAGGGAAATTCTCCTTGTGCTATACTGTGCTAAAGCATTGATCATCAACCATCTTTAAAAAAACATTTTTTCTAGGGACAGAAAACTATAGGTAGGGAGAGTGTCAGTGTGTTTTACTGTGCTAATCCTTGTTTCTAGGGACAGGGAAGGACAGTGAGGGAAATTCTCCTTGTGCTATACTGTGCTAAAGCATTGATCATCAACCATCTTTAAAAAAACATTTTTTCTAGGTACAGAAAACTATAGGTAGGGAGAGTGTCAGTGTGTTTTACTGTGCTAATCCTTGTTTCTAGGGACAGGGAAGGACAGTGAGGGAAATTCTCCTTGTGCTATACTGTGCTAAAGCATTGATCATCAACCATCTTTAAAAAAAACATTTTTTCTAGGCACAGAAAACTATAGGTAGGGAGAGTGTCAGTGTGTTTTACTGTGCTAATCCTTGTTTCTAGGGACAGGGAAATACAGTGAGAGAAATTCTCCTTGTGCTATACTGTGCTAAAGCATTGATCATCAACCATCTTTAAAAAAACATTTTTTCTAGGTACAGAAAACTATAGGTAGGGAGAGTGTCAGTGTGTTTCACTGTGCTAATCCTTGTTTCTAGGGACAGGGAAGGACAGTGAGGGAAATTCTCCTTGTGCTATACTGTGCTAAAGCATTGATCATCAACCATCTTTAAAAAAACATTTTTTCTAGGGACAGAAAACTATAGGTAGGGAGAGTGTCAGTGTGTTTTACTGTGCTAATCCTTGTTTCTAGGGGACAGGGAAGGACAGTGAGGGAAATTCTCCGTGTGCTATACTGTGCTAAAGCATTGATCATCAACCATCTTTAAAAAAACATTTTTTCTAGGGACAGAAAACTATAGGTAGGGAGAGTGTCAGTGTGTTTCACTGTGCTAATCCTTGTTTCTAGGGACAGGGAAGGACAGTGAGGGAAATTCTCCTTGTGCTATACTGTGCTAAAGCATTGATCATCAACCATCTTTAAAAAAACATTTTTTCTAGGGACAGAAAACTATAGGTAGGGAGAGTGTCAGTGTGTTTTACTGTGCTAATCCTTGTTTCTAGGGACAGGGAAGGACAGTGAGGGAAATTCTCCTTGTGCTATACTGTGCTAAAGCATTGATCATCAACCATCTTTAAAAAAACATTTTTTCTAGGGACAGAAAACTATAGGTAGGGAGAGTGTCAGTGTGTTTTACTGTGCTAATCCTTGTTTCTAGGGACAGGGAAATACAGTGAGAGAAATTCTCCTTGTGCTATACTGTGCTAAAGCATTGATCATCAACCATCTTTAAAAAAACATTTTTTCTAGGGACAGAAAACTATAGGTAGGGAGAGTGTCAGTGTGTTTTACTGTGCTAATCCTTGTTTCTAGGGACAGGGAAGGACAGTGAGGGAAATTCTCCTTGTGCTATACTGTGCTAAAGCATTGATCATCAACCATCTTTAAAAAAAACATTTTTTCTAGGGACAGAAAACTATAGGTAGGGAGAGTGTCAGTGTGTTTTACTGTGCTAATCCTTGTTTCTAGGGACAGGGAAGGACAGTGAGGGAAATTCTCCTTGTGCTATACTGTGCTAAAGCATTGATCATCAACCATCTTTAAAAAAACATTTTTTCTAGGGACAGAAAACTATAGGTAGGGAGAGTGTCAGTGTGTTTTACTGTGCTAATCCTTGTTTCTAGGGACAGGGAAGGGCAGTGAGGGAAATTCTCCTTGTGCTATACTGTGCTAAAGCATTGATCATCAACCATCTTTAAAAAAACATTTTTTCTAGGGACAGAAAACTATAGGTAGGGAGAGTGTCAGTGTGTTTTACTGTGCTAATCCTTGTTTCTAGGGACAGGGAAATACAGTGAGAGAAATTCTCCTTGTGCTATACTGTGCTAAAGCATTGATCATCAACCATCTTTAAAAAAACATTTTTTCTAGGGACAGAAAACTATAGGTAGGGAGAGTGTCAGTGTGTTTCACTGTGCTAATCCTTGTTTCTAGGGACAGGGAAGGACAGTGAGGGAAATTCTCCTTGTGCTATACTGTGCTAAAGCATTGATCATCAACCATCTTTAAAAAAACATTTTTTCTAGGGACAGAAAACTATAGGTAGGGAGAGTGTCAGTGTGTTTTACTGTGCTAATCCTTGTTTCTAGGGACAGGGAAGGACAGTGAGGGAAATTCTCCTTGTGCTATACTGTGCTAAAGCATTGATCATCAACCATCTTTAAAAAAACATTTTTTCTAGGGACAGAAAACTATAGGTAGGGAGAGTGTCAGTGTGTTTTACTGTGCTAATCCTTGTTTCTAGGGACAGGGAAGGACAGTGAGGGAAATTCTCCTTGTGCTATACTGTGCTAAAGCATTGATCATCAACCATCTTTAAAAAAAACATTTTTTCTAGGCACAGAAAACTATAGGTAGGGAGAGTGTCAGTGTGTTTTACTGTGCTAATCCTTGTTTCTAGGGACAGGGAAATACAGTGAGAGAAATTCTCCTTGTGCTATACTGTGCTAAAGCATTGATCATCAACCATCTTTAAAAAAACATTTTTTCTAGGTACAGAAAACTATAGGTAGGGAGAGTGTCAGTGTGTTTCACTGTGCTAATCCTTGTTTCTAGGGACAGGGAAGGACAGTGAGGGAAATTCTCCTTGTGCTATACTGTGCTAAAGCATTGATCATCAACCATCTTTAAAAAAACATTTTTTCTAGGGACAGAAAACTATAGGTAGGGAGAGTGTCAGTGTGTTTTACTGTGCTAATCCTTGTTTCTAGGGACAGGGAAGGACAGTGAGGGAAATTCTCCGTGTGCTATACTGTGCTAAAGCATTGATCATCAACCATCTTTAAAAAAACATTTTTTCTAGGGACAGAAAACTATAGGTAGGGAGAGTGTCAGTGTGTTTCACTGTGCTAATCCTTGTTTCTAGGGACAGGGAAGGACAGTGAGGGAAATTCTCCTTGTGCTATACTGTGCTAAAGCATTGATCATCAACCATCTTTAAAAAAACATTTTTTCTAGGGACAGAAAACTATAGGTAGGGAGAGTGTCAGTGTGTTTTACTGTGCTAATCCTTGTTTCTAGGGACAGGGAAGGACAGTGAGGGAAATTCTCCTTGTGCTATACTGTGCTAAAGCATTGATCATCAACCATCTTTAAAAAAACATTTTTTCTAGGGACAGAAAACTATAGGTAGGGAGAGTGTCAGTGTGTTTTACTGTGCTAATCCTTGTTTCTAGGGACAGGGAAATACAGTGAGAGAAATTCTCCTTGTGCTATACTGTGCTAAAGCATTGATCATCAACCATCTTTAAAAAAACATTTTTTCTAGGGACAGAAAACTATAGGTAGGGAGAGTGTCAGTGTGTTTTACTGTGCTAATCCTTGTTTCTAGGGACAGGGAAGGACAGTGAGGGAAATTCTCCTTGTGCTATACTGTGCTAAAGCATTGATCATCAACCATCTTTAAAAAAACATTTTTTCTAGGGACAGAAAACTATAGGTAGGGAGAGTGTCAGTGTGTTTTACTGTGCTAATCCTTGTTTCTAGGGACAGGGAAATACAGTGAGAGAAATTCTCCTTGTGCTATACTGTGCTAAAGCATTGATCATCAACCATCTTTAAAAAAACATTTTTTCTAGGGACAGAAAACTATAGGTAGGGAGAGTGTCAGTGTGTTTTACTGTGCTAATCCTTGTTTCTAGGGACAGGGAAGGACAGTGAGGGAAATTCTCCTTGTGCTATACTGTGCTAAAGCATTGATCATCAACCATCTTTAAAAAAACATTTTTTCTAGGGACAGAAAACTATAGGTAGGGAGAGTGTCAGTGTGTTTTACTGTGCTAATCCTTGTTTCTAGGGACAGGGAAGGACAGTGAGGGAAATTCTCCTTGTGCTATACTGTGCTAAAGCATTGATCATCAACCATCTTTAAAAAAAAAAAATTCTAGGGACAGAAAACTATAGGTAGGGAGAGTGTCAGTGTGTTTTACTGTGCTAATCCTTGTTTCTAGGGACAGGGAAGGACAGTGAGGGAAATTCTCCTTGTGCTATACTGTGCTAAAGCATTGATCATCAACCATCTTTAAAAAAACATTTTTTCTAGGGACAGAAAACTATAGGTAGGGAGAGTGTCAGTGTGTTTTACTGTGCTAATCCTTGTTTCTAGGGACAGGGAAGGACAGTGAGGGAAATTCTCCTTGTGCTATACTGTGCTAAAGCATTGATCATCAACCATCTTTAAAAAAACATTTTTTCTAGGGACAGAAAACTATAGGTAGGGAGAGTGTCAGTGTGTTTTACTGTGCTAATCCTTGTTTCTAGGGACAGGGAAGGACAGTGAGGGAAATTCTCCTTGTGCTATACTGTGCTAAAGCATTGATCATCAACCATCTTTAAAAAAACATTTTTTCTAGGGACAGAAAACTATAGGTAGGGAGAGTGTCAGTGTGTTTTACTGTGCTAATCCTTGTTTCTAGGGACAGGGAAATACAGTGAGAGAAATTCTCCTTGTGCTATACTGTGCTAAAGCATTGATCATCAACCATCTTTAAAAAAACATTTTTTCTAGGGACAGAAAACTATAGGTAGGGAGAGTGTCAGTGTGTTTTACTGTGCTAATCCTTGTTTCTAGGGACAGGGAAGGACAGTGAGGGAAATTCTCCTTGTGCTATACTGTGCTAAAGCATTGATCATCAACCATCTTTAAAAAAACATTTTTTCTAGGGACAGAAAACTATAGGTAGGGAGAGTGTCAGTGTGTTTTACTGTGCTAATCCTTGTTTCTAGGGACAGGGAAGGACAGTGAGGGAAATTCTCCTTGTGCTATACTGTGCTAAAGCATTGATCATCAACCATCTTTAAAAAAACATTTTTTCTAGGTACAGAAAACTATAGGTAGGGAGAGTGTCAGTGTGTTTTACTGTGCTAATCCTTGTTTCTAGGGACAGGGAAGGGCAGTGAGGGAAATTCTCCTTGTGCTATACTGTGCTAAAGCATTGATCATCAACCATCTTTAAAAAAACATTTTTTCTAGGGACAGAAAACTATAGGTAGGGAGAGTGTCAGTGTGTTTTACTGTGCTAATCCTTGTTTCTAGGGACAGGGAAGGACAGTGAGGGAAATTCTCCTTGTGCTATACTGTGCTAAAGCATTGATCATCAACCATCTTTAAAAAAACATTTTTTCTAGGGACAGAAAACTATAGGTAGGGAGAGTGTCAGTGTGTTTTACTGTGCTAATCCTTGTTTCTAGGGACAGGGAAATACAGTGAGAGAAATTCTCCTTGTGCTATACTGTGCTAAAGCATTGATCATCAACCATCTTTAAAAAAAACATTTTTTCTAGGGACAGAAAACTATAGGTAGGGAGAGTGTCAGTGTGTTTCACTGTGCTAATCCTTGTTTCTAGGGACAGGGAAGGACAGTGAGGGAAATTCTCCTTGTGCTATACTGTGCTAAAGCATTGATCATCAACCATCTTTAAAAAAACATTATTTCTAGGGACAGAAAACTATAGGTAGGGAGAGTGTCAGTGTGTTTTACTGTGCTAATCCTTGTTTCTAGGGACAGGGAAGGACAGTGAGGGAAATTCTCCTTGTGCTATACTGTGCTAAAGCATTGATCATCAACCATCTTTAAAAAAACATTTTTTCTAGGGACAGAAAACTATAGGTAGGGAGAGTGTCAGTGTGTTTTACTGTGCTAATCCTTGTTTCTAGGGACAGGGAAGGACAGTGAGGGAAATTCTCCTTGTGCTATACTGTGCTAAAGCATTGATCATCAACCATCTTTAAAAAAACATTTTTTCTAGGGACAGAAAACTATAGGTAGGGAGAGTGTCAGTGTGTTTTACTGTGCTAATCCTTGTTTCTAGGGACAGGGAAGGACAGTGAGGGAAATTCTCCTTGTGCTATACTGTGCTAAAGCATTGATCATCAACCATCTTTAAAAAAACATTTTTTCTAGGGACAGAAAACTATAGGTAGGGAGAGTGTCAGTGTGTTTTACTGTGCTAATCCTTGTTTCTAGGGACAGGGAAGGACAGTGAGGGAAATTCTCCTTGTGCTATACTGTGCTAAAGCATTGATCATCAACCATCTTTAAAAAAACATTTTTTCTAGGTACAGAAAACTATAGGTAGGGAGAGTGTCAGTGTGTTTTACTGTGCTAATCCTTGTTTCTAGGGACAGGGAAGGACAGTGAGGGAAATTCTCCTTGTGCTATACTGTGCTAAAGCATTGATCATCAACCATCTTTAAAAAAAACATTTTTTCTAGGCACAGAAAACTATAGGTAGGGAGAGTGTCAGTGTGTTTTACTGTGCTAATCCTTGTTTCTAGGGACAGGGAAATACAGTGAGAGAAATTCTCCTTGTGCTATACTGTGCTAAAGCATTGATCATCAACCATCTTTAAAAAAACATTTTTTCTAGGTACAGAAAACTATAGGTAGGGAGAGTGTCAGTGTGTTTCACTGTGCTAATCCTTGTTTCTAGGGACAGGGAAGGACAGTGAGGGAAATTCTCCTTGTGCTATACTGTGCTAAAGCATTGATCATCAACCATCTTTAAAAAAACATTTTTTCTAGGGACAGAAAACTATAGGTAGGGAGAGTGTCAGTGTGTTTTACTGTGCTAATCCTTGTTTCTAGGGACAGGGAAGGACAGTGAGGGAAATTCTCCGTGTGCTATACTGTGCTAAAGCATTGATCATCAACCATCTTTAAAAAAACATTTTTTCTAGGGACAGAAAACTATAGGTAGGGAGAGTGTCAGTGTGTTTCACTGTGCTAATCCTTGTTTCTAGGGACAGGGAAGGACAGTGAGGGAAATTCTCCTTGTGCTATACTGTGCTAAAGCATTGATCATCAACCATCTTTAAAAAAACATTTTTTCTAGGGACAGAAAACTATAGGTAGGGAGAGTGTCAGTGTGTTTTACTGTGCTAATCCTTGTTTCTAGGGACAGGGAAGGACAGTGAGGGAAATTCTCCTTGTGCTATACTGTGCTAAAGCATTGATCATCAACCATCTTTAAAAAAACATTTTTTCTAGGGACAGAAAACTATAGGTAGGGAGAGTGTCAGTGTGTTTTACTGTGCTAATCCTTGTTTCTAGGGACAGGGAAATACAGTGAGAGAAATTCTCCTTGTGCTATACTGTGCTAAAGCATTGATCATCAACCATCTTTAAAAAAACATTTTTTCTAGGGACAGAAAACTATAGGTAGGGAGAGTGTCAGTGTGTTTTACTGTGCTAATCCTTGTTTCTAGGGACAGGGAAGGACAGTGAGGGAAATTCTCCTTGTGCTATACTGTGCTAAAGCATTGATCATCAACCATCTTTAAAAAAAACATTTTTTCTAGGGACAGAAAACTATAGGTAGGGAGAGTGTCAGTGTGTTTTACTGTGCTAATCCTTGTTTCTAGGGACAGGGAAGGACAGTGAGGGAAATTCTCCTTGTGCTATACTGTGCTAAAGCATTGATCATCAACCATCTTTAAAAAAACATTTTTTCTAGGGACAGAAAACTATAGGTAGGGAGAGTGTCAGTGTGTTTTACTGTGCTAATCCTTGTTTCTAGGGACAGGGAAGGGCAGTGAGGGAAATTCTCCTTGTGCTATACTGTGCTAAAGCATTGATCATCAACCATCTTTAAAAAAACATTTTTTCTAGGGACAGAAAACTATAGGTAGGGAGAGTGTCAGTGTGTTTTACTGTGCTAATCCTTGTTTCTAGGGACAGGGAAATACAGTGAGAGAAATTCTCCTTGTGCTATACTGTGCTAAAGCATTGATCATCAACCATCTTTAAAAAAACATTTTTTCTAGGGACAGAAAACTATAGGTAGGGAGAGTGTCAGTGTGTTTCACTGTGCTAATCCTTGTTTCTAGGGACAGGGAAGGACAGTGAGGGAAATTCTCCTTGTGCTATACTGTGCTAAAGCATTGATCATCAACCATCTTTAAAAAAACATTTTTTCTAGGGACAGAAAACTATAGGTAGGGAGAGTGTCAGTGTGTTTTACTGTGCTAATCCTTGTTTCTAGGGACAGGGAAGGACAGTGAGGGAAATTCTCCTTGTGCTATACTGTGCTAAAGCATTGATCATCAACCATCTTTAAAAAAACATTTTTTCTAGGGACAGAAAACTATAGGTAGGGAGAGTGTCAGTGTGTTTTACTGTGCTAATCCTTGTTTCTAGGGACAGGGAAGGACAGTGAGGGAAATTCTCCTTGTGCTATACTGTGCTAAAGCATTGATCATCAACCATCTTTAAAAAAACATTTTTTCTAGGGACAGAAAACTATAGGTAGGGAGAGTGTCAGTGTGTTTTACTGTGCTAATCCTTGTTTCTAGGGACAGGGAAGGACAGTGAGGGAAATTCTCCTTGTGCTATACTGTGCTAAAGCATTGATCATCAACCATCTTTAAAAAAACATTTTTTCTAGGTACAGAAAACTATAGGTAGGGAGAGTGTCAGTGTGTTTTACTGTGCTAATCCTTGTTTCTAGGGACAGGGAAGGACAGTGAGGGAAATTCTCCTTGTGCTATACTGTGCTAAAGCATTGATCATCAACCATCTTTAAAAAAAAACATTTTTTCTAGGCACAGAAAACTATAGGTAGGGAGAGTGTCAGTGTGTTTTACTGTGCTAATCCTTGTTTCTAGGGACAGGGAAATACAGTGAGAGAAATTCTCCTTGTGCTATACTGTGCTAAAGCATTGATCATCAACCATCTTTAAAAAAACATTTTTTCTAGGTACAGAAAACTATAGGTAGGGAGAGTGTCAGTGTGTTTCACTGTGCTAATCCTTGTTTCTAGGGACAGGGAAGGACAGTGAGGGAAATTCTCCTTGTGCTATACTGTGCTAAAGCATTGATCATCAACCATCTTTAAAAAAACATTTTTTCTAGGGACAGAAAACTATAGGTAGGGAGAGTGTCAGTGTGTTTTACTGTGCTAATCCTTGTTTCTAGGGACAGGGAAGGACAGTGAGGGAAATTCTCCTTGTGCTATACTGTGCTAAAGCATTGATCATCAACCATCTTTAAAAAAACATTTTTTCTAGGTACAGAAAACTATAGGTAGGGAGAGTGTCAGTGTGTTTTACTGTGCTAATCCTTGTTTCTAGGGACAGGGAAGGACAGTGAGGGAAATTCTCCTTGTGCTATACTGTGCTAAAGCATTGATCATCAACCATCTTTAAAAAAAAACATTTTTTCTAGGCACAGAAAACTATAGGTAGGGAGAGTGTCAGTGTGTTTTACTGTGCTAATCCTTGTTTCTAGGGACAGGGAAATACAGTGAGAGAAATTCTCCTTGTGCTATACTGTGCTAAAGCATTGATCATCAACCATCTTTAAAAAAACATTTTTTCTAGGTACAGAAAACTATAGGTAGGGAGAGTGTCAGTGTGTTTCACTGTGCTAATCCTTGTTTCTAGGGACAGGGAAGGACAGTGAGGGAAATTCTCCTTGTGCTATACTGTGCTAAAGCATTGATCATCAACCATCTTTAAAAAAACATTTTTTCTAGGGACAGAAAACTATAGGTAGGGAGAGTGTCAGTGTGTTTTACTGTGCTAATCCTTGTTTCTAGGGACAGGGAAGGACAGTGAGGGAAATTCTCCGTGTGCTATACTGTGCTAAAGCATTGATCATCAACCATCTTTAAAAAAACATTTTTTCTAGGGACAGAAAACTATAGGTAGGGAGAGTGTCAGTGTGTTTCACTGTGCTAATCCTTGTTTCTAGGGACAGGGAAGGACAGTGAGGGAAATTCTCCTTGTGCTATACTGTGCTAAAGCATTGATCATCAACCATCTTTAAAAAAACATTTTTTCTAGGGACAGAAAACTATAGGTAGGGAGAGTGTCAGTGTGTTTTACTGTGCTAATCCTTGTTTCTAGGGACAGGGAAGGACAGTGAGGGAAATTCTCCTTGTGCTATACTGTGCTAAAGCATTGATCATCAACCATCTTTAAAAAAACATTTTTTCTAGGGACAGAAAACTATAGGTAGGGAGAGTGTCAGTGTGTTTTACTGTGCTAATCCTTGTTTCTAGGGACAGGGAAATACAGTGAGAGAAATTCTCCTTGTGCTATACTGTGCTAAAGCATTGATCATCAACCATCTTTAAAAAAACATTTTTTCTAGGGACAGAAAACTATAGGTAGGGAGAGTGTCAGTGTGTTTTACTGTGCTAATCCTTGTTTCTAGGGACAGGGAAGGACAGTGAGGGAAATTCTCCTTGTGCTATACTGTGCTAAAGCATTGATCATCAACCATCTTTAAAAAAAACATTTTTTCTAGGGACAGAAAACTATAGGTAGGGAGAGTGTCAGTGTGTTTTACTGTGCTAATCCTTGTTTCTAGGGACAGGGAAGGACAGTGAGGGAAATTCTCCTTGTGCTATACTGTGCTAAAGCATTGATCATCAACCATCTTTAAAAAAACATTTTTTCTAGGGACAGAAAACTATAGGTAGGGAGAGTGTCAGTGTGTTTTACTGTGCTAATCCTTGTTTCTAGGGACAGGGAAGGGCAGTGAGGGAAATTCTCCTTGTGCTATACTGTGCTAAAGCATTGATCATCAACCATCTTTAAAAAAACATTTTTTCTAGGGACAGAAAACTATAGGTAGGGAGAGTGTCAGTGTGTTTTACTGTGCTAATCCTTGTTTCTAGGGACAGGGAAATACAGTGAGAGAAATTCTCCTTGTGCTATACTGTGCTAAAGCATTGATCATCAACCATCTTTAAAAAAACATTTTTTCTAGGGACAGAAAACTATAGGTAGGGAGAGTGTCAGTGTGTTTCACTGTGCTAATCCTTGTTTCTAGGGACAGGGAAGGACAGTGAGGGAAATTCTCCTTGTGCTATACTGTGCTAAAGCATTGATCATCAACCATCTTTAAAAAAACATTTTTTCTAGGGACAGAAAACTATAGGTAGGGAGAGTGTCAGTGTGTTTTACTGTGCTAATCCTTGTTTCTAGGGACAGGGAAGGACAGTGAGGGAAATTCTCCTTGTGCTATACTGTGCTAAAGCATTGATCATCAACCATCTTTAAAAAAACATTTTTTCTAGGGACAGAAAACTATAGGTAGGGAGAGTGTCAGTGTGTTTTACTGTGCTAATCCTTGTTTCTAGGGACAGGGAAGGACAGTGAGGGAAATTCTCCTTGTGCTATACTGTGCTAAAGCATTGATCATCAACCATCTTTAAAAAAAACATTTTTTCTAGGCACAGAAAACTATAGGTAGGGAGAGTGTCAGTGTGTTTTACTGTGCTAATCCTTGTTTCTAGGGACAGGGAAATACAGTGAGAGAAATTCTCCTTGTGCTATACTGTGCTAAAGCATTGATCATCAACCATCTTTAAAAAAACATTTTTTCTAGGTACAGAAAACTATAGGTAGGGAGAGTGTCAGTGTGTTTCACTGTGCTAATCCTTGTTTCTAGGGACAGGGAAGGACAGTGAGGGAAATTCTCCTTGTGCTATACTGTGCTAAAGCATTGATCATCAACCATCTTTAAAAAAACATTTTTTCTAGGGACAGAAAACTATAGGTAGGGAGAGTGTCAGTGTGTTTTACTGTGCTAATCCTTGTTTCTAGGGACAGGGAAGGACAGTGAGGGAAATTCTCCGTGTGCTATACTGTGCTAAAGCATTGATCATCAACCATCTTTAAAAAAACATTTTTTCTAGGGACAGAAAACTATAGGTAGGGAGAGTGTCAGTGTGTTTCACTGTGCTAATCCTTGTTTCTAGGGACAGGGAAGGACAGTGAGGGAAATTCTCCTTGTGCTATACTGTGCTAAAGCATTGATCATCAACCATCTTTAAAAAAACATTTTTTCTAGGGACAGAAAACTATAGGTAGGGAGAGTGTCAGTGTGTTTTACTGTGCTAATCCTTGTTTCTAGGGACAGGGAAGGACAGTGAGGGAAATTCTCCTTGTGCTATACTGTGCTAAAGCATTGATCATCAACCATCTTTAAAAAAACATTTTTTCTAGGGACAGAAAACTATAGGTAGGGAGAGTGTCAGTGTGTTTTACTGTGCTAATCCTTGTTTCTAGGGACAGGGAAATACAGTGAGAGAAATTCTCCTTGTGCTATACTGTGCTAAAGCATTGATCATCAACCATCTTTAAAAAAACATTTTTTCTAGGGACAGAAAACTATAGGTAGGGAGAGTGTCAGTGTGTTTTACTGTGCTAATCCTTGTTTCTAGGGACAGGGAAGGACAGTGAGGGAAATTCTCCTTGTGCTATACTGTGCTAAAGCATTGATCATCAACCATCTTTAAAAAAAACATTTTTTCTAGGGACAGAAAACTATAGGTAGGGAGAGTGTCAGTGTGTTTTACTGTGCTAATCCTTGTTTCTAGGGACAGGGAAGGACAGTGAGGGAAATTCTCCTTGTGCTATACTGTGCTAAAGCATTGATCATCAACCATCTTTAAAAAAACATTTTTTCTAGGGACAGAAAACTATAGGTAGGGAGAGTGTCAGTGTGTTTTACTGTGCTAATCCTTGTTTCTAGGGACAGGGAAGGGCAGTGAGGGAAATTCTCCTTGTGCTATACTGTGCTAAAGCATTGATCATCAACCATCTTTAAAAAAACATTTTTTCTAGGGACAGAAAACTATAGGTAGGGAGAGTGTCAGTGTGTTTTACTGTGCTAATCCTTGTTTCTAGGGACAGGGAAATACAGTGAGAGAAATTCTCCTTGTGCTATACTGTGCTAAAGCATTGATCATCAACCATCTTTAAAAAAACATTTTTTCTAGGGACAGAAAACTATAGGTAGGGAGAGTGTCAGTGTGTTTCACTGTGCTAATCCTTGTTTCTAGGGACAGGGAAGGACAGTGAGGGAAATTCTCCTTGTGCTATACTGTGCTAAAGCATTGATCATCAACCATCTTTAAAAAAACATTTTTTCTAGGGACAGAAAACTATAGGTAGGGAGAGTGTCAGTGTGTTTTACTGTGCTAATCCTTGTTTCTAGGGACAGGGAAGGACAGTGAGGGAAATTCTCCTTGTGCTATACTGTGCTAAAGCATTGATCATCAACCATCTTTAAAAAAACATTTTTTCTAGGGACAGAAAACTATAGGTAGGGAGAGTGTCAGTGTGTTTTACTGTGCTAATCCTTGTTTCTAGGGACAGGGAAGGACAGTGAGGGAAATTCTCCTTGTGCTATACTGTGCTAAAGCATTGATCATCAACCATCTTTAAAAAAACATTTTTTCTAGGGACAGAAAACTATAGGTAGGGAGAGTGTCAGTGTGTTTTACTGTGCTAATCCTTGTTTCTAGGGACAGGGAAGGACAGTGAGGGAAATTCTCCTTGTGCTATACTGTGCTAAAGCATTGATCATCAACCATCTTTAAAAAAACATTTTTTCTAGGGACAGAAAACTATAGGTAGGGAGAGTGTCAGTGTGTTTTACTGTGCTAATCCTTGTTTCTAGGGACAGGGAAGGACAGTGAGGGAAATTCTCCTTGTGCTATACTGTGCTAAAGCATTGATCATCAACCATCTTTAAAAAAACATTTTTTCTAGGGACAGAAAACTATAGGTAGGGAGAGTGTCAGTGTGTTTTACTGTGCTAATCCTTGTTTCTAGGGACAGGGAAGGACAGTGAGGGAAATTCTCCTTGTGCTATACTGTGCTAAAGCATTGATCATCAACCATCTTTAAAAAAACATTTTTTCTAGGCACAGAAAACTATAGGTAGGGAGAGTGTCAGTGTGTTTTACTGTGCTAATCCTTGTTTCTAGGGACAGGGAAATACAGTGAGAGAAATTCTCCTTGTGCTATACTGTGCTAAAGCATTGATCATCAACCATCTTTAAAAAAACATTTTTTCTAGGTACAGAAAACTATAGGTAGGGAGAGTGTCAGTGTGTTTCACTGTGCTAATCCTTGTTTCTAGGGACAGGGAAGGACAGTGAGGGAAATTCTCCTTGTGCTATACTGTGCTAAAGCATTGATCATCAACCATCTTTAAAAAAACATTTTTTCTAGGGACAGAAAACTATAGGTAGGGAGAGTGTCAGTGTGTTTTACTGTGCTAATCCTTGTTTCTAGGGACAGGGAAGGACAGTGAGGGAAATTCTCCGTGTGCTATACTGTGCTAAAGCATTGATCATCAACCATCTTTAAAAAAACATTTTTTCTAGGGACAGAAAACTATAGGTAGGGAGAGTGTCAGTGTGTTTCACTGTGCTAATCCTTGTTTCTAGGGACAGGGAAGGACAGTGAGGGAAATTCTCCTTGTGCTATACTGTGCTAAAGCATTGATCATCAACCATCTTTAAAAAAACATTTTTTCTAGGGACAGAAAACTATAGGTAGGGAGAGTGTCAGTGTGTTTTACTGTGCTAATCCTTGTTTCTAGGGACAGGGAAGGACAGTGAGGGAAATTCTCCTTGTGCTATACTGTGCTAAAGCATTGATCATCAACCATCTTTAAAAAAACATTTTTTCTAGGGACAGAAAACTATAGGTAGGGAGAGTGTCAGTGTGTTTTACTGTGCTAATCCTTGTTTCTAGGGACAGGGAAGGACAGTGAGGGAAATTCTCCTTGTGCTATACTGTGCTAAAGCATTGATCATCAACCATCTTAAAAAAACATTTTTTCTAGGGACAGAAAACTATAGGTAGGGAGAGTGTCAGTGTGTTTTACTGTGCTAATCCTTGTTTCTAGGGACAGGGAAATACAGTGAGAGAAATTCTCCTTGTGCTATACTGTGCTAAAGCATTGATCATCAACCATCTTTAAAAAAACATTTTTTCTAGGGACAGAAAACTATAGGTAGGGAGAGTGTCAGTGTGTTTTACTGTGCTAATCCTTGTTTCTAGGGACAGGGAAGGACAGTGAGGGAAATTCTCCTTGTGCTATACTGTGCTAAAGCATTGATCATCAACCATCTTTAAAAAAACATTTTTTCTAGGGACAGAAAACTATAGGTAGGGAGAGTGTCAGTGTGTTTTACTGTGCTAATCCTTGTTTCTAGGGACAGGGAAGGACAGTGAGGGAAATTCTCCTTGTGCTATACTGTGCTAAAGCATTGATCATCAACCATCTTTAAAAAAACATTTTTTCTAGGGACAGAAAACTATAGGTAGGGAGAGTGTCAGTGTGTTTTACTGTGCTAATCCTTGTTTCTAGGGACAGGGAAATACAGTGAGAGAAATTCTCCTTGTGCTATACTGTGCTAAAGCATTGATCATCAACCATCTTTAAGAAAAAAAAATTTCTAGGGACAGAAAACTATAGGTAGGGAGAGTGTCAGTGTGTTTCACTGTGCTAATCCTTGTTTCTAGGGACAGGGAAGGACAGTGAGGGAAATTCTCCTTGTGCTATACTGTGCTAAAGCATTGATCATCAACCATCTTTAAAAAAACATTTTTTCTAGGGACAGAAAACTATAGGTAGGGAGAGTGTCAGTGTGTTTTACTGTGCTAATCCTTGTTTCTAGGGACAGGGAAATACAGTGAGAGAAATTCTCCTTGTGCTATACTGTGCTAAAGCATTGATCATCAACCATCTTTAAAAAAACATTTTTTCTAGGGACAGAAAACTATAGGTAGGGAGAGTGTCAGTGTGTTTCACTGTGCTAATCCTTGTTTCTAGGGACAGGGAAGGACAGTGAGGGAAATTCTCCTTGTGCTATACTGTGCTAAAGCATTGATCATCAACCATCTTTAAAAAAACATTTTTTCTAGGGACAGAAAACTATAGGTAGGGAGAGTGTCAGTGTGTTTTACTGTGCTAATCCTTGTTTCTAGGGACAGGGAAATACAGTGAGAGAAATTCTCCTTGTGCTATACTGTGCTAAAGCATTGATCATCAACCATCTTTAAAAAAACATTTTTTCTAGGGACAGAAAACTATAGGTAGGGAGAGTGTCAGTGTGTTTCACTGTGCTAATCCTTGTTTCTAGGGACAGGGAAGGACAGTGAGGGAAATTCTCCTTGTGCTATACTGTGCTAAAGCATTGATCATCAACCATCTTTAAAAAAACATTATTTCTAGGGACAGAAAACTATAGGTAGGGAGAGTGTCAGTGTGTTTTACTGTGCTAATCCTTGTTTCTAGGGACAGGGAAGGACAGTGAGGGAAATTCTCCTTGTGCTATACTGTGCTAAAGCATTGATCATCAACCATCTTTAAAAAAACATTTTTTCTAGGGACAGAAAACTATAGGTAGGGAGAGTGTCAGTGTGTTTTACTGTGCTAATCCTTGTTTCTAGGGACAGGGAAATACAGTGAGAGAAATTCTCCTTGTGCTATACTGTGCTAAAGCATTGATCATCAACCATCTTTAAAAAAACATTTTTTCTAGGGACAGAAAACTATAGGTAGGGAGAGTGTCAGTGTGTTTCACTGTGCTAATCCTTGTTTCTAGGGACAGGGAAGGACAGTGAGGGAAATTCTCCTTGTGCTATACTGTGCTAAAGCATTGATCATCAACCATCTTTAAAAAAACATTTTTTCTAGGGACAGAAAACTATAGGTAGGGAGAGTGTCAGTGTGTTTTACTGTGCTAATCCTTGTTTCTAGGGACAGGGAAGGACAGTGAGGGAAATTCTCCTTGTGCTATACTGTGCTAAAGCATTGATCATCAACCATCTTTAAAAAAACATTTTTTCTAGGGACAGAAAACTATAGGTAGGGAGAGTGTCAGTGTGTTTTACTGTGCTAATCCTTGTTTCTAGGGACAGGGAAGGACAGTGAGGGAAATTCTCCTTGTGCTATACTGTGCTAAAGCATTGATCATCAACCATCTTTAAAAAAACATTTTTTCTAGGGACAGAAAACTATAGGTAGGGAGAGTGTCAGTGTGTTTTACTGTGCTAATCCTTGTTTCTAGGGACAGGGAAGGACAGTGAGGGAAATTCTCCTTGTGCTATACTGTGCTAAAGCATTGATCATCAACCATCTTTAAAAAAACATTTTTTCTAGGGACAGAAAACTATAGGTAGGGAGAGTGTCAGTGTGTTTTACTGTGCTAATCCTTGTTTCTAGGGACAGGGAAGGACAGTGAGGGAAATTCTCCTCGTGCTATACTGTGCTAAAGCATTGATCATCAACCATCTTTAAAAAAACATTTTTTCTAGGGACAGAAAACTATAGGTAGGGAGAGTGTCAGTGTGTTTTACTGTGCTAATCCTTGTTTCTAGGGACAGGGAAGGACAGTGAGGGAAATTCTCCTTGTGCTATACTGTGCTAAAGCATTGATCATCAACCATCTTTAAAAAAAAAAAATTCTAGGGACAGAAAACTATAGGTAGGGAGAGTGTCAGTGTGTTTTACTGTGCTAATCCTTGTTTCTAGGGACAGGGAAGGACAGTGAGGGAAATTCTCCTTGTGCTATACTGTGCTAAAGCATTGATCATCAACCATCTTTAAAAAAACATTTTTTCTAGGGACAGAAAACTATAGGTAGGGAGAGTGTCAGTGTGTTTTACTGTGCTAATCCTTGTTTCTAGGGACAGGGAAGGACAGTGAGGGAAATTCTCCTTGTGCTATACTGTGCTAAAGCATTGATCATCAACCATCTTTAAAAAAACATTTTTTCTAGGGACAGAAAACTATAGGTAGGGAGAGTGTCAGTGTGTTTTACTGTGCTAATCCTTGTTTCTAGGGACAGGGAAGGACAGTGAGGGAAATTCTCCTTGTGCTATACTGTGCTAAAGCATTGATCATCAACCATCTTTAAAAAAACATTTTTTCTAGGGACAGAAAACTATAGGTAGGGAGAGTGTCAGTGTGTTTTACTGTGCTAATCCTTGTTTCTAGGGACAGGGAAGGACAGTGAGGGAAATTCTCCTTGTGCTATACTGTGCTAAAGCATTGATCATCAACCATCTTTAAAAAAACATTTTTTCTAGGGACAGAAAACTATAGGTAGGGAGAGTGTCAGTGTGTTTTACTGTGCTAATCCATGTTTCTAGGGACAGGGAAGGACAGTGAGGGAAATTCTCCTTGTGCTATACTGTGCTAAAGCATTGATCATCAACCATCTTTAAAAAAACATTTTTTCTAGGGACAGAAAACTATAGGTAGGGAGAGTGTCAGTGTGTTTTACTGTGCTAATCCTTGTTTCTAGGGACAGGGAAATACAGTGAGAGAAATTCTTCTTGTGCTATACTGTGCTAAAGCATTGATCATCAACCATCTTTAAAAAAAACATTTTTTCTAGGGACAGAAAACTATAGGTAGGGAGAGTGTCAGTGTGTTTCACTGTGCTAATCCTTGTTTCTAGGGACAGGGAAGGACAGTGAGGGAAATTCTCCTTGTGCTATACTGTGCTAAAGCATTGATCATCAACCATCTTTAAAAAAACATTATTTCTAGGGACAGAAAACTATAGGTAGGGAGAGTGTCAGTGTGTTTTACTGTGCTAATCCTTGTTTCTAGGGACAGGGAAGGACAGTGAGGGAAATTCTCCTTGTGCTATACTGTGCTAAAGCATTGATCATCAACCATCTTTAAAAAAATATTTTTTCTAGGGACAGAAAACTATAGGTAGGGAGAGTGTCAGTGTGTTTTACTGTGCTAATCCTTGTTTCTAGGGACAGGGAAATACAGTGAGAGAAATTCTCCTTGTGCTATACTGTGCTAAAGCATTGATCATCAACCATCTTTAAAAAAACATTTTTTCTAGGGACAGAAAACTATAGGTAGGGAGAGTGTCAGTGTGTTTCACTGTGCTAATCCTTGTTTCTAGGGACAGGGAAGGACAGTGAGGGAAATTTTCCTTGTGCTATACTGTGCTAAAGCATTGATCATCAACCATCTTTAAAAAAACATTTTTTCTAGGGACAGAAAACTATAGGTAGGGAGAGTGTCAGTGTGTTTTACTGTGCTAATCCTTGTTTCTAGGGACAGGGAAGGACAGTGAGGGAAATTCTCCTTGTGCTATACTGTGCTAAAGCATTGATCATCAACCATCTTTAAAAAAACATTTTTTCTAGGGACAGAAAACTATAGGTAGGGAGAGTGTCAGTGTGTTTTACTGTGCTAATCCTTGTTTCTAGGGACAGGGAAGGACAGTGAGGGAAATTCTCCTTGTGCTATACTGTGCTAAAGCATTGATCATCAACCATCTTTAAAAAAACATTTTTTCTAGGGACAGAAAACTATAGGTAGGTAGAGTGTCAGTGTGTTTTACTGTGCTAATCCTTGTTTCTAGGGACAGGGAAGGACAGTGAGGGAAATTCTCCTTGTGCTATACTGTGCTAAAGCATTGATCATCAACCATCTTTAAAAAAACATTTTTTCTAGGGACAGAAAACTATAGGTAGGGAGAGTGTCAGTGTGTTTTACTGTGCTAATCCTTGTTTCTAGGGACAGGGAAGGACAGTGAGGGAAATTCTCCTTGTGCTATACTGTGCTAAAGCATTGATCATCAACCATCTTTAAAAAAACATTTTTTCTAGGGACAGAAAACTATAGGTAGGGAGAGTGTCAGTGTGTTTTACTGTGCTAATCCTTGTTTCTAGGGACAGGGAAGGACAGTGAGGGAAATTCTCCTTGTGCTATACTGTGCTAAAGCATTGATCATCAACCATCTTTAAAAAAACATTTTTTCTAGGGACAGAAAACTATAGGTAGGGAGAGTGTCAGTGTGTTTTACTGTGCTAATCCTTGTTTCTAGGGACAGGGAAGGACAGTGAGGGAAATTCTCCTTGTGTTATACTGTGCTAAAGCATTGATCATCAACCATCTTTAAAAAAACATTTTTTCTAGGGACAGAAAACTATAGGTAGGGAGAGTGTCAGTGTGTTTTACTGTGCTAATCCTTGTTTCTAGGGACAGGGAAGGACAGTGAGGGAAATTCTCCTTGTGCTATACTGTGCTAAAGCATTGATCATCAACCATCTTTAAAAAAACATTTTTTCTAGGGACAGAAAACTATAGGTAGGGAGAGTGTCAGTGTGTTTCACTGTGCTAATCCTTGTTTCTAGGGACAGGGAAGGACAGTGAGGGAAATTCTCCTTGTGCTATACTGTGCTAAAGCATTGATCATCAACCATCTTTAAAAAAACATTTTTTCTAGGGACAGAAAACTATAGGTAGGGAGAGTGTCAATGTGTTTTACTGTGCTAATCCTTGTTTCTAGGGACAGGGAAGGACAGTGAGGGAAATTCTCCTTGTGCTATACTGTGCTAAAGCATTGATCATCAACCATCTTTAAAAAAACATTTTTTCTAGGGACAGAAAACTATAGGTAGGGAGAGTGTCAGTGTGTTTTACTGTGCTAATCCTTGTTTCTAGGGACAGGGAAGGACAGTGAGGGAAATTCTCCTTGTGCTATACTGTGCTAAAGCATTGATCATCAACCATCTTTAAAAAAACATTTTTTCTAGGGACAGAAAACTATAGGTAGGGAGAGTGTCAGTGTGTTTTACTGTGCTAATCCTTGTTTCTAGGGACAGGGAAATACAGTGAGAGAAATTCTCCTTGTGCTATACTGTGCTAAAGCTTTGATCATCAACCATCTTTAAAAAAACATTTTTTCTAGGGACAGAAAACTATAGGTAGGGAGAGTGTCAGTGTGTTTTACTGTGCTAATCCTTGTTTCTAGGGACAGGGAAGGACAGTGAGGGAAATTCTCCTTGTGCTATACTGTGCTAAAGCATTGATCATCAACCATCTTTAAAAAAACATTTTTTCTAGGGACAGAAAACTATAGGTAGGGAGAGTGTCAGTGTGTCTTACTGTGCTAATCCTTGTTTCTAGGGACAGGGAAGGACAGTGAGGGAAATTCTCCTTGTGCTATACTGTGCTAAAGCATTGATCATCAACCATCTTTAAAAAAACATTTTTTCTAGGGACAGAAAACTATAGGTAGGGAGAGTGTCAGTGTGTTTTACTGTGCTAATCCTTGTTTCTAGGGACAGGGAAGGACAGTGAGGGAAATTCTCCTTGTGCTATACTGTGCTAAAGCATTGATCATCAACCATCTTTAAAAAAACATTTTTTCTAGGGACAGAAAACTATAGGTAGGGAGAGTGTCAGTGTGTTTTACTGTGCTAATCCTTGTTTCTAGGGACAGGGAAGGACAGTGAGGGAAATTCTCCTTGTGCTATACTGTGCTAAAGCATTGATCATCAACCATCTTTAAAAAAACATTTTTTCTAGGGACAGAAAACTATAGGTAGGGAGAGTGTCAGTGTGTTTCACTGTGCTAATCCTTGTTTCTAGGGACAGGGAAGGACAGTGAGGGAAATTCTCCTTGTGCTATACTGTGCTAAAGCATTGATCATCAACCATCTTTAAAAAAACATTTTTTCTAGGGACAGAAAACTATAGGTAGGGAGAGTGTCAGTGTGTTTTACTGTGCTAATCCTTGTTTCTAGGGACAGGGAAGGACAGTGAGGGAAATTCTCCTTGTGCTATACTGTGCTAAAGCATTGATCATCAACCATCTTTAAAAAAACATTTTTTCTAGGGACAGAAAACTATAGGTAGGGAGAGTGTCAGTGTGTTTTACTGTGCTAATCCTTGTTTCTAGGGACAGGGAAATACAGTGAGAGAAATTCTCCTTGTGCTATACTGTGCTAAAGCTTTGATCATCAACCATCTTTAAAAAAACATTTTTTCTAGGGACAGAAAACTATAGGTAGGGAGAGTGTCAATGTGTTTTACTGTGCTAATCCTTGTTTCTAGGGACAGGGAAGGACAGTGAGGGAAATTCTCCTTGTGCTATACTGTGCTAAAGCATTGATCATCAACCATCTTTAAAAAAACATTTTTTCTAGGGACAGAAAACTATAGGTAGGGAGAGTGTCAATGTGTTTTACTGTGCTAATCCTTGTTTCTAGGGACAGGGAAGGACAGTGAGGGAAATTCTCCTTGTGCTATACTGTGCTAAAGCATTGATCATCAACCATCTTTAAAAAAACATTTTTTCTAGGGACAGAAAACTATAGGTAGGGAGAGTGTCAGTGTGTTTTACTGTGCTAATCCTTGTTTCTAGGGACAGGGAAGGACAGTGAGGGAAATTCTCCTTGTGCTATACTGTGCTAAAGCATTGATCATCAACCATCTTTAAAAAAACATTTTTTCTAGGGACAGAAAACTATAGGTAGGGAGAGTGTCAGTGTGTTTTACTGTGCTAATCCTTGTTTCTAGGGACAGGGAAATACAGTGAGAGAAATTCTCCTTGTGCTATACTGTGCTAAAGCTTTGATCATCAACCATCTTTAAAAAAACATTTTTTCTAGGGACAGAAAACTATAGGTAGGGAGAGTGTCAGTGTGTTTTACTGTGCTAATCCTTGTTTCTAGGGACAGGGAAGGACAGTGAGGGAAATTCTCCTTGTGCTATACTGTGCTAAAGCATTGATCATCAACCATCTTTAAAAAAACATTTTTTCTAGGGACAGAAAACTATAGGTAGGGAGAGTGTCAGTGTGTTTTACTGTGCTAATCCTTGTTTCTAGGGACAGGGAAGGACAGTGAGGGAAATTCTCCTTGTGCTATACTGTGCTAAAGCATTGATCATCAACCATCTTTAAAAAAACATTTTTTCTAGGGACAGAAAACTATAGGTAGGGAGAGTGTCAGTGTGTTTTACTGTGCTAATCCTTGTTTCTAGGGACAGGGAAGGACAGTGAGGGAAATTCTCCTTGTGCTATACTGTGCTAAAGCATTGATCATCAACCATCTTTAAAAAAACATTTTTTCTAGGGACAGAAAACTATAGGTAGGGAGAGTGTCAGTGTGTTTTACTGTGCTAATCCTTGTTTCTAGGGACAGGGAAGGACAGTGAGGGAAATTCTCCTTGTGCTATACTGTGCTAAAGCATTGATCATCAACCATCTTTAAAAAAACATTTTTTCTAGGGACAGAAAACTATAGGTAGGGAGAGTGTCAGTGTGTTTTACTGTGCTAATCCTTGTTTCTAGGGACAGGGAAGGACAGTGAGGGAAATTCTCCCTGTGCTATACTGTGCTAAAGCATTGATCATCAACCATCTTTAAAAAAACATTTTTTCTAGGGACAGAAAACTATAGGTAGGGAGAGTGTCAGTGTGTTTTACTGTGCTAATCCTTGTTTCTAGGGACAGGGAAATACAGTGAGAGAAATTCTCCTTGTGCTATACTGTGCTAAAGCATTGATCATCAACCATCTTTAAAAAAACATTTTTTCTAGGGACAGAAAACTATAGGTAGGGAGAGTGTCAGTGTGTTTCACTGTGCTAATCCTTGTTTCTAGGGACAGGGAAGGACAGTCAGGGAAATTCTCCTTGTGCTATACTGTGCTAAAGCATTGATCATCAACCATCTTTAAAAAAACATTTTTTCTAGGGACAGAAAACTATAGGTAGGGAGAGTGTCAGTGTGTTTTACTGTGCTAATCCTTGTTTCTAGGGACAGGGAAGGACAGTGAGGGAAATTCTCCTTGTGCTATACTGTGCTAAAGCATTGATCATCAACCATCTTTAAAAAAACATTTTTTCTAGGGACAGAAAACTATAGGTAGGGAGAGTGTCAGTGTGTTTTACTGTGCTAATCCTTGTTTCTAGGGACAGGGAAGGACAGTGAGGGAAATTCTCCTTGTGCTATACTGTGCTAAAGCATTGATCATCAACCATCTTTAAAAAAACATTTTTTCTAGGGACAGAAAACTATAGGTAGGGAGAGTGTCAGTGTGTTTTACTGTGCTAATCCTTGTTTCTAGGGACAGGGAAGGACAGTGAGGGAAATTCTCCTTGTGCTATACTGTGCTAAAGCATTGATCATCAACCATCTTTAAAAAAACATTTTTTTCTAGGGACAGAAAACTATAGGTAGGGAGAGTGTCAGTGTGTTTTACTGTGCTAATCCTTGTTTCTAGGGACAGGGAAGGACAGTGAGGGAAATTCTCCTTGTGCTATACTGTGCTAAAGCATTGATCATCAACCATCTTAAAAAAAACATTTTTTCTAGGGACAGAAAACTATAGGTAGGGAGAGTGTCAGTGTGTTTTACTGTGCTAATCCTTGTTTCTAGGGACAGGGAAGGACAGTGAGGGAAATTCTCCTTGTGCTATACTGTGCTAAAGCATTGATCATCAACCATCTTTAAAAAAACTTTTTTTCTAGGGACAGAAAACTATAGGTAGGGAGAGTGTCAGTGTGTTTTACTGTGCTAATCCTTGTTTCTAGGGACAGGGAAGGACAGTGAGGGAAATTCTCCTTGTGCTATACTGTGCTAAAGCATTGATCATCAACCATCTTTAAAAAAACATTTTTTCTAGGGACAGAAAACTATAGGTAGGGAGAGTGTCAGTGTGTTTTACTGTGCTAATCCTTGTTTCTAGGGACAGGGAAGGACAGTGAGGGAAATTCTCCTTGTGTTATACTGTGCTAAAGCATTGATCATCAACCATCTTTAAAAAAACATTTTTTCTAGGGACAGAAAACTATAGGTAGGGAGAGTGTCAGTGTGTTTTACTGTGCTAATCCTTGTTTCTAGGGACAGGGAAGGACAGTGAGGGAAATTCTCCTTGTGCTATACTGTGCTAAAGCATTGATCATCAACCATCTTTAAAAAAACATTTTTTCTAGGGACAGAAAACTATAGGTAGGGAGAGTGTCAGTGTGTTTCACTGTGCTAATCCTTGTTTCTAGGGACAGGGAAGGACAGTGAGGGAAATTCTCCTTGTGCTATACTGTGCTAAAGCATTGATCATCAACCATCTTTAAAAAAACATTTTTTCTAGGGACAGAAAACTATAGGTAGGGAGAGTGTCAGTGTGTTTTACTGTGCTAATCCTTGTTTCTAGGGACAGGGAAGGACAGTGAGGGAAATTCTCCTTGTGCTATACTGTGCTAAAGCATTGATCATCAACCATCTTTAAAAAAACATTTTTTTCTAGGGACAGAAAACTATAGGTAGGGAGAGTGTCAGTGTGTTTTACTGTGCTAATCCTTGTTTCTAGGGACAGGGAAGGACAGTGAGGGAAATTCTCCTTGTGCTATACTGTGCTAAAGCATTGATCATCAACCATCTTTAAAAAAACATTTTTTCTAGGGACAGAAAACTATAGGTAGGGAGAGTGTCAGTGTGTTTTACTGTGCTAATCCTTGTTTCTAGGGACAGGGAAATACAGTGAGAGAAATTCTCCTTGTGCTATACTGTGCTAAAGCTTTGATCATCAACCATCTTTAAAAAAACATTTTTTCTAGGGACAGAAAACTATAGGTAGGGAGAGTGTCAGTGTGTTTTACTGTGCTAATCCTTGTTTCTAGGGACAGGGAAGGACAGTGAGGGAAATTCTCCTTGTGCTATACTGTGCTAAAGCATTGATCATCAACCATCTTTAAAAAAACATTTTTTCTAGGGACAGAAAACTATAGGTAGGGAGAGTGTCAGTGTGTTTTACTGTGCTAATCCTTGTTTCTAGGGACAGGGAAGGACAGTGAGGGAAATTCTCCTTGTGCTATACTGTGCTAAAGCATTGATCATCAACCATCTTTAAAAAAACATTTTTTCTAGGGACAGAAAACTATAGGTAGGGAGAGTGTCAGTGTGTTTTACTGTGCTAATCCTTGTTTCTAGGGACAGGGAAGGACAGTGAGGGAAATTCTCCTTGTGCTATACTGTGCTAAAGCATTGATCATCAACCATCTTTAAAAAAACATTTTTTCTAGGGACAGAAAACTATAGGTAGGGAGAGTGTCAGTGTGTTTTACTGTGCTAATCCTTGTTTCTAGGGACAGGGAAGGGCAGTGAGGGAAATTCTCCTTGTGCTATACTGTGCTAAAGCATTGATCATCAACCATCTTTAAAAAAACATTTTTTCTAGGGACAGAAAACTATAGGTAGGGAGAGTGTCAGTGTGTTTTACTGTGCTAATCCTTGTTTCTAGGGACAGGGAAATACAGTGAGAGAAATTCTCCTTGTGCTATACTGTGCTAAAGCATTGATCATCAACCATCTTTAAAAAAACATTTTTTCTAGGGACAGAAAACTATAGGTAGGGAGAGTGTCAGTGTGTTTTACTGTGCTAATCCTTGTTTCTAGGGACAGGGAAGGACAGTGAGGGAAATTCTCCTTGTGCTATACTGTGCTAAAGCATTGATCATCAACCATCTTTAAAAAAACATTTTTTCTAGGGACAGAAAACTATAGGTAGGGAGAGTGTCAGTGTGTTTCACTGTGCTAATCCTTGTTTCTAGGGACAGGGAAGGACAGTGAGGGAAATTCTCCTTGTGCTATACTGTGCTAAAGCATTGATCATCAACCATCTTTAAAAAAACATTTTTTCTAGGGACAGAAAACTATAGGTAGGGAGAGTGTCAATGTGTTTTACTGTGCTAATCCTTGTTTCTAGGGACAGGGAAGGACAGTGAGGGAAATTCTCCTTGTGCTATACTGTGCTAAAGCATTGATCATCAACCATCTTTAAAAAAACATTTTTTCTAGGGACAGAAAACTATAGGTAGGGAGAGTGTCAGTGTGTTTTACTGTGCTAATCCTTGTTTCTAGGGACAGGGAAGGACAGTGAGGGAAATTCTCCTTGTGCTATACTGTGCTAAAGCATTGATCATCAACCATCTTTAAAAAAACATTTTTTCTAGGGACAGAAAACTATAGGTAGGGAGAGTGTCAGTGTGTTTCACTGTGCTAATCCTTGTTTCTAGGGACAGGGAAGGACAGTGAGGGAAATTCTCCTTGTGCTATACTGTGCTAAAGCATTGATCATCAACCATCTTTAAAAAAACATTTTTTCTAGGGACAGAAAACTATAGGTAGGGAGAGTGTCAATGTGTTTTACTGTGCTAATCCTTGTTTCTAGGGACAGGGAAGGACAGTGAGGGAAATTCTCCTTGTGCTATACTGTGCTAAAGCATTGATCATCAACCATCTTTAAAAAAACATTTTTTCTAGGGACAGAAAACTATAGGTAGGGAGAGTGTCAGTGTGTTTTACTGTGCTAATCCTTGTTTCTAGGGACAGGGAAGGACAGTGAGGGAAATTCTCCTTGTGCTATACTGTGCTAAAGCATTGATCATCAACCATCTTTAAAAAAACATTTTTTCTAGGGACAGAAAACTATAGGTAGGGAGAGTGTCAGTGTGTTTTACTGTGCTAATCCTTGTTTCTAGGGACAGGGAAATACAGTGAGAGAAATTCTCCTTGTGCTATACTGTGCTAAAGCTTTGATCATCAACCATCTTTAAAAAAACATTTTTTCTAGGGACAGAAAACTATAGGTAGGGAGAGTGTCAGTGTGTTTTACTGTGCTAATCCTTGTTTCTAGGGACAGGGAAGGACAGTGAGGGAAATTCTCCTTGTGCTATACTGTGCTAAAGCATTGATCATCAACCATCTTTAAAAAAACATTTTTTCTAGGGACAGAAAACTATAGGTAGGGAGAGTGTCAGTGTGTTTTACTGTGCTAATCCTTGTTTCTAGGGACAGGGAAGGACAGTGAGGGAAATTCTCCTTGTGCTATACTGTGCTAAAGCATTGATCATCAACCATCTTTAAAAAAACATTTTTTCTAGGGACAGAAAACTATAGGTAGGGAGAGTGTCAGTGTGTTTTACTGTGCTAATCCTTGTTTCTAGGGACAGGGAAGGACAGTGAGGGAAATTCTCCTTGTGCTATACTGTGCTAAAGCATTTATCATCAACCATCTTTAAAAAAACATTTTTTCTAGGGACAGAAAACTATAGGTAGGGAGAGTGTCAGTGTGTTTTACTGTGCTAATCCTTGTTTCTAGGGACAGGGAAGGACAGTGAGGGAAATTCTCCCTGTGCTATACTGTGCTAAAGCATTGATCATCAACCATCTTTAAAAAAACATTTTTTCTAGGGACAGAAAACTATAGGTAGGGAGAGTGTCAGTGTGTTTTACTGTGCTAATCCTTGTTTCTAGGGACAGGGAAATACAGTGAGAGAAATTCTCCTTGTGCTATACTGTGCTAAAGCATTGATCATCAACCATCTTTAAAAAAACATTTTTTCTAGGGACAGAAAACTATAGGTAGGGAGAGTGTCAGTGTGTTTCACTGTGCTAATCCTTGTTTCTAGGGACAGGGAAGGACAGTGAGGGAAATTCTCCTTGTGCTATACTGTGCTAAAGCATTGATCATCAACCATCTTTAAAAAAACATTTTTTCTAGGGACAGAAAACTATAGGTAGGGAGAGTGTCAGTGTGTTTTACTGTGCTAATCCTTGTTTCTAGGGACAGGGAAGGACAGTGAGGGAAATTCTCCTTGTGCTATACTGTGCTAAAGCATTGATCATCAACCATCTTTAAAAAAACATTTTTTCTAGGGACAGAAAACTATAGGTAGGGAGAGTGTCAGTGTGTTTTACTGTGCTAATCCTTGTTTCTAGGGACAGGGAAGGACAGTGAGGGAAATTCTCCTTGTGCTATACTGTGCTAAAGCATTGATCATCAACCATCTTTAAAAAAACATTTTTTCTAGGGACAGAAAACTATAGGTAGGGAGAGTGTCAGTGTGTTTTACTGTGCTAATCCTTGTTTCTAGGGACAGGGAAGGACAGTGAGGGAAATTCTCCTTGTGCTATACTGTGCTAAAGCATTGATCATCAACCATCTTTAAAAAAACATTTTTTTCTAGGGACAGAAAACTATAGGTAGGGAGAGTGTCAGTGTGTTTTACTGTGCTAATCCTTGTTTCTAGGGACAGGGAAGGACAGTGAGGGAAATTCTCCTTGTGCTATACTGTGCTAAAGCATTGATCATCAACCATCTTTAAAAAAACATTTTTTCTAGGGACAGAAAACTATAGGTAGGGAGAGTGTCAGTGTGTTTTACTGTGCTAATCCTTGTTTCTAGGGACAGGGAAGGACAGTGAGGGAAATTCTCCTTGTGCTATACTGTGCTAAAGCATTGATCATCAACCATCTTTAAAAAAACTTTTTTTCTAGGGACAGAAAACTATAGGTAGGGAGAGTGTCAGTGTGTTTTACTGTGCTAATCCTTGTTTCTAGGGACAGGGAAGGACAGTGAGGGAAATTCTCCTTGTGCTATACTGTGCTAAAGCATTGATCATCAACCATCTTTAAAAAAACATTTTTTCTAGGGACAGAAAACTATAGGTAGGGAGAGTGTCAGTGTGTTTTACTGTGCTAATCCTTGTTTCTAGGGACAGGGAAGGACAGTGAGGGAAATTCTCCTTGTGTTATACTGTGCTAAAGCATTGATCATCAACCATCTTTAAAAAAACATTTTTTCTAGGGACAGAAAACTATAGGTAGGGAGAGTGTCAGTGTGTTTTACTGTGCTAATCCTTGTTTCTAGGGACAGGGAAGGACAGTGAGGGAAATTCTCCTTGTGCTATACTGTGCTAAAGCATTGATCATCAACCATCTTTAAAAAAACATTTTTTCTAGGGACAGAAAACTATAGGTAGGGAGAGTGTCAGTGTGTTTCACTGTGCTAATCCTTGTTTCTAGGGACAGGGAAGGACAGTGAGGGAAATTCTCCTTGTGCTATACTGTGCTAAAGCATTGATCATCAACCATCTTTAAAAAAACATTTTTTCTAGGGACAGAAAACTATAGGTAGGGAGAGTGTCAGTGTGTTTTACTGTGCTAATCCTTGTTTCTAGGGACAGGGAAGGACAGTGAGGGAAATTCTCCTTGTGCTATACTGTGCTAAAGCATTGATCATCAACCATCTTTAAAAAAACATTTTTTTCTAGGGACAGAAAACTATAGGTAGGGAGAGTGTCAGTGTGTTTTACTGTGCTAATCCTTGTTTCTAGGGACAGGGAAGGACAGTGAGGGAAATTCTCCTTGTGCTATACTGTGCTAAAGCATTGATCATCAACCATCTTTAAAAAAACATTTTTTCTAGGGACAGAAAACTATAGGTAGGGAGAGTGTCAGTGTGTTTTACTGTGCTAATCCTTGTTTCTAGGGACAGGGAAATACAGTGAGAGAAATTCTCCTTGTGCTATACTGTGCTAAAGCATTGATCATCAACCATCTTTAAAAAAACATTTTTTCTAGGGACAGAAAACTATAGGTAGGGAGAGTGTCAGTGTGTTTTACTGTGCTAATCCTTGTTTCTAGGGACAGGGAAATACAGTGAGAGAAATTCTCCTTGTGCTATACTGTGCTAAAGCATTGATCATCAACCATCTTTAAAAAAACATTTTTTCTAGGGACAGAAAACTATAGGTAGGGAGAGTGTCAGTGTGTTTTACTGTGCTAATCCTTGTTTCTAGGGACAGGGAAATACAGTGAGAGAAATTCTCCTTGTGCTATACTGTGCTAAAGCTTTGATCATCAACCATCTTTAAAAAAACATTTTTTCTAGGGACAGAAAACTATAGGTAGGGAGAGTGTCAGTGTGTTTTACTGTGCTAATCCTTGTTTCTAGGGACAGGGAAGGACAGTGAGGGAAATTCTCCTTGTGCTATACTGTGCTAAAGCATTGATCATCAACCATCTTTAAAAAAACATTTTTTCTAGGGACAGAAAACTATAGGTAGGGAGAGTGTCAGTGTGTTTTACTGTGCTAATCCTTGTTTCTAGGGACAGGGAAGGACAGTGAGGGAAATTCTCCTTGTGCTATACTGTGCTAAAGCATTGATCATCAACCATCTTTAAAAAAACATTTTTTCTAGGGACAGAAAACTATAGGTAGGGAGAGTGTCAGTGTGTTTTACTGTGCTAATCCTTGTTTCTAGGGACAGGGAAGGACAGTGAGGGAAATTCTCCTTGTGCTATACTGTGCTAAAGCATTGATCATCAACCATCTTTAAAAAAACATTTTTTCTAGGGACAGAAAACTATAGGTAGGGAGAGTGTCAGTGTGTTTTACTGTGCTAATCCTTGTTTCTAGGGACAGGGAAGGACAGTGAGGGAAATTCTCCTTGTGCTATACTGTGCTAAAGCATTGATCATCAACCATCTTTAAAAAAACATTTTTTCTAGGGACAGAAAACTATAGGTAGGGAGAGTGTCAGTGTGTTTTACTGTGCTAATCCTTGTTTCTAGGGACAGGGAAGGACAGTGAGGGAAATTCTCCCTGTGCTATACTGTGCTAAAGCATTGATCATCAACCATCTTTAAAAAAACATTTTTTCTAGGGACAGAAAACTATAGGTAGGGAGAGTGTCAGTGTGTTTTACTGTGCTAATCCTTGTTTCTAGGGACAGGGAAATACAGTGAGAGAAATTCTCCTTGTGCTATACTGTGCTAAAGCATTGATCATCAACCATCTTTAAAAAAACATTTTTTCTAGGGACAGAAAACTATAGGTAGGGAGAGTGTCAGTGTGTTTCACTGTGCTAATCCTTGTTTCTAGGGACAGGGAAGGACAGTGAGGGAAATTCTCCTTGTGCTATACTGTGCTAAAGCATTGATCATCAACCATCTTTAAAAAAACATTTTTTCTAGGGACAGAAAACTATAGGTAGGGAGAGTGTCAGTGTGTTTTACTGTGCTAATCCTTGTTTCTAGGGACAGGGAAGGACAGTGAGGGAAATTCTCCTTGTGCTATACTGTGCTAAAGCATTGATCATCAACCATCTTTAAAAAAACATTTTTTCTAGGGACAGAAAACTATAGGTAGGGAGAGTGTCAGTGTGTTTTACTGTGCTAATCCTTGTTTCTAGGGACAGGGAAGGACAGTGAGGGAAATTCTCCTTGTGCTATACTGTGCTAAAGCATTGATCATCAACCATCTTTAAAAAAACATTTTTTCTAGGGACAGAAAACTATAGGTAGGGTAGTGTCAGTGTGTTTTACTGTGCTAATCCTTGTTTCTAGGGACAGGGAAGGACAGTGAGGGAAATTCTCCTTGTGCTATACTGTGCTAAAGCATTGATCATCAACCATCTTTAAAAAAACATTTTTTCTAGGGACAGAAAACTATAGGTAGGGAGAGTGTCAGTGTGTTTTACTGTGCTAATCCTTGTTTCTAGGGACAGGGAAGGACAGTGAGGGAAATTCTCTTTGTGCTATACTGTGCTAAAGCATTGATCATCAACCATCTTTAAAAAAACATTTTTTCTAGGGACAGAAAACTATAGGTAGGGAGAGTGTCAGTGTGTTTTACTGTGCTAATCTTTGTTTCTAGGGACAGGGAAGGACAGTGAGGGAAATTCTCCTTGTGCTATACTGTGCTAAAGCATTGATCATCAACCATCTTTAAAAAAACATTTTTTTCTAGGGACAGAAAACTATAGGTAGGGAGAGTGTCAGTGTGTTTTACTGTGCTAATCCTTGTTTCTAGGGACAGGGAAGGACAGTGAGGGAAATTCTCCTTGTGCTATACTGTGCTAAAGCATTGATCATCAACCATCTTTAAAAAAACATTTTTTCTAGGGACAGAAAACTATAGGTAGGGAGAGTGTCAGTGTGTTTTACTGTGCTAATCCTTGTTTCTAGGGACAGGGAAGGACAGTGAGGGAAATTCTCCTTGTGCTATACTGTGCTAAAGCATTGATCATCAACCATCTTTAAAAAAACATTTTTTCTAGGGACAGAAAACTATAGGTAGGGAGAGTGTCAGTGTGTTTCACTGTGCTAATCCTTGTTTCTAGGGACAGGGAAGGACAGTGAGGGAAATTCTCCTTGTGCTATACTGTGCTAAAGCATTGATCATCAACCATCTTTAAAAAAACATTTTTTCTAGGGACAGAAAACTATAGGTAGGGAGAGTGTCAGTGTGTTTTACTGTGCTAATCCTTGTTTCTAGGGACAGGGAAGGACAGTGAGGGAAATTCTCCTTGTGCTATATTGTGCTAAAGCATTGATCATCAACCATCTTTAAAAAAACATTTTTTCTAGGGACAGAAAACTATAGGTAGGGAGAGTGTCAGTGTGTTTTACTGTGCTAATCCTTGTTTCTAGGGACAGGGAAGGACAGTGAGGGAAATTCTCCTTGTGCTATACTGTGCTAAAGCATTGATCATCAACCATCTTTAAAAAAACATTTTTTCTAGGGACAGAAAACTATAGGTAGGGAGAGTGTCAGTGTGTTTTACTGTGCTAATCCTTGTTTCTAGGGACAGGGAAATACAGTGAGAGAAATTCTCCTTGTGCTATACTGTGCTAAAGCATTGATCATCAACCATCTTTAAAAAAACATTTTTTCTAGGGACAGAAAACTATAGGTAGGGAGAGTGTCAGTGTGTTTTACTGTGCTAATCCTTGTTTCTAGGGACAGGGAAGGACAGTGAGGGAAATTCTCCTTGTGCTATACTGTGCTAAAGCATTGATCATCAACCATCTTTAAAAAAACATTTTTTCTAGGGACAGAAAACTATAGGTAGGGAGAGTGTCAGTGTGTTTTACTGTGCTAATCCTTGTTTCTAGGGACAGGGAAGGACAGTGAGGGAAATTCTCCTTGTGCTATACTGTGCTAAAGCATTGATCATCAACCATCTTTAAAAAAAAAAAATTCTAGGGACAGAAAACTATAGGTAGGGAGAGTGTCAGTGTGTTTTACTGTGCTAATCCTTGTTTCTAGGGACAGGGAAGGACAGTGAGGGAAATTCTCCTTGTGCTATACTGTGCTAAAGCATTGATCATCAACCATCTTTAAAAAAACATTTTTTCTAGGGACAGAAAACTATAGGTAGGGAGAGTGTCAGTGTGTTTTACTGTGCTAATCCTTGTTTCTAGGGACAGGGAAGGACAGTGAGGGAAATTCTCCTTGTGCTATACTGTGCTAAAGCATTGATCATCAACCATCTTTAAAAAAACATTTTTTCTAGGGACAGAAAACTATAGGTAGGGAGAGTGTCAGTGTGTTTTACTGTGCTAATCCTTGTTTCTAGGGACAGGGAAGGACAGTGAGGGAAATTCTCCTTGTGCTATACTGTGCTAAAGCATTGATCATCAACCATCTTTAAAAAAACATTTTTTCTAGGGACAGAAAACTATAGGTAGGGAGAGTGTCAGTGTGTTTTACTGTGCTAATCCTTGTTTCTAGGGACAGGGAAATACAGTGAGAGAAATTCTCCTTGTGCTATACTGTGCTAAAGCATTGATCATCAACCATCTTTAAAAAAACATTTTTTCTAGGGACAGAAAACTATAGGTAGGGAGAGTGTCAGTGTGTTTCACTGTGCTAATCCTTGTTTCTAGGGACAGGGAAGGACAGTGAGGGAAATTCTCCTTGTGCTATACTGTGCTAAAGCATTGATCATCAACCATCTTTAAAAAAACATTTTTTCTAGGGACAGAAAACTATAGGTAGGGAGAGTGTCAGTGTGTTTCACTGTGCTAATCCTTGTTTCTAGGGACAGGGAAGGACAGTGAGGGAAATTCTCCTTGTGCTATACTGTGCTAAAGCATTGATCATCAACCATCTTTAAAAAAACATTTTTTCTAGGGACAGAAAACTATAGGTAGGGAGAGTGTCAGTGTGTTTTACTGTGCTAATCCTTGTTTCTAGGGACAGGGAAGGACAGTGAGGTAAATTCTCCTTGTGCTATACTGTGCTAAAGCATTGATCATCAACCATCTTTAAAAAAACATTTTTTCTAGGGACAGAAAACTATAGGTAGGGAGAGTGTCAGTGTGTTTTACTGTGCTAATCCTTGTTTCTAGGGACAGGGAAGGACAGTGAGGGAAATTCTCCTTGTGCTATACTGTGCTAAAGCATTGATCATCAACCATCTTTAAAAAAACATTTTTTCTAGGGACAGAAAACTATAGGTAGGGTAGTGTCAGTGTGTTTTACTGTGCTAATCCTTGTTTCTAGGGACAGGGAAGGACAGTGAGGGAAATTCTCCTTGTGCTATACTGTGCTAAAGCATTGATCATCAACCATCTTTAAAAAAACATTTTTTCTAGGGACAGAAAACTATAGGTAGGGAGAGTGTCAGTGTGTTTTACTGTGCTAATCCTTGTTTCTAGGGACAGGGAAGGACAGTGAGGGAAATTCTCCTTGTGCTATACTGTGCTAAAGCATTGATCATCAACCATCTTTAAAAAAACATTTTTTCTAGGGACAGAAAACTATAGGTAGGGAGAGTGTCAGTGTGTTTTACTGTGCTAATCCTTGTTTCTAGGGACAGGGAAGGACAGTGAGGGAAATTCTCCTTGTGCTATACTGTGCTAAAGCATTGATCATCAACCATCTTTAAAAAAACATTTTTTTCTAGGGACAGAAAACTATAGGTAGGGAGAGTGTCAGTGTGTTTTACTGTGCTAATCCTTGTTTCTAGGGACAGGGAAGGACAGTGAGGGAAATTCTCCTTGTGCTATACTGTGCTAAAGCATTGATCATCAACCATCTTTAAAAAAACATTTTTTCTAGGGACAGAAAACTATAGGTAGGGAGAGTGTCAGTGTGTTTTACTGTGCTAATCCTTGTTTCTAGGGACAGGGAAGGACAGTGAGGGAAATTCTCCTTGTGCTATACTGTGCTAAAGCATTGATCATCAACCATCTTTAAAAAAACATTTTTTCTAGGGACAGAAAACTATAGGTAGGGAGAGTGTCAGTGTGTTTCACTGTGCTAATCCTTGTTTCTAGGGACAGGGAAGGACAGTGAGGGAAATTCTCCTTGTGCTATACTGTGCTAAAGCATTGATCATCAACCATCTTTAAAAAAACATTTTTTCTAGGGACAGAAAACTATAGGTAGGGAGAGTGTCAGTGTGTTTTACTGTGCTAATCCTTGTTTCTAGGGACAGGGAAGGACAGTGAGGGAAATTCTCCTTGTGCTATATTGTGCTAAAGCATTGATCATCAACCATCTTTAAAAAAACATTTTTTCTAGGGACAGAAAACTATAGGTAGGGAGAGTGTCAGTGTGTTTTACTGTGCTAATCCTTGTTTCTAGGGACAGGGAAGGACAGTGAGGGAAATTCTCCTTGTGCTATACTGTGCTAAAGCATTGATCATCAACCATCTTTAAAAAAACATTTTTTCTAGGGACAGAAAACTATAGGTAGGGAGAGTGTCAGTGTGTTTTACTGTGCTAATCCTTGTTTCTAGGGACAGGGAAATACAGTGAGAGAAATTCTCCTTGTGCTATACTGTGCTAAAGCATTGATCATCAACCATCTTTAAAAAAACATTTTTTCTAGGGACAGAAAACTATAGGTAGGGAGAGTGTCAGTGTGTTTTACTGTGCTAATCCTTGTTTCTAGGGACAGGGAAGGACAGTGAGGGAAATTCTCCTTGTGCTATACTGTGCTAAAGCATTGATCATCAACCATCTTTAAAAAAACATTTTTTCTAGGGACAGAAAACTATAGGTAGGGAGAGTGTCAGTGTGTTTTACTGTGCTAATCCTTGTTTCTAGGGACAGGGAAGGACAGTGAGGGAAATTCTCCTTGTGCTATACTGTGCTAAAGCATTGATCATCAACCATCTTTAAAAAAAAAAATTTCTAGGGACAGAAAACTATAGGTAGGGAGAGTGTCAGTGTGTTTTACTGTGCTAATCCTTGTTTCTAGGGACAGGGAAGGACAGTGAGGGAAATTCTCCTTGTGCTATACTGTGCTAAAGCATTGATCATCAACCATCTTTAAAAAAACATTTTTTCTAGGGACAGAAAACTATAGGTAGGGAGAGTGTCAGTGTGTTTTACTGTGCTAATCCTTGTTTCTAGGGACAGGGAAGGACAGTGAGGGAAATTCTCCTTGTGCTATACTGTGCTAAAGCATTGATCATCAACCATCTTTAAAAAAACATTTTTTCTAGGGACAGAAACCTATAGGTAGGGAGAGTGTCAGTGTGTTTTACTGTGCTAATCCTTGTTTCTAGGGACAGGGAAGGACAGTGAGGGAAATTCTCCTTGTGCTATACTGTGCTAAAGCATTGATCATCAACCATCTTTAAAAAAACATTTTTTCTAGGGACAGAAAACTATAGGTAGGGAGAGTGTCAGTGTGTTTTACTGTGCTAATCCTTGTTTCTAGGGACAGGGAAATACAGTGAGAGAAATTCTCCTTGTGCTATACTGTGCTAAAGCATTGATCATCAACCATCTTTAAAAAAACATTTTTTCTAGGGACAGAAAACTATAGGTAGGGAGAGTGTCAGTGTGTTTCACTGTGCTAATCCTTGTTTCTAGGGACAGGGAAGGACAGTGAGGGAAATTCTCCTTGTGCTATACTGTGCTAAAGCATTGATCATCAACCATCTTTAAAAAAACATTTTTTCTAGGGACAGAAAACTATAGGTAGGGAGAGTGTCAGTGTGTTTTACTGTGCTAATCCTTGTTTCTAGGGACAGGGAAATACAGTGAGAGAAATTCTCCTTGTGCTATACTGTGCTAAAGCATTGATCATCAACCATCTTTAAAAAAACATTTTTTCTAGGGACAGAAAACTATAGGTAGGGAGAGTGTCAGTGTGTTTTACTGTGCTAATCCTTGTTTCTAGGGACAGGGAAGGACAGTGAGGGAAATTCTCCTTGTGCTATACTGTGCTAAAGCATTGATCATCAACCATCTTTAAAAAAACATTTTTTCTAGGGACAGAAAACTATAGGTAGGGAGAGTGTCAGTGTGTTTTACTGTGCTAATCCTTGTTTCTAGGGACAGGGAAGGACAGTGAGGGAAATTCTCCTTGTGCTATACTGTGCTAAAGCATTGATCATCAACCATCTTTAAAAAAACATTTTTTCTAGGTACAGAAAACTATAGGTAGGGAGAGTGTCAGTGTGTTTTACTGTGCTAATCCTTGTTTCTAGGGACAGGGAAGGGCAGTGAGGGAAATTCTCCTTGTGCTATACTGTGCTAAAGCATTGATCATCAACCATCTTTAAAAAAACATTTTTTCTAGGGACAGAAAACTATAGGTAGGGAGAGTGTCAGTGTGTTTTACTGTGCTAATCCTTGTTTCTAGGGACAGGGAAGGACAGTGAGGGAAATTCTCCTTGTGCTATACTGTGCTAAAGCATTGATCATCAACCATCTTTAAAAAAACATTTTTTCTAGGGACAGAAAACTATAGGTAGGGAGAGTGTCAGTGTGTTTTACTGTGCTAATCCTTGTTTCTAGGGACAGGGAAATACAGTGAGAGAAATTCTCCTTGTGCTATACTGTGCTAAAGCATTGATCATCAACCATCTTTAAAAAAAACATGTTTTCTAGGGACAGAAAACTATAGGTAGGGAGAGTGTCAGTGTGTTTCACTGTGCTAATCCTTGTTTCTAGGGACAGGGAAGGACAGTGAGGGAAATTCTCCTTGTGCTATACTGTGCTAAAGCATTGATCATCAACCATCTTTAAAAAAACATTATTTCTAGGGACAGAAAACTATAGGTAGGGAGAGTGTCAGTGTGTTTTACTGTGCTAATCCTTGTTTCTAGGGACAGGGAAGGACAGTGAGGGAAATTCTCCTTGTGCTATACTGTGCTAAAGCATTGATCATCAACCATCTTTAAAAAAACATTTTTTCTAGGGACAGAAAACTATAGGTAGGGAGAGTGTCAGTGTGTTTTACTGTGCTAATCCTTGTTTCTAGGGACAGGGAAGGACAGTGAGGGAAATTCTCCTTGTGCTATACTGTTCTAAAGCATTGATCATCAACCATCTTTAAAAAAACATTTTTTCTAGGGACAGAAAACTATAGGTAGGGAGAGTGTCAGTGTGTTTTACTGTGCTAATCCTTGTTTCTAGGGACAGGGAAGGACAGTGAGGGAAATTCTCCTTGTGCTATACTGTGCTAAAGCATTGATCATCAACCATCTTTAAAAAAACATTTTTTCTAGGGACAGAAAACTATAGGTAGGGAGAGTGTCAGTGTGTTTTACTGTGTTAATCCTTGTTTCTAGGGACAGGGAAGGACAGTGAGGGAAATTCTCCTTGTGCTATACTGTGCTAAAGCATTGATCATCAACCATCTTTAAAAAAACATTTTTTCTAGGGACAGAAAACTATAGGTAGGGAGAGTGTCAGTGTGTTTTACTGTGCTAATCCTTGTTTCTAGGGACAGGGAAGGACAGTGAGGGAAATTCTCCTTGTGCTATACTGTGCTAAAGCATTGATCATCAACCATCTTTAAAAAAAACATTTTTTCTAGGCACAGAAAACTATAGGTAAGGAGAGTGTCAGTGTGTTTTACTGTGCTAATCCTTGTTTCTAGGGACAGGGAAATACAGTGAGAGAAATTCTCCTTGTGCTATACTGTGCTAAAGCATTGATCATCAACCATCTTTAAAAAAACATTTTTTCTAGGTACAGAAAACTATAGGTAGGGAGAGTGTCAGTGTGTTTCACTGTGCTAATCCTTGTTTCTAGGGACAGGGAAGGACAGTGAGGGAAATTCTCCTTGTGCTATACTGTGCTAAAGCATTGATCATCAACCATCTTTAAAAAAACATTTTTTCTAGGGACAGAAAACTATAGGTAGGGAGAGTGTCAGTGTGTTTTACTGTGCTAATCCTTGTTTCTAGGGACAGGGAAGGACAGTGAGGGAAATTCTCCGTGTGCTATACTGTGCTAAAGCATTGATCATCAACCATCTTTAAAAAAACATTTTTTCTAGGGACAGAAAACTATAGGTAGGGAGAGTGTCAGTGTGTTTCACTGTGCTAATCCTTGTTTCTAGGGACAGGGAAGGACAGTGAGGGAAATTCTCCTTGTGCTATACTGTGCTAAAGCATTGATCATCAACCATCTTTAAAAAAACATTTTTTCTAGGGACAGAAAACTATAGGTAGGGAGAGTGTCAGTGTGTTTTACTGTGCTAATCCTTGTTTCTAGGGACAGGGAAGGACAGTGAGGGAAATTCTCCTTGTGCTATACTGTGCTAAAGCATTGATCATCAACCATCTTTAAAAAAACATTTTTTCTAGGGACAGAAAACTATAGGTAGGGAGAGTGTCAGTGTGTTTTACTGTGCTAATCCTTGTTTCTAGGGACAGGGAAATACAGTGAGAGAAATTCTCCTTGTGCTATACTGTGCTAAAGCATTGATCATCAACCATCTTTAAAAAAACATTTTTTCTAGGGACAGAAAACTATAGGTAGGGAGAGTGTCAGTGTGTTTTACTGTGCTAATCCTTGTTTCTAGGGACAGGGAAGGACAGTGAGGGAAATTCTCCTTGTGCTATACTGTGCTAAAGCATTGATCATCAACCATCTTTAAAAAAAACATTTTTTCTAGGGACAGAAAACTATAGGTAGGGAGAGTGTCAGTGTGTTTTACTGTGCTAATCCTTGTTTCTAGGGACAGGGAAGGACAGTGAGGGAAATTCTCCTTGTGCTATACTGTGCTAAAGCATTGATCATCAACCATCTTTAAAAAAACATTTTTTCTAGGGACAGAAAACTATAGGTAGGGAGAGTGTCAGTGTGTTTTACTGTGCTAATCCTTGTTTCTAGGGACAGGGAAGGGCAGTGAGGGAAATTCTCCTTGTGCTATACTGTGCTAAAGCATTGATCATCAACCATCTTTAAAAAAACATTTTTTCTAGGGACAGAAAACTATAGGTAGGGAGAGTGTCAGTGTGTTTTACTGTGCTAATCCTTGTTTCTAGGGACAGGGAAATACAGTGAGAGAAATTCTCCTTGTGCTATACTGTGCTAAAGCATTGATCATCAACCATCTTTAAAAAAACATTTTTTCTAGGGACAGAAAACTATAGGTAGGGAGAGTGTCAGTGTGTTTCACTGTGCTAATCCTTGTTTCTAGGGACAGGGAAGGACAGTGAGGGAAATTCTCCTTGTGCTATACTGTGCTAAAGCATTGATCATCAACCATCTTTAAAAAAACATTTTTTCTAGGGACAGAAAACTATAGGTAGGGAGAGTGTCAGTGTGTTTTACTGTGCTAATCCTTGTTTCTAGGGACAGGGAAGGACAGTGAGGGAAATTCTCCTTGTGCTATACTGTGCTAAAGCATTGATCATCAACCATCTTTAAAAAAACATTTTTTCTAGGGACAGAAAACTATAGGTAGGGAGAGTGTCAGTGTGTTTTACTGTGCTAATCCTTGTTTCTAGGGACAGGGAAGGACAGTGAGGGAAATTCTCCTTGTGCTATACTGTGCTAAAGCATTGATCATCAACCATCTTTAAAAAAAACATTTTTTCTAGGCACAGAAAACTATAGGTAGGGAGAGTGTCAGTGTGTTTTACTGTGCTAATCCTTGTTTCTAGGGACAGGGAAATACAGTGAGAGAAATTCTCCTTGTGCTATACTGTGCTAAAGCATTGATCATCAACCATCTTTAAAAAAACATTTTTTCTAGGTACAGAAAACTATAGGTAGGGAGAGTGTCAGTGTGTTTCACTGTGCTAATCCTTGTTTCTAGGGACAGGGAAGGACAGTGAGGGAAATTCTCCTTGTGCTATACTGTGCTAAAGCATTGATCATCAACCATCTTTAAAAAAACATTTTTTCTAGGGACAGAAAACTATAGGTAGGGAGAGTGTCAGTGTGTTTTACTGTGCTAATCCTTGTTTCTAGGGACAGGGAAGAACAGTGAGGGAAATTCTCCGTGTGCTATACTGTGCTAAAGCATTGATCATCAACCATCTTTAAAAAAACATTTTTTCTAGGGACAGAAAACTATAGGTAGGGAGAGTGTCAGTGTGTTTCACTGTGCTAATCCTTGTTTCTAGGGACAGGGAAGGACAGTGAGGGAAATTATCCTTGTGCTATACTGTGCTAAAGCATTGATCATCAACCATCTTTAAAAAAACATTTTTTCTAGGGACAGAAAACTATAGGTAGGGAGAGTGTCAGTGTGTTTTACTGTGCTAATCCTTGTTTCTAGGGACAGGGAAGGACAGTGAGGGAAATTCTCCTTGTGCTATACTGTGCTAAAGCATTGATCATCAACCATCTTTAAAAAAACATTTTTTCTAGGGACAGAAAACTATAGGTAGGGAGAGTGTCAGTGTGTTTTACTGTGCTAATCCTTGTTTCTAGGGACAGGGAAATACAGTGAGAGAAATTCTCCTTGTGCTATACTGTGCTAAAGCATTGATCATCAACCATCTTTAAAAAAACATTTTTTCTAGGGACAGAAAACTATAGGTAGGGAGAGTGTCAGTGTGTTTTACTGTGCTAATCCTTGTTTCTAGGGACAGGGAAGGACAGTGAGGGAAATTCTCCTTGTGCTATACTGTGCTAAAGCATTGATCATCAACCATCTTTAAAAAAAACATTTTTTCTAGGGACAGAAAACTATAGGTAGGGAGAGTGTCAGTGTGTTTTACTGTGCTAATCCTTGTTTCTAGGGACAGGGAAGGACAGTGAGGGAAATTCTCCTTGTGCTATACTGTGCTAAAGCATTGATCATCAACCATCTTTAAAAAAACATTTTTTCTAGGGACAGAAAACTATAGGTAGGGAGAGTGTCAGTGTGTTTTACTGTGCTAATCCTTGTTTCTAGGGACAGGGAAGGGCAGTGAGGGAAATTCTCCTTGTGCTATACTGTGCTAAAGCATTGATCATCAACCATCTTTAAAAAAACATTTTTTCTAGGGACAGAAAACTATAGGTAGGGAGAGTGTCAGTGTGTTTTACTGTGCTAATCCTTGTTTCTAGGGACAGGGAAATATAGTGAGAGAAATTCTCCTTGTGCTATACTGTGCTAAAGCATTGATCATCAACCATCTTTAAAAAAACATTTTTTCTAGGGACAGAAAACTATAGGTAGGGAGAGTGTCAGTGTGTTTCACTGTGCTAATCCTTGTTTCTAGGGACAGGGAAGGACAGTGAGGGAAATTCTCCTTGTGCTATACTGTGCTAAAGCATTGATCATCAACCATCTTTAAAAAAACATTTTTTCTAGGGACAGAAAACTATAGGTAGGGAGAGTGTCAGTGTGTTTTACTGTGCTAATCCTTGTTTCTAGGGACAGGGAAGGACAGTGAGGGAAATTCTCCTTGTGCTATACTGTGCTAAAGCATTGATCATCAACCATCTTTAAAAAAACATTTTTTCTAGGGACAGAAAACTATAGGTAGGGAGAGTGTCAGTGTGTTTTACTGTGCTAATCCTTGTTTCTAGGGACAGGGAAGGACAGTGAGGGAAATTCTCCTTGTGCTATACTGTGCTAAAGCATTGATCATCAACCATCTTTAAAAAAACATTTTTTCTAGGGACAGAAAACTATAGGTAGGGAGAGTGTCAGTGTGTTTTACTGTGCTAATCCTTGTTTCTAGGGACAGGGAAGGACAGTGAGGGAAATTCTCCTTGTGCTATACTGTGCTAAAGCATTGATCATCAACCATCTTTAAAAAAACATTTTTTCTAGGGACAGAAAACTATAGGTAGGGAGAGTGTCAGTGTGTTTTACTGTGCTAATCCTTGTTTCTAGGGACAGGGAAGGACAGTGAGGGAAATTCTCCTTGTGCTATACTGTGCTAAAGCATTGATCATCAACCATCTTTAAAAAAACATTTTTTCTAGGGACAGAAAACTATAGGTAGGGAGAGTGTCAGTGTGTTTTACTGTGCTAATCCTTGTTTCTAGGGACAGGGAAGGACAGTGAGGGAAATTCTCCTTGTGCTATACTGTGCTAAAGCATTGATCATCAACCATCTTTAAAAAAACATTTTTTCTAGGCACAGAAAACTATAGGTAGGGAGAGTGTCAGTGTGTTTTACTGTGCTGTTCGTTGTTTCTAGGGACAGGGAAATACAGTGAGAGAAATTCTCCTCGTGCTATACTGTGCTAAAGCATTGATCATCAACCATCTTTAAAAAAACATTTTTTCTAGGTACAGAAAACTATAGGTAGGGAGAGTGTCAGTGTGTTTTACTGTGCTAATCCTTGTTTCTAGGGACAGGGAAGGACAGTGAGGGAAATTCTCCGTGTGCTATACTGTGCTAAAGCATTGATCATCAACCATCTTTAAAAAAACATTTTTTCTAGGGACAGAAAACTATAGGTAGGGAGAGTGTCAGTGTGTTTCACTGTGCTAATCCTTGTTTCTAGGGACAGGGAAGGACAGTGAGGGAAATTCTCCTTGTGCTATACTGTGCTAAAGCATTGATCATCAACCATCTTTAAAAAAACATTTTTTCTAGGGACAGAAAACTATAGGTAGGGAGAGTGTCAGTGTGTTTTACTGTGCTAATCCTTGTTTCTAGGGACAGGGAAGGACAGTGAGGGAAATTCTCCTTGTGCTATACTGTGCTAAAGCATTGATCATCAACCATCTTTAAAAAAACATTTTTTCTAGGGACAGAAAACTATAGGTAGGGAGAGTGTCAGTGTGTTTTACTGCGCTAATCCTTGTTTCTAGGGACAGGGAAGGACAGTGAGGGAAATTCTCCTTGTGCTATACTGTGCTAAAGCATTGATCATCAACCATCTTAAAAAAACATTTTTTCTAGGGACAGAAAACTATAGGTAGGGAGAGTGTCAGTGTGTTTTACTGTGCTAATCCTTGTTTCTAGGGACAGGGAAATACAGTGAGAGAAATTCTCCTTGTGCTATACTGTGCTAAAGCATTGATCATCAACCATCTTTAAAAAAACATTTTTTCTAGGGACAGAAAACTATAGGTAGGGAGAGTGTCAGTGTGTTTTACTGTGCTAATCCTTGTTTCTAGGGACAGGGAAGGACAGTGAGGGAAATTCTCCTTGTGCTATACTGTGCTAAAGCATTGATCATCAACCATCTTTAAAAAAACATTTTTTCTAGGGACAGAAAACTATAGGTAGGGAGAGTGTCAGTGTGTTTTACTGTGCTAATCCTTGTTTCTAGGGACAGGGAAGGACAGTGAGGGAAATTCTCCTTGTGCTATACTGTGCTAAAGCATTGATCATCAACCATCTTTAAAAAAACATTTTTTCTAGGGACAGAAAACTATAGGTAGGGAGAGTGTCAGTGTGTTTTACTGTGCTAATCCTTGTTTCTAGGGACAGGGAAGGACAGTGAGGGAAATTCTCCTTGTGCTATACTGTGCTAAAGCATTGATCATCAACCATCTTTAAAAAAACATTTTTTCTAGGGACAGAAAACTATAGGTAGGGAGAGTGTCAGTGTGTTTTACTGTGCTAATCCTTGTTTCTAGGGACAGGGAAGGACAGTGAGGGAAATTCTCCTTGTGCTATACTGTGCTAAAGCATTGATCATCAACCATCTTTAAAAAACATTTTTTCTAGGGACAGAAAACTATAGGTAGGGAGAGTGTCAGTGTGTTTTACTGTGCTAATCCTTGTTTCTAGGGACAGGGAAATACAGTGAGAGAAATTCTCCTTGTGCTATACTGTGCTAAAGCATTGATCATCAACCATCTTTAAGAAAAAAAAATTTCTAGGGACAGAAAACTATAGGTAGGGAGAGTGTCAGTGTGTTTCACTGTGCTAATCCTTGTTTCTAGGGACAGGGAAGGACAGTGAGGGAAATTCTCCTTGTGCTATACTGTGCTAAAGCATTGATCATCAACCATCTTTAAAAAAAACATTTTTTCTAGGGACAGAAAACTATAGGTAGGGAGAGTGTCAGTGTGTTTTACTGTGCTAATCCTTGTTTCTAGGGACAGGGAAATACAGTGAGAGAAATTCTCCTTGTGCTATACTGTGCTAAAGCATTGATCATCAACCATCTTTAAAAAAACATTTTTTCTAGGGACAGAAAACTATAGGTAGGGAGAGTGTCAGTGTGTTTTACTGTGCTAATCCTTGTTTCTAGGGACAGGGAAGGACAGTGAGGGAAATTCTCCTTGTGCTATACTGTGCTAAAGCATTGATCATCAACCATCTTTAAAAAAACATTTTTTCTAGGGACAGAAAACTATAGGTAGGGAGAGTGTCAGTGTGTTTTACTGTGCTAATCCTTGTTTCTAGGGACAGGGAAGGACAGTGAGGGAAATTCTCCTTGTGCTATACTGTGCTAAAGCATTGATCATCAACCATCTTTAAAAAAACATTTTTTCTAGGGACAGAAAACTATAGGTAGGGAGAGTGTCAGTGTGTTTTACTGTGCTAATCCTTGTTTCTAGGGACAGGGAAGGACAGTGAGGGAAATTCTCCTTGTGCTATACTGTGCTAAAGCATTGATCATCAACCATCTTTAAAAAAACATTTTTTCTAGGGACAGAAAACTATAGGTAGGGAGAGTGTCAGTGTGTTTTACTGTGCTAATCCTTGTTTCTAGGGACAGGGAAGGACAGTGAGGGAAATTCTCCTTGTGCTATACTGTGCTAAAGCATTGATCATCAACCATCTTTAAAAAAACATTTTTTCTAGGGACAGAAAACTATAGGTAGGGAGAGTGTCAGTGTGTTTCACTGTGCTAATCCTTGTTTCTAGGGACAGGGAAGGACAGTGAGGGAAATTCTCCTTGTGCTATACTGTGCTAAAGCATTGATCATCAACCATCTTTAAAAAAACATTATTTCTAGGGACAGAAAACTATAGGTAGGGAGAGTGTCAGTGTGTTTTACTGTGCTAATCCTTGTTTCTAGGGACAGGGAAGGACAGTGAGGGAAATTCTCCTTGTGCTATACTGTGCTAAAGCATTGATCATCAACCATCTTTAAAAAAACATTTTTTCTAGGGACAGAAAACTATAGGTAGGGAGAGTGTCAGTGTGTTTTACTGTGCTAATCCTTGTTTCTAGGGACAGGGAAGGACAGTGAGGGAAATTCTCCTTGTGCTATACTGTGCTAAAGCATTGATCATCAACCATCTTTAAAAAAACATTTTTTCTAGGGACAGAAAACTATAGGTAGGGAGAGTGTCAGTGTGTTTTACTGTGCTAATCCTTGTTTCTAGGGACAGGGAAGGACAGTGAGGGAAATTCTCCTTGTGCTATACTGTGCTAAAGCATTGATCATCAACCATCTTTAAAAAAACATTTTTTCTAGGGACAGAAAACTATAGGTAGGGAGAGTGTCAGTGTGTTTTACTGTGCTAATCCTTGTTTCTAGGGACAGGGAAATACAGTGAGAGAAATTCTCCTTGTGCTATACTGTGCTAAAGCATTGATCATCAACCATCTTTTAAAAAAACATTTTTTCTAGGGACAGAAAACTATAGGTAGGGAGAGTGTCAGTGTGTTTCACTGTGCTAATCCTTGTTTCTAGGGACAGGGAAGGACAGTGAGGGAAATTCTCCTTGTGCTATACTGTGCTAAAGCATTGATCATCAACCATCTTTAAAAAAACATTATTTCTAGGGACAGAAAACTATAGGTAGGGAGAGTGTCAGTGTGTTTTACTGTGCTAATCCTTGTTTCTAGGGACAGGGAAGGACAGTGAGGGAAATTCTCCTTGTGCTATACTGTGCTAAAGCATTGATCATCAACCATCTTTAAAAAAACATTTTTTCTAGGGACAGAAAACTATAGGTAGGGAGAGTGTCAGTGTGTTTTACTGTGCTAATCCTTGTTTCTAGGGACAGGGAAATACAGTGAGAGAAATTCTCCTTGTGCTATACTGTGCTAAAGCATTGATCATCAACCATCTTTAAAAAAACATTTTTTCTAGGGACAGAAAACTATAGGTAGGGAGAGTGTCAGTGTGTTTCACTGTGCTAATCCTTGTTTCTAGGGACAGGGAAGGACAGTGAGGGAAATTCTCCTTGTGCTATACTGTGCTAAAGCATTGATCATCAACCATCTTTAAAAAAACATTTTTTCTAGGGACAGAAAACTATAGGTAGGGAGAGTGTCAGTGTGTTTTACTGTGCTAATCCTTGTTTCTAGGGACAGGGAAGGACAGTGAGGGAAATTCTCCTTGTGCTATACTGTGCTAAAGCATTGATCATCAACCATCTTTAAAAAAACATTTTTTCTAGGGACAGAAAACTATAGGTAGGGAGAGTGTCAGTGTGTTTTACTGTGCTAATCCTTGTTTCTAGGGACAGGGAAGGACAGTGAGGGAAATTCTCCTTGTGCTATACTGTGCTAAAGCATTGATCATCAACCATCTTTAAAAAAACATTTTTTCTAGGGACAGAAAACTATAGGTAGGGAGAGTGTCAGTGTGTTTTACTGTGCTAATCCTTGTTTCTAGGGACAGGGAAGGACAGTGAGGGAAATTCTCCTTGTGCTATACTGTGCTAAAGCATTGATCATCAACCATCTTTAAAAAAAATTTTTTCTAGGGACAGAAAACTATAGGTAGGGAGAGTGTCAGTGTGTTTTACTGTGCTAATCCTTGTTTCTAGGGACAGGGAAGGACAGTGAGGGAAATTCTCCTTGTGCTATACTGTGCTAAAGCATTGATCATCAACCATCTTTAAAAAAACATTTTTTCTAGGGACAGAAAACTATAGGTAGGGAGAGTGTCAGTGTGTTTTACTGTGCTAATCCTTGTTTCTAGGGACAGGGAAGGACAGTGAGGGAAATTCTCCTTGTGCTATACTGTGCTAAAGCATTGATCATCAACCATCTTTAAAAAAACATTTTTTCTAGGGACAGAAAACTATAGGTAGGGAGAGTGTCAGTGTGTTTTACTGTGCTAATCCTTGTTTCTAGGGACAGGGAAATACAGTGAGAGAAATTCTCCTTGTGCTATACTGTGCTAAAGCATTGATCATCAACCATCTTTAAAAAAACATTTTTTCTAGGGACAGAAAACTATAGGTAGGGAGAGTGTCAGTGTGTTTCACTGTGCTAATCCTTGTTTCTAGGGACAGGGAAGGACAGTGAGGGAAATTCTCCTTGTGCTATACTGTGCTAAAGCATTGATCATCAACCATCTTTAAAAAAACATTTTTTCTAGGGACAGAAAACTATAGGTAGGGAGAGTGTCAGTGTGTTTCACTGTGCTAATCCTTGTTTCTAGGGACAGGGAAGGACAGTGAGGGAAATTCTCCTTGTGCTATACTGTGCTAAAGCATTGATCATCAACCATCTTTAAAAAAACATTATTTCTAGGGACAGAAAACTATAGGTAGGGAGAGTGTCAGTGTGTTTTACTGTGCTAATCCTTGTTTCTAGGGACAGGGAAGGACAGTGAGGGAAATTCTCCTTGTGCTATACTGTGCTAAAGCATTGATCATCAACCATCTTTAAAAAAACATTTTTTCTAGGGACAGAAAACTATAGGTAGGGAGAGTGTCAGTGTGTTTTACTGTGCTAATCCTTGTTTCTAGGGACAGGGAAGGACAGTGAGGGAAATTCTCCTTGTGCTATACTGTGCTAAAGCATTGATCATCAACCATCTTTAAAAAAACATTTTTTCTAGGGACAGAAAACTATAGGTAGGGAGAGTGTCAGTGTGTTTTACTGTGCTAATCCTTGTTTCTAGGGACAGGGAAATACAGTGAGAGAAATTCTCCTTGTGCTATACTGTGCTAAAGCATTGATCATCAACCATCTTTAAAAAAACATTTTTTCTAGGGACAGAAAACTATAGGTAGGGAGAGTGTCAGTGTGTTTTACTGTGCTAATCCTTGTTTCTAGGGACAGGGAAGGACAGTGAGGGAAATTCTCCTTGTGCTATACTGTGCTAAAGAATTGATCATCAACCATCTTTAAAAAAACATTTTTTCTAGGGACAGAAAACTATAGGTAGGGAGAGTGTCAGTGTGTTTTACTGTGCTAATCCTTGTTTCTAGGGACAGGGAAATACAGTGAGAGAAATTCTCCTTGTGCTATACTGTGCTAAAGCATTGATCATCAACCATCTTTAAAAAAACATTTTTTCTAGGGACAGAAAACTATAGGTAGGGAGAGTGTCAGTGTGTTTCACTGTGCTAATCCTTGTTTCTAGGGACAGGGAAGGACAGTGAGGGAAATTCTCCTTGTGCTATACTGTGCTAAAGCATTGATCATCAACCATCTTTAAAAAAACATTTTTTCTAGGGACAGAAAACTATAGGTAGGGAGAGTGTCAGTGTGTTTTACTGTGCTAATCCTTGTTTCTAGGGACAGGGAAATACAGTGAGAGAAATTCTCCTTGTGCTATACTGTGCTAAAGCATTGATCATCAACCATCTTTAAAAAAACATTTTTTCTAGGGACAGAAAACTATAGGTAGGGAGAGTGTCAGTGTGTTTTACTGTGCTAATCCTTGTTTCTAGGGACAGGGAAGGACAGTGAGGGAAATTCTCCTTGTGCTATACTGTGCTAAAGCATTGATCATCAACCATCTTTAAAAAAACATTTTTTCTAGGGACAGAAAACTATAGGTAGGGAGAGTGTCAGTGTGTTTTACTGTGCTAATCCTTGTTTCTAGGGACAGGGAAGGACAGTGAGGGAAATTCTCCTTGTGCTATACTGTGCTAAAGCATTGATCATCAACCATCTTTAAAAAAACATTTTTTCTAGGGACAGAAAACTATAGGTAGGGAGAGTGTCAGTGTGTTTTACTGTGCTAATCCTTGTTTCTAGGGACAGGGAAGGACAGTGAGGGAAATTCTCCTTGTGCTATACTGTGCTAAAGCATTGATCATCAACCATCTTTAAAAAAACATTTTTTCTAGGGACAGAAAACTATAGGTAGGGAGAGTGTCAGTGTGTTTTGCTGTGCTAATCCTTGTTTCTAGGGACAGGGAAGGACAGTGAGGGAAATTCTCCTTGTGCTATACTGTGCTAAAGCATTGATCATCAACCATCTTTAAAAAAACATTTTTTCTAGGGACAGAAAACTATAGGTAGGGAGAGTGTCAGTGTGTTTTACTGTGCTAATCCTTGTTTCTAGGGACAGGGAAGGACAGTGAGGGAAATTCTCCTTGTGCTATACTGTGCTAAAGCATTGATCATCAACCATCTTTAAAAAAACATTTTTTCTAGGGACAGAAAACTATAGGTAGGGAGAGTGTCAGTGTGTTTTACTGTGCTAATCCTTGTTTCTAGGGACAGGGAAATACAGTGAGAGAAATTCTCCTTGTGCTATACTGTGCTAAAGCATTGATCATCAACCATCTTTAAAAAAACATTTTTTCTAGGGACAGAAAACTATAGGTAGGGAGAGTGTCAGTGTGTTTCACTGTGCTAATCCTTGTTTCTAGGGACAGGGAAGGACAGTGAGGGAAATTCTCCTTGTGCTATACTGTGCTAAAGCATTGATCATCAACCATCTTTAAAAAAACATTTTTTCTAGGGACAGAAAACTATAGGTAGGGAGAGTGTCAGTGTGTTTTACTGTGCTAATCCTTGTTTCTAGGGACAGGGAAGGACAGTGAGGGAAATTCTCCTTGTGCTATACTGTGCTAAAGCATTGATCATCAACCATCTTTAAAAAAACATTTTTTCTAGGGACAGAAAACTATAGGTAGGGAGAGTGTCAGTGTGTTTCACTGTGCTAATCCTTGTTTCTAGGGACAGGGAAGGACAGTGAGGGAAATTCTCCTTGTGCTATACTGTGCTAAAGCATTGATCATCAACCATCTTTAAAAAAACATTTTTTCTAGGGACAGAAAACTATAGGTAGGGAGAGTGTCAGTGTGTTTTACTGTGCTAATCCTTGTTTCTAGGGACAGGGAAGGACAGTGAGGGAAATTCTCCTTGTGCTATACTGTGCTAAAGCATTGATCATCAACCATCTTTAAAAAAACATTTTTTCTAGGGACAGAAAACTATAGGTAGGGAGAGTGTCAGTGTGTTTTACTGTGCTAATCCTTGTTTCTAGGGACAGGGAAGGACAGTGAGGGAAATTCTCCTTGTGCTATACTGTGCTAAAGCATTGATCATCAACCATCTTTAAAAAAACATTTTTTCTAGGGACAGAAAACTATAGGTAGGGAGAGTGTCAGTGTGTTTTACTGTGCTAATCCTTGTTTCTAGGGACAGGGAAATACAGTGAGAGAAATTCTCCTTGTGCTATACTGTGCTAAAGCATTGATCATCAACCATCTTTAAAAAAACATTTTTTCTAGGGACAGAAAACTATAGGTAGGGAGAGTGTCAGTGTGTTTTACTGTGCTAATCCTTGTTTCTAGGGACAGGGAAGGACAGTGAGGGAAATTCTCCTTGTGCTATACTGTGCTAAAGAATTGATCATCAACCATCTTTAAAAAAACATTTTTTCTAGGGACAGAAAACTATAGGTAGGGAGAGTGTCAGTGTGTTTTACTGTGCTAATCCTTGTTTCTAGGGACAGGGAAATACAGTGAGAGAAATTCTCCTTGTGCTATACTGTGCTAAAGCATTGATCATCAACCATCTTTAAAAAAACATTTTTTCTAGGGACAGAAAACTATAGGTAGGGAGAGTGTCAGTGTGTTTCACTGTGCTAATCCTTGTTTCTAGGGACAGGGAAGGACAGTGAGGGAAATTCTCCTTGTGCTATACTGTGCTAAAGCATTGATCATCAACCATCTTTAAAAAAACATTTTTTCTAGGGACAGAAAACTATAGGTAGGGAGAGTGTCAGTGTGTTTTACTGTGCTAATCCTTGTTTCTAGGGACAGGGAAATACAGTGAGAGAAATTCTCCTTGTGCTATACTGTGCTAAAGCATTGATCATCAACCATCTTTAAAAAAACATTTTTTCTAGGGACAGAAAACTATAGGTAGGGAGAGTGTCAGTGTGTTTTACTGTGCTAATCCTTGTTTCTAGGGACAGGGAAGGACAGTGAGGGAAATTCTCCTTGTGCTATACTGTGCTAAAGCATTGATCATCAACCATCTTTAAAAAAACATTTTTTCTAGGGACAGAAAACTATAGGTAGGGAGAGTGTCAGTGTGTTTTACTGTGCTAATCCTTGTTTCTAGGGACAGGGAAGGACAGTGAGGGAAATTCTCCTTGTGCTATACTGTGCTAAAGCATTGATCATCAACCATCTTTAAAAAAACATTTTTTCTAGGGACAGAAAACTATAGGTAGGGAGAGTGTCAGTGTGTTTTACTGTGCTAATCCTTGTTTCTAGGGACAGGGAAGGACAGTGAGGGAAATTCTCCTTGTGCTATACTGTGCTAAAGCATTGATCATCAACCATCTTTAAAAAAACATTTTTTCTAGGGACAGAAAACTATAGGTAGGGAGAGTGTCAGTGTGTTTTACTGTGCTAATCCTTGTTTCTAGGGACAGGGAAGGACAGTGAGGGAAATTCTCCTTGTGCTATACTGTGCTAAAGCATTGATCATCAACCATCTTTAAAAAAACATTTTTTCTAGGGACAGAAAACTATAGGTAGGGAGAGTGTCAGTGTGTTTTACTGTGCTAATCCTTGTTTCTAGGGACAGGGAAATACAGTGAGAGAAATTCTCCTTGTGCTATACTGTGCTAAAGCATTGATCATCAACCATCTTTAAAAAAACATTTTTTCTAGGGACAGAAAACTATAGGTAGGGAGAGTGTCAGTGTGTTTCACTGTGCTAATCCTTGTTTCTAGGGACAGGGAAGGACAGTGAGGGAAATTCTCCTTGTGCTATACTGTGCTAAAGCATTGATCATCAACCATCTTTAAAAAAACATTATTTCTAGGGACAGAAAACTATAGGTAGGGAGAGTGTCAGTGTGTTTTACTGTGCTAATCCTTGTTTCTAGGGACAGGGAAGGACAGTGAGGGAAATTCTCCTTGTGCTATACTGTGCTAAAGCATTGATCATCAACCATCTTTAAAAAAACATTTTTTCTAGGGACAGAAAACTATAGGTAGGGAGAGTGTCAGTGTGTTTTACTGTGCTAATCCTTGTTTCTAGGGACAGGGAAATACAGTGAGAGAAATTCTCCTTGTGCTATACTGTGCTAAAGCATTGATCATCAACCATCTTTAAAAAAACATTTTTTCTAGGGACAGAAAACTATAGGTAGGGAGAGTGTCAGTGTGTTTTACTGTGCTAATCCTTGTTTCTAGGGACAGGGAAGGACAGTGAGGGAAATTCTCCTTGTGCTATACTGTGCTAAAGCATTGATCATCAACCATCTTTAAAAAAACATTTTTTCTAGGGACAGAAAACTATAGGTAGGGAGAGTGTCAGTGTGTTTTACTGTGCTAATCCTTGTTTCTAGGGACAGGGAAGGACAGTGAGGGAAATACTCCTTGTGCTATACTGTGCTAAAGCATTGATCATCAACCATCTTTAAAAAAACATTTTTTCTAGGGACAGAAAACTATAGGTAGGGAGAGTGTCAGTGTGTTTTACTGTGCTAATCCTTGTTTCTAGGGACAGGGAAGGACAGTGAGGGAAATTCTCCTTGTGCTATACTGTGCTAAAGCATTGATCATCAACCATCTTTAAAAAAACATTTTTTCTAGGCACAGAAAACTATAGGTAGGGAGAGTGTCAGTGTGTTTTACTGTGCTAATCCTTGTTTCTAGGGACAAGGAAATACAGTGAGAGAAATTCTCCTTGTGCTATACTGTGCTAAAGCATTGATCATCAACCATCTTTAAAAAAACATTTTTTCTAGGGACAGAAAACTATAGGTAGGGAGAGTGTCAGTGTGTTTCACTGTGCTAATCCTTGTTTCTAGGGACAGGGAAGGACAGTGAGGGAAATTCTCCTTGTGCTATACTGTGCTAAAGCATTGATCATCAACCATCTTTAAAAAAACATTTTTTCTAGGGACAGAAAACTATAGGTAGGGAGAGTGTCAGTGTGTTTTACTGTGCTAATCCTTGTTTCTAGGGACAGGGAAGGACAGTGAGGGAAATTCTCCTTGTGCTATACTGTGCTAAAGCATTGATCATCAACCATCTTTAAAAAAACATTTTTTCTAGGGACAGAAAACTATAGGTAGGGAGAGTGTCAGTGTGTTTTACTGTGCTAATCCTTGTTTCTAGGGACAGGGAAGGACAGTGAGGGAAATTCTCCTTGTGCTATACTGTGCTAAAGCATTGATCATCAACCATCTTTAAAAAAAAAAATTTCTAGGGACAGAAAACTATAGGTAGGGAGAGTGTCAGTGTGTTTTACTGTGCTAATCCTTGTTTCAAGGGACAGGGAAATACAGTGAGAGAAATTCTCCTTGTGCTATACTGTGCTAAAGCATTGATCATCAACCATCTTTAAAAAAACATTTTTTCTAGGGACAGAAAACTATAGGTAGGGAGAGTGTCAGTGTGTTTCACTGTGCTAATCCTTGTTTCTAGGGACAGGGAAGGACAGTGAGGGAAATTCTCCTTGTGCTATACTGTGCTAAAGCATTGATCATCAACCATCTTTAAAAAAACATTTTTTCTAGGGACAGAAAACTATAGGTAGGGAGAGTGTCAGTGTGTTTTACTGTGCTAATCCTTGTTTCTAGGGACAGGGAAGGACAGTGAGGGAAATTCTCCTTGTGCTATACTGTGCTAAAGCATTGATCATCAACCATCTTTAAAAAAACATTTTTTCTAGGGACAGAAAACTATAGGTAGGGAGAGTGTCAGTGTGTTTTACTGTGCTACTCCTTGTTTCTAGGGACAGGGAAATACAGTGAGAGAAATTCTCCTTGTGCTATACTGTGCTAAAGCATTGATCATCAACCATCTTTAAAAAAACATTTTTTCTAGGGACAGAAGACTATAGGTAGGGAGAGTGTCAGTGTGTTTCACTGTGCTAATCCTTGTTTCTAGGGACAGGGAAGGACAGTGAGGGAAATTCTCCTTGTGCTATACTGTGCTAAAGCATTGATCATCAACCATCTTTAAAAAAACATTTTTTCTAGGGACAGAAAACTATAGGTAGGGAGAGTGTCAGTGTGTTTTACTGTGCTAATCCTTGTTTCTAGGGACAGGGAAGGACAGTGAGGGAAATTCTCCTTGTGCTATACTGTGCTAAAGCATTCCTCATCAACCATCTTTGAAATCCTTGTTTTTTGGACAGTCAGGGAAATTATCATTGTGCTATTCTGTGCGAAAGCAATCATCCTCAACCATATTTAGAAATCCTTAAGTAAAGGGACAGAGAAGGACACCTGAAGGTAGCCCTTATTGCTTTTTTCCCATCTCCCTGCAGGCCATCCATTAGAATGTCTGGAAGGCAAACAAGGAGAGGCAGACAGTCAGGAGGCAATAAAAGAGGGCAAGCAGGCTCTGTGTCTGGGGGCAACAGTGCTGGTCGTGGACGCGGTGCATTGTCATCAGCACATGGCCATGGGACACGCTTGTCCTTCTTTTCGGCAGCTGGACATGTTGAGCCACATCATGCCGAAGACTTGGTAGAGTGGATGACCAAGCCCTCCTCCTCCTCCTCATCCTCTCTCACCCAGGCTCAGGGTACTGGCAAAGCAGCTGCCAAAGCGTCCTCTTCCCTGGTATCAATGTCAGACTCATCATCAGTCACTCCTTCCCTAGACCCACCATGTCCTCCTCCTGAGGAGTCCCCCGAACTGTTTGAGCACAGTGTTGGGTACATGCTCCAGGAGGATGCCCAGCGTTTCGAAGGGTCTGATGATGAAACCCAGCTACAGGAAGGCAGTAGCGTGAGAGCAGACAGAGGGGATGCTCAAGAAGGACACCAATCTGGCAGTCATGTTCCAGCAGCTGCAGCATACTGCCAGATTGGCTCCAGTGATGAGGAGGGAGGGGATGATGAGGTCACTGACTCCACGTGGGTGCCTAATAGGAGAGAGGAGGAGGAGGAGGATGAGGAGGAGGCACATCTCCAACGAGGCAGGATGCCCTTTGGTGGCCAGCGTAAGGGCAGTACACCGACGGAATCACACCGCAGAGCTCCGCCTGTGCAGGGCGCTGCCTCTGCCCGTCATTCAAAAAGTTCTTTGGTGTGGGCCTTTTTTGAGGCTAGTGCATCAGATCGCACAGCTGCTGTTTGCAACATATGTCTCAAGCGTATATCGCGTGGCCAAAACATCAGCCGCTTGGGTACCACATGCCTGACCAGACATATGTTGACCTGCCATGCAGCTCGTTGGCAAGCCTACCTCAAAGACCCACACCAAAGAACAAAGCGGACCTCTCCTTGCACCGCATCAGCTGGGATCTCCAACCCCACTATAACTTCAGTCCTCTCTGAAACATGCACTGAGAGGAATGAAGGTGTAGAATTAGGTGTGTCACAGCCAAGTACTTGCGGCCACTCTGCTAGCAGTACACCGACGTCCGATTCTAGCAGGCAAATTTCCCTGCCCCAGCTGCTGGACCGTCGAAAGAAGTTCACTCCCAGCCATCCACATGCCCAGCGGTTGAATGCTAGCTTGGCTAAATTGCTAGCGCTTCAACTGCTGCCTTTTCAGTTGGTAGACTCTGCCCCCTTCCGTGAGTTTGTGCAATGTGCGGTTCCTCAGTGGCAGGTTCCCAAACGCCACTTTTTCTCACGGAAGGCTATTCCGGCTCTCTACCGGCATGTGGAAGGCAATGTCTTGGCCTCGCTGGACAGGGCGGTCAGCGGTAAGGTGCATATTACCGCTGACTCATGGTCCAGCAGGCATGGACAGGGACGTTACCTTTCTTTCACGGCCCATTGGGTCACTCTTTTGGCAGCTGGGAAGGATGCAGGACAAGGTGCAGTAGTGTTGGAGGTTGTTCCACCGCCACGCCTACAAAACGCTTCTACTGGTTGTGACACACCTCTCTCCTCTACCCCCTCCTCTTCTTCTTCCTCCATGGCCTCTTCCTGTGCTTTGTCCTCTGAACCAGCGGTGCTCCGTAGCCGTTCAAGGGGCTACGCAAGTACGCAGGCAAAAAGATGCCATGCCGTGCTTGCGCTGGTGTGTTTGGGGGACAGAAGCCACACTGGGGCAGAGGTCCTGTCTGCTCTGCAGGGCCAGGCCGAGAGGTGGTTGACGCCACGCCAGCTTAAGCCAGGAATGGTGGTTTGCGACAATGGCACCAACCTCCTCTCCGCCCTCCGACAGGGACAACTGACCCATGTGCCCTGTGTGGCTCACGTCCTTAACCTGGTGGTGCAGCGGTTCTTGGGCAGGTACCCGGGCTTACAGGATGTCCTGAGGCAGGCCAGGAAAGTCTGTGTGCATTTCCGCAGATCTTATAATGCCAGTGCTCGCCTGGCTGAGCTGCAAAAGGAGTTGAACCTGCCCAAGAACCGCCTTATATGTGACATGCCCACCAGGTGGAACTCAACGTTGGCCATGCTGCAGCGGCTGCACACGCAGCAGAGGGCCATCAATGAGTACCTGTGCGACTACGGCACCAGGACAGGGTCAGGGGAGCTTGGTTTTTTTTCTCCACGCCAGTGGGGCATGATCAGGGATGCATGCACTGTCCTGGCACCATTTGAGGAGGCCACGAGGATGGTGAGCAGTGACAGTGCATGCATCAGTGACACTGTACCTCTTGTCCACCTGTTGGAGCACACGCTGCGTGGAATAATGGACAGGGCACTTGAGGCAGAACAGAGGCAGGAAGAGGAGGACTTCCTTGCCTCTCAAGGCCCCCTTTACCCAGACAGTGTTCCTTCTGTCCCACCCATCGCACAGGAAGAGGAGGAGGAGGAGGAGGAGGAGGAGGAGGATTGTGTCAGCATGGAGGTGGAGGCTGGCACTCAGCATCATCAGCAGCAGTCTTTTAGGGATGATTTACAGTCCCAAGAAACCAGTGGACTTGTACGTGGCTGGGAGGAGGTGGCTGCGGATCATGTCGTCCTTAGTGACCCAGAGGACTCCGGACCGAATGCCTCAGCTAACCTACGCTGCATGGCCTCCCTGATCCTGCAAAGTCTGCGAAAGGATCCTCGTATTCTTCGGATCAAGGAGAGGGACCATTACTGGCTGGCCACTCTCCTTGATCCACAGTACAAGGGTAAGGTTGCGGACCTTATGTTACCGTCGCAGAGGGAGCAGAGGATGAGACAACTCCGGGAGGCCTTGCAGAAAGGTCTGTGCAACGCGTTCCCAGAGACTGGGAGGTTACAAACTCCTGGTCCTGGACAACGAGTTGCTGAGGCTTCGGCCAGTCAAAGAAGGAGCGGTGGGGAAGGTGGCCGTCTGACCGATGCGTTCAGACAATTCTTTAGTCCGCAGCCCCAAAGTATGATCGGTTCCAGCAACCATCGCCAGCGTCTGATAAACATGGTGCAGGAATATCTAGGGGCAAGGTCAGACTTGGACACCTTCCCCACCGAAAATCCTCTGGCTTACTGGGTCTTGAGGATGGATCACTGGCCAGAGCTTGCACAGTATGCAATTGAGCTACTGGCCTGTCCTGCATCCAGCGTTCTTTCGGAACGCACATTCAGTGCTGCTGGAGGATTTGTCACGGATCACAGGGTGCGCCTGTCCACCGACTCGGTTGATCGACTGACTTTCATCAAGATGAACCAGTCTTGGATCACCACCAGCTACCACACACCTGATGCTGATATAACAGACTAATTGATTTTAACATGTCACATCCCTTCAAGACTGATGCTGAGTGCCTGTGCTGTTATGTTGACTGGCTATCCTCCTCCTCCGAGTCCTCAATGATACGATTGATGATGATAGCTTGGAAGATCATTTTTGTTTATGGGTGCCGCCACCAGTGGCTAAGGCCCAATTTTTCAGCCCCTGTTTAACAGGGGCGTGTAATTACAATTTTTGAAGCAATACTTTGCAACAGGGCTCATTGCTGTGCTCCAAGTACAGTATCTGTGAGGGGTTGCAGTGTTGTGCCACCAGTGCCTAAGGCCCAATTGTTCAGCCCCTGTTCAACAGGGGCATGTAATTACAATTCTTGATCTAATAATTCACAGCAGGGCCCATTGCTGCACCCACCAAGAGTAACTCTGAGGGCTTACAGTGTTGTGGCAACGCCACCACCACCACCACCACGAAAGGCCCAATTTTTCAGCCCCTGTTCAAAAGGGGCATGTAATTACAATTCTTGATCTAATAATTCACAGCAGGGCCCATTCCTGCACCCACCAAGAGTAACTCTGAGGGCTTACAGTGTTGTGGCAACACCACCACCACCACCACCACCACGAAAGGCCCAATTTTTCAGCCCCTGTTCAACAGGGGCATGCAATTACAATTCTTGATCTAATAATTCACAGCAGGGCCCATTGCTGCACCCACCAAGAGTAACTGTCAGGGCTTACAGTGTTGTGGCACCAGCACCACCATCAAAGGCCCAATTTTTACTACCACTGTTCAACAATTATATGTAATTACAATTCCTGATATAATAGTTGACAGCAGGGCGTTCCAGCACCAACCAAGAGTAACTGTGAGTGCTTACAGTGTTGTGCCAACACCAACAACTAAGGGGCCTATTTCTGCAGAGTATATACGGCAGGTCCCTACTTTCAAACATCCAACTTACAAACGACTCCTACTTGCAAACGCAAGAAGACAATAGGAAGTGAGAGGAAATCTACCCCTAGGAAGGAAAATTCTCTCCTGTAAGAATTAATATGGGAGAAAGGTGTCTCCTCTGTACTGATGCTTTATCACCAATCCTTGTTTCAAGAAAAACACCACATTTCAAAAACAGTTGTCATTGGGACGGAAAGTGAGGTGAAATGTTCTGAACAGGGGCACAGACAGCAAAACAAATGTTACAGGGGTGATAACCCTTACCTATGTTTTCCAAAAAGTTTAAAAATAGATTTTTGGGCTGGAGCTACACTTAAACAATGTACCTGTTCAAAATTACAAACACATTCTACATAAGAACAAACCTACAGTCCCTGTCTTGTATGCACCGCCTGTATACGGCTGTTCAGAGTATATAGGGCCTTTTTTATTTTGTGTGCGGTGTTCCCCTTAATATCCATACAAGACCCAAAGGGGCTGGTAATGGGCTGGGGTAGGGGGGGGTCATGGGGTAGCTATGCCATTTTTCTTAAAGATTTTCATCCATATTACCGGGACCAGACATTACATTAAAGCCGCAAGCAGTTTTAAATGGCTTTTTTTTCCTTTAGAAGTGTCATTTTGTGCAGGGACAGTTCTAAACACGGGAAACACGTGGCACTTCACAGGCATACTTTAGACACCCCCCAGGTACGATATTTAAAGGAATATTTGACTTTTTTTTTTTCACTTTATGCATCATTAAAATGACTGCTCCCGAAAAACGACCGTTTTTAAAACTTCTTTTTGCATTGATACATGTCCCCTGGTGCAGAACCCGGGTTCCCAAACCCTTTTTAGGACAATAACATGCATAATAGTCATTATAATTAGCACTTTAGAATTCGAACGTTCGCATCCATTGTATTTAATAGGGTTCTAATGTTCGTACGAACGTTCGGTCCGTTCGCGGGTTCTGGTGCGAACCGAACCCGGGGGTGTTCGGCTCATCACTAGTGGCCAGCTTTACTATTGTCTATAGATCTGCTTTAACTAACAAAAGATACTGAATACAAAAGAATTACTATGTGTAAAGATTTAAAAAAAAATCCCCCCAAAGATGATTAATACATTTTTCAAATTTTCAATGTTATTGTGTATTCCATTAGTCTTAACCAGTTCTCGACCAGCTCACGTCTATATACTGCGGCAGAATGGCACCGCTGGGCAAAACCACGTATGGGTACATCTTCCCCTTTAAGAGCCGCCAGAGGGCGCGCGCGCTGAATGGCGGGGGACCCGATGCGTGTGGCCTGCGGGCGCAATCGCATGCATGAGAGCCAGCACGCGATTGCGCCCTGTTCTTTCAGGGGAGAGGAGACATATTGTTTGTTCCTACTAAGTAGAAACAACGATATGTCTCCTCCCCCAGTCAGTCTTATCCCCATACAGTTAGAACACATCTAGGGAGCACACATTTAACCCCTTGATAGGCCCCTAGTGTTAACCCCTTCCCTACCAGTGACATTTACACAGTAATCAGTGCATATTTATAGCACTGATCGCAATATAAATGTCAGTGGTCCCAAAAATTTGTCAAAAGCGTCCGATCTGTCTGTCGCAATGTTGCAGTACCGCTAAAAATCGCAGATCACCGCCATTACTAGTAAAAATAAAAATAAATGCTATACAAATGCCATAAATCTTTCCCATTGTTTGTAGACGCTATAACTCTTGCGTAAACCAATCAATATACGTTTATTGCGATTTGTATTACCAAAAATATGTACAAGAATATATATTGGCCTAAACTGATGAAGAAATTTGTTTTTTAGAAAAAAAATTGGGGATATTTATTATAGCAAAAAGTAAAAAATATATATATATTTTAAATTGTTGTCTTTTTTTTGTTTATAGCGCAAAAAATAAAAACCGCAGAGGTGATCAAATACCACCAAAAGAAAGCTCTATTTGTGGGGAAAAAAGGAAGGACGCAAATTTTGTTTGAGTACAGCATTGCATGACCGCGCAATTATCAGTTAAAGCGACGCAGTGCCGAAACTCAAAAAATGCTCTGGCCTTTGGCCAGCAGCGAAATGGTCCGGGGCTTAAGCGTAAGTGGTTAATACAGGAGGTGTGTTGCTGGCCGCGGGACGGGTTATTTTGTTTTCGGTCCTCCATTCACAGTTGTTGAGCGGGGGGGGGGGGTGCTGCCGCGGGACGGGTTATTTTGTTTTCGGGACTGTGGGAAAGAAGAAGTGTCAGTGCGGGAAAAACCCGCAGAATCCAATCCGTGCATGTTGGGAGGTATGCCTTATATGTCATGGCTGCATTCATTTTTTTTTTTAGGCTTTTATTCCTCTGTTTTCACCTGGTGCTCTGGCCAGCAACACACCTCCTGTATTAACCACTTAAGCCCCAGACAATTTCGCTGGCCAAAGACCACAGCATTTTTTGATTTTCGGCACTGCGTCGCTTTAACTGACAATTGCGCGGTTGTGCGACGTGGTTCCCATCAAAATTTACGTCCTCTTTTTCCCACAAATAGAGCTTTCTTTTGGTGGTATTTGATCACCTCTGTGGTTTTGATTTTTTGCGCTATAAACAAAAATAGAGCGACAATTTTGAAAAAAATGCTATATTTTTTACTTTTTGCTATAATAAATATCCCCAAAAAATCCATAAAAAAACAAAAATTTTCCACAGTTTTGGCCGATACGTATTCTTCTACATATTTTTGTTAAAAAAAACGCAATAAGCGTATATTAATTGGTTTGCGCAAAAGTTATAGCTTCTACAACATAGGGGATAGTTTTATGGCATTTTTATTATTTATTTATTTTTTACTAGTAATGGCGGCGATCAGCGATTTTTATTGTGACTGCGATTTTTTGGCGGACACTTTTGACACATTTTTGGGACCATTGTCATTTTTACAGCGATCAGTGCTATAAATATGCACTGATTACTGTGAAAATGACACTGGCGGTGAAGGGGTTAACCACTAGGTGGCGCTGAAGGGGTTAAGTGTGTCCTAGGGAGTGATTCTAACTGTTAGGGGGCGTGGCTACGAGTGACACGTCACTGATCGCTGCTCCCGATGAGAGGGAGCATACGATCAGTGATAGTGTCACTAGGCAGAACGGGGAGATGCTTGTTTACACTTGCCTCTTCCAGTTCTGCAGCTCTGTAACCCGATCGTGGGACACCGGCGGACATTGAGTCCACAGGTCCCGCGGGCACGGTCACAGAGCTTACGGCAGGAGCGCGCGTGCGCCTGCACGGCGGCAATTTCAAAGTGACGTATATATACATTACTTTGCGCAGCCGTGCCATTCTGACGACGTATATGTACAGGAGCCGGTCCTTAACTGGTTAAAGTGCCTCCACTCTGGGTGAAGGAGCACAGGGGGCACATTTACACAGCAGTATTGTCAGTCTGGGGGGAGGGGAGTGTTAGCACTAGGAGATTTAAATACACTAAACAAATTAAAGCTAAACTTCAAAACATTTTACATAAATAAATAAAACTGAACATTGTAAGCACCTCTGCCAGCGTTGAATGGTTTGTCTTTTCCTTGTAACTGATACATCTGCATAAGAGCTTGTTCTTTTGAGAAACAACAGATTTACTGGCTGGATTACTAGATGAAAATAGAAGAAAGAAAGCCTAAATGAAAAAAACGAATGGAACCATCATATCTGGGAATTGGTAAGCTGCAATAAAATAAATGCTTGGTTTTGAGTTTAATACCACTTTAAGAAAAAGTCTCTTTCCATGCAATATCGGCATAGAAAATCACTGAATGCAATAAAATCTGATGGGAATCATATTGTTTTTGAAAAAAATGATTCCAGACTTTTCTGTCCTGCAGTAATCTTATTGGATCTGACTCATATCTCTAAGAAGTCTGCTTTCAGTGTATGAATGACAGTATAACAAGCCAGATCCACTTTATTTCCTGAATAATCTCCCTTAGGATACCATGCAGCATATGACCACCAACCTTTAGGAAATGCAGATTTTAAAATTGTCTGTACCAAGTCATAGAGCCGCACCAACCTTCCCTCAAGGATTAATTTAGTGTTAGCTTGTGTATTTCGGATCATTCCTCAGCAGTCTTCTTGGAGCATCCTTTATGCAACACACTTGCTCTCAATTCAGAAACGCTAAAAGCTATGTTCATGCTCAAATAATTTATGACAGGCAGGCACAGGGCAAAATGCTTTTCTATTTTTGTACCTTGTGCAGTAGATTACAATGAAGGTACACTGCTGACAATATTTTAACACCCCTTTATACACCTAATATGTGTGCAAATTAAGTGCTAAACAACAAATACATGCCATTAGTATTGTCCTTACTAGTCATAGCTATTGGGTAAATATACAGTATATATAGTATTAACATTAGGACAAATGGTTGTTATTTATTTTGGTAGACAAAGCTCCATTAACTTCTTCCCGCCCACGCTATAGCCGAAAGATGGCTACAGTTCGGGCCTAATTGCCAGGAGGGTGTCCATAGACATCCTCCGAGGCCGAGCATGCACTGTCAGCGAGACCCTGCCGGACTATGAGACTATGAGTCTATGAGACTCGGCTGATCACAGATCAATGACAGCTGATCATGTGATGTAAACAGAAGATCGGTAATCAGTATTTTTGTCAGCGTGAGGGGAAAAAAGCTGATCACCGGCTTCTGTCAGAAGGACATCTGTCCCTCACACAGAGAGCCATGGCCGCCTCATCTGTGCCTACCAGTGCCATCTGCCAGTGCCACCTAACACCAAAAAACACACGTCACACCGTCCCCTGCTGCACCGCTCTGCAGCCCAAATCGCTGTAGGGGCAGCAGTAGTTTGAGCTGCAGATAGAATGAAGGGGCCCTGATGAGCGGAAATTCCGTTGGAAAAACCTTGGATGGTTTTTCCGACGGAATGCTGCTCAAGTTTGGCTTGCATACACACGGTCACATAAAAGTTCTCTGAACTTTCGACCGTCAAGAATGCGGTGACGTACAACACTACGACGAGCCGAGAAATCTAAGTTCAATGCTCCCGAGCATGCGTCAAATTGTTTCCCAGCATGCGTCGGAATTTTGCGCGTCAGAATTTCTACAGACGATCAGAATTTCCGATCGGAATTTTTTCCGTCAGAAAAATTGAGAACCTGCTCTTAATCTTTTGCTTGTGGAAATTCCGACAGCAAAAGTCCGATGGAGCATACACACGGTTGTAAATTTTCGACCTAAAGCTCACATCGGACTTTTGCTGGCGGAAATTGCGACCGTGTGTACGCGGCATTACATTTCCCAAAGTGACCAATTTCCCTAGAAAGGTCAAAGGTACACTGCAATGATTAACAATTGCTTGTGGAAAGAGAAACAAGCATTTTTAATAATTGATTTTTCTCCTCTTTTACCTGCAGTTTTTTTTTGGTGACATGGCCTCTATAATCACAACGAAGCACCATGTTCCACTCTGGGTTATATTTATGTGTCCTGCCACCCATGGCCAACTAGCCTGTGCTGCTACTCCAACCTTAGCCAACTGGTTAATGTACTTGAAAGGACAAACTGAAGTCCAAAGACTAGTAAGCACTGAGGATACAAAAAATATTATTTGCTACTTCTTTAACATGCTTCTAGACACTGAGGAAAGCTACTCATGGGTGAATGAAGCCTGCAGCCTTTGGTAAATTAAAATTCATACAGCATTGCTTAACATTGAGATGATGATTTAGACCATGGATACTTTTATTAAATACGGTAATAAGAATCTCAGAGCATCAATATAAAGAGGATTTTACATACTTCTATAATATACTAGTGATTACTTTAAGTGTGCTTAAAGTGGGACTTAACTGTATCTGAGCACCATCAACTTAAAACTCTATTTAATGCATTTTTATTACTCAAATCAAGCTCACCCATCCATCCATTTTTCTATTTATTTTTTTGAGAAATAATTTTGAAGGAACATGATTCATGTAGCATTTATTTCCTGAAATCCATCTGCCCTTAGCTCGGGCATGCTTGCAGGATGGTAAGATTAGCTGAGAAAACCCCTCCTCTCCCTGAAAGAATAAAAATATGCCCATGAAGATACTTGGGATGTATGACATCAGTCTGGCCTAGGCCAGAAACCGGGTAGCAACTGCAGAAATGTAAAAAAGTTTAAAACAAATAAATATAATATGCCTTCTTACAGTATCTATTTACTTATGCTAAAAAAGAGTTCCTGTTGATTGAAAGTGTTTAGTTCCACTGTAAAGGGTAACTCCATGTTTGTGGTAAAAAAATAAATAAATAGCATATACAATTGCAACTCAAGTCATATTGTATTTGAATGTCATTACGAATTACCTTTCCTTTTCAATCTGCAGCTAAAGCTAATTTTCTGTAAAATGCAAAGCACTATGGCTACCTGGAGGTGTTCTGTACACAGAATGTGTACAGAACGCCCCTAGAAACATCATTTTCTGCTTGTGTGATTGGTTTACTGAATTTCCCAGAAGTCTATACTAAAGGCTTGTACACACTATAAGAAAATTTGGCGAATATTTTCATCCGAGGAACTTTCGTCCGATTTTGATATAGTGTGTACTCAACTTTCAACAGCCGATTCTGACTTTTCGTAGGAAAATTCCCGAAGGGACAAACTCATACGGAAACAGAACAAACAATTTTTGTTTAATGTGTACAATTTTTGTAAAGAAAGGCTGCGCATGATCAGAAACAAAAAAACAACAACAAAAAAGCCTTTGTCGTACGAGAATTTCGTACAAATCATCGGTTCTGATTTGCTCTAAAACAACAAGGAAATTCGCCCGATTTTCTTATAGCGTGTACCCCACTTAAGATACAAGTCAGATTTCAGGCATCCCCTGCAACAAAAATATCATTTTTGGTGAAATGCTCCCAATAGGAAATCACGTCTAAAGGGATGCATGCCTTGCAATTTTCCTCATTAGAGCCCTGCAGGTGCAGCAGCTAATAGATAATTACGAAACCACTCCCATTAGATTCACTTTTCCACATGGACACAGACAAACACAGGGGTTTCTTCAGAATAACAAAAGGTAGGAATCAACAAAGTTTGTTAAAATCCTTGTAATGTACATAGATCACCCAGAGGGGAATGTTTTTCTTCAACAAAAGTGGAGTTACTCTTTAAGGGAAAGCTAAGCATTCCAAGCTAAAGGCAGGGCCAGGTAGCTGACACATAATCTGTCAGAACCTACATCTTACCAACTGTTGCTAAGATCAAAGTGCAAGTAAACTAGTTGACCAAAAAAGAAATTACTGTATATACTCGAGTATAAGCCGACCCGAAAATAAGCCGAGGCACCTAATTTTACCACAAAATACTGGGAAAATGTATTGACTCGAATATAAGCCTAGGGTGTCCGTCTGCATGCCTCACTGTGTCCATGTGCATGCCTCACTGTGTCCATGCCTCACTGTGCCTCACTGTGCCCATGCCTCACTGTCACTGTGCCCATACCTCACTGTGCCCATGCCTCACTGTGCCCAATCTCCCTACCTGAGCTCCAGCGCTGTGTGACTAGACTGACGTTTAACATGGGAGTCTATGGAAGGGGTACCCGGGTTTGTAAAATCTGTGCTCCGCGGCCGTAGGTCCCCTGGACAACAAACTTTGCACACTTGTAGAGGAAGAGTGGGGCTATATGTGTGCCAAGTTTAGCCTGGATCAGGTGCACAAAAGTGAAGATGGACACAAAAATGTGCTGAAAAAACTTGGCTTATACTCGAGTATATACGGTAGTAAATATGAGAATACATTGAAATTGGCAGCTGCAATTTTAGGGTAAAGATTTCATCCACTTGTAAAAGAAAGTATGAAACTGGATTTGGCTACAGAAGGGATGTAGGGGACACTGGGAGGAATCACTATAAGCATCAGGGGATCAGGAATCTGACACTCCTTTATGTGTCCATTTCCGAAGAAACAATTTCTCTTTAATTTAGCATTGTTTGTTGGCACAAACAGAGGAAATTGGAAGTATTTACAATCTTCTTTGTAAGGAACTATTTTATTGCCACTAAATACCTTTAGATGTGGATAAAATATGTACATTGCAGCTTCTGTATTCCAATGCACTGTAATCTCCCTGCTGTAGCTTCCTTTAATTCAATGCAGATCCATGGAATTTACGGCTCTGTGGTACCCTACCCTTCCCTCCCTGACCTGGCTATCATGAATGATTTGACATCATGACCCTGACATCTGCTTATTTGTGAATGAAACGACCTAGGAGGTTTAAAAGCTGCTAAACTACATAGTGCCTAAATACATGTCATTCACCCGCTGGCGCTCCCTATCCCCAGCCTGTCTAGCAGAAGAAACTTATGAAGCTGGAGCGGTTACATGACTGTATCTTTGTAAGGAAGAATCATGTATTTTTTCTTGGAAAGTAATAAGGAAACAAATTACTTTCAAAGGAATTTGGAAGTAAATGTTGTTTTTGGTCTGATAAAATTCTACCCTTTGACTTAAAAGAAACCTTTCCTGAGAGAAACACGGCACTGCCATTGCTAGAGGTTGCTATTTCTGACTCTTCATCTTTTTTTCTTAAAATAACAAACATGTCATACTTACCTGCTCTGTGCTACGGTTTTGCACACAGCGGCCCCAATCCTCCTTTTCTGGGGCACCCGTGCAGAAGCGCTCCTGAGTCCTGCTGCTGTGTCCATTGACGCAGACAGCAGGACTCGGCCCCGCCCCTCGGCTTCTGTGTTACTGGATTTTATTGACAGTAGCAGGAGCCAATAAGAGAAAGAGCTGGGTACACACTGCTCAAAGCATCCTGCTAGGCCATTTCACACTGGGGCCACCATGCGTTAGTGGTAAAGCGCTGCTCATTTTAGCGCTGCTTAAAGCGGAGTTCCACCCAAAAGTGGAACTTCTGCTCATCTGATTGCTCCCCCCCTCCGGTTCCCACTTCCGGGAGCCTGCACCGCGGCCCTTGACATCACCGCTCGGCTCACTCCTCCTTCCCCCACCGCCGGGCCAATAGAAAAGAAAAGCAGAGCCTCGCGCATGTGCAGTAGGGTTCCCGGCGTGAAGCCGTAAGGCTACACTGCCGGGTTCCCTTACCCGCAATGGCAGCAGCAGCACCCGACAGCTGATAGAAACATCAGCTGCGGGTGCCGACATCGCTGGACTCCAGGACAGGTAAGTGTACTATTATTAAAAGTCAGCAGCTGCAGTAATTTTTGAAGCGGTGGGCGGTCCTCCACTTTAAGCGGCACTTTTTAGCCGCTAGCGGGGTGCTTTTAACCCCCCCTAGTGCTCGAATAAGGGGTTAATAGTGCCCATGTTGCGGCGCTTCCGGAGAACTTTTAAGGCGCTTTCATTTCAATGGGCAAACTGCCCCATAGATGCTGCTTGCAGGACGTTTTCTAACGTCCTGCAAGCGCATCGCCCCAGTGTGAAAATACACACTGAAATGAATAAGAGGCTTTCAGGTTTTCAGGCATTATTTAGAGGCTATTTCTAGTGCTAAAACGCCTGAAAACCATCTCAGTGTGAAAGGGGTCTAAGAAAAAAAAGAGGCAAAAATGCACTGGACTGCACCAAAAACACATCAAAAATGTACTGGACCGCGTCAAAAACGCACATGCAGAAAAGAATCTGTAACGCACCCAGACTGCGTTTCTATAGTGTGAACTGGCCCTGAAGGTCTTCAAAAATGGACTGAAGGACTGAAAAACATGTGCAAGTTGCAATGCATATTTTTCTGTAGGGCTATATATTTATTAGGGATGCACCGATACCAGTATTGGTATCAGTGCCGATACCAAGCATTTGCACGAGTATCGGTACTCGTGCAAATGCTTCGATGCCTAATCCGATACCTGTTGTATCGGACCAGGTATCCTCAAGCTCAGCAGGGGGCCCGGGCAGCCTCACAGGTGATCAGTGTAGTGGTGGGGGCAGTTAAAAGCACTGATCTCCCTGTATAGCTTTTCTGACAGCCGCTTCTCCTCCTCTCCCTCCCGCGGCTGTCAGGTGCTTTATTAAGAGTTATACAGGGAGATCGTACTTTTAAACTCCCCCACTGCCGCAAAGATCAACCCTGACTGCCCCCCTGTGTCCTCCTCCGGGTCCTTCTCCCTCTCTCCGGGTCCCCAGCTCCCTGGCTCCCCGTGTTCCCCTCCCTCTCTGCTCCCTGGCTCCCCGTGTCCTCCTCCCTCTCAGCGGTGTCCTCCCCCCTCTATACTCCCCGGCTCCCCGTGTCCTCCTCCCTCTCAGCGGTGTCCTCCTCCCTCTCTGCTCTTTGGCTCCCCGTGTCCTCCGTCCTCTCAGCAGTGTCCTCCTCCCTCTATACTCCCCGGCTTACCGTGTCCTCCTCCCTCTCAGAGGTGTCCTTCTCCCTCTCTGCTCCTTGGCTCCCCGTGTCCTCCTCCCTCTCAGCAGTGTCCTCCTCCCTCTATACTCCTCGGCTCCCCGTGTCCTCCTCCCTCTCAGCAGTGTCCTCCTCCCTCTCTGCTCCCCGGGTCCTCCGTGTCAGGATCTGTCAGGATGGAGAGTGGAGGAAGGAGCCAGTAAATCTGTCATTTACCGGCTCCTTCCTTTTCTGAATGATCAGAGTCAGTGATCACCAACTCTGTTCATTCATAACTGAGCATCGTAATCTGTGTTTACGATGTCCCCATTTATGAATGTCTCCTCTCCATTAATTCTTAGTGCAGCTGAGGCTGCAGAGAAAGGGACTGGGGAATCTGTGCAACAAAGAGAAAAAGCGGCACATCCAGAGATGAAGAAAAATGTGTTGGTTTATGGTAGAGTCAAAGGTTTAAAAAACATGACACACGAGGGATCCACACTGTACAGCAGACGCGTTTCACACAAAGTACTTAATCATTGCTGGGGAATCTGTGCCCTTAGTCCCTTTCACTGTATCAAAGGGGAGATGTCAGGGGTCTGTTCATCTCACCAACCCCCCCAAAAGGGCTGATAAAAAAAAAGGTGACATTGTAAAAATAATAAAATTAAAAATTAAATAAAAAAATACTGACACCATCCACTCCCCCCCCCCTTCAAAAAAAGAAAGTATTGTAAAAAAATATATAAATTGTAAGAAATAATAAACATAAATTTTAAAAAATTCAATTGAAAAAAAAAGAAAAGAAAATTAACACAGTCCACGCCTCATCAGTGCCCATCAGTACCACCTATCAGTGCCCATCAGTGCTGCATATTAGTGCCACTGTCACAAAAAAAGTATCGGTAATCGGTATCGGCGAGTACTTGAAAAAAAAGTATCGGTATTGAACTCAGTCTTAAAAAAGTGGTATCGGTGCAACCCTAATATTTATGTAAGAATAATGTTGCAAATTTCAGCTTAACACTCAAATTGGATCATAAAATCTCCCAGATTTTGAAAAATTCCAAATTTTTATGGAGTATACCCTCATTCGGTGTGCCTTAACTACTGCAAATTATTGATGAGAAACGTGTGCATAACATTTAAAAATGTAATGAATGTTTAAATCAGTAAGGATGTTAGTTTAGCTGATATTTCAGAGCAAGCATCCTCTGTGTGTGGGGTGGCAGTACCCTGCCGATAAGACAACAAGGAGTCCTGGGTAAGATAAACCTATCACGTTTGCACACAGACTGCTCTGGTGCCGTTAGTGTTGCCTAGGAACAGCTGACTGATATTGTACAGTGAGAAGTCTTGCCATGGATGAGACGGTATCCTGGCCAGGATCTCTGTTTATGTTGTTTTAGAAGGTCATTTACAGATAAAGATGTGCTGTTAGAGATTTATCTCTGCCTTACTGAATGTAGCATACATACAGTATTTGCATATTATCATAATTACCAGCGTGGTACAATTATTGATCCAGTGCTCCTATTAAGCAAGTACCTGCACAGCTTTGGCAGTGATAAACCTCTTGAGTTCCCGCTACCCTTAAGCTTTATATTTTGACCCTTAAATGTGTGCCCCCAGGACTCGTGTACTGGTTTATGGTAACTTTTCCTAAGCAAATAAACAGGTTGTAGATATGAAGAAAGCCCAGGGTCAAATTTAGTCAAGAATAAAGCTAGGTTGTTAAATATATAGGTCCCGAAACATCAATTTAAAAGTTAAACTTGATGTTGTGGCAGTTAACAGGAAACTAGACTTGTATATTTTTTTCATGTGTAGCGCCCTGCTCCTATTGGGTAGGCGCTATTTGTAAATTTAGTTGTCTGAGCTGTAGTTTAGCTCAGAATAATTGTGTAAATTTCTGGTTTATGTTCCAGTCCAGCTGTGTTGCGCATTTTCCATTTGACTGTGGTTGTCGCTGTCACCACAGGTCAAGGTTGGAAATGCAGCAGGCTGGATGTATTTGGTACCTCTTGCCCAGAAACAGCTCAGTGGGATTGGTCCCCCCGCTGGGCATTCTGGGAGAGGGTACTTAAGGGACAGACACCGTGTTTTGGCTCTCTCTGACCTGATGGCCCTCCTGGCCTAAGGTGTGCCATAGCAGTTTTCCTGCCTCGGGGCCGGCTGGCCTGAGGCCTCGTTACTGGAAGTAGGCCCAGGAGTTTCTGGGGCCTACTAGTCAGGGGTGGTCCTATGCTGTCTGGCCTGCGGGGAGAAGCAGAGCAATTGACAAAACCAGTGGAGGACTTTTCTCGGAGAGGACTGAGCCAAAAGGGCTGATATCTCAGGAAGAGCCTGGAGACTCAATTGAAGGATGCATCCCGACCAATCTACCTCACAGTGCTACCGGATCGGCTGAAAGAAACTGGTACTGTGTGACTGTACTTTGACTTTACAGAAAGTTCTTTGTTATACATAGCAGAGGATTGTCTAATGACTCTAATGCCCTGTACACACGAACGTTTTTTCTGATGAAAAAAGTCAGATGGACTTTTTTCATCGGAAAAAACGATTGTGTGTGGGCCCCATCTGACTTTTTTCCATCGAAAAAAAACGATAGGAAATTCTGATCGTCTGTGTGGAACTCCAACGAAGAAAAAACCCACGCATGCTCAGAATCAAGTCGACGCATGCTCAGAAGCATTGAACTTAAATTTTCTCGGCTCTTCGGAGTGTTTTACGTCACCGCGTTTTGGACGGTCGAAATTTCGTCTGATGGTGTGTATGCAAGACTGATGGAAATCAGCTTCATCGGAATTCTGATCTAAAATTCCATCGGATTTTATTCCATCGGAAATCCGATCGTGTGTACAGGGCATTAGTGTGTTCTTCAAGTCTGTGGCAGAGACTATTCGTATTCTTCAAGTCTGTGGCAGAGACTTTTGACCGAGCACCGCACCGTCTGCTAGGTCAGTGAGAGAGGCCTATCCGGTGGTTGCTATATCCAGGGTGGAAACTGTTTGTCCTCTGGATTAGGAAGTACCCGTGATTCGCAAAGCAAGGTACCTGAATCTCCCCTAACCCTTCATGCCTCTAATTGACATTTCTCTATTAAAACCATTGAAAAGAGACCATGTCTTGGTGCTGACATCTATGAAAACTCTTCAATGGAACCCCTATGACGGATACGGTGGAACAGACAGGTAATGGCAAGACCCAAAAATATAACCAGCAGCTCCTACGGGGGTAGTGCTACACATGCTTCAACATATTTTATGTCAAGTTTTGATTACAACAATTACATTTTAGAAATGGGTCTTTAATACACAGTACTTTCATGACACTGGTTTTGTAGAAAATGTGAGGATTTCCAATAAGGAAGTCCAATTATTTTTACCTTACTTTCTGATTGCCTCTATTTAACTAAAACAGTGATGTATGAACTAGAGGTAGGGAGGGGTGTGTATCTCTTCTAAATCATTCAGTTTAATTTTTGTTGTGAATACAATAGATTCAAATCTTGAAGCTTTACACAAAGATACAGTAAGGCCAGCCATACACGGTTCAAATCTCGGCCGGTTCAGCAGGAACCAGCTAAGATTCAAACCGTTAATGGGTAGGATGAATGTACCAAGTTGATCAATAAACTTGGATACAACCAGCCTGCCAGATTCTCTTGCAATTATCACTAGTGGCTGCTATAGCCGCTAGCAATAATCACGGTATTCTCCTGTCGGGGATGGCTTCCCCTGCTGCCCCCCCCCCCCCCCTAGCAAAGACAATTGCTGATTCCCCTGTCTGCACTGTCTGTGTTGATGAGGGAATCGTGGCTGCTTGAAAGAAATTTGCTCTGTGTTTGGCCAGCCTAATGCCCTGTACACACGATCGGATTTCCGATGGAATAAAATCCGATGGAATTTTCTGTCGGAATTCCAATGAAGCTCACTTCCATCAGTCTTGCATACACACCATCAGACAAAATTCCGACCGTCCAAAATGTGGTGACGTAAAACACTCAGACGAGCCGAGAAAAATTAAGTTCAATGCTTCTGAGCATGCGCCGACTTGATTCTGAGCATGCGTGGGTTTTTTCTCCGTTGGAGTTCCACACAGACGATCGAAATTTAAAACATGTTCTATTTTTTCTCACCGATCGAAAAAAGTCGGATGGGGCCCACACACGATCGTTTTTTCCAATGGAAAAAGTCCATCGGACTTTTTTCATCGGAAGAACCGATCCTGTGTACAAGGCATTAGTGATAAGTGACTGTATACAATGTACTGTTGATAAGTTAAAAATAACATATTCTGCAGAAGGCAACTTCAAATGCCAATAGATGAAGGAGGGGGTAGGTTGCATAGGCACAACCCAGCCACCCGCCAACTCCATGAAGGCCCCACTGCTTCATGAACAAGAACATTCTGCTTGGATGGCTTTCTAACTTGTTGGGATGATTGCTTCCCTAGACAGCAGTCGGTTGTTGGGGTCAATGGTCTTTGACAAAAACTAGGTAATTGGATGATCCAGCTACTGAATAACGTCATAAAGACTTGAATGATGGTAAGCACTAGTGTGAAATTCCCCTTACAGGGTTATTTACACAAATTACAATAGAAGGTTGAAACTTTAACATTGTTTGAAAAAACATTTAGGCTGGAATTCAGCTTGAAGAGACTGTCACAATAAAAAAAAAGCTTTTGACAGCTATAAAGTGGTGAGGTATAGAGGTCCCATTGCATACATGCAGAAGCTCGTATTGCCCCCTGATATAATACATGCTGGGCTGTTCTGAATATGAAAACAATGGCACTACTTGTTAGTAATGGACCTTGGCTGCGCGCTCCTGCTTCACAGGCATTACTATCGACCAACAAAGCAGAGCCCATCATAGGGGTGATCCAATAAAAATGTTGGGGGGTGGGTAAGCTATTGAAATTACCCCTGTGACATTGGCTGCTTCAGGTTTTCCGAGGTCAACTCATCAACTTGCTGAGAACTATAGCTGTGCAAGGTTAAAGTAAACCTGGGAGAAATACAAGGAAAGCAATTGCTCACCTGCTTCTGAAAATGTTTGTTGGTTGTTTGTCATACTGACCCTCTGGCTTAAATAATGTCTGTGTCACTGACCCTGAGCAAGTTTACAGATCAAGAAAGGCAAAGCAAAGTCAGAACTCCTGATCTACATGCAGGTTCTTTGGTCAGTGACTCAGACAGTACTGAACTCAGTGAGTCAACAAGACAGCCAGGCAAAAGGAGAGGTGACAGCCTCCAAATGCATATCTAACTCTTGGCTTCCTCACAAGCCACTCGGATGTATGAATAGCTAGGTAAAGTTTAACAAAATTGATTGTCAGAGAACTCTCAGAATAGCTATGTTGCAGGACCTTTATAGCAATTACCAATTACAAGGAAAACAAGACCTCTTAGCATGTTCTTCATTCATCGGATGTACTGTATGTATTTTACTTTTTCTACCTTTGGTTATAATCTTTTAAATGTTGTTTTTGTGTGTTATATTCTTTTCTATTTTACTTCCAAGATGTAGCAATCACTAGATGTACACAAAAGTCAATATACTTTATTAACCACTTGACAACTGGGCACATAATCCCCTTCCTGCCCAGGCGAAATTTCAGGTTTCAGCGCCGTCACGCTTTGAATGACAATTGCGCGGTCGTGCGACGTGGCTCCCAAACAAAATTGACGTCCTTTTTTTCCCACAAATAGAGCTTTCTTTTGGTGGTCTTTGATCATTTCTGCGGTTTTTATTTTTTGCGCTATAAACAAAAATAGAGCGACAATTTTGAAAAAAACACAATATTTTTTAATTTTTGCTATAATTAATATCCCATTTTTTTTTAAAAAAAAAACTATTTTTTTCCTCAGTTTAGGCCGATACATATTCTACATATTTTAGGTAAAAAAAAAAATCGCAATAAGCGTATAGTGATTGGTTTGCGCAAAAGTTATAGCGCCTACAAAATAGGGAATAGAATTATGATTTTTTTTTAATTATTTTTTAATTAATTTTTTTACTAGTAATGGCGTCGATCTGCGATTTTTTTTTTTTGTGACTGTGACATTACGGCGGACACATCGGACACTTTTGACACATTTTTGGGACCATTCACATTTATACAGCGAACAGTGCTAAAAATATGCACTGATTACTGTATAAATGTGACTGGCAGGGAAGGGGTTAACCACTAGGGGGCGATCAAGGGGTTAATATGTTCCCTGCTAGATGTTCTTACTGTGGGGGGGAGGGGACTGACCGGGGGAGGTGACTGATGGTTGTCCCTATGTACAAGGGACACACCATCCGTCTTTTCTCCCTCACAGGACATGGATCTCTGTGTTTACACACAGAGATCCACGTCCCTGGCTCTGTGACAGCCGATCGCTCGTACCTGGCGGACATCGCGGCCACCAGGCACGCGCATCGGCATTCGCCTGACACGGCGGGCACAGTTTTTCCCCTACGCGCGCCCGCGGTGGCGCGCATCGCGGAAGAAAATAAGAGGACGTCCATAGACGTCCTATCAGCAATTGACGACCGCTTTGCGGAAGTCTTTTGCTTATAGCCCGGGCGCGAAGTGGTTAAAAGAGAGAGAGAGACTAGCAAAAGCTGTTACTGATATGTAAGTAAATAACATGTATAACTTTTTTTTTAACCACTTAAGGACCGCTCACGGCATATATACGTCGGCAGAATGGCACGTACCGGCAGAATCACGTACCTGTACGTCCCCTTAAACTGCCTGCCGTGTGGTCACGCGCGTGCCGCCGGCGGCGCACTCGCAACCCTGCAGTCATCCCCGTGAGTCGGACCGCGGGTCCCGCGGACTCGATCGCCGCGGGGATCCCCGCGATCGTCTCACGGAGGGATGGAGCTGGGAGATGTTAGTGTAAACACAACATCTCCCGCTCGCCTACTGACACTGTCACCGATCTCTGCTCTGTGTAATCAGAGCGGAGATCGGTGACGTGTCACTCGTAGCCACGCCCCCCTCACAGTGAGAAACACGCCCCTAGGCACACTTAACCCCTTCAGCGCCCCTAGTGGTTAACCCCTTCACTGCCTGCGTCATTTTTACAGTAACCAGTGCATTTTTATTGCATTGATCGCTGTAAAAATTACAATGGTCCCAAAAATGTGTCAAAAGTGTCCGATGTGTCCGCCATAATGTCGCAGTCATGAAAAAAATCGCTGAAATTTTTTTTTATAAAAATGCCATAAAACTATCCTCTATTTTGTAAACGCTATAATTTTTGTGCAAACCAATCAATAAACGCCGATTGCGATTTTTTTTTACCAAAAATATGTAGAAGAATACGTATCGGCCTAAACTGAGGAAAAAAAAGTTTTTTTATATATTTTTGGGGGATATTTATTATAGCAAAAAGTTAAAAATATTGCATTTTTTTCAAAATTGTCGCACTATTTTTGTTTATAGCGCAAAAAATAAACACCGCAGAGGTGATAAAATACCACCAAAAGAAAGCTCTATTTATGGGGAAAAAAGGACGTCAATTTTGTTTGGGAGCCACGTCGCACGACCGCGCAATTGTCAGTTAAAGCGGCGCAGTGCAGAATCGCAAAAAGGGGCCTAGTCTTTATGCTGCGTATTGGTCCGGGGCATAAGTGGTTAAAAAACAACCCCACCATCTACTGTATATTAAAGTGGAAGTAAACCCTCATATTGCTTTCAGCCAAGGAAGAGGCCATCTTGGCCTCTGTTTAATCTTTAACTGCCATGTGCTGCACATGTGATTAGTTATGACACCAGCCATTGGATGGTTTGACAGTTTGGTTGAGAGCACCAAAAATGTGACAGTTACATCCCCAGCACATGCCAGAAATGTAACTGTTTTTTGAAACTGTTAAATCGATGGGTTTACTTCTGCTTTAAGTATCCTCTTGTGGCTAAATTAAATGGTAGCATCAAAGCCCTTCATCTTCTTTTACTTTAAAAACTGAGTACTTACTGGTATGAAGCAAAACATGAAACTCCTTCTGCAGCTGCCCTACCACAATGTAGTGCTCTTCCTACCTAAATAAATAATATCTAGGCCTGAATGCTCTCACATGGTGGGCCTAAGTTAGTCTAGCACCGTTCAAAAATAGAATTTTAGTTTTTTTTTTTATAAGATATACGCAGTAAGGTGTACATCAGTGAGTTTAGGCAACAGAAGGTGTCTGGAACACATTGGTAGCGTTGGTGGTATGTTTCCTTTAATATTAGGGACTACAAATGAAAATTGCTTGATGTGTTCTGCCATCCTTTACTTTCAGTTAGAACATAATGGTTTGATGGGACACAGCAACTGTTAATACTGACTGTACACATGGGTATCAAAAAAGGATGTTTGGCATTCATTCCTAGATCATTAATGCCCAGGTTTTAACACTTTAATGTTATTCAGTTGCTATTAAACCTAACTACTAAGTAAAGCACTGATATTGCTGTGAGTTTGACTTTGCTAAAAAAAAAAAAAAAAAAAAACAGGTTGCAGAGTCCTTTTGCAACTGATGCTACAACCTTCCATGTCCTAAATGTCCCCCACCCTCACCCCCAAGCAGGATCATCTCTCATGGGAAATTCAAACTCAAGTTATAGACTGTAGAGCCTGGAGTTTGCATGTACAAAACCTGGTTTATGTAGTCAATGTAAAATGGCTGCTGTACCAAAGCCTGATATTGAAACTGTCCAGTAACCTGTTCTAACCAAAAAGTTCTACAGAAAGGATAAAAGCCCTTGCCATTACGAATACTATACACAAATGTACTGAAACAGAGTTGTGTACTAGACGCACACAAAACAGCTTATCTAATATAAGGACAATGTAAATACTAATGGTACTTCGTCATTAAATATATGAGCCAAAAACCGAAGGTGGATCCTGTTGCAGAAATAGCCAGATTTGCCAAGAAAGTGGTCCAAACATGGCTGTACAAATCAATATCTGGTGATTGTTATGTAACAATGAGAACAAAGATCTGCTTTTTAATGAGATCCTCTAATCAATTGCAAGGAGAGAGATGTAAATCCATGTAGACAGTACACTCTGTATACCGCATACTGAGTGTTTTATTTTTACTAAAGATTTACATTATTTTTATAGACAAAGCTTTCCTAGAAATGCATCGCAGATGACAACATAGATTAAGAGAAAGGATTTGTCATTAGTCAAACTACCAGTTTTATGTGACTGATTCATTTGAATTGCTTAAATTAACTATTGTGTTCACTATACACTTTTTACACTGGTAATAGTAAGACATTAATGCTTGGCCTTTTTTACAATAGGGCTTTGGATACCATTGTGTCATTTGTTAGGACCCCAACTGGCTAATTGTTATTGTACTGGGATCCTGGTAAGATGCATTTCTTAATTGCATCCAGTAGAATAGATGTTATATCAAATAAACTGTTTCCCCAAAAATGATTATGGTGCTGACTGCTTACTCACAGGTTTCTGGGAAATGAGATTATCTATCTAAATTACCAAGGTAGCAATGGCTGTGGCCATTTGCAGTAACCCATAGCAACCCAGTCATTTTCAGGTATCTCTAGAAGACAGATCAGCAAGAGATCTTGACAATTGGCACGCTTTACTGTCTCTTTAATAGGACAATATCAATGCAAGGACAGTGATGTAAATTCAGTGAAACAGGTCTTTGGTAAATGAGATTACCCAAAGGTTTTTGTGAAATAAGCTTATCTGTCTCATTTACTAAGGTAGCTCAAAGTGCAATGGATGCGTGGCAACTCATAGTAACCCATCCAATTTCAGGGGGCTCTATATAAATTATATATATATATATATATATATATATATATATATATATATATACATATATGTATTATTTCTTTTTTCTAGATTTGTTAGTTAGGCCACCACTTTACCCTGGTCACAGTTGATAGCATATAATACCAAGAACTTCTTTTGAAAGTGGTCAAGATTGGAGAGTTATCCTGTAACCCATAGTAACCATTCGATCACTTATTACGTTTGCTCAAAGTACCACGGATGCACAGTAACCCATTATAACCTATAGCTCAATAACCATTTTCAAATATTTGTTAGGTAATGCCACCACTTTACCTGCTCTGGTCCCAGTTGGCAGCAAATAATACCAAGATCTTCCTGCCAAAGTGGTCAAGATTGGAGAGTACTCCTGGAAAGCCATCCTTAAGTCCTTGCTTTATTCCCGGATCAGTGGCCTTGAAGTTCTTGAACATATCCAGGTTTTGTTGGCGGTACTCAAAGTATTGTGCCAACAAGCGGAAAGCTTCAAAGTGGTTAAACTTCCTCGCCCTCAAAAACCTCAAAATGAAGGCATCATCTGTCCTGAGGAAACCAATATCCGGCCGCGTGATCACCATGTCCCTTACCTCCTGGATATCCTGGTGCAATGTATCAGGGTTCTCATTAAGCTCCAGCCGAGCTTTCTCTAGAGTCTCAGGGGACAGGCCAGCCTGCAAGTGAGTCATGTTGCCTGGACAAGAACAATTTGACTTGTATACCTGAGAGGACCAAATGGCAAACTATACCAAATCAAACTAACAATAAATATGCCAGCAGTGAAAATGCAGTAAAATCTTGTATGCGGTGTGAATAAACAGCAACAATTTAATATTTATCTAAATATATATACTTAACAAAACACAAGCCCCTTTGCTGTGTCCTCTGGCCTTACAAAACATTAAGATCTAGCCCCAGACAGCAGGAGGCAGCACTAATAATCAGAAAAGAGTACATTGAGCATTTTGGCCATGATTTTACCACCTATATCCCAGAATACGGAAACTAAGCCAGGAGTACATCATTTTCTGGATTGTATCCCTGTGTATTTGAATAAACATCCACAGTATGATGTTTAACAGCTGGGTTGCTTTAAAGGTCTGACAATTCCCATCCTACTGCTGTAATCCTAGTGGTCACAAATCCACATGCATACATCCCAAGTTCAGGGAGAAAATCCTGATTAATGCGGCAACCTGCAGTAGCTGTTCCAGTAAGAAATGACCTTTATCCATCAGCAGAGAAAGACAGCATCAGTGTAGGGAAAAAAAAAAAAAAGATCAAGGAGGAGGCTGAGTCCCCTCTACATGTGGCTACTGCAGCTGATTGTGTAGCGGTGATGACAGCGCAGCACCTTCCCAGGAGATAAGGCAAAGGGAATGGACCACTGCCTTTATCCTCACATGCAGCATCAGATCCTATGATGCCTGTTCATCACATTGCAGCTAGAAAGTGGACAGTCTGTCTATGCAGCTTGTGTTCTTGCTGTGCAGTTGCTGTGGCTCGGATGGCAATGAGATGAGAGGCTGCCCGTCTGTTTTGTGCATTCAATCACTTCTGGTCCTGCTGCTGCTGGAGGGTGGGTGACGTCAGCCTTGGCTGAGCCAATACTATGCAGCTAGTATCTCTGCTTAGAGCTGATGATGCTCATAGCCTTAGCAGGGACTCCAGCTGCCTGCTTCCTCCAACAACTCAGCAGTATGCAGCATCCTCCCTGTTCTTATCTCCCCCTCAACATGCCACTCAATATTCTTTGATGCCAATCTCTGTTATTTTGCACCTGCTGTCCTTTCTTTTGTGGTCCTGCTGTACAGTCCCTCCCCACTATGGTCCAAGCTCCCCAGAAGGTTAGCTACATGTACAGAGAGCAAGAAAAATCCCCCCCCCTCCTCCTCTCCTTCCCCCCCAATCACTGAAGTCTTTGTTAGTTGAACAGTTGTTTTATAAGTAAAATCAATGGAACCGATGCGTTGAGTATTCAGAGATGCACTTAGTGAGAATCACAAAAGGAAACACTTTATTGAAGTGAAGGGCATATTGTATAAGTGGAAGAAGAGGCCACACAACAACACACCTGTTAAATACTGCTTTCCTATTGATTTATACTCCCCCGCAAACATTTTCTATTTAATCACCACCGAAATACATTTTTTCCCTTAATACACTTGACCGCAAAGTCTTTGGCTCTATCCCAGTGACTTATCAATAATGTGTGTAGTGCAGGTTGGTCCCCACTGTGTACTTACTGACTGCATACATTGTGACCCCTTCATCTCCCCACCTGCAGTCTCCAGCACAGCAAAGTGCATCGCATCATTGAGGCCTTGAGCTCAGTTCCAAAGAGGCATACTTGTATTATCTCACTGTGTTTGTGTAGGTGCAGTGACTTGATTAATTCCCCCAATCCAAAAACATAGCCTAAATTTAACTGACTGACACCCAAATAGGTCCTAAAAGTTTATATCTGTGATTGTGAAGAGGACAATCTGAGCTCCTTGAACCCATCCCATCCCCAGGATATATGGCATTGATACTATGCTAGTGTAGCGGGGTGCTATATTTAAGGGGAGTATCTGAGTAGTAATATGGCTCAGATATACTAATTGTTAGGTTTCTTGGACCATTTCTGTCCTTGGGAGATAGTGTTGGTGTGCTGTTACCTGTGACCTACAGGTGGCGCTGTTGCCATGGGCCAGGGTTGAACCACTGATACAAGGTTGTGCATTTTCTTGTCCCCTCTCGGCAGCAGTACAGCGGGGCGGGGAACCTGCTGTGCCTGTCGGGAGAGGGTATAAAAAGGCGCGGCCATCTTCCATAGGGGTCGTGCCCAGACACCTTCAGCCTGGGTGGGGCGTGTGTCGCCTCCGGGTGCCCTAGGCCCGGGGGCAGAGTTCCTGTTCCATCCCAGACACCTTTAGTCTGGGGTGAGGTAATATTTTTGAGGCCCGGAGCTCAGCTGGGTTCCGCCGGGGATTGAGGGCTCCCAGGGTGCCGCCTTGCGAGGGGACCCGCATCCAGGATCGAGGAGGCCAGGAAGGTGACCCCTTCTGAAGACCCAGCGCAGAGTCGTGGTGACAGTGGGGGCCTCTGGTAACACTCCGGAGGGAGGTTCTTCTCCTTAACAAGGGCCGAGTTTCTTTAAGAAGGAAGTGCATGTCCTGTAGGTCATAGTGGCAGTGACTCTACGCACACCAGGTCAGTGGCAGTGACCAAATAGGGCAAGGCCCTATTCACCAGGTCAGTGGCAGTGACCAACTTCAACAAGTCAGTGGCAGTGACTTTTCATATTCACCCGGTCTGTGGCAGAGACCGTGCGCCCAAGCCTGTTCATGAAAGCAGAACAGTAAGAGAAGCCTAAATTGAGTTTGTGCCTGGACCTTCTCCCACCTTATCTGACCTGTGTCTCGTATCAACCTGTCTGCTCTCATAGAGACTATTTGTTATCCGTGATGAAATAAATACTAAGGTTGGATTCTCAGTTGGTGTGGACAGTTACTTTACTGGGGAGAATTAAGGACTTGTCGGGAGGATTCTAACACTAGCCGCAGGCAGGCCCGAAAACTAACACCGCTCAACCTCCCCATCCAGGAGGGTACGGGCTGCTAGTGCGGTGTGCCTCATTCTTTCCTGCGGAGGAGCCAAGTAAAAGAAAAAGCAGGTAAAGTCTGGGGTGAGTGCGCTAGACTAGTAAAATGATATTCCCCACCCCAACTGGCCTGGGAGGAATGGAATACCTTACCTATTCATTTTATTTAGTGAAGAATGGATCCTTCGCTACAGTGTGTCCTCACTAGGGATGGGCCGAACACACCCCCGGTTCACACTAGAACATGCGAACAGGCAAAAAGTTTGAGCGAACATGCAAACCCTATTAATCTATGGGACACAGACATTTCATGACTAAGCCTATTTTTGACATTTGGTGTTTACAAGTTAAAATCCGTATTTTTTGCTAGTTACTTAGAACCCCCAAACATTATATATATGTTTTTAGCAGAGAATCTAGAGAATAAAATGGCAATTGTTGCAATATTTTATGTCACACAGTATTTGTGCAGCGTTGTTTTAAACGCAACTTTTTGGGAAAAAATCCACTTTCATGAATAAAAAAAAAATGAAAAAGTAAAGTTAGCCCAATTTTTTGTATAATGTTAAAGATGATGTTACGCCGAGTAAATAGATACCAACCATGTTACACTTTATAATTGCACGCACTCGTGGAATGGCGACAAACTACAGTACCTAAAAATCTCCATAGGCAACGCTTACATTTTTTTTTACGGTTACCAGGTTAGATTTACAGAGGAGGTCTAGGGCTAGAATTATTGCTCTCACTCTGACATGTGTGATTTGAACACCGTTTACATATGCGGGCGCGACTTCTGTATGCGTCTTCTTTTCTGCGCGAGCTCGCGGGGACGGGGGAGCTTTAAAACTTTTTTTTTTCTTATTTATTTTATTTATTATTATTAAATTGCGTTTTAAAAAAAAAATGTGATCACTTTTATTGCTGTCACAAGGAATATAACATTTCTTGTGACAATAATAGGTGGTGACAGGTACTCTTTATGGAGGGATCGGGGGTCTAAAAGACCCAAATACCTCCTTTACACTTGAAAACGGCGATTATGAATACTGTATATTTTTTTACTCTGCGCCATTGGCAGCTGAGTAAACTGGAAATATGACGTTGTGACGTCGCTTACGTGTTTACATTCAGGAGACTGGAACAAAGACATTTATGGCTTTGTTCCAGTCTGTCACTAGGCACTGGAAGTGCCGGATCGTGGATCGGGTCTCCCGGTGGGATGGGAGGCCCGGTCAGAGCGGCGAGAGGCGGCGGGAGGGGGGAATGTCCCCACCCGCTCCTCCTGGATAACAACCGAGCGTCTTTTAGCCGCATCGGTTGTTATGCCTGGGAAGCGGATCGCCCGCTCTAAAAAACGGTACTGGGATGATGCCTGCAGCTGCGGGCATCAATCCCGGTATAACACCCGAAAGCCGAGTACGCATATATGCGTACGCTCGGCGGGAAGGGGTTATCAAAAGTGCTAATTTTAAAGGCTTATATGCAAGTTATTGCCATAAAAAGGCTGACATCTCCATAAGGCTTATCGAGGCTCCAGCTGTGGCTAACACACGGCGCTCGTGGATCCCTCAATAGAGACTTTCCGGCGGCCCTCCTGTGCTTCTGTGACACTGCATGCGGAAGTTCCAACCCGCTTTAGCACTCTGCAAGTGCTCCAACATTTTTCATGCAAGTTTTTAGTTATGTTGAATACTTATATACTGAATAAATTCCTAAGCTGTTTAAAGGATTGGCTTGGCGCTTCTCTCTCCTCCTATTGCCCAAAAAAAATGTGTGTGGGGACCCGGGCACTGCGCCAGGGGACATGTATCAATGCAAAGATTTTTTTTAACCGCTTGCAGACCGTCTCAGCTGTACATCGGTCCCTTTAAGCGGAATATCGGGCGCGTGCAGGGGTGCCGATGCTCGTGACATGACCGCTGGCTATGAGCGATCGTGGGCACGAGAGGAAGAACAGGGACGTGTGTGTGTAAACACACACATCCCTGTTCTGAGATGAGAGGAGATGCAGATCATGAGTTCCTACAAGCTGGGAACCACGAGTCAGTGAGTCCCATCCCCCTTCAGTTAGAACACACATTAGGGAACACAGTTAACCCCTTGATCGCCCCCTAGTGTTAACCCCTTCCCTGCCAGTGACATTTACACAGTAATCAGTGCATTTTTATATCTCTAATCTATATTTCCGCCATATTGTCGCAGTCCCAATAAAAATCGCAGATCGTCGCCGTTACTAGTAAAAAATAAGAAGAAGAAAAATGCCATAAATCTATTCCCTATTTTGTAGACGCTATAACGTTTGCGCACACCAATCAATATACGTATTTTGCGATATTTTTACATATCGGCCTAAACTGAGGAAAAAATTACCTTTTTTTAAAAAAAAATTGGGCTATTTCAAAATTTTCGCTCTTTTTTTGTTTATAGCGCCAAAAAAAACCCCAGAGGTGATCAAATACCACCAAAAGAAAGCTCTATTTGTGAGAAAAAAAGGACGTAAATTTTGTTTGGGTACAACATCGCACGACCGCATAATTGTCAGTTAAAGTGACCCAGTGCTGTATCACAAGAAATGCTCTGGTCATTGAGCAGCCATTTCTTCCGGGGCTGAAGTGGTTAAATGGCCGTTTTTTCAGGAGCAGCGATTTTATTAATGCTTAAAGTGAAACAATAAAAATGAAATATTCCTTAAAATATTGTGCCTGGGGGGTCCCCTTAGTCTGCCTGTAAAGTAATCCTGGTGCCGTCTGTGTGATGTGTAGAACAGTGCTGCAGCAAAATGACATTTCTAAAGAAAAAAATGTCATTTAAACTTGCTTGTGGCTGTAATGTATTGCCGACTCCCAGCAATATAGATAAAAAATCAAGGAAAAAACGCCAAAATTAAAAAAAAAAATTGGCGTGGGGGTCCCCCCAAAATCCATACCAGACCCTTATCCGAGCATGCAGCCTGGATAAGGGTTTCCTGAACCATAACTGCCCACATGCCTTTAACATGGGAAAGGTGCTTTGGGGTCCTCCATTAGTTGTACATATACTGCATAATTTATGAAACTATATAATATGTTTGTATAGCCAAAATTATTTCTTTACTTATATGGATAGAATATAGATGGATTATAACATTTATAATACTTTTATTGCTGTCTATTTCCCTGCTTGGTAGATTTATTTGACCATGTAACCACTATAACAAGACAAAGTGTGAAGGGAAAACCACAATTTTACAGTTGTCTCCAGATTCAGTTGTGTTGATAAATCTTCCAATGGGGAAAACCTGTTAAGCTGACAACTCTCTAGCGTAGACATTCCCTGTTATTTCCTGTTATGTCTCAGGGACAGAAAATAAGAAAAATTCTCCACACCAGAACACCGAACTTTATCGAAAACAAAAATGTTTTGGCTGTACATACACTTCAATTTAACCCTCCCTGATTCTCACCAAAATAAAAAAAAATTATAGTTGGCTGTTAATACACTTTAACCACCTGCCTACTGGGCACTTTCACCCCCTTCCTGCCCAAACCATCTTTCAGCTTTCAGCGCTGTCACAATTTGAATGACAATTGCGCGGTCGTATGACGCTGTACCCAAACAAAACTTGCGTACTTTTTTTCCCACAAATAGAGCTTTCTTTTGGTGGTATTTGATCACCTCTGCAGTTTTTATTTTTTGCGCTATAAACAAAAGAAGAGCGTCAAGTTTGAAAAAAAACACAATATTTTTTACTTTTTGCTATAATAAATATCCATTTAAAAAAAATAATAATAATAATTTTCCTCAGTTTAGGCGTATATTGATTGGTTTGCGCAAAAGTTATAGTAGATACAAAATAGGGGATAGATTTATAGCATTTTTTGTATTGTTATTTTTTTTACTAGTAATGGGGGCGATCAGGGATTTTTATCGTGACTGCGATATTGCGGCGGACACATCGGACACTTTTGACACATTTTTGGGACCATTCACATTTATACAGCGATCCCTGCTATAAAAATGCACTGATTACTGTATAAACGTGACTGGCAGGGAAGGGGTTAAGGGGGCGAGGAAGGGGTTAAATGTATTTCCTGGAAGTGATTCTTACTGTGCGACTGACTGGGGGGAGGTGACCAATGGTTGTCCCTATGTACAAGGGACACACCATCGGTCTCCTCTCCCTGACAGGACATGGATCTGTGTGTTTACACACACAGATCCACGGGCCTGTTCGGTTACTGGGCAATCGCGGGTGCCCGGCGGCCATCACGGCTGCCGGGCGCGCGCATTGGGTCCCCAGTGACGCGGTGGGTGTGCCCCCTAGTGGCTTTTAAAGGTGCAACGTCATATGACGTCCTGTCAGAACAATAGAGTCTTCCGCCCGCCGTCATTTGACCGTGGGCAGTGGACAAGTGGTTAAAGAAGAACTTTACTTCCCCCATTTTTTTCTATCCCTTCCTTACCACTTATCAGCAGTGTCCTCAATTCACATTTTCACCTGCTCAGCAAATCCAATGTTGTCTTGTTGCAATCCACTCCACTGCTACCACAATGTGTCCTGCACTGCCGTCTTTTTCTCTGACGTCATCAAGAGCCAAGCTGTCTCTTTTAGGTTCAGGTAGTCAGTCCTTGCTGACTTGCATGCACAGCTCTGCCCTCTGGCTGCTATTTATCTCTGCTCATGCAGCCTTTTCTCTTTCAATCTTTTTATTGAAGTTTTATACAGTACAATAAAAAGAATAACAAAAAGAAACAGCTCGTACAAATACATGGCATACAGAAGGCGATGCCTCAGGAAAAACAAATCTTTGTGCGTTATTGAGTTCCCCCAACTAGACGGGGACAAAGGAACTGTAATTTAAACTGTATAACAATGTATGCGGCGTACACACGATCGTTTTTCATGCCGTTAAAAATTCAATTTTTTAAAATGGCCATTAAAACCGATCGTGTGTATGCTCCAGAGCATTTTTAACGGCGTGAAAAACGGCCATTAAAAATTTCGAACATGCTCTATTTTTTCATGTCGTTTTTCATGTCGTTTTTTTTAACGACGTGAAAAACGATAGTGTGTATGCTTTTACGAGGGGAAAAAAACGCGCATGCTCAGAATCAAGTATGAGACGGGAGCGCTCGTTCTGGTAAAACTAGCGTTCGTAATGGAGATAGCACATTCGTCACGCTGTAACGGACTGAAAAGCACGAGGCTGAAAAGCACGAATCGCCGATCAACAAAGTTTACTAACATGAAGGGTGGCACCATTCGAATGGAACTTCCCCTTTATAGTGCCGTCGTACGTGTTGTGCGTCACTGCGCTTTGCTCGAGCGTTTTTTTTAATGATCGTGTGGATGCAAGACAGGCTTGAGAGGAAACATGAAAAAAAGCGACGAGAAAAACGTCTGTTAAAAAAATGGCATGAAAAACGATCGTGTGTACGCCGCATAAGGAGTAGTAGAGAAGACCAAAAGTCACCTACGAAGATATTTGGCTAAGATCGCTCTTGGTTCCCAGATCGATTCCAAGACTCTGATTTTATCTAGTAAAGTACATACAAATTTTTATTGGGCCATAATCCATGATATTTTCCTTTTGGCAGATTTTAGTAAAACCCATGGTTTTTTCCAGGTGCATAAAAGAATATAAAATCTAAGCCTGAGTGTGTTTGTGAACGTTTTCAACTCTGTGATTTAAGAGGGCTGTTTTGGGATCTTATGGTATGGCAGCGTCCGTGACTTTACATAGCTAGTGAAAATATTTATTACAGTAACTCCTAATACAGGGACAAGCCCACCATATGTGGAACATGGAGTCCAGGAGATTACATCCTCGGAAACAAAAGGGAGAAGAATCTGGAAAAATGTTTGCTAGTCTGGTGGGAACCCGATGCAATCTAGTAAAGATTTTAACGTTTGCCTCTATCAAAGAGATGCTCATGATGCTTTTGTAAGAACATTGAAGCCACTCGTCTTCGAGGTCAGATTCCCAGCTCTGAGCATAGGGAGGTTTGTCCAGGGCTTCCGCCAGGGAAGAGTAAATGATGGAAATAACCCACCTCTGATCCATGATATTAGAGCACCATTGTTCATAGGCTGTAAGTCTCGGGGGATCTAGTTTGTTGGACCAAATAGTGTGGAAGAAGTGTGAAATTTGGGATAATCTAAATGCCTCTGTTGAGGGCATGTTGAGTTTGCTTACACAATACCCTGTCGAATTGGGACCCATGAAGTTGAAAAAATTACCTATTCTGAAGAAGCCTTTATTCAGCCACCATTGAAAAGCTTTAATATTCATGCCTGGGCGAAAGTTAGGATTATGAAATAAATGTGTTAGTGGATGGATGTTGGAGGTTAGAGAAGAACGTTTGGATAAGAGGTCACATAAAGCTAAGGAGTGAAAAGGAGTAGGTGCTAAGACCAGGGGTCTATATTTGGGAGGGCTCCAGAGTAGGTAATCAATAGAGTGGTAAGGAACTGCTTGTCTCTACATTAGAACCCAGTCCGGCTTTGGGCCTCAGGAGCAGACTACGGAAGACTACGGAAATTTGAGCTAACTGTGCTGCCTGATAATACCACAATAAATTGTGGAGAGCAAGCCCTCCATGGCTCTTCAGCCAGTAGAGTATGTTTTTTAGAGCAACTGTGTCCTTTTCCCTCCCAGACAAAGCAGATTATTTTAGATTGGAATTCGAGTAGATGGGTTTTCTTGAGTGGGATAGGCAAGGACCGGAAAAGATTAATGCCCTGTACACACGATGGAATTTTTCATGGGAATTCCGTTCAAGCTGTCTTGCATACACACTGTCAGACTAAATACCGACCATCCAAAACGCGGTGACGTAAAACACTCTGACGAGCCAAGAAAAATGAAGTTCAATGCTTCTGAGCATGCGTCGACTTGATTCTAAGCATGCGTGGGTTTTTTCTCCATCGGAGTTCCACACAGACGATAGGAATTTCCTATCATTTTTTTTTCCATCGGACAAATTTAAAATATGTTCTATTTCTAAACACTGATGGAAAAAAGTCAGATGGGGCCCACACACGATCGGAATTTCCGATGAAACAAGTCCATCTGACTTTTTCATCGGAAATTCCGATCGTGTGTACAAGGCAATAGAAGGCGTGTCATGCAGCTTTTTAAGATACGTAATGGGGATATCCCAGGAGACTGTGGGCGCAAGACACAACATTCTTGCCTAGACAAGAATTACAGCGGAGGATGGGGCCACATTAAAACAATGTTTAAAATGTAAACAAGCAAAAAGAATGGACATTTTAATCAAATGACGGCTACAGAGCAGCCGGCCAGTTCTGGGAGGGCGTCATATGACATCCTCCCGTGATTGCGCCCGCTGTGGCACGCTCTGAGATCGCAGTGTCCTCCGGACACTGCTGATCACAGATTGAAGTAAGGAGCAAATCACGTGATCAGCTGTCAATCACTCTTTACCACGTGATCAGCTGTGTTCAATCACAGCTGATCACAAGGAGAGGAGAAGAGAGACGATAACTGGCTTGTGTAAAAGGGACATGTACACTGATAATCAGGGCACTGATTATTAGTGTCCTGATTCTCAGTGCAGTCCCAACAGAGCCCACCAGTGCTGCCAATCAGTGCCCACCAGTGCTGACAATCAGTGCCCATCAGTGCTGTCAATCAGTGCCCGTCAGTGCCTCTTCATTAGTGTCACCTATCAGAGCCACCTATCAGTGCCCATCAGTGCCACCCATCATTGCCCATCAGTGCAGCCTCATTAGTGCCCATCAGTGCCATCTCATCATTGCCCATCAATGCAGCCTATAAGTGCCCATCAGTACTGCCTCATCAATGCCCCTCAGTGCCCATCAGTGCAGCCTCATCAGCGCACATCAGTGAAGGAGAAAAATTACCTATTTTCAAAATTGTATAACAAACTATCAAAAGCATATTTTTTTTTTTTATGTATGCTTTTTTGTTTATTTAGCAAAAAAATACAAAACCCAGTGGTAATTAAATACCACCAAAAGAAAGCTCAATTTGTGTGAAAAAAATATAAATAATTATTTTGGGTACAGTGCTGAAAGCTGAAAATTGGCCTGGGCAATTTTAGATCTGGGTTTGAGCTTTAGGAACTACCAGGGCTTTTTTTCAGCGGGAACGCGGGGGAACGCAGTTCCGGCACCTCCTGGACTGACTGTATGTAATGGCAAGGGGTGCTGGGGTGTGCTGCAGGGTATTGATGCTCACTGCTGGGAAATATTTTTTGCAGGAGGGTCTATTGTTGCTAGGGAGGTCTATTGTTGCTGGTGGGGGACCTATTGTTGCTGGGGGGTTTATGTTGCTGGGGGGGTCAGTTGTTGCTGAAAGGGATCTACTGTTGGGGGAGGGTCTATTGTTGATGGCAGCCAGAGAGTCTATTAATGCTGGCTGTGCGGAGATCTGTTGATGCTGCTGGGAGTCTATTGTTGCTGGCGGGGAAATTTTGTTGTGGGTGGTCCATTATTGTTATGGGGATTTATTGTTGCTGGCTGCAGGGGATCTATTTTACTGCTTTTCTTGATATCATTACCAAATTCCAAACAAATTACTTAGCACCACAAAATGATACTTGGTTCTATATTGTCTAAAAGGGACGGTACTGGGAGGTGGGTAGGGGCGGAGAAAAGGGGTGACTCGGAAAGGGGGAGTTCCTGCACCTATTGTCTGAGAAAAAAAGCCCTGGGAACTACTAAGCAAAAGAAGCTCCAATCCATCCATCATGTTTTTGCAAAGTGAAACAGCCACAAACCTGACTAATTAAAGTGGTGTTCCCGCCAAAATTACACTTTTTAAATAAAAATACCTCTATAATACACAAGCTTAATGTATTCTAGTAAAGTTAGTCTGTAAACTGAGGTCCGTTTTGTTAGATTATTACAGCATATTGAAAGTTTATAAACTAGAAATAGAACGTGGCCATCTTAAGTGTGGGCATCTGAAGCCAGACTGTATTACTTCCTGGATTTCATGATTGCAGATCTCGCACATGCTCAGTGCTGCACAAGCGGTGTAATAGGTTTCAGGTCAGGTTTCCATAGCAACGGCAGTGTCAGAGGAAGTTGACACTTTTCTATGCAAACCTCTCCTCCCCTCCTCCCTGCAGGAAACAGTAAATATACTGCAGGTTCAAGAAATCTATATACACACACACACACAGCGGCGACTTTTTTCTGGACAGCTTTTCATTTAAAAAAAAGACTAATCTTAGCAACAAAATTCATTTATGCATCTAGATTGCATCGCCCCAGCACATCGAATCGCATCACCCCAGCACATTGAATTGCATGGCCCAGAGCACATCGCATCACCCCCAGCACATCGAATCGCATCACCCCCAGCACATCGAATCGCATCACCCCAGCACATCGAATCGCATGGCCCACAGAACATTGCATCACCCCAGCACATCGAATTGCATCACCCCAGCACATTGAATCGCATCACCCCAGCACATCGAATCGCATCACCCCAGCACATTGAATTGCATGGCCCACAGAACATTGCATAACCCCCAGCACATCGAATCGCATCACTCACAGCACATTGCATAACCCCCAGCACATCGAATCGCATCACCCCAGCACATCGAATCGCATGGCCAACAGAACATTTCATAACCCCCAGCATATCGAATCGCATCACCCCAGCACATCGAATTGCATGGCCCACAGACCATTGCATAACCCCCAGCACATCGAATCACATCACTCACAGTACATTGCAACACCCCCAGCACATCGAATCGCATGGCCCACAGAACATTGCATAACCCCCAGCACATCGAATCGCATCACTCACAGCACATTGCATAACCCCCAGCACATCGAATCGCATCACCCCAGCACATCGAATCGCATGGCCAACAGAACATTGCATAACCCCCAGCACATCGAATCGCATCACCCCAGCACATCAAATTGCATGGCCCACAGAACATTGCATAACCCCCAGCACATCGAATCGCATCACTCACAGTACATTGCATAACCCCCAGCCCATCGAATCGCATCACCCCAGCACAACGAATTGCATGGCCCACAGAACATTGCATAACCCCCAGCACATCGAATCGCATCACTCACAGTACATTGCAACACCCCCAGCACATCGAATCGCATGGCCCACAGAACATTGCATAACCCCCAGCACATCAAATCGCATCACCCCCAGCACATCGAATCGCATCACCCCAGCACATCGAATTGCATGGCCCACAGAACATTGCATAACCCCCAGCACATCGAATCGCATCACTCACAGCACATTGCAACACCCCAGCACATTGAATTGCATGGCCCACAGAACATTGCATAACCCCCAGCACATCGAATCGCATCACTCACAGCACATTGCAACACCCCCAGCACATCGAATCGCATGGCCCACAGAACATTGCATAACCCCCAGCACATTGAATCACATCACTCACAGCACATTGCAACACCCCCAGCACATCGAATCGCATGGCCCACAGAACATTGCATAACCCCCAGCACATCAAATCGCATCACTCACAGCACATTGCAACACCCCCAGCACATCGAATCGCATGGCCCACAGAACATTGCATAACCCCCAGCACATCGAATCGCATCACTCACAGCACATTGCAACACCCCCAGCACATCGAATCGCATGGCCCACAGAACATTGCATAACCCCCAGCACATCGAATCGCATCACTCACAGCACATTGCAACACCCCCAGCACATCGAATCGCATGGCCCACAGAACATTGCATAACCCCCAGCACATCGAATCGCATCACCCCAGCACATCGAATTGCATGGCCCACAGAACATTGCATAACCCCCAGCACATTGAATCGCATCACTCACAGCACATTGCAACACCCCCAGCACATCGAATCGCATGGCCCACAGAACATTGCATAACCCCCAGCACATCGAATCGCATCACTCACAGCACATTGCAACACCCCCAGCACATCGAATCACATCACTCACAGTACATTGCAACACCCCCAGCACATCGAATCGCATGGCCCACAGAACATTGCATAACCCCCAGCACATCGAATCGCATCACTCACAGCACATTGCATAACCCCCAGCACATCGAATCGCATCACCCCAGCACATCGAATCGCATGGCCAACAGAACATTGCATAACCCCCAGCACATCGAATCGCATCACCCCAGCACATCGAATTGCATGGCCCACAGAACATTGCATAACCCCCAGCACATCGAATCGCATCACTCACAGTACATTGCATAACCCCCAGCCCATCGAATCGCATCACCCCAGCACAACGAATTGCATGGCCCACAGAACATTGCATAACCCCCAGCACATCGAATCGCATCACTCACAGTACATTGCAACACCCCCAGCACATCGAATCGCATGGCCCACAGAACATTGCATAACCCCCAGCACATCGAATCGCATCACCCCCAGCACATCGAATCGCATCACCCCAGCACATCGAATTGCATGGCCCACAGAACATTGCATAACCCTCAGCACATCGAATCGCATCACTCACAGCACATTGCAACACCCCAGCACATTGAATTGCATGGCCCACAGAACATTGCATAACCCCCAGCACATCGAATCGCATCACTCACAGCACATTGCAACACCCCCAGCACATCGAATCGCATGGCCCACAGAACATTGCATAACCCCCAGCACATTGAATCGCATCACTCACAGCACATTGCAACACCCCCAGCACATCGAATCGCATGGCCCACAGAACATTGCATAACCCCCAGCACATCAAATCGCATCACTCACAGCACATTGCAACACCCCCAGCACATCGAATCGCATGGCCCACAGAACATTGCATAACCCCCAGCACATTGAATCGCATCACTCACAGCACATTGCAACACCCCCAGCACATCGAATCGCATGGCCCACAGAACATTGCATAACCCCCAGCACATCGAATCGCATCACTCACAGCACATTGCAACACCCCCAGCACATCGAATCGCATGGCCCACAGAACATTGCATAACCCCCAGCACATCGAATCGCATCACTCACAGCACATTGCAACACCCCAAGCACATCGAATCGCATGGCCCACAGAACATTGCATAACCCCAGCACATTGAATCGCATCACCCCAGCACATCGAATTGTATGGCCCACAGAACATTGCATAACCCCCAGCACATCGAATCGCATCACTCACAGCACATTGCAACGCCCCCAGCACATCGAATCGCATGGCCCACAGAACATTGCATAACCCCCAGCACATCTAATCGCATCACCCCAGCACATCGAATCGCATGGCCCACAGAACATTGCATAACCCCCAGCACATCGAATCGCATCACTCAAAGCACATTGCATAACCCCCAGCACATCAAATCGCATCACCCCAGCACATCGAATTGCATGCCCCACAGAACATTGCATAACCCCCAGCACATCGAATTGCATCACTCACAGCAGATTGCAACACCCCCAGCACATCGAATCACATGGCCCACAGAACATTGCATAACCCCCAGCCCATCAAATCGCATCACCCCCAGCACATCGAATTGCATGGCCCACAGAACATTGCATAACCCCCAGCACATCGAATCGCATCACTCACAGCCCATTGCAACACCCCCAGCACATCTAATCGCATGGCCCACAGAACATTGCATAACCCCCAGCACATCGAATCGCATCACTCACAGCACATTGCAACACCACCATCACATCGAATCGCATGGCCCACAGAACATTGCATAACCCCCAGCACATGGAATCGCATCACCCCAGCACATCGAATCGCATGGCCCACTGTAAAGTTCTTGAGCGGGGAGGTGGGAGAGATGCGTGGGACAGGTTGTTTTTTTTTATCACACTGCACCCTTGTTGGGTGCGGGGGGATGTGCCGCCGCGGGGGTGGTTTTTTTTGACAGTAGGGGTGGGTACTGCCCCGGGACGGGTTTTTTTTGTTACACTGTACAGTTGTTGAGCGGAGAGGGGGGGTAGTTACTGCCGCGGGACTTGTTTTTGTTTTTTTTTAACAACGGGGGAGGAACAAGAAGGACATACACACACACACCGAGGGAGGGCAGGATGTGCGTGCCTTGGATTCAATGGGAAGGAGATGCGATGGCACAGGGCCTCCTGGGATTGATGACAAACATCTCCCAGGAGGCATAGCGGTCAGTGGATGACGCTAGGAGACCTGTTGTGGCCGCGGCAAAAAATATAAACAGACCACTGTAAAACAGAGAGTTTTAAAAAAATATATAATATGCCAATTAGTTTTTAGTGGACATATATACATATGATGCAAACAACTTGTAAAAGAGGGTGGAACTCCACTTTAAAATGAATCTAATGATAAGGTAATACATCAGCAGAAATTACTCCTATGAAAACCGCATATGATATGCCGAATGATCAGAATTCAGAAGTGCCACAAATATAGGCAAGTAAAGTTTTATGTGTTATGTTTCAAATGCTGCTTTATGCATACCCCCTTAGACCCAGTCTGTTTGGACAGTACAGAGGAGGTTTTCCAGTCTTTTGAAGTGTAAGAACACAGTGCCTTTCCGAAGACCTTTCTCTGTGAAGTACTAACTGTCTTCGACAGCCAGGATCCAGGCAGGAGGAGATAGTACTCACCTTCTGCATGATAGGTGTGGAGCTATGAAGATAGCAGCATGAATATTGATACAGCCCCAGCCTATCCCAGAGAGACAGGCTCTGATGGCATGCTGGGAGACTGTATTTATTCTGAGAGCACACAGAGGTCTGGGTCTCGTCCCAGAGTGGAGGAGTCCAGCCTGAGGGGGGCGCTTTCAGGCACAAGCTGCAGTGAGGAGGCCTCAGGTAGGTGACCTGAGGAAGGAATGCTGAGACCCAGGGGCTTTGAAGAAGCTGACTGAGGGTAACTGTCTGCCATAGATCTGTCTGGTAACACCGGAGGGCATACCTCCCAACTGGCACGGATTCTGCGGGTTTTACCCGCATAGGCTCCTCTTTCCTGCAGTCCCGCAAGACTGTCAGTTTTCCCGCACAGCAGGAAGCATGAAGAGATGAAGAGGAGGAAACACAGCAGCAGCAGGTACCCCCCCCCCCCCGCGATTGGTGGACTAAATAATGTTCGGAGGGCCCCCCCCCCGCGATCGGCGCCCCCCCCCCACTCAACAACTTTAGTTAGCAAGGGAGAGGGGACATCTGAATGTCCCGCGATGGGACTTTGGGACTTTTAAAAGTTGGGAGGTATGCCGGAGGGCATCGCTTGGACGATTGGAAGGGGGCTCCATCTGCCCTTAGGTCTTGTGAGTACAGACATTGAAAGATTTTGGTGACCTTATGCTTTAGCTACCGCTCTTGTGCCCTATTATAGTGAGCTGTGGGTCTAAGAAAGGGGACACTGCTGGTGTCCTGAAGAACTCTGTCCAGACACTTTCCTACTTAAAGGGATTTTGCTTTAATGGCTATACTATTACTTAAAGGGGTTGTAAAGGTTTGTTTTTTATTTTCTAAATAGGTTCCTTTAAGCTAGTGCATTGTTGGTTCACTTACCTTTTCCTTAGATTTACCTTCTAAATATTTTTTTTCTTTGTTTTCTTTGTCTGAATTTCTCACTTCCTGTTCCTCCTCAGTAAGCTGTTCTGGCTGACTCAACACCACTCGGATGATGGTGCGAAGTTTAGTGAGGAGAAACAGGAAGTGAGAAATTCAGACAAAGAAAAAAAAACATTTAGAAGGTAAATCAAACGAAAAGGTAAGTGAACCAACAATGCACTAGCTTAAAGGAACCCTTCTCTGCAGCTTCAGCTACCCTGCACAGCTAAGGAATGGGAGGTGCTCTGTGCTGAACGTCCTGTTCATTCGCAAACTGAAGCATATTAACCACTTGCTGAGCAGCCGCCATCATTATATGGTCGGAGGCTGGCTCGTTGCCGCGAATCGCTGTAGCGGTACGTCGGTCCATTTTACAGCTATAGCAGGCACGCACACTCCCACTGCACATCAGGGGAGCTGATGCGCGTGGCCGGCAGCCGCAATGTCTGCCAGCAACCCGCGATCGCTCCACAGAGAATGGGGATGGGTCAATGTAAACAAACATATCCCCGTTCTAACAGAGAAGGAGAGAGAGAGATCGTCTGGTACTAGTGATCAGGAGCAGCAATCTCTCTCTACTCCCAGTCAGTCCCCTACCCCCACAGTTAGAAACACCTCCCAGGGAACACATTTAACCCCTTGATCACCACTAGTGTTGACCCCTTCCCTGCCAGTGTCATTTATGCAGTAATCAGTGCACTTTTATAGCACTGATCGCTGTTTAAATGTCGCTGGTCCAAAAAAAGTGGCAAAAGTGTCTGATCTGTCTGCCACAATGTCGCAGTCCCACTAAAAATCGCTGATCGCTGCCATTACTAGTATAAAAAAAAAATACTAATAATAAAAATGCCATACATCTATCCCCTATTTTAAAGACACTATAACTTTTGCACAAACCAATCAATATACGCTTATTACAATTCTTCTCAATCTCTTAAATGTGCCCTTACTATTAATTTTCAAATATTGGCAACTATGTAATTGGTGGAGTGGCAGGTAGAATACTCTGCCATTCCTTATTGACACCTTTATGTGCTGTCAGTGGTTAAGCTCAGTATGAGCTACATTTCAAACTAGATAGATGATGTGTGCCAGCATTTAGCAAAGTAGAAATATAAATTTCTACTTAAATGTTTACATAGAACATTATTAGAATATAATAACATTATAATACAGAGCATAGAAAGATAATTCAGTAGTAACTACTTTATAACAATATTTTTTTTAAACATATTACCTTTTGCTAATTACTTTTTACCATATTGCCATGCTGACTATCCAATCTCCTACTCTCCTAACTAATCACAACAATCTCATACTAGAGCCTGTCACTATCACTAATAAAAGGTTAGGAATTACCATAACAAAGGACCCAGGGCAGTACATAACCGGAAACTTAGTACCCTTATTGACAAAGCTCAGACAAAAATGTCGGGTGTGGAACAGGCTCCCACTCTCAGTGGCCGGTAGGAGCAACTTGGTAAAAATGGTATGGATGCCGCAAATTTTATACCTTCTCCATAACTCCCCAGTATGGATCCCAAGACAGTGGTTTAAGAAAATAGATAGTGTGTTTAGGGAATTGATCAGGAGGAATGGAGCGGCAAGGATTTGCCTCCGTGCCTTACAACAACCTAAAGAGAAGGGGGGACTGGCCCTTCCGAATCCTAGATACTATTTTCTAGCTGCTCAGGCACAGCATATGAGGGGCAGTAACCGAATGGTAGGAAGAGAAATAAAGGGGTTAATTCTGAAGAAAACATGCCCTGAAACAGAAGTAGAGACAGTGGAGGCGGACTCTTTTTGTTCTAAATGTCCCACAGCTCAATTAATGGTAAAATGCTGGAAAGAGGTTAAGAAGATCATGGGATATAAGGGATTCTCTGAATTTTCTCCCATATGGGATAACAGCAACTTGCAGGAACTCAAAGTTATTGGGAAGGTTGAGCAGTGGGATAGACTGGGTATACATCTATTGGTACAACTTTATAAGGCAGGAAGAATAAAATAATTTCAAGAAATAAGGGAGGATTATGCTATTCCAAATAGATCCTTTTACAGATATCTGCAAATCAGACATGCGCTGAATGCACAGTTTGGACAGAACACAAGAAAGAGGGGGAAGGGCATAGATGTGTGCACAAGGCACAATGATATCATACTCACTAGCACTGTTAACCCAATGTGGGCGGTGTCTCTCTGGTCAGAAAATTGCATATAACAAAAAAAGGGGGGTTGTCCCAAACCAGGCCAGTAGGGGACCAAAAGACCAAATGAGGGACACCAAAATCAGTATATAAGAGTAAAAAAATATATAATTTATTAATAAATAAAAAATAATAAATCAATTAAACACCTCTCATGGAGAGAGTGAATGATGCTTGATTCTGACAGTTCACATGAAAAAGGGAAGCAGGAACCAATCTCCATGTGTGGCCACGAATACAATAAAAAACAAACACAGGACCACAGACAAACAACATAAAACAAAGTCGATGGTCCGGACGCCTGGAGTCTCTATGTGGATGGCCTGTGACAACAAAAGGTCGCAAAAATAATGAGAAAATACTATAATAGATCAGGCAATCCACATATGGGTACCAGGATGGCTATAGCCCATGAGGAAGGGAATGGGAAAGAGGGTATGGGGAAATGGGCCTCAAAGGAACTGGAGAGTAAGGGAGGAATCCCCAGCAACACAGCGATCCAACTGGGGGGGAAGGAGTAACAAGGGACAGAATCGGACACCAACCCTGTCCAGTCAAATTCCATCGAGGGCCATGAAGAAGTTCAAAGCAGGTAGGGGGTAATGTAGAATGGAAGCACCAAACGAATAATCCTCATGAAATCAAAATAATGATGGATGGAAGATGGAGATCTGCAGCGTGGTGTCACAGGCAGTGATGATGCAGACACAGCGATATGGATGCTAATGAGAATGGAGGAAGACTGCAGCAGACTAATCAGACTAATCAGTAGCGTCAATAACACAGCATACAATACCCATATAATGTTGGAAGCCTAGAAGTAAGAAGCATCTGCCGGTCACCATCCATACAGCATCACTGTGTCCATGACCAATCCGGATCTCCTATGTCAGTAAGCAATCACAATAGAGTGGTACGATGGGTGTTAAAGCCGTCCCTTCTGATGGATAGCGGTAATGTCGTGATGCGTGGTTATGGTAACCGCTTGTGTGATCCTGGGGTAAAGCTGAAAGCAAGTCCCTCCGAGTTCCCTGTACCCGCCACGGGCTGACTTTCGGGACGCGTGGCGCAAGGGCGTCACGTTACGCAGATGACGTCAATGCATTTCGCAAGGGGGGATTCCGCCTAGCTTTGTCTGGACGTACGGGCGGGCCTCTGATGGTTCCTATTAATGGCATTACGCCATACAGAGTAGCCGCCCCAAAGAAAATCTTAAAGGAACAGCACATGCAAGTCATAGTCCGGTGCTTGGCGATCATGGTTTTGTTCCTGCAGCAAAAAATAGCTCATGATGATGGCGTAGGTGACAATAATAAAGACACTACAGTAAAGGATGTACATTCTCTAGTCTTAAAAAATGTCAATGGACTTCAAAAAACGAAGTAAGAAAAATGTCTTTAATGTATACGTAAAGGGGAAGAGCAACTAGGAAAAGGGGGAGAAAAAAAAAAAAAACACACACACATACACAAAACATATCACACAAGCCCAAACCTAGATAAAGAGCACAGACCATAACAATAAAATGTAGTATGTGTGCAGAGGGACAAATAATGGTGATTACGGGGTCAGATATGTGGAAACATGCGTGCGCATACTCAACATACATTGAACAGAAAACCCCTATGTTAAATAACAGTGAGGGAAACACATAATGATGTGTTCATGAGTATGCACACAGATGTAAACAAACATAAAGAGAACCCACCCGCAGCACTAATGACAATCCAGAAGTACGCACAGTAAACAGATAAGCTACATGTCAGAAGGTGGACAAGTAGGCAAAAAAATCAGGGTAAAATACCCCGTATGTACAGCAATGGGTATACATAATATGGAAGGATAGAGGATAATCCAATAGGGACATTAACCATAAATCATAAATATGCATGCACATATGCACATCATCAAGAGCCGTCCCATTCTGACAGAGGGAAAAATTCCCAATGCTAATGTAGCAATACAGAGAAAGGTGCAGAAAGTTCTGGCAGTGTTTAAAGTCAGTCTACAAATAAGAATGAATGGTGGAAGTCACAGAAGAAACCATCACTCTTCACTCAAAACAAACACATAGAAAATTATCAAAACAAACCTACTCAATGTATACCAAAGGTAATGGCGTATAAGGTGAGACATGTAAAGTTGAAAAAATGAATGAAAAATAAAAATATTAATTAAATGAAAGGAGGAAGAGGTAATGATGAAGAGCAAATTATGCCTCAAGGAACACTTGTAAATTAAGCTCTGTGTTCAGGCCCACCGACACAAGCGTTTTTAAATGGTAAATCCACCATTTCTCCTTTTTCAGAAGGATGCGATTAAAATCGCCTCTTCTGGGTGGCAATCTCAGTGTGTAAATACCTTTGACGGGCATACCCTCCAACTTGCCGTTATGTTTTAGGGTGAAATGTTTTGCTAGCGTTTTTTTGGGATCCTCGGCCTTAATCTCGCGCATATGTTCACCTATTCTGATTCTCAGGGGACGTTTAGTCTTGCCAATTTACATTTTGTTGCAGGGGCATGTTATCATGTAGATTACTCTAGTTGAAGCACAATTGATCAAGTCCCTAATTTTAAATTCTCTTTCGCCAAAATGCGTCAAGAAAGTCCTCACATCTGTCCACAAAGGGGCATACTTGGCAATGGCCACATGAAAACATGCCCCTACTCCTAGGATAGTCGGACAACCAGGTGGTACCACCATCCCTGGTATACTCAGATTTAGTTAGTAAGTCACCCAAATTCCTGGCTCTTCTGGCTACCATATTAGGTGATGGGCCCACCAGTTCTGCTAGACCTGGGGTGCTAGTCAGAATACCCCAGTGCTTTTGAAGGATACCACGAACGGCTTCCCACTGGGCACCGAACTGAGTGATAACCCTAATCGGACCCTACGTTTCCAAACCAGGTTGTCGCAGTCCGGATTTACCAGTCGAGGTGACTAATAGATCAGCCCGACTACGCAGCGCCACCTTTTTCTTGGCCCTTTTGAGTTGGTTATGGGCATATGCTCGTTCTCTAAACCTTTTGTAGAGGTCTTTACTTTCCTCCCTAAACTCGTGGGTTTTGTACAGTTGCGCTTAATGCGTAAAAACTGTCCGATCGGTATACTATTCTTGAGCCAACCAGGGTGATGGCTATCTACCTGCAGGAGGGTATTAGCAGAGGTATCTTTCCTGTATGTACATGTAGAGATGGAATGGCCAGAGATAGAGATCCACAGATCCAGAAAATAAATTCTAGTTTGATCAAAAGTATATGTCAAACGAATGTTAAAATCGTTAACATTCAAATATGACATAAATTCATGTAGATCAGAGAGAGTACCAGTCCAGATTAGGAGAACATCGTCGATGTATCTTAACCAAGAAAACGCATGGTCAAGATACATCAACGACAGAAACACAATTTCCTCCTCCCATAGTCCCAGATGTAAGCAGGCATAGGCCGGAGCCCAGGATGCCCCCATTGAAGTTCCCCTTATCTGTCTATAGTATTTAGACAGAAATTGGAAACAGTTCTTTTCCAATGCAAAATTAAGGAGTTCTAAAATTAACTCATTTTGGTGAGAGCATCCTGGGTAAAAGTGCTGTAAAAAGGATTCCACGGCATGTAGACCACAGGTATGTGGTAAGGAGGTGTAGAGGGATTCTATATCCACTCCCACCAACCATGCATCAGTCGGAATGTAAAGATCCTTGGTCTTGATCAGAACATCCCTTGTGTCCTGGACATATGATCTCAGCTCATAGACCATGTCCTTGAGTAGACCATCAAGATATCGGCCCATCTTGTCCATAGGGCCTTTGATGGCCGACACAATAGGTCGGCCTGGAGGGTTATTGAGATTCTTATGTATCTTAGGTATGATATACATAATGGGTATATTAAATTCATCCACAAAAAGCACCCCATATTGACAGAAAAACACAGAATTGTTGACATTTTTGCAGATTTAAGGACAGAGCCCACCAGAATGGAATGACATGCCCCTTCTTCGTAAACTAGTAGATGCAGAGGCCTCCAGAGGGGCATGTACGAGTCTCTAGAAAGGGCCAATCAGGGGGAGGTAGTGGTTAGCAAAAACAAGGTTAAATGGGAGAGAGATGTGGGCCCACTTTTGCAGGAACAATGGAACAAATATTAGCCACAGGACCCAGAGTGTCATTGTCAGCCTCTCAAATAATGTCCCACCTTTACCTGATATATAGAGCATATTATACGCCTCAAAGGATTTTTCAGTTTGGTAGGAGGCCGGACTCGAGATGTCAGAGATGTGGGGCCAATAGGGGAGATCTAATACACATGGTCCAGAGATGCCCCAAGTTATATCAATACTGGAAGCAAATAGTTGAAAGGATAAACACCGTGTTTGAGACATCTTTGCAACCAGAAGCCAGGCTATGTGTATTGGGTCTTCTGGAAGAAAGGGGACTGCTAGAAGACGAACGAATAGCAATAACAAGATTCCTGTTCCAAGGAAGGAAAATTATTGCGCAGAAGTGGCAAGCGGAAAGCCCCCCTACAGTGACAGAATGGAGGAAGGTGATGGATGACACAGTTGCAAAAGAAGAATTTATATATATGAAGAGAGGAAATAAAAACAAATTTAATAACATGTGGAAAAAGTGAATAGAAGTGAAAACACGTCTAAGGGTGGGAGATGGATAAGTAAGCAAGGAGGATGTATGGGTGTGAGGTTATGTGATTGCGAAGAAGGGATAATGTTTTTTTTTATACGGGATAAATCTATATGTGTATTGTGGTACACTGAAAATATTGATGTATGTATGTCTTAATATGTGGAAAAAGAAAATAAAGAATATCTGATTAAAAAAAAAAAAAAAAAAAGGTTTTATAAATTAGTTAATGTAACTCATCATGCCATTAACATATATTATTTATTATTATACAGAGTTATACCATTAAAAAAAATGTGTTAATTTCGCATTACATAGAATTAACATAGTATACAGTGCCGATAAATAGTGTTCACTCGCTTGAACGTTTTCAAATTTTATTGTCAAAGAAGTTCAAATCATAGTCAATTTAATTTTGGATTTTTGACACTGATCCACAGACATATTCACTTTTATGTCACACTGACAACAAATCTCTGCAATGTCACAGTAAAAACATATCTCTGCAAAGAGATTTAAATTAATTACAAACAAGAACACAAAAAAGAAATGACTGTACACACATACATCCTCTTCAAATCAGCATTTAGTAGATGCACCTTTGGCAACAATTACAGCCTAATAATCTTTGGACATCTGGACTCTGGAATTTTTCCTATCCCTTTCTGCAAAGCTGATCAAGCTCATTCAGGTTGTGATGTTGAGTAAACAACCTTTTTTCTAGTTCAACCACAAACTCTTTTTCAAATCTGGACCCTGACTTGACCATTACATGACGTTAATGTTGTTTTTAATCTTTTCTTTTGTGGTTTAGACTTTACCCTAAACCTTTTCCCAAGTTTTATATTCCTTGCAAACTACATTAGGTCCTTCCTCAGGATTCCCATGTATTTTACTATATTCATTCTACCATGACAATTCTTCCAGGGTCTGTGGCATGAAACTACCCCTACAGCATAATACTGCCTCAGTCTCCATGCTTTAAGGTCTGAATGGAACGTTTATGATGATGTGCAGAGTTCGGTAAAGCCAAACATAAGACCTATGGCCAAAAAGCTCACCTGTAGTTCATAGAACATCCTTTCAGCTGACTTTAGAGTCTCCCATGTGTCTTCTGTAAAAAATAGTACCCATGCCTAATGCAGAATAGTAATGAAAAAATCAGAATGCAAAAAGTTAAATCCATCATCAAAATCTATTGTGAAATTACAGTAGCTTAGAGGTCTCAACCTTAGCAGCTGCTCAATTTTACGTTTCTCCCACTTCATCTGTCCTCCTGTCAAAAGAGAAATCCATCTCAGATATCTGTTTTACAGGTATGTGGGGTGATCCACGTCAATTCCAGACAACTCAAATAAACAGTGTATGCTATGTAGCGGGTATTTGAATTTAGGGGAAGCATCTGGGTGGTAGTGTAACCCAGATGCACTGATTGCTAGGGAATCTGAGACCCTTTTATGGTTCTTGGAGGACTCTGGTGGTGTGAGGTTCCCTGCGGCCTACAGGTGGCATTGTTGCCGGGGGCCGGGGTTGAACTCACACCGTGAGACTGTGCCTTTTTGTCCTCCCCTGGTGCTGGTACAGCGGGGCGGGGAACCCGCTGTGACGCAAAGGGAGAGGAGATAAAGGGGGCGGATGCCCTTACCACAGGGTTCAGAGTTCAGAGTTGGAGGACGCGGCCACACCCAGGCACCTTCCACCTGGGTGCTGGCGTTCCGGAGTTCCGGGCCCAGGTGCCCTTGACCTGGCCGGAGCGAGAGATGGAGTCCATCTCAGGCACCTTTAGCCTGGGGTGAGGTACTACGGCCGAGGCCTGGAGCCCAGTAACTTCGACTGGGTTCCGCAAGGGTGGAGGAGTCCGAGGGGCCCTAAGGTGTTGGGACCCGTATCTGAGGCGAGGAGGCCAGGGAGCGTAACCCTGCCGAATAGTCTGGTGCAGCATTAAGCCGGTGATGGTGGGGCCTCTGGTAACTCTCTTGGAGAGATGTCTTACCCCTGACAGGGGCTGCAACGTAGCGAAGGTAACTCCAGTTCCTGTCCGTTAGAGTCGCTGGAAGAGACTCTGAAGCTAAAAGTACATTTTTTACAGCCACCGTGCTTAGCAACCGTTGGTGATACCTCAACGGTTTAGATTTCTTTGAGGATTGTGCCTTGACCTACTCCCCACCAATACTGAACTGTTCTATGGGTCTCAAACTGTCTGCTTGCAAAGGACTATTTGTTTGCCGTTATGGAATAAATAAGTGTTGGACCTTTTCAGTGTGTGGTACTCCAGTTACTGGGAGCAAAGGGGGTTATCAGCAGAACAGACTTGGCTCTGAGTGTTCAAACACAGCCCGAGGGTAAACTGGTACTGGCCTTCACCTCTACACCCTGCAATCTAGAGGTCATGTGCCGTGGCGCATCTCACTTCCCCCTCCAAGGTACCCCTAGATCAGAGCCAGTGTAACCGATAAAGAAGAGGAAGGGGGTGAGGCCGCTACAGCTATAATACACATATCTACGTGACATGGGGTATTTGGGCTGCGGCATTGCATCACCGTATTTTGCTCACGTCACAAGCTTTGTCAGGATGTCTGAGATAGTTTGAGATGCTTGACCTTGATTTTGAAAGCAATGATCTTCCAGATACGTCTGTTCACTTTGTAACTGTGTGTATTTTAAGTTAGCAGGCTATCCTCTGATTTGGCATGAAACATAATTTTTCATACTGAGAAAAAGTGCTGTAAAAAAAAAATCCCTTGCAGACATTGTGCATGTATGTGACATTATGAAGTCTTTGAATAGTGTATGATCAATATGGATGTGAGCCATTGCATTTGGTGAACTATGCTTGTATTTTGGCAAGGCAATGTGAGCTCCATAAAAGTTTGCCACTGGATATATTGGAGAAAAAGCTTAGTGGATATAGTGGGCTATGTACTGCGTATGCACATTATGCACTAATACCATTTATACTGAAAGTACATTGAAAATAAAGAAATCAATGGATATACATTTAAGCTGATGCAAAAGGACACTTTATGTTTACCGCTGACACCTGTGGTTACAATTAAAATTTTTGAGCTAAAGTAACTTTGTGGAACCTTGCATGGAGATATAAGGGCTGGTATAGCTGTAGATTATAATTAATTGTTGAGATCGTAATCACGTAAAGGGATCCTGTGGGGTTAAGAGACAGATGCATTATTCCAGAAAATATATTCATGAAATAAAAAGGGGGGATATTCCCTTGGGAAATTATTAATGGATGGACATGTAATGCTTGGTACTATGAAAGGGGATCTCTCATGCGGTGTGCTGGTTAACCACTTAAGGACCGCTCACTGTATATATACGTCGGCAGAATGGCACCGACAGGCACAATCACGTAGAGCGTACGTGATCGCCTTTGTACAGTTGGGGGGTCCGATCGGACCCCCCTCCTATACAGTGAGCGGCCGTTTATCGTTGGGGAGCGATCAGAGATGAGGGGGTGACCATTCGATTTCGGCCACCCCCTCGCGATCGCCACCCCCATGTGATCGCCACCCCCATGTGATGTAAACACAGGCAGGAGGAAGTGATGTCATCTCCCTTGCGGCGGTCTTTTCGATTCCGGCGCCGAGGAGAGAAGAAGCAGGTTAGTGCACCAACAGTCCACTGACACATAGGTACACATAGGCACACATTTCACCCCCCAGTCACCCCCAGATCACCCCCCAGGTCACCCCCCAGCCCCCAATCACAGTGTCACTGATTGCAGTGATCATTTATTTTACTGATCACTGCATTTAGTGTCATCTGTGATAGTAAAAAGTTGCAGGGCAGTTAGGATTAGACCCCTTTAGGTCCAGGGTAGCCCCCTAACCCCCCCTAATAAAGGTTTAACCCCTTGATCGCCCCCAGGTAACCCTTTCACCCCCTAACGCCAGCGTCACTAAGCGATCGTATTTTCGATCGCTGTATTTAGTGCCGGTGGTGCCCTAGATAGCCAGTTATTTATTTTTAGTTTCGCCGCAGGTTTTTAGAGCGTCAGGTACCCCCATATATTATTTTAACCCCCTGATTGCCCCTAGAGTTAACCCTTTCACCAGTGATCACCGTATAAGCGTCACTGGTGACACTGGTTAGCCAGTTAGTTATTAAGTTATTTAGGTAACCCGTCAGGTTTTTATATAGCGTCGGGTACCCCCATATTTAACCTAATAAAGGTTTTAACCCCCTGATTGCCCCTAGTTAACCCTTTCACCAGTGATCACCATATAAAGGTTACGGGTGACGCTGGTTGGTTAGTTTGCTTTTTATAGCATCAGGGCACCCGCCGTATATAACCCAATAAAGGTTTAACCCCCTGATCGCCTGGCGGGTGAGATCAATTAGGTTTTAGTGCCAGAGAGGGTCTGCGTCGCCCCAGGCAGCGTTAGGTTAGTGTCAGTAACGCTAACACCCACGCACAAAGCATACACCTCCCTTAGTGGTATAGTATCTGATCAGATCTATACTAGCGTCCCCAGCGGTTTAGGGTTCCCAAAAACGCAGTGTTAGCGGGATCAGCCCAGATACCTGCTAGCACCTGCGTTTAGCCCCTCCGCCCAACCCAGCCCAGCCCAGCCCAGCCCACCCAAGTGCAGTATCGATCGATCACTGTCACTTGCCAAACACAAAACACATAACTGCAGCGTTCGCAGAGACAGTCCTGATCCCTACGACCGCTAACAGTTTTTTTTGTAGCGTTTGATATATTTGCTGACGACAGTCGGGTGCTTTTTTTCCTGTGAATCTTACTAGTGTACCCCTAAATTTAGAGCCCAAAATGGCAAGTCAAAGGTACACTAGTAAAGAGGCCTACGAGATTCTGAGCATGACAGATAGTGAAGAGGAGGTCACGTATCTGTCAGATTCAGGCTCAGAATATCTTCCCGTAGAAGACAGTGACGTCAGCGGCCCCACGTCAGATAGCTCTGACGACGAAGTTGAGGTCCCTGCTAAGGTCAGGCGTACCCGATCCCGATCTTCTGAGGTTGTTGAGGAACAAGAACCGCAGGGCTCTCGTATCATGGAGCAGAGTAATACTAGCGCCGCTATTCCTTCTGGTGAATTGGCAAGCACCAGTGGCCTAGTACAGCCTGGGCGTACATCCAGCACTGCAGTATCACTTGGTGACGTGGCGAGTCCCATAAGTGCAGTTCAAGCTGGCGAGGTGGCAAGCACAAGTAGTGTCCCGCTGCCACCAATAAGAAGACAAAGGCAGGCCCGTCGTACCCATAGTGCTCTTCCTGCAGAATTCGCCTATCCTGATTGGGTCCTCACCACTTCTGCAGAACCCGTACTTCCCCCATTCACTGCCCAACCCAGTATTCAGGTGGAAACAGCTGATGTCATGCCAATCGATTTTTATTCGCTGTTTTTCACGGAAGATCTCTATAGATCTATTGTGGACCAGAGTAATTTATATGCTGGTCAATTCATCGCCGCTAATCCCCAGTTGCCTTCCATTGCCAAAGATTGGAAACCAATTACGGTTTCCGAATTTAAGACCTTTCTGGGCCTTTCCCTCAACATGGGCACACATAAATTCCCGTCATTGCGTGCTTATTGGTCCACGCACCCAATTGACCACATGCCCGTGTTCTCTGCCTCCATGCCCAGGAAACGATACTAGCAGATTTTGCGGTTCATGCACTTCAACGACAATGAACTTTGTCGTCCACGTGGGGTCCCTGAATACGACCGGCTCTATAAAATTCGGCCCCTCATAAACCACTTCAACGAACGTTTTGCAGCCTTGTTTATTCCCGATCAAGCTGTCTGCGTTGATGAGTCCCTGATTAAATTTTCTGGCCGCTTGGCTTTCAAGCAGTACCTTCCCAGCAAGCGTGCCAGATACGGGTCAAGCTCTATAAGTGCTGTGACAGGGCAACAGGCTATGTATGGAGCTTTATGGTTTATGAGGGAAAAGATAGTCAGGTTGAGCCGGTCAACTGCCCGGATTACATAGGGAGCGCTGGCAAGATAGTGTGGAACTTGGTGTCACCCTTATTCGGAAAGGGGTACCACTTGTATGTGGACAATTATTACACGAGCGTGCCACTGTTTAGTCACTTGTTTGATCATCAGATTGGAGCATGTGGCACCGTGCGACCTAATCGCCGGGGCTTTCCCCAGCGGCTTGTAGATGCCCGTCTTAGGCTGGGGGAGAGAGCCTGCGTAAAGTGTAATAACTTGCTCGCTATGAAGTGGAGGGACAATAAGAATGTTTTCCTTCTTACCTCCCTTCATGCAGACACGACAGTCCAAATTCGTACGGCGACTGGTGTTGTGGAGAAACCCCTCTGTGTCCACGAATATAACAAAAATATGGGAGGGGTGGACCTCAACGACCAGTTGATGGCGCCGTATCTAATTGACCGTAAGGCGAGACGCTGGTACAAAAAATTGTCTCTATCCTTATTCCAATTGGCTTTGCTGAACGCTCATGTGCTATACAGAGCTTCAGGTGGGACTTTATCTCTTCTAAAATTCCAGAATGAGATAGTCACAGAACTCCTGTATCCAGGCGGTTCTGCACCTCACCATCCCCTACCAAATGCAGTAAGCCGGCTGTATGAGAGGCATTATACGCATCTCCTCCCGAGTACCCCTACCCAACGAACCCCCCAAAAAAGATGTCGTGTCTGTAGCAAGCGCGGATTTAGGCGTGACACCCGTTATTATTGTCCACTCTGTCCTGACAAACCTGGTCTTTGCCTTGGTGAATGTTTTGAACGCTACCACTCAAAAGTGAAGTTTTAGCGTAGGGTACAGCATTTCACAGACTAGGACACACTTACACAGGGTCTCCCAAGATGCCATTACATTTTGAGAGACCCGAACCATTACAGTTGTTAAAGTTTAAAAAAAAAAGTGTAAAAAAGAAAAAAAAACGTAAAAAACAAAAACACAAAAAAATATAAAATAAAAAAACCAAAAATAGTTGTCGTTTTATTGTTCTCTCTCTCTCTCTCTCTCTCTCTATTTTCTCTCTATTGTTCTGCTCTTTTTTACTGTATTCCATTCTGCAATGTTTTATCATGCTTGCTTTTCAGGTATGTAATTTTTTGTTTTCAGGTGCGCCATTCAACTGCAGCGCGGAATTATTTATCTTGACAGCAACAGCGTTTGCTCCCATGATACATAAAGCCGTGACTCCAGTGCTGTAGGAGGTGATTTCACCACCACAGTTAAAAAAAAGAGCATATATGCCGAAGCATGGGGGCAGCAGGGGCGGAGGAGCGATTTTGCTCCTAATGCCGCGTATATACGGTCGAAATTCAGACGGAGGCTTGCCCGTGGAAAAGTTTGACCATGTGTACGCGGCATAACCTTTTATGCCGCGTACATATGGTCGAAATTTCGACAAAGGCTTGCCCGTGGAAAAGTCCGACCGTGTGTACGTGGCATAACTTTTTTGCGGGAGGATGCCCCCATGCTTCGGCATATATATATTTTAGGCACAGGTTGCGTTAAAAAAATGTTTTATTTTTTACTAGGTTTTGTTTTGGTATTTGCTTTGCAGATATGGTATGGTAAGGTCTTACTGTTGTACTGTAATGTTACTTTGTTTTAATGTTCACCATCATTTGCTTAGCAGGTATGCCATTCAGTTGCATCGCGGATTTATTTATCTTGACAGCAACAGCGTTTGCTCCCACGATACATAAAGCCGTGACTCCAACGCTGTAGGAGGTGATTTCACCACCACAGTTAAAAAAAGAGCATATATGCCGAAGCATGGGGGCAGCAGGGGCGGAGGAGCGATTTTGCTCCTAATGCCGCGTATATACGGTCGAAATTCCGACGGAGGCTTGCCCGTGAAAAAGTTCGACCGTGTGCACGCGGCATAACCTTTTATGCCGCGTACATACGGTCGAAATTCCGATGAAGGCTTGCCCGTGGAAAAGTCCGACCGTGTGTACGCGCCATAACTTTTTTGCGGGAGGATGCCCCCATGCTTCGGCATATATGCCCATCATTAGAAGTGGGTGGATGAAGGGAGGTATTCTAATGGTGGGCATACCCACCGATCAATCTCTTTTTTTCGTTCAGCCAACAGGCTGCATGAAAAAAAAAGATTACAATACATGTCCAACAAGGACCAGCAACGTACTGGTATGTTGCTGGACTTTGAATGTTTATACCAGAATGATGCCTGCAGGTTTAGGTATCATCTTGGTATCATTCTTTTCAGCCAGTGGCCGGCTTTCATGTAAAAGCAATTCTAGCAGATAATTAGCCTCTAGACTGCTTTTACAAGCAGTGGGAGGGAATGCCCCCCCCCGGATATAAACAGCGCCATTGGGAAATTGGGAAAGCATTTTATCACACCGATCTTGGTGTGGTCAGATGCTTTGAGGGCAGAGGAAAGATCTAGGGTCTAACCCCCCATTTTTTTTCAAAAAAAGAGTACCTGTCACTACTTATTGCTATCATAGGGGATATTTACATTCCTTGAGATAACAATAAAAATGATAAAAAAAAAAAATATGGAAGGAACAGTTTAAAAATAAAATAAAAAAGCAAAATAAATAATAATAAAAAAAAAAGCACCGCTGTCCCCCCCTGCTCTTGCGCAAAGGCGAACGCAAGCGTCGGTCTAGTGTCATATGTAAACAGCAATTGCATCATGCATGTGAGTTATCACCGCAAAGGTCAGATTGAGGGCAGTAATTTTAGCAGTAGACCTCCTCTGTAAATCTAACGTGGTAACCTGTAAAGGCTTTTAAATGCTTTTAAAAATGAATGTAGTTTCTCGCCGCTGCGCGTTTGTGCGCAATTTTAAAGCATGCCGTGTTTGGTATCCATGTACTCGGCCTAAGATCATATTTTTTATTTCATCAAACATTTGGGCAATATAGTGTTTTTTAGTGCATTAAAAATAAAAAAGTGTGTTTTTCCCACAAAAAATGCGTTTGAAAAATCGCTGCGCAAATACTGTGTGGAAAAAAAAGTGCAACACCCACTATTTTAATCTGTAGGGCCTTTGCTTTAAAAATATATATAATGTTTGGGGGTTCAACATAATTTTCTTGCAAAAATTTTTTTTTCTCATGTAAACAAAAAGTGTCAGAAAGGGCTTTGTCTTCAAGTGGTTAGAAGAGTGGATGATGTGTGACATAAGCTTCCTAAGGTTGTGCATAAAATGCCAGGACAGTTCAAAACCCCCCCAAATGACCCCATTTTGGAAAGTAGACACCTCAAGCTATTTGCTGAGAGGCATGTTGAGCCCATTGAATTTTTTTTTTTTTTTTGTCCCAAGTGATTGAATAATGACAAAAAGAAAAAAAAAATGTACAAAAAGTTGTCACTAAATTATATATTGCTCAAACATGCCATGGTTATATGTGGAATTGCACCCCAAAATACATTCTTTTGCTTCTCCTGAGTACGGGGATACCACATGTGTGAGACATTTTGGGAGCCTAGCCGCGTACAGGACCCCGAAAACCAAGCACCGCCTTCAGGATTTCTATGGGTGTAAATTTTTGATTTCACTCCTCACTGCCTATCACAGTTTTGGAGGCCATGGAATGCCCAGATGGCACAAACCCCCCCCAAATGACCCCATTTTGGAAAGTAGACACCCCAAGCTATTTGCTGAGAGGTATGTTGAGTATTTTGCAGATCTCGCTTTTTGTCACAAAGTTTTAAAAATTGAAAAAAAAAAAAAATATGTCTTTCTTCATTTTCAAAAACAAATGAGAGCTGTAAAATACTCACCATGCCTCTCGGCAAATAGCTTGGGGTATCTACTTTCCAAAATGGGGTCATTTGTGGGGGTTTTGGGCTATCTTGGCATTTTATGGCCTTCAAAACTGTGATAGGTAGTGAGGAGTGAAATCAAAAATTTGTGCCCTTAGAAATCCTGAAGGCGGTGCTTGGTTTTCGGGGGCCCGTACGCGGCTAGGCTCTCAAAAAGTCCCACACATGTGGTATCCCCGTACTCAGGAGAAGCAGCCAAATATATTTTGGGGTGCAATTCCGCATATAACCATGGCATGTTTGAGCAATATATCATTTAGTGACAACTTTTTGTACATTTTTTTTTATTTTTATTTTTGTCATTATTCAATCACTTGGGACAAAAAAAAATATTCAATGGGCTCAACATGCCTCTCAGCAATTTCCTTGGGGTGTCCACTTTCCAAAATGGGGTCATTTTGGGGGGTTTTGTGCCATATTGGCATTTTATGGCCTTCAAAACTGTGATAGGTAGTGATAGGTAGTGAGGAGTGCAATCAAAAATTTATGCCCTTAGAAACCTTGAAGGCGGTGCTTGGTTTTTGGGGTCCCGTACGCAACTAGGCTCCCAAAAAGTCCCACACATGTGGTATCCCTGTACTCAGGAGAAGCAGCAGAATGTATTTTGGGGTGTAATTTCACATATGCCCATGGCATGTGTGAGCAATATATCATTTAGTGACAACTTTGTGCAAAAAAAATAAAGTTTGTCATATTCCCGCAACTTGTGGCAAAATATAAAATATTCCATGGACTAATCATGCCTCTCAGTAAATAGCTTGGGGTGTCTACTTTCCAAAATGGGGTCATTTGGGGGGGTTTTGTGCTATTTTTGCATTTTATGGCCTTTGAAACTGTGATAGATAGTGAGGAGTGAAATCAAAAATTTGCGCCCTTAGAAATCCTGAAGGCGGTGCTTGGTTTCCGGGGTCCCGTGCGTGGCTAGGCTCCTAAAAAGTCCCACACATGTGGTATCCCCGTACTCAGGAGAAGCAGCAGAATGTATTGTGGGGTGCAATTCCATATATAACCATGGCATATGTGAGCAATATATCATTTAGTGACAACTTTTTGTAATTTTTATATATTTTTTTGTCATTATTCAATCACTTGGGACAAAAAAAAAAAATATTCAATGGGCTCAACATTCCTCTCAGCAATTTCCTTGGGGTGTCTACTTTCCAAAATGGGGTCATTTGGGGGGGTTTTGTACTGCCCTGCCATTTTAGCACCTCAAGAAATGAGATAGGCAGTCATAAATTAAAAGCTGTGTAAATTCTAGAAAATGTACCCTAGTTTGTAGACGCTATAACTTTTGCGCAAACCAATAAATATACGCTTATTGACATTTTTTTTACTAAAGACATGTGGCTGAATACATTTTGGCCTAAATGTATGACTACAATTGAGTTTATTCGATTTTTCTTATAACAAAAAGTAGAAAATATCATTTTTTTAAAAAAAAATCGGTTTTTTTTCCGTTTATATCGCAAAAAATAAAAATCGCAGAGGCAATCAAATACCATTAAAAGAAAGCTCTATTTGTGGGAAGAAAAGGACGCAAATTTCGTTTGGGTACAACATTGCATGTCCGCACAATTTACAGTTAAAGCAGCGCAGTGCAAAATTCTGAATTCACCTCTGGCCCTTTAGCTACCAAATGGTCCGGGGCTTAAGTGGTTAAATGTGAGAGTACTTTGGGCTTATTTGTTTTTAGATGACAGATCTGTCATTTTATGGTGGTGGTGGTCTTTTTTTTTTTTTGGGGGGGGGGGGGTTATTTTTTGAGAGCTGTTTGGATCTATTTTTGTAAAATAAAGAGTGTGTTGAGTGCTTCTGTGCTTTGATTTAGCATTAATCCATTCTTCGGATGTACTGTATGCACCATACAGTATGTGTGTTTTTTTGTGTAAGCACAGATGTAGAACGTTGAATGCAATTTATTACAAATGGAAAAAAGAAAGATAGATGACATGGTGGTTTTGCTGTGTAGAATGTTATAAAGAGCCCTCTCATTTCAGAACCAAAGTAAATGTACAAAATAGTAAAGCTGGTGGCAAATGCTTCTGGGCTTCAGATGCCATTTTTAGCATCCCCCTCCAAAAGTCACACTATGTTTCTCCCTTTCCCAGTACCCCCTTAAAAATACCTAGCTGAAACCCCCTAGCCCCAACATGTCCTGAGACCTGTTAGGGCCACAGTGCTCCAAATTCAAGAAAAGCCTGTATAAAGGCCACAGTGGGCTGGGCAAATGATGCTCACAGAAACCCGGTGTGAAGGCAGGGGTTGCCCAATACTGCGCAATATGTTAACCAAACAACAGTTCACAAAAAACAGGGGTTGCTCAAAATAGAACACCCTGGGCAATTGTCCACTGCATAATTGCAAGCTGCATTTATTATGCCAGAAGGTCAGTTCAAATGTACCTAAATGGTCTGCTCAGCCCACAACTAGTTGGGCATGTAGGAGGTTTGCACATGAGCCATGTACCACACTGGACTTTAATTACTGTGGTGATTGCTACAGAGGCACCCACTTCTATACCATCCAGGCCTATCAGAATTATCACCACGTGCATATTAAGTGCACTGACCAGACCATTTAAGAGCATTTGAACTGGCCTTATATCTGGCATCATACATGCGGATCACAATTACACAGTGGACATTTCCCCCGGGGGTTCTATATTGGGCTACCCCTGGTATATTTAAACAGTTTTTGGATAACATATTGTGCAGTAATGGTCAACACCTGCCATCACACAGGGATTCTATGAGCATCACATGCCCGGCCCACTGTGGCCTTTACACTGTTTTTTTCTTGAATTTGGAGCATTGTTGCCCTAACAAGTCCCAGTGATGTTTATTACTTATTAGTATAACAGGCAATAAACATCAATGAGTACAGTAGGCAGGCTACAAGAGACTTCAGCTTGTAGTTGAACCAGTTGCTCCTCTGCCTGGTTTATATCATGTAGTTAAAGGGGTTGTAAAGGTTCGTGTTTGTTCACCTTAATACATCCTATGCATTAAGGTGAAAAAACACCTGGAAGTCACCGGTCCCCCAGCCCCCCCTTTTACTAACCTGAGCCCATTCATCTCCTCAGCGCGTCCCCGCCATCCTCCTCTCCACAAAGTCCTGGCTTTGATTGGATAGATTGATAGCAGCGCAGCCGTTGGCTCCCGCTGCTGTCAATAATATCCAATGACGCGGGGGGCGGGGCCGAGTCATACACTCGGCGTCTATGGACGTCGAGTATATGACTCGGGAGCGAGCCTGCAAGGTAACTCCCCTTGAGAGAGCTCTTCTCTAAGGGGGTTATCTAATGCGGAGAGGAGCCGCGAGAGCTGCCGAGGGACCCCAGAAGAGGATGTTCGGTACTACTTTGTGCAAACTGAGCTGCACAGTGGAGGTAAGTATGACAAGTTTGTTATTTAAAAAAAAAAAAAAGGAACCTTGTGTATCACTTTAAATCTGTGCAATTACTACTAAATGCATACAACATTCAGAAGTCCTTGTTGTCATTCTCTTCATGATCTCAGTATAGATAGATGTATAGTATACAAACGTTTGCAACCCTTGTGGTCGCTAAATTGCAACTACACAATATTTTTGTTCTGTTTTTGAAATCTCTCATGTATTTTACAGCATCCTTGACCCAAAGTTGAAAAATCTTTACCAGAATACATGACATGTGCATTTATATTGAGACAGTGTGGTTGATTAACCAAAGACAAATAGGCTGTTCAGAGATTAGCGAATGGGGTGAAGGTCTGCTGATTTCCATCATCTAATCATGTGCAATCACGGGCACATGTTTTGGCATTCTTAGCAACATGGGACTTTACCACAATCACTAAGCTCTGGGGAAAATTCCCCTGCAAAGTGCAACTTCCCTTGCAAAATGAACAACCTATTTTATTTAGTAAATCAACCCCACAGTAAAATGTAGCAACCATACAATGCCTTCAAAAAGTATTCGTACCCCTTGAAATTTTGCACATTTTGTCATGGTACAATCAAAAATGTAAATGTATTGTATTAGAATTTTATGCGATAGACCAACACAAAGTTGCACATAATTATGAAGTGGAAGGAACTTGAAAGGAATAGTTTTACAAATAAATATGTGAAAAGTGTGGCGTGCATTTGTATTTAACCTCCCTGAGTCAATACTTTGTAGAACCACCTTTTGCTGCAATTACAGCTGTCTCTACCAGCTTTGCACATCTAGAGAGTGAAATTTTTGCTTATTATTCTTTGCAAAATAGCTCAAGCTCTGTCAGATTGGATGGAGAGCGCCTGTGAACAGCAATTTTCAAGTCTTGTCACAGATTCTCAATTGGATTTAGGTTTAGACTTTGACTAGGCTATTCTAAGATTTAAACCATTCCATTTTAGCTCTGGCTGTTTAGGGTCATTGTTCTGCTGGAAGGTGAACCTCAGCCCCAGTTTCAAGTCTTTTGCAGACTCTAAAGCCCTGTACACACGATCGGTTTTACAGATGAAAACAGTCCGATGGACTTTTTTCATCGGACAAACCGATCGTGTATGGGCCCCATCAGTCTTTTTTCCATCGGTGATTAAAAATAGAACATGTTTTAAATTTATCCGATGGAAAAAAAAACAATAGCAAATTCCGATCGTCTGTGTGGAACTCCATCGGAGAAAAAACCCACGCATGCTCAGACTGAATTAGGAGACGGGAGCGCTCGTTCTGGTAAAACTAGCGTTCGTAATGGAGAGAGCACATTCGTCATTCTGCAAATTATTGCCTCGTTTAATGCAGCGCATTGTTTTCTTCTTTCTAATGCTAGAATAAAGATTTTTTTTTGCTGCTGATATTTATACAGAGTTCTGACAAACTTATTTCTTTATTGTTTCTTGTGATCTCATGAATATAATTGTTTATTTTTAAAGCCAGATCTCCATAAGAATGTTTTTTATTTTTTAATCAAGATCTACTTTTTTAAAAAAATTATAAAAAAAAATTCTTGTGACCTCCATTTTTTTTTTTTGGTCAAGTTATCACGACAACTTTTTTTTTTTTTTTTTTTTTAACCCTCAAGGAGGTTTGTGTCCCTTGTTAATTACACATTGTATTTATGAAATGTTATGGCTACTCACAAAAAAAACACATAGGCAAGTATTTAACTTAAATCAAAGATCCATTTATTCTGGGTAAACAAAATAAACAGGAAGGGCAACAATTGAGAAATAATTTGCATTTATGCAGACTTTGGACCCCAAAGGCAGACATGACTTGTATGGAAAATAAAATTAACAACATGAGGAAATCAGGAGCATCAGCAGAAGACATACATGTCCCCAAGCTGTGGTACTCCAACAAACTGCATCTTCTGGCAAGCAGCTTGAAGCAAGGGAATCACCTTCTGGTCTTCCTTGTAGCCTTCCTAGCACTGCTCCCTGCAGTGTTCCCTCCACGCTTCCCTGCAGCGTTCCTTCCACGGCTCACTCCACGCCCCCTTACAGGCTGTGGCTCTGGTGGTGGGAATGTGGCAAGAGAAGGAGGAGGAGTAGAAGGATAGGCCAGATGACACAGATGTGTGGCTTCTGTCAGCTGGCCCCTCCCTGCCCTGTGAAGGACACTGGAAATCAGCTCCTCAGAGAGGGCACGTTGTCCATCCTCCAGTTTATGCAGCTTATCGGGACAGGTGTCTGCTATAGGCCTCTACAGGGTTTGGGGGGGCCCTCGTTATGGCAGCTGCATCCCTGATGATTTGAATTGACTCCTCCTCCACCTGTGTCATCCTCCGAGGTCTTTTGGGTCTGACGTGGAGGGGAGGCACTTGGGACTGGTTGCTGCCACTTGGCCTGGGTATCTGCTGCCTGCCACTTGGCCCGGCCTCCTCCTGTCTGCCACTCACCCCTGCCTCCTCCTGGCTGCCACATCCTGGAGCCTCGTCCTCCTGGCTGAGCTCATCCTGTGTATAAAAAAGTGACATCGTTTTAGTTTTTGGTTCATCAATCACACACAATTTTCAGCTCATGGCTGTTGCAATTTGAATGTTAATAAATATAAAAGACTCTCATTCTGATCCCAGCATTTTTCATTACTGTCCCAATCATTTCTGGCCACTACTTTATTTATTTTTATTTTTTTTATTCTTTCATTTGTAAATAATAACATCTAGTTCACAATAATAATACTATACCTGGCTAAAGATGCGCAGATCCGGCTCTTCAAGCTCAGGTTGCTCCTCTTCCCCCCCTGCAGGGGTGGAGGGAAGGGTGGAAGGAACGCTGGAGGGAAGGGTGGAAGGAAGGCTGGAAAGTGATTCCCTGGCTTCTATCTGGTCGTCCAGAAAACTAAGATGTTTGTAGTACCACAGCTTGGGCTCAGGTACTTGGTCTGCTGCTGCTTCTGATCTCTTTGAAGCGCGGCCCTCTTTGTACTGCTTTTTGTAGGGATTCCTCATGTTGTTAATTTTACTGTTCATCATCGTATAGTCTGCCTCTGGGATCCAGGTCTTCATATATGCTGCTAATTTTTGCCCTTCGTACCACACTGTTGTGGTATAAACAATTTTTGACCTCCCACAAGTTTTTCATTTTGCCGTATTTATTAATGAAAGCCATCATAATTTTAGGCTCCCTTAATTTATGCATAATTTATGCAAGATAAAACACAATACAAAAACACTAGGTCAGCTTAAATTGTCCTAATCTTATCCCAATATAGGCCTTTAGAATCATGAATCAGTATAGGCCACCGATGCCCCATGTTTCATTTTTACCTTCGTTGGAGTCGTTCGGCACTTCCGGTCATCCTTACTCCGCACGTACAACCTAGTTACGTCGTTAGCATTTATATACCCTGCGCATGCATGAAACCCTGCTGCCCGCGTCGCCCGCCCATGATGTTTTTTTTCTGATTTTCCACACCCCTTCTCGTTCGGCGCACAGTGGGAGACGACGACATGGTGGTGACACAGGTGCATGTTAAAATAAGTACCAACGAGGAAAGCCCGGAGGCCGGAACGTCCCGATCCAGGAGTAAAAGATACAAGGCGACTAATATGTCATTTGCTGAGATGGCGGAGATGGTGGACATCCTGCAGAGGAAAGATTACGATGGGAAGCATGGGCCATACGACACCCCTAATCTCAGGAAGTCAAAAATAATGGACAAAGTGGCGAGGCGTCTCTATAATAAATTTGGGGTCAGGAGATCCAAGGAGCAGCTCCGTAAAAGGTGGTCTGACCTGAAGCTGAGGGAGCCGGAGCAGTATGGGAAGATAAAAAAAAACTGGAAAAAAGTAAGTATTTTTCCTGTGTTATTACGAGGAGAGCCAGTACTGGTTGGCGTGACCACCACAACGATTTTCGCCGCGGAGGGTATGACAACCATGACAGCCACTATAGAACTCCCATTCGTTCCTATAGTAGACCCTTCCCCCCTTATGACAATAGCGTAAGGGATAGGTACTATGATTCTTATGGTGACCGGGACAGAGAGGAAGATCTGTTTACCCGGTCCCCATATAATTATAACCAATACCCCCCCCCCGGACCTTCTTATTCCTCTGGTTTCCACAGGGCCACCCAAGACTACCTGGAAATCCCAGAAGGAAAAGAGGTGTCCGAGGAGGTTGGAGGGTCCAGAGAAAAAATATCAAGGACAAGGTAGGGTCAGGTGTCTTCAATTTAAGTTCTGTAAGCTTAACGGACGAGGAGAACCTAGTTCTGGATAAGGGTTTGAAATACGTCCCTCCCAGAACCATGAATAGGTTCACTACATTTATTGACGTCCATAAGTTCATACGAAAGCTTAACATTCAGAGACACTTTTTGAATCCCTCTAATGTCCAGATTAGTGCCCCCACACCTCAGGATGCCAATGTCCATACAGGGTTGTCAAACCCTTCCTTATTTAATCCCCCAGGGTTTGTAGCACCGGCGATCAATGTTTTTCGCAATTTGGTGTTGCAAGATCTTGAGAAGTTACCAAATAGGAGGATACACACGAATCCCAAAGTTAAGTTAGGGTTAAAACAATTGTGTGAACAAAAAGATCTGATCATTCGTCCAGCCGACAAGGGTGGTGACATTGTCGTGCTGGACAAGAGTGACTATGTTAAAGAAATGACAAAAATAAATGGTAGCGCTGAAAAATAATAAATGGATGACACCCTGTGAAGAGAAGTGATAATCCAGAGTTCTATGTCAATAGTCCAACATAATAGGAATCCAATCACAAAGTCTCTGGTATAAATGTCAAAAAATATAGTTCGTGATGGTTGAATGATGCTCAAAACATACTCCGAATAAAGTTTTTTGTGACAATAACTCCAACAAATCTTGAGTGAATGTGCAAATAACCACCACCGATATAAAGGAGGCTTACCGAAATGAATGGACCCTGATAGACGTACAACTAGAGGGTCTGATCAAGCTTTGGATAAGTATCCCTGAAGGATCCTCAGCTGGTGTTTATCCAAGGGACGTCACTCACGGCAACCCACATTTAAGGGATGGATGAAAACTCAGAAGATGGCGGCCTCATTGGCCGCCATTGGAGATGAAGGTAGGTCACCGCTTAACCTCCAACGTGTAAATCTGCTTGTGTTGGGTAAAGTCAGTGTGCAAAGCAAATCAGAATGGGAGTGACTTTTGTTATCAATCGATTTGACTTGCAAGTATGAGTGACCATTTTCATTTTATTTTATTTATTTTTCTACAGTCTCTGTTATGTTTTACATGATTATTCATTATTATATCTATTTTTAATATCTATAGACAATTTCTCTGCATCTGCTTCTGAAGAGTAGCGCTAGAGCTACGAAACGCGTCAAGCTATTAGATGCCTTCCCTGCTATCATTTTTATCCAAGCTACCAATATTACGGTTCACTGGAATATACATATATAACCTACTGTGGGAATACGTTGCAACTAGTCTTGTGAGTGTAGCGGGGTGTCATATTTAGGGGGAGTATCTGAGTGTTAACTAGGCTCAGATGCACTAATTGTTAGGTTTCATGGACCATTTATGTCCCTGGGAGATAGTACTGATGTGCAGTTCCCTCGGGCCCATAGGTGGCGCTGTTGCCATAGGCCCGGGTTGAACCGTAGTACAGGGTTGTGCCTTTTCTTGTCCTCTCTCGGCAGCAGAACGGCAGGGCGGGGAACCTGCTGTGCCTGTCGGGAGAGGATATAAAAGGGGGCGGCCATCTTCCAGAGGGGTTGGTTCCGCGCTCAGGCACCTTAGGCCTGGGTGTGTGCGTGTCGCCTCCGGGTGCCCTAGGCCCAGAGGCCTGGGTGAGCGTGTTGTCTCCGGGTGTCCTAGGCCCGGAGGCAGAGCTGCTGTTCCATCCCAGACACCTTCAGTCTGGGGTGAGGTACTTTGGTGAGGGCCCGAAACCCAGCAAACTTCGGCTGGGGTCCGCTAAGGATCGAGGCTCCCAGGGATCTGCCTTGCGAGGGGACCCGTATCCAGGATTGAGGAGGCCAGGGAGGTGACCCTTTCTGAAGACCCAGCGCAGAGTCGTGGTGACAGAGGGGGCCTCCGGTAACTCTCCGGAGGGATGTTCTTATCCTAAAAAGGGGCCAAGTTACTCAAGGAAGGGAGTGCGGGTTCTTTATGTCACAGTGACAGTGACTCTACGCACACCAGGTCAGTGGCAGTGACTTGCAACTATTCACTCGGTCAGTGGCAGTGACCAACCTCATGGTGTGTGGCAGAGACCATGCGCCAAGCCTGTTCGTGCAAACTAGAACAGGAGAAACCCTAGATTAAGTTTGTGCCTGGAATTCCTCCTGCCTTATCTGACCCGTGTTTGTCTCAACCTGTCTGCTCTCAAAGAGACTATTTATTGCCCTTCAGAATAAATAAGAAGTTGGACTTTTCAGTTGGTGTGGACAGTTCCTTACTGGGGAGAACTATGGACTTGTTTCTGGCTACCCCAGAAACGAGGTCAGCTCTGGAGGTTTTCAAACACTGGCTGCAAGCAGGCCCAAGAAACTGACACCGCTCAACCTCCCCATCCAGGAGGGTACGGGCTTGTGGTGCGGTGTGCCTCAGTCTTTTCCTGCGGAGGAGCCAAATAGAAGAAAAGCAGGTAAAGGCTGGGGTGGGTGCGCTACACGTGGGGACTCGAGTCCGGGATGTGTTTGCGGTCACAAAGTGAGAAAACCCCCCCAGAAGCTGAACTTTTATTCCCCAGCGAAGGTCCGTGGAGGTCGGCCATGTTTAGAACTGCGCCATGAGGAGAACCCTGACTGCGTAGTTCGTGGGCGTGCCTACTCAGAAAGACCGCGAACGATGCAGGAGATGGGAGGAGTCTGACCATGTATGGAGTTACACGTGGGGACTTCGGCGCGAAAAGGTCAGTGCGCAATGGAGCAGCAGATAGTCGGCATGGCGTCTCATGCCTCATGGGTTCCAGCTACTACAACCATGAAAATTACTTCATTCGCTGCTTCGCTAACGGATACAGGGATTCGGCTCAAGCCCCGGGGAAGATTTGCCCTCTACGTGTGCAAAGACGTGGAGGCCCTCGGTGTGATTTGTCCCAGGTGCTCGGGACTGGTGGTTCATCTAAAGCCATTCGGGCGATGCGAAAGCTGTAAGGAGTTCTTGTTTGAGGTCGAGCAACCTACAGAGAGGCCTTGTGCCTTCCACCTCAATTGCCTTACGGGCGCCACCACTCTGGAAGGAGGAATCGAAGCTTGCACAGCCACCCCTGCACGCACTGACGGGACTTCAGAGGAAGTCACAGAGGAGATCGCTTCAGCGAGTGTAAAAAAACGGAGGATGCTGCCTTGGTTACAACAGAGTCTTTTCCACCGCCCAAGAGGAGGATCGGTCTTGTGAAAGCTTCCTGCGGCCGTGGTGGAGCAACGCCCCAGCGCTTACCCGGAACGGATGAATCCGAAGGGGAAAGTCCCGGACGTCCGAGTTCTTCTGCAAGCCGAGGTAAGCCGGGGGAGAGACTGTGTTAAAGGCCCCTAGCCCTGGGGATTCACATGTTAGTGAGTTGGCCAGAGGGGGTGAATCGTCATTCACCAAAAACTACTTCCCTGCGGAGGAGTACGATACCTCCGACCTAGAGTCCATCTCTGATGCGGGTGATGACGCCGCAATTGATGAACTGTTCGAGAGGAAGGGATGGGACAAGATACCCCTGTCCTTGTTCCGTAAGCCTAGGGACCCACCCATGTCTACTGGGGAAAGTACATCCCGGGTGGTGGCTTCCGAGCCTGAGGAGGGATCTGTACCCTTGCCTGCCCTTCCACCGTCGGAGGCACCTGCTTCCACTACTGCTACGAGACAGGTGTCACTGCGGGCCCCTGCAACTGGCCCGGAGGCAATTAAAGTGCCTTGGCACCCAGATGCCATTGTCTTGCCTGGCGCAGGAGACCGCGCTACCATGCCACCGCTGTCCCGCTTGCAAAGACTGTTTAACCAAAGGGTTGCCAGCGAGTATGGGTGGGAATACCCGTACCTGCCGAAGGAAATGTTGTTTGAGGTTGAGGCCTGTAGACAACAGTGGTACGAAGAGTTTGTATGGACACACATCAAAGTACCCCAGGCCAGAAGGTACTTTTCTTGTTCACCCGCAGCCACTCAGCGGTTCAAGGATTGCAAAGCTGCTTGGATTTTGGGTCGGCACATCTATGCGGACAAGGTACTTATTTGCAGGAAAGACAAGGACAATGTGGAGTACCAAGAAGACACATTCGATAAGCATTGGAAGCCGCTGGTGTTGCCTGACCCACATTACTACTTGTAAGAGACCAGACTCTTGTGTTTTTTTTCTTGACTTTTGTTTGAACGTTTTTCTTCAAGCCCAGGAACTTTGCCCTAATTTAAAGGGTACTCTACTCTTTGGAGGAGAGGGAGCTGTTGCTGTTGTTGTTCTCCCTTCTCTTCCCACCGCAAAGATAACAAGGACTTTGGGGTAGTAGACAGTTTAGGGCCACAGTTCAAGAAAGAGAGGATTTCTCCAACATCAGTGGTTTCATCGCAGCACCACCACTAGGTGGCGGTGTTGTACAACGTTTGCAAGTACAGTCATTATTATGCAGTTTACTTGTTGGGAGGAAGGGATTCTTTCCTTCGGGGAGGATCTCTCCATTCCAGCCAGTGACATTTCAGGTGTGTTTTTCTCTCCCCTGCAGGTGAACGGCAAGCAAGACTGCTGAGTATGGGGCGGGTCTTAGCTACTGCTGCGGGAGGGAAATGTAAATTTTATTGTAAAGTTTATATGACTTCAAATGTTTTATACACTTATGTGTTCCTTTTCCCATCTGTTTCCCTTTTCTTCCCCATTTTAGGTTCAGGCACAAACAAGCAATTTTTAAATTGTCATTTCATTTTTTTTTTTTTGATAGTTTGTCTCTGGATCAGGCTTATGCTGACTCTGGTTGAGAGGCATAGGTTGGTTCCAGACACTGGGGACCAGTGTCCATCAAGTGAGGGGGATGTGTAGCGGGGTGTCATATTTAGGGGGAGCATCTGAGTGGTAAGTAGGCTCAGATGCACTAATTGTTAGGTTTCATAGGCCCAGGTTGAACCGTAGTACAGGGTTGTGCCTTTTCTTGTCCCCTCTCGGTAGCAGTACGGCGGGGCGGGGAACCTGCTGTGCCTGTCGGGAGAGGGGGCAGCCATCTTCCATAGGGGTCGGTTCTGCACTCAGGCACCTTAGGCCTAGGTGTGTGTTTGTCGCCTCCGGGTGCCCTAGGCCCAGAGGCCTGGGCGAGCGTGTTGTCTCCGGGTGTCCTAGGCCCAGAGGCGGAGCTGCTCTTCCATCCCAGACACCTTCAGTCTGGGGTGAGGTACTTCGGCTGGGGTCTGCTAAGGATCGAGGCTCCCAGGGATCTGCCTTGCGAGGGGACCCATATCCAGGATCGAGGAGGCCAGGGAGGTGACCCTTTCTGAAGACCCAGCGCAGAGTCGTGGTGACAGAGGGGGCCTCCGGTAACTCTCCGGAGGGATGTTCTTATCCTAAAAAGGGGCCAAGTTACTCAAGGAAGGGAGTGCGGGTTCTTTATGTCACAGTGGCAGTGACTCTACGCACACCAGGTCAGTGGCAGTGACTTGCAACTATTCACTCGGTCAGTGGCAGTGACCAACCTCATGGTGTGTGGCAGAGACCATGCGCCAAGCCTGTTCGTGCAAACCAGAACAGCAGAAACCCTAGATTAAGTTTGTGCCTGGACCTCCTCCCACCTTATCTTAACCATGCTTGTCTCATCCTGTCTGCTCTCAAAGAGACTATTTATTGCCCTTAAGAATAAATAAGAAGTTGGACTTTTCAGTTGGTGTGAACAGTTCCTTACTGGGGAGAACTAAGGACTTGTTTCTGGCTACCCCAGAAACTAGGTCAGCTCTGGAGGTTTTCAAACACTGGCTGCAAGCAGGCCCGAGAAACTAACACCACTCAACCTCCCCATCCAGGAGGGTACAGGCTTGTGGTGCGGTGTGCCTCAGTCTTTTCCTGCGGAGGAGCCAAATAGAAGAAAAGCAGGTAAAGGCTGGGGTGGGTGCGCTACACGTGTTTTTAACCACTTAAGCCCCGGACCATTTGGTAGCTAAAGGACCAGAGGTGAATTCAGAATTTTGCACTGCGCTGCTTTAACTGTAAATTGTGCGGACATGCAATGTTGTACCCAAACGAAATTTGCGTCCTTTTCTTCCCACAAATAGAGCTTTCTTTTAATGGTATTTGATTGCCTCTGCGATTTTTATTTTTTGCGATATAAACGGAAAAAGACCGAAAATTTTGAAAAAATATGATATTTTCTACTTTTTGTTATAAGAAAAATCGAATAAACTCAATTTTAGTCATACATTTAGACCAAAATGTATTCAGCCACATGTTTTTAGTAAAAAAAATGTCAATAAGCGTATATTTATTGGTTTGCGCAAAAGTTATAGAGTTTACCATCTAGGGTACATTTTCTGAAATTTACACAGCTTTAAATTTATGACTGCCTATCTCATTTCTTGAGGTGCTAAAATGACAGGGCAGTACAAACCCCCCCCAAATGACCCCATTTTGGAAAGTAGACACCCCAAGGAAATTGCTGAGAGGCATGTTGAGCCCATTGAATTTTTTTTTTGTCTTAAGTGATTGAATAATGACTAAAAAAAAAAAAAAATTACAAAAAGTTGTCACTAAATGATATATTGCTCACACATGCCATGGTTATATGTGGAATTGCACCCCAAAATACATTTTTCTGCTTCTCCTGAGTACGGGGATACCACATGTGTGGGACTTTTTGGGAGCCTAGCCGTGTACGGGACCCCGGAAACCAAGCACCGCCTTCAGGATTTCTAAGGGCGCAAATTTTTGATTTCACTCCTCACTACCTATCACAGTTTCGAAGGCCATAAAATGCCAAAATAGCACAACCCCCCCCCCCCAAATGACCCCATTTTAGAAAGTAGACACCCCAAGGAAATTGCTGAGAGGCCTGTTGAGCCCATTGAATATATTTTTTTTTTGTCCCAAGTGATTGAATAATGACAAAAAAAAAAAAAAATTTACAAAAAGTTGTCACTAAATGATATATTGCTCACACATGCCATGGTTAAATGTGGAATTACACCCCAAAATAAAATTTTCTGCTTCTCCTGAGTACGGGGATACCACATGGGTGGGACTTTTTAGGAGCCTAGCTGCGTACGGGACCCCGAAAACCAAGCACCGCCTTCAGGATTTCTAGGCACAAATTTTTGATTTCACTCCTCACTACCTATCACAGTTTCGAAGGCCATAAAATGCCAAAGTAGCACAAAACCCCCCCAAATGACCCCAATTTGGAAAGTAGACACCCCAAGCTATTTGCTGAGAGGCATGGCGAGTATTTTACAGCTCTCATTTGTTTTTGAAAATGAAGAAAGAAAATATATATATATATATATTTTTTTTTTTCAATTTTCAAAACTTTGTGACAAAAAGCGAGATCTGCAAAATACTCACAATACCTTTCAGCAAATAGCTTGGGGTGTCTACTTTCCAAAATGGGGTCATTTGGGGGGGGGTTTGTGCCATCTGGGCATTCCATGGCCTCCGAAACTGTGATAGGCAGTGAGAAGTGAAATCAAAAATTTACACCCTTAGAAAGCCTGAAGGCGGTGCTTGGTTTTTGGGGTCCCGTACGCGGCTAGGCTCCAAAAAAGTCTTACACATGTGGTATCCCCGTACTCAGGAGAAGCAACAGAATGTATTTTGGGGTGTAATTCCACATATGCCCATGGCATGTTTGAGCAATATATCATTTAGTGACAACTTTGTGCAAAAAAAAAAAAAAAAAAAATTGTCTTTTTTCTGCAACTTGTGTCAACATATAAAATATTCCATGGACTCGACATGCCTCTCAGTATATAGCTTGGGGTGTCTACTTTCCAAAATGGGGTCATTTGGGGGGGTTTTGAACTGTTCTGGCATTTTATACACAACATTAGGAAGCTTACATCCACTCTTCTAACCACTTGAAGACAAAGCCCTTTTTGACACTTTTTGTTTACATGAAAAAAAAAAAATTTTTTGCAAGAAAATTATGTTGAACCCCCAAACATTATATATATTTTTAAAGCAAAGGCCCTACAGATTAAAATGGTGGGTGTTGCATTTCTTTTTCTACACAGTATTTGCGCAGCGATTTTTCAAACGCATTTTTTGGGTTAAAAAATACACTTTTTTTAATTTTAATGCACTAAAACACACTATATTGCCCAAATGTTTGATGAAATAAAAAAGATGATCTTAGGCCGAGTACATAGATACCAAACACGACATGCTTTAAAATTTCGCACAAACGCGCATTGGCGACAAACTACATACATTTTTAAAAGCCTTTAAAAGCCTTTACAGGTTACCCCAGTAGATTTACAGAGGAGGTCTACTGCTAAAATGACTGCCCTTGATCTGACCTTCGCGGTGATACCTCACATGCATGGTGCAATTGCTGTTTACATATGACGCCAGACCGACGCTTGCGTTCGCCATTGGGCAAGAGCAGGGCAGGACAGGGGTGCTTTTTTTTTTTTTTTTATTATTAATTTTGCTTTTTTATTTTATTTTTAAATTGTTCCTTCCAAGTATTTTTTTTTTTTTATCATTTTTATTGTTATCTCAGGGAATGTAAATATCCCCTATGATAGCAATAGGTAGTGACAGGTACTCTTTTTTTGAAAAAACTGGGGTTTTTTTATTGGACCCTAGATCTTTTCTCTGCCCTCAAAGCATCTGACCACACCAAGATCGGTGTGATAAAATGCTTTCCCAATTTCCCAATGGCGCTTTTTATATACGGGGGAGGGATTCCCTCCCACTGTTTGTAAAAGCAGTCCAGAGGCTAATTAGCCGCTAGGATTGCTTTTACATGAAAGCCGGCCGCAGGCTGAAAAGAATGATACCAAGATGATACCTAAACCCGCAGGCATCATTCTGGTATAAACATTCAAAGTCCAGCAACATACCCGTACGTTGCTGGTTCTTGTTGGACATGTATTGTAATCTTTTTTTTTCATGCAGCCAGTTGGCTGAACGAAAAAAGAGATTGATCGGTGGGTATGCCCACCATTAGAATACCGCCCTTCATCCACCCACTTCCAATGATGGGCATACACGCACCATTTATATATGCCGAAGCATGGGGGCATCCTCCCGCAAAAAAGTTATGCCGCACACACATGGTCGGACTTTTCCACGGGCAAGCCTCCGTCGGAATTTCGACCGTATGTACGCGGCATTAGGCGCAAAATCGCTCCTCCGCTCCTGCTGCCCCAATGCTTCGGCATATATGCTTTTTTTATTTAACTGTGGTGGTGAAATCACCTCCTACAGCACTGGAGTCGCAGGGATCAGGCCTGTCTCTGCGAACGCTGCAGTTATGTGTGTTTTTGTTTTGTAAGTGACAGTGATCGATCGATACTGCACTTGGGTGGCCTGGGCTGGACGGAAGGGCAAAACGCAGGTGCCAGCAGGCATCTGGGCTGATCCCGCTAACACTGCGTTTTTGGGAACCCTAAACTGCTGGGGACGCTAGTATAGATCTGATCAGATCAGATATTGATCTGTTCAGATACTATACCACTAAGGGGGGTGTATGCTTCACGCGTGGGTGTTAGCGTTACTGGCACTAACCTGACGCTGCCTGGGGTGTGACGCAGACCCTCTCTGACGCTAAAACCTAATTGATATCACCCGCCGGGCGATCAGGGGGTTAAACCTTTATTGGGTTATATACGGCGGGTGCCCTGACACTATAAAAAGCAAACTAACTAACCAGCGTCACCCGTAACACTTATATGGTGATCACTGGTGAAAGGGTTAACTAGGGGCAATCAGGGGGTTAAAACCTTTATTAGATAATATATGGGGGTACCTGACGCTATAAAAACCTGCGGTGAACCTAAAAAAAATTACTGGCTACCGATTTGCATCACCGACACTAAGACAGCGATCAGAAAAACGATCGCTTAGCGACAGTGGTGATAGGGGGTGAAAGGGTTACCTGGGGGGCGATCAAGGGGGTTAAACCTTTACTAGATAATATATTGGGGTACCTGACGCTATAAAAACCTGCGGTGAACCTAAAAAAAATTACTGGCTGCCGATCTGCATCACCGACACTAAGACAGCGTTTAGAAAAACGATCGCTTAGTGACAGTGGTGATAGGGGGTGAAAGGGTTACCTGGGGGGCGATCAAGGGGGTTAAACCTTTATTAGATAATATATTGGGGTACCTGACGCTATAAAAACCTGCGGCGAACCTAAAAAAAATTACCAGCTACCGATCTGCATCACCGACACTAAGACAGCGTTTAGAAAAATGATCGCTTAGCGACAGTGGTGATAGGGGGTGAAAGGGTTACCTGGGGGGCGATCAAGGGGGTTAAACCTTTATTAGATAATATATTGGGGTACCTGACGCTATAAAAACATGCGGCGAACCTAAAAAAAATTACTGGCTACCGATCTGCATCACCGACACTAAGACAGCGTTTAGAAAAACGATCGCTTAGCGACAATGGTGATAGGGGGTGAAAGGGTTACCTGGGGGGCGATCAAGGGGGTTAAACCTTTATTAGATAATATATTGGGGTACCTGACGCTATAAAAACCTGCGGCGAACCTAAAAAAAATTACCGGCTACCGATCTGCATCACCGACACTAAGACAGCGTTTAGAAAAACGATCGCTTAGCGACAGTGGTGATAGGGGGTGAAAGGGTTACCTGGGGGGCGATCAAGGGGGTTAAACCTTTATTAGATAATATATTGGGGTACCTGACGCTATAAAAACATGCGGCAAACCTAAAAAAAATTACTGGCTGCCGATCGGCATCACTGACGCTAAGACAGCGATCAGAAAAATGATCGCTTAGCAACAGTGGTGATAGGGGGTGAAAGGGTTATCTGGGGGGTGATCAGGGGGGTTAAACCTTTATATGGGGGGGTTAGGGGGCTACACTGGACCTAAAACTGAATGTACTGACACTTTTACAGTCACAAATGTCACTAATTGCAGTGATCACTAAATAAATGGTCACTGCAATCAGTGACACTGTGACTGGGGGCTGGGGGGGTGATCTGGGGGGTGATCTGGGGGTGTCTGGGGGGGGCCTGGGGGGGCGATTTATGTCCCTATGTGTCCTGGTGTCAGTGTAGTGTTGTGTGCACTGACCTGATGTCTTCTCTTGTACGGCGCTCGGTATATGTGAGCGCCGCACCAGAGATGACATCACTTCCTCCTGCTTCCTCTGCCTGACACAGACAGAGGGGGCATTTCCATTTGCTGGGAGCGATCGCGAGGGGGTGGCCGGAAACTAATGGCTGCCCCCTCATCCCGGAACGCTCCTGGACACTTAGCCACCGCTCACTGTATAGGAGGGGGGTCCGATTGGACCCCCCAACTATACAAAGGCAATCACGTACACTCTACGTGATTGTGCCTGTCGGTGCCATTCTGCCGACGTATATATACAGTGAGCGGTCGTTAAGTGGTTAAGATGTTAATACTGTGGCTCTAGGCCAATATGCTATCAATGTGTCAGTATGCTATTCTGTTATTTATTACTATGTATCATGTCATGGAATTAGGGCTGTGGAAATTAACTACCATATTTATCGGCGTATAACACGCACAGGCGTATAACACGCACCCTAACTTTAAGAGGGAAGTTTCAGGAAAAAAACTTTTCACAGCCCTCTGCGTATAACACGCAGGCACAGTTTACTCTCTATTTTCAGGGTAAAAAAGTGAGTGTTATACGCCAATAAATACAGTATTAATTCCTCTATTGATTTATACATTTTTTTGATCGATCAAAATTATTTTGATCGGTACTCACCTCTCCGCCGGCTTCCGGGTCTTCAGGGGGTTCCGTCGGAGATCCAGTGACGTCACGGACACCAGCGGGGCTTGCTGTGTCCATTTGAAGGGCTCCTTTGCTGTGCCTTCCTATCTGCATGCCGGCGGGACCTTACTACCTGCCACACGCAAGGGCTGTTACACTTCCCTCTATCACTTCCCTCTATCAACCTGGGATTCTACAGCCATCCACTGGGAGTTGTGATAGTTCCCTTCACGGGACATCTACATGCCGACGGACTGATGTTAATCTCTCCTCATCTGGATTCAGCAGTGGTATCGTTGTACACATTTTTATACCAGTATTATACTTAGCTACATGTTTTTATGACTGCTTTTGCTACTGTTTGGTATTACTCACACCATTTTTACAGTTTATGTAGCTACATCGATTTTATCTCCAGTGCAATATTTATTTTGTTACCTACTTGAAGACTATAAAAGTTTTAATGCTATTCCCATCGAGTGCTGCCTTTGTGTGTTTTTTGTATCCGGCTATCCATTTTTCCAGTGGTTGGTAGCTGCACTGGGAATCAGCCTGCAAGGAGATCAGCTAAAAGTAGTTGGATCTGTATGTGCGTTATAATTAATCAAAATTAGCCGATTAATCGATTTAAAAAAAAAATCGATTAATCGAACACGATTATTTTAATCAGTAACAGCCCTACATGGAATAAAAGTTTTTTTGCTTTACTATGATGGTTACTACATGTCTATGCATTTACTATATGGCACTTTAGATGACTTTATCACCAGACAGTATCATAGTATCATGCAATGCTATTTTTCCTGGCTGCACGCTTCAATTCAGAGTGCCAAATTTTGTTCTTTCCTATCAACCTATTGGGGATGTAGGTACATCTAGTTGGCCTCACCTAAAAGTCCCAATTTCTTAGTTCCAATTTATCATGCCTGTCGGGGATGGAAGCGTGCACCAATCTACTATTTTTTCTATCATTTGGTATATTCCAATGCCAGCACCTATCGGGTGCCCCCTCCTTTTAAATGTTGTACTTTATCATGATAGCCTTCATGTTATTATAGGCAGGCGACAGAGACTGTTTAGAACCTATCCGTTCTAACTCCTTTTTGGTCATTATACTCATTAAAACCGTCCTCCTTGCATGTCATCTCGGTGCTGCTGGTGGGACCTTTGGTCTGTGTGGTGTGGCCAGCTCTTTTTTGGCCCCGGAGCCTGCGATTGGCTCCAGGAGTCCTCCCCCTTTCCCCCCTTTCCTTTGCTTGGGTTGCGGGGGTGGGGGCGGGCGTCCTGTTTCCGATCGACGTCACGCCCCTTCCACGCCGTACGTGCTACGTCATCATTGATGGCGCTGGTGCGTCGGGGTGATGTCTATAACATCAATGTTACACACTTAGTGATGTGTGGTCAGCAGGCGCGTACTACGCTCTACCCGCCTGTTGGCTCTGCCCCCCCCTTGTGTGCCGCAGCGTGACGTTGGCGGCTATCCCCCCATACTGAAGTTTCCATACTTCAGTCCACCCTAGGAAGCCTTCTCTGGGACCTCCCTCATGAACACCCTTAGGGTTCTTTCACACGGGGCGGATCCGTGCAGATCCGCCCCGTGAAGCTCCGCTTGCTCAGCGGGGATCGCTCCGTTGATCCCCGCTGAGCCGACGGATGACTGGGCGGTCCCCGCACACTGTGCAGGGACCGCCCTGTCAGAGCGCCACTCTCCCCTATGGGGAATCGGATGACGACGGACCGTAGAGTCCGTTGTCATCCGATCCGCTCCGCCGACGGAAGGAAAAATAGGGTTTTCCTCCGTCACACTTTGGCGGAGCGGAGCGGATGTCAGCGGACATGTCTCCGCTGACATCCGTGCTTCCATAGGGCTACATGGAGGATCCGTTTCAGGTCCGCCTAAAAAACTGACAGGCGGACCTGAACGGACCTCCGTGTGAAAGAGCCCTTATGCCATTATCTGGACTCAACCTTTTATACAGGTGACCCAGGTATGACACAGGTACAATATCACTTTTTATCACTATTGTGTTTTCTTTTTTATCCCCGTCCATGTAGTTCTTGAGGTGTTGGCCCCCTATGTCTCATCAAGGGCAATTTTTGTTCATGTATTGGCAATTTTTGTTATCACTATTTCACCATTAATATTTTCTTCCTGTTTCACCTGCACCTATTATTCTAATAGATGCAATGCTACACTACCTACCACATTACCAGTCACTATGTTATGCACCATCTACTATAATATAATTCTTATATTGATACATACACTTATCTACTATTTTTTCAGATGGTATATACCCTTGTGTCCTACACTACTCTCACAATCCATGGGGCAACCACCCTTGGAAGGCTCTTCCCTGAGTGGCTTTTTCCATCTTGGTTTTTGGGGGCTTGCCGCCTCAGGTTCCGGGGCTGATTGATTTGCCGGCCTACCACCAGTCTTCCGGGTCCATGTCCAGACTCAGATTTGACTTGCACGTATGAGTGACCATTTTCATTTTATTTTATTTATTTTTCTACAGTCTTTACTATAATGGTTACTACATGTCTATGCATTTACTATATGTCACTTTAGATGGCTTTATCACCAGACAGTATCAAAGTATCATGCAATGCTATTTTCCTGGCTGCACGCTTCAATTCAAAGTCCCAAATTTTGTTCTTTCCTATCAACCTATCGGGGATGGAGGTACATCTAGTTGGCCTCACCTAAAAGTCCCAATTTCTTAGTTCCAATTTATCATGAGGAGCCTAGGAAGCACAGACCACAGAAAGAACCCCAAGCTCAGAGAGAACCCCAACCTCAGCATGGTGAGGAAGGAGATGTGGAGGAAGCAGAGGTGGAGGAAGGAGATGTGGAGGAAGCAGAGGTGGAGGAAGGAGAGGTGGAGGAAGGAGAGGTGGAGGAAGCAGAGGTGGAGCTTATCACCACAACAGGTCAGTGTCTGTCACCACAGCTTCAGGTAAAGAGATGTAGGCCTGCATATTTCTAATACTTTTTATTTATTTATTTATTTTTTTTGGCAGAAACTCCTATTACTCCTTTCTCAAGTGCTAGTGCACAAATCATAATTCAAGAAATAATGGAATCTAGTAGTGAAATGGACATTATGAGGAATAGGACGAATGTGATTGAGCAAAAATATAAAAACATCATTGATATTTTGGGGCGAATAGACTGACCCCCCCCCCTGATTTTTGTGTTTTGTTTTTGTCCAAAATGTTGCACTTGATTTACCACAAGCCGAAATTTGAAGATGCACACAGTGTGTCAACATGTGCTATCTGCCATCACAGGATATCTATGTCCCTGTTTTGTGGGTGCAACCCCTTCCTCGCTACTCAAGTAGGTGAGAGGAAGGGTTTGCACCCCCAAAACACGTCCATTGATCCCCCATGATGGCAGATAGCACATGTTGACTTTAGGCATGGGATCAGGATGAAAATACCCATTTTGCCACACAAACTGTGTGCATCTTCAAATTTGGGCTGGTTCAGGGGTGACATCACCCCATCTCATGTTTTTCTAAGGTTGAACTTTGTAAGTTCCATTGTTTTTATATGTTTTCTTGTTTGAACCATGTCTGTTTATGCAAACCCCCAAAAAAAAAGAAATTTTTAAAAATTTGGACACAAAATTGAGAATTTTTTTTTGTACCAAAAAAATATAACGCACATGTTGTGCACAGAGTAAAAATTTGTTTTATACTCAACAATGTGTGGCTTATTCTTTCTATGCTCAATACCAGTTAGAAAATTTCTATGTACTTGTTTACTGTGACAATTGTGGTTATTTACTAAAGAAAAATCCACTTGGCACTAAGTGTACTATGAGAACCTGGGAGACAGATAATAAAAGAAACACAAGCAATAATGACAAAACACGTTTTTCACAGATAATTTTTTGAGTTTTATTTTTAACAAAAAAAATCATATATTGTCTGGTATAGCGATGGCCCCCCTACCTGTGAAGTACTCAACGTATTTATCACGTACTTCACGGGCGCTTTTATGGGGCCAAGCCAGTACGGCCAGTGTCCAGGCCTGTCATCAATGGAGTGTCTGAAAGACCAGCCTCAGGCCCAACATTTGAGAGATAATTTGTAGAATGTTTGCGCAAAAAATTGTGCAGTATGCAGCAGCTGAAGATTAGGTGATTCAGTTTGTATTCCGCCATGTGGATGGCTTTCAGAAACAGGCGGAACCGGCTGGCCATTATCCCGAAGGCATTCTCAACAACCCTCCGGGCTCTGGCCAGCCTGTAATTAAAAACCCTCTTCTCCGGGGTGAGGGTCCTCTGGGGAAACGGCCGCATCAGGTGTGGTCCCAGTCCGAAAGCATCAGCAAGAAACACAAATGGAAGTCCCTCCACATTATCTGCATCAGGTGGCAGTGCCAGGCCACCAGTCTGCAGACATAGGGCAAACTTTGTCTGTGCGAAGACTCTGCCATCGGACATCTGGCCATTCTTCCCCACGTCCACATACAAAAACTCATAGTGTGCCGACACCACCGCCATTAACACAATACTATTAAACCCTTTGTAATTATTATAGTACGACCCCGTACGGGGTGGCGGCACTAAACGGACGTGCTTCCCATCAATTGCCCCTCTGCAGTTGGGGAAGTCCACCCCTCGGCAAAACGGGAGGCCACAGTCCGCCATTCCTGTGGCAATGAAGGAAACTGTGGAGTCAAACAAAAAAAAAATTAGTACCTTTGCACAAAACATTGCAAGCAGATCAGTATAACATTTATTTGAAGGAGTATTTAAAGACAAAAATAGAAGGCCCACTTATCAGATTGCTCACCCCCTCTGATGGCCCATTGGAAAAAAATAAGGGAGGGAGGGGGTTCTAGCTGAGTTTGGGCCCCCCCAAAAAAAGCCTCTACCACTCTGCCTAAATTGAATGTTAAATTAAACATTTGGACACATTTTAGGGGGGGGGGGGGGTGGGGTTCAGAACTACAATGGAGCTGACAAAAAAGATTGTTAACAGACTAGGCTAGGTGTGTTCGGCCCAGGATAGCATGCTGGAGAGGTTAGTGAAGGGAAATATGCATGTAGGCCAAAAAAGGACCATTAAAAACTTACAGCGTGCATGTGGACAAAGTTGACATTCACAGCATATTAAATTATATAAAATACTAAAGCGCAAAAATGGTGCAAACAATGGTGCTTAAATAGTGGTAAAACAATCAACGAAGGATACCTAAATGATTTTAGCTGCACTCAATCAGAATGATCTGAAACTCAAACATATGTGTAAATTAATAACAATATTGGTGCGCTGTGAATCAACCCTTAGTGAATACAGTATAACTGGATGACTATCCAAAAGATACACAAATAAAACAAATGTGACTAATAAAACATAAGTGATATCCACAGTGCAAAAACCAGTGCAAAAAGGCAATACTCAAGCTTGAAATACTGTGTCCAGAAGACTCCCAATACCAGTGCTGAGCAGCCTCTAAACCTGGATGGCTATCTAAAAACAGCCAGGAGAATCCCACACCTGCACTTCTCAGACCTAACAGCAACCAGCTGGAGAATCCCTCAATATGTCTCTCCTTCTCAGCTGTACATAGGTCCAAAACAGCTATCAGGTTAATTGCTTGAGCAGTACGATGGGTAGTTTAGACAGAACAAACGAATCTTGGAATGAAGAAAAAAGAAACATTCATTGCGCAGCGCTGCAGATACTACAAGCAATGATATTCCAATTACTCATCTCACTCACGTGACCATAGACAAAGTATGCGCACAGTAGCCACTATCCAGCTCAGTTGAAGCGATTTCCTTCACTTGCTGCGGCTTCAGTCTCTCCGAACACCGCTAGCGTGATTAGGCTCCTCACCCTACACGTTACGTCACTCGTCACGTGACTTAAACCCATGACTAAGTCACGTGACGAGTGACGTAACGCGTAGGGGGAGGAGCCTAATCACGCTAGCGGTGTTCAGAGAGACTGAAGCCGCAGCAAGTGAAGGAAATCGCTCCAACTGAGCTGGATAGTGGCTAATGTGCGCATACTTTGTCTATGGTCACGTGAGTGAGATGAGTAATTGGAATATCATTGCTTGTAGTATCTGCAGCGCTGCGCAATGAATGTTTCTTTTTTCTTCATTCCAAGATTTGTTTGTTCTGTCTAAACTACCCATCGTACTGCTCAAGCAATTAACCTGATAGCTGTTTTGGACCTATGTACAGCTGAGAAGGAGAGACAAAGGCTGGGTTCACACTGATACGACACGACATTCATCTGACTTTCATCCTACTTTGCTCTGCGACATCAGTCCTACATTGATCCTACATTGGTCCGACATCCATCCGACATTCATGAACAGGATACTACTTTGATCCGACATTGTGCTAGTCTGACTTGTCCTTTGACCAATCAAAACAATCCCAGGGTGAGATAAATTCATTTTACTGCTGCTGTAATCACCATGTCGGATGTCAAATGTCGGATGGTTAGGACAAGGATCCTACTTTGATCCGACTTCAATGATATTCAATGGGCTGAAGTAGGATCAAAGTCGGACAGAAGTAGTACAGGGAGCATTTTTAATGTCGGACCGACTTGTGTCGGACCAGTTAAGATGGCTCTCATAGGGATTCATTGATTTTCACACGTCATGCGACATGAGCTCCTAATGTCGGAGCGTTTGTCGGACAAGTGTGAACCAGGCCATATTGAGGGATTCTCCAGCTGGTTGCTGTTAGGTCTGAGAAGTGCAGGTGTGGGATTCTCCTGGCTGTTTTTAGATAGCCATCCAGGTTTAGAGGCTGCTCAGCACTGGTATTGGGAGTCTTATGGACACAGTATTTCAAGTTTGAGTATTGCCTTTTTGCACTGGTTTTTGCACTGTGGATATCACTTATGTTTTATTAGTCACATTTGTTTTATTTGTGTATCTTTTGGATAGTCATCCAGTTATACTGTATTCACTAAGGGTTGATTCACAGCGCACCAATATTGTTATTAATTCACAGCATATTACAATCATGGTAATTAGGGAAGGATGAAAGAAATGCAATACATTAGCAAACATTAAATACATAGAATGTGATGTTAAAGGAGAAAACTTACCTTAATATAGTCCTTCTGCATGACTTGCATGATGGCAGAACACGTTTCAGGGATAATGATCCCCAGAGCCTGGGGGGAGATGCCTGTCGTGAACTTGAGGTCCTGCAAGCTTCTCCCAGTCGCCAGGTATCTCAACGTGGCAATAAGCCTCTGCTCGGCAGTGATGGCATCACAGTGTCCTGCCTCGTGATATAGGGGGACAGCAAATCCAACAGACGGTGAAAAACGGGGTCCGTCATCTGGAGATAATTCCTGTAGTCATCAGGATTATTCTCCTGGATTTCCCGCAGCAGAGGCATATGAGTGAATTGGTCCCGCTGGAGCAACCAATTCTTGGTCCATGAACTCCTCCTCGCCCTGTTCATGGACTGAGCTCGGGTTACAGTATTAACCGCAACACCAAGCCCATACGCAGCATGAACTCGAGAATGAGAACGTACTTCTAACATGGCTTTAAACCGGTCGGCTGGTCAGAACGAACTTAAACAGAACGCACCGAGGAACAGCAAGGCCTGTGAAGAACGACCTGAAAAACAGTAACGAGCGAACAAGAACGCACTGCAAAACAGATACGACCTGACTACACGCACTGAAAGACAAATACGAACCCACAAACACAAACTGAACACCAGAAAACGATTTAAAAAGCACAGAGACTGAAAAGCGCGAATCGGCTCTCACCAAACTTTTACTAACATGCAGTAACACGAAATCAGCAAAAGCAGCCCAAAGGGTGGCGACCATTGGATTTGAACTTCCCCTTTATAGTGCCGTTGTTGGCTGATGGTGTGTAGGCAAGACTGATGGAAGTCAGCTTCATCGGAAATCCGATGGAAAAATCCATCGGAAATCCTACAGGGCTTAACAGGTTTTCCTTTAAGATAGCCCTGTATTTGGCTCCATCCATCTTCCAATCAACTCTGACCAGCTTCCTTGTCACTGCTAAAGAAAAGCATTCCCACAACATGATGCTGCCAACACCATGTTTCAAGGTGGGAAAGATGTGTTCAGGGTGATGTGCAGTGTTAGTTTTCCGCCACACATAGCGTTTTGTTTTAGGCCAAAGAGTTCAATTTTGGTCTCATCTGACAAGAGCACCTTCTTCCACATGTTTGCTGTGTCCCCCACATGGCTTCTCGCAAAGTGCAAACAGGACTTCTTATGGCTTTCTTTCAACAATGGCTTTCTTCTTGCCACTATTCCATAAAAGCCAGATCTGTTGCGTGCACGACTAATAGTTATCCTGTGGACAGATTCTCCTACCTGAGCTGTGGATCTCTGCAGATCCCCCAGAGTTACCATGGGCCTCTTGGCTGCTTCTCTGATTAATGTTCTCCTTGCTCAGCCTGTCAGTTTAGGTGGACAGCCATGTCTTGTTAGGTTTGCAGTTGTGCCATACTCTTTCCATTTTCAGATGATGGATTGAACAGTGCTCTGTGAGATGTTTAAACCTTGGGATATTTTTTATAATCTAACCCTGATTTAACCTTCTCCACAACTTTATCCCTGACCTGTCTGGTATGTTCCTTGGCCTTCATGATGCTGTTTGTTCACTAAGTTTCTCTAATGCCTTGTACACACGACCGTTTTTTCTGAGAAAAAAAGTCAGACGGGCTTTATTTCTCGGAAAGTCCGGCCGTGTGTAGCCTCCATCTGACTTTTATTGTTGGAAGTCCGACGGACCTTAGATAGAGAACCTGTTGTCTTTCTTTCCATCGGAAGGACTCACGGCGGACTTTTGCACGGTCAAAAGTCCAACCATGTGTACAAGGCATAACAAACCTCCGAGGGCTTCACAGAACAGCTGCATTTATACTGAGATTACATTTACACACAGGAGGACTCTATTTACTAATTCGATGACTTATGTAGGCAATTGATTCCACTAGATTTTAGTTTGGGATATTAGAGTAATAGGGGCTGAATACAAATGCATGCCACACTTTCACATATTTATTTGTAAAACATTTGCAAAACCATTTATCATTTTCCTTCCACTTTACAATTATGTGTCACTTTGTGTTGGTCTATCGCATAAAATTCCAATAAAATACATTTACATTTTTGGTTGTAACATGGCAAAATGTGGAACATTTCAAGGGGTATGAATACTTTTTCAAGGCACTGTAAAGGTTGCAAGAGTTTTTGATTTCTATACAGTAGGTAATCAGGTCATATTTTCTGGAATTTGTCAAAGATTTATTCTTAAAGCAGAGTGTAAATAAACACTTATTAATGATTAGATGTAAGGCAATTTTAATAGTTATGAATTACATTAGGTAGTCTAAGAAGAAAATAGGTTAGTATTTTAATTATGTGCTAGTTATGTAAAATAAAGTTGGGTTTATAGGCTAGTTTGTTAATTGGTTTACACTTATGCATAACAAGGTTGCTCTGCTAATTTATTTGATCTTTTATTTCTATTATTTGGTTAATTAAGTCAATATACTGTTTTATTTGGTCTTGGTATTTTTTTTTATTACCTACAGATAAATTTGAAGAATAAAGGTGACCCTATTACAATATAATCCTCTGTCAATACTCTAGAGCAAGGGTCTTCAAAGTATAACCCGCGACCACATCCGGTCAGCTCTGACGTTTTTTCCAGCCCGCGGCTTGAGTCCTAAGACTCACTGCAGGAATGGTCACTGCTCTAGTTTCTTCGGGTTGTGGGATATCCGCTGCATATGCAGAGCATGCCCTGCTAGCAGACAATGCCCACCCCTAAAGATAGTGGTTGGTAGTTGTTTCAGAGGCACACTGTTTTTCTGATGGGGAGGCAAATGTACATGGGGGAAGCCCTGAGGCAATACGAAAAAGTGCAAGGGGGCTTTGAGAGGGACATAAATGTGTGTGAGGGGCTCTGAGGGGGACACAGATGTGCATGGGGGGCTCTGAAGGGGACACATATGTGCATGGGGGGCTCTGAGGGGGACACGGATGTGCATGGGGGGCTCTGAGGGGAACACGAATGTGCATGGGGGGCTCTGAGGGGAACACAAATGTGCATCAGGGGGCTCTGACGGGGACACAAATGTACGTGAGGGGGTTCTGAGGGGGACACAAATGTGCGTGAGGGGGGCACGAATGTGCATGGGATTATATGATGGGGGCTCTGGGGGGGAATAAATGTGCATTGGGCTGTGATGGGGACACAAATGTGTGTGAGGGGGTCTATGAAAGAGAAACAAATAAGCAGGGAGGCGCTGAAAGGGACACAAATGTGTGGGGAAACCCTGATGGGGACACCAATTTGCAGAAAGACTCTGATGGGGACACAAATTTGTGGGGGCTATGATGGGGACAAAAATTAGTGGGAAGACTGACAGGAACAAAGATGTAAGGCCCCATGCACACTGGAAGTTTAGTCCCAGTGCATAAGTCTCCCGCATTTAGGTGCGGGCAGAGTATAAAGGAGCACCACCCAGCACCGCTGTGAGCTGCCTGTCCAATTTTATCCTATTGTAGGCAGTGGTGTCACTAGGGGGTGGCTACTGGGGCTATTGCCCCGAATCTGGGGACCATAGCCCAGAGTCTCTTACCAGGTGTCATGGCTGCGTGAGTCTGACCTTTTCACAGAGCCCAGCGAGTGCAGCCCCCCCCAACCCCTCCGCACAAACAGGAGATCAGGAAGCCTTGATCTACTGCTGCTCCCGCCCCTCCCCCTCACTCCAATTCACGTGGCTGTGCTATGTACGTGAAGAGGATGTGTGGATGGGAACTTTGAAACAGCAGCTATCTCCTCTACATGAACACTCTGCCTGAGCCTCTGGGGATAAGCCTGTGAGTAAACAGTGTGACTGAGCTCTCCCCCCTCCTCCACCTCCTTCTGTCTCCCAAATCTCTCACCCTCACTTGCACTCCCTCCTCCTCATTTTATTTTGTGCTTCCGAAGTCTGATCAGAAACTGTATATGAAGGTAAAAAAAAAAAAAAACAGAAAATTTCTTAACAGTGCAACACTTCAATGCACCATGCTATGAATGGTCACACAGAGTCATTGAAAAAATAAATTAATTTCAGAGGGGAAGAAACTTACAAAGCAGGCTTACTACAAGCTGTTCCCTTAGTTAGATTTTACAGTTTTGCAGGTACTGTATGTGTTTTGTGCTATAGATTCAGGGATGATTCACACCACACTTTTTTGTGATGCATCTCTGAATGCACATGCTTTTTAAATGCGTTCAAGTGTGTTTTTTCCATTTTGCATTTTTCTTTTTTTGTCAGTTTCCATTTTTGGGGGGGGGGGTTTTGGAATGTGTTCCAGTGTGTTTTTGATGTGTTTTGCCACATTCCAGTGCAGTTCCATACAGAAAAAATGCAGCTTTTGTTCTACTTTTGTTGGGTGCACTGGAACGCACTGCACAGATGGGAACTTGGACCATTGAAATCCATGTAACATAGGGGGTTATTTATGAAAACTGGAGTTTGCAAAATCTGGTGCAGCCCTGCATAGAAACTAATCAGCTTTCAGGTTTTATTGCCAAAGCTTAATTGAACAAGCTGAAGTTAGAAGCTGATTGGCTACCATGCACAGCTGCACCAGATTCTGGGTGGAACAGTTTTAGTAAATCTCCCCTATAGTGTCCATGCTTTTTTGATGCAGAATAAAAAAGCACAGGACTGCATCTGGTGTGAACCGTTCCTTGATCATCTGCATCACCAAAAACAGCAACAGAATGCTCTCACTGAAGCGCAAACTCTTACAATGTCTGGTTTTGAATCTCAGAATTGTAGGGTGACAGCAGACAGTTCAGACAAAAAAGACCATGCCTTAACAAGAACACCCTTGATCAGACACTCGCTAACTTTAAACACCACACAATGCACTGCACACAGTAGCAGTACACTGTTGCAGGGGTTAGAAACTTGCTGTTATAGGGTAACAGCCCTCTATTCCTATCTCGCAATGCTGCTGTTGTGTTTTCATCTTCACCTTTCACACAGGCTTCTGATGGAAGCTGCGGGTACATTCACATAGGCGTTTAGCCATGATACAATTCCTTGTAGCAGAAATCTATAGAATCTTTCTGCAGGATTCGACAGCCACCGAGCCCATACAATGCAATGACAGGCTGCTAGTGTTCACACAGCCAGCAATTACCTGCAAGGATCACAGCTGGACACAATGGGGTTGATTTACTAAAGGCAAATAGACTGTGCATTTGCAGTTGCTCCAGAGCTTAGTAAATGAGGTAAGGTTTCACATTGCAAAGAATACCCAATCACGTGTGAGAAAAAAAAATTGAATTTTTGCTTGCACATGATTGGATGATGAAAGTCAGCAGAGCTTCTGTCATTTACTAAGCTCTGGAGCAACTGTTATTCCGACTTTCTTTACTTCGCTGCTATAGGAGCAGGTAACACCATCCTGCATGCGGCTAGTGCCCACCCCTCAGCTCTTATTCAGAGCATCCCATTCGGACAATACTTGCGCCTATTTTAGGAAAGAGGCGAAACTACTATATGAACGACTTTTGATTCGAGGACATAGCCAGAATTGCCTTAAAAAAGACTTCAACAAAGCCATAGGTAGACCTCGTAACAGCATCCTGGCTAAATTCTTGAATAAACAGTCCAAAACAGTTAGATTTATTACAACGTATTCTGGCCAACACTCAGAGATTCGTGTGATCATGAAAAAACATTGGTCTATCCTGTCTGCTGACCCTATACTTAACTACTTCCCACCCGGCCACTGTACATATACGGCCGGGTGGGCGCTCTCTCCTTCTGAGTGGACGTTCCCGCGCAGTGGCGCGATCCCGATGCACTCGTGTCACCCGGACACAGCGCATCTCGATTCGGCAGGAGGGCTCTGTGATTGGCCCTCCTGATCACATGACGGCCGTGTCCAATCACAGCCGTCATGTGATGTAAACAGAGAGCCGGTTGCTAGGCAATCAGCTCTCCTCTCCTCACACAGAAGTCGTCGGTGAGGAAAGGAGAGCGGATCGCTGAAGCCTGGCTGGTGATCAGTGAGTATGAGCTGTTTTGTTCAGCTTTTTACTCACTGATCACCAGCCTAGTGTCCCCGCACAGTCTAAAACACAGAAAGTAAACATACATGTCCCCACACACACACACACACATGTCCCCACATAGTAAAAACACCTGTCCCCCACATATGTGACAATAAAATCATATGTCCCAATGATCATTTGCACACATATGTCCGTGATCACCTGTGCACATCTGTACATGATCATTTGCGTACATATGTCCGTGATCACGCGAACCAATTATTATACACTTAACGGATGTTTTTTTTAACCAAAAACATGTAGTAGAATACATTTTGGCTTAAATTTATGACAAAATTAAATTTTATTGGATTTTTTTTTAAAATAGAAAGACGAAAATATAATTTTTTTTTCTAATTTCCGCTCTTTTTTCGCTTATATCGCAAAAAATAAAAAACATAGTCGTGAATAAATACCACCAAAAGAAAGTTCTATTTGTGTGAACAAAATGATAAAAATTCATTTGGGTACATCGTAGCATGACCGCGCAATTGTCATTGAAAATGCGAGAGCGCTGAAAGCTGAAAATTGGTCTGGGAAGGAAGGGGGCGAAAGTGCCCAGTATTGATGTGGTTAATAAGTATATAGGGACCAATCCTGAAATCACCTTTAGACGACCACAATCCATTAGGGACCGTTTAGTAAAAAGTAATTACTGCAAAACGGAGACAAAATCTCAGGAATCCTGTGGCCTATTCAAATGTGGCCAATGCGATTTCTCTGATTTCTTGATGGAGGGTCCTTCATTCTCTCTCCCTGACGGGCAGATCCACCGTGTTAGACATCATATCACCTGTCAAACACGAGGAGTCATCTACATTATTTTATGTGGCTGTGGCTCTTTCTATATCGGAAAAACAATAAGACCCTTCTGGAAGAGAATGAAGGACCACATATACTACGCCATAGTGGTCTACTGAATACCACCATAGGTTACCATGTGGCTTTTAGACACAGGTATGAACCACTTGTGTTTAAATTTGCCGCTCTTGATCGAGTATACATGGACCCCCGGGGTGGGAATTTTGATCAGCGGGTGCTACAATGTGAAATGAAATGGATTTACAATTTGCGGGCCACTTCCTATCCTGGCCTGAACGATATGCTCAGTTTCAAACCCTTCCTATGAATAGGAGGTTCTAGATGGCTCACCCATGGGCCTATAGAGGAATCAGACTTACCTTGTGGTGTGTTTTTTTCTGTTCCCTCTCTTGGCCCTGTTTTGTTGTTTGTTCTGCCAGCATCGTCTCTTCCCCCTCCTTTTTTGTGGAGTCCTATGTTATTGGTTTAGACCGTGATATATCACTGTCTTAAGCCTCTGTCTCTGAGATACTTAATAATGAGTTAATCAACTCTCCTATATTTTGGGAAATAAAGTGTAGATTAGTATATCCTGTATGTATTTTGTATATATATTTTTTATTAATATAACATCAAAAAACTTTTTGTAAAAAATGATATTATAATGTCATTCAGTATATAATAGATACAAACATAGAATCTAATCTACACGGTGACTCCATATGGAACTTTGATAGACAATTTTGTTTTTCATAAAATATATATATATATATATATATATATATATATATATACAGATCTACATGGTTCTATATATGTATGTAAAAGTCTTTTTTCATTTTGCGCTCTTTGGACTTTTGGTCCATGCTGTCTCTCCCAAGAACCCTTATCCAATATTCATGAGTATCTTCTTTATTTTATCTCCATATATTTTTTCTTTCTTTTATTATTATTTTTATTTTGTTATTGAAGAATATATATCCCAACATGTCATTTTTCCACTTCATTTCATTCTTGACCACTGGAGGGCGATTTTTGCCATACTCTATATTAATCTTCTTTGTCTAGTTAAGTTTATACCTTTTGTCCACTGGGGGGCGACCCGCTTTCATTGTCATCACTATTCTCTATGCTTTCTATGTGCTGCTTAGATGGTAAGCAAGAAGTCACTTAGCTTTCTTTTTGTTTGCGCTGTGAGTGATGTCTGATCACATTACATACTTCAGCAACATCTACCCTTAGGAGCCGGCGCACATACACACACCCAGGTCTCCATTTTGCTTTCTGGCATAGCCCACAGACCTGTGAATGGCGCTCATTTATGATATCACTGGTTACCGCGATTTTCGCTGGCTTTTAGCGCATTTAAACGGCTTTTTCAGCCTCAGCTAGTGTGTACAGCATGTAGCTGTCTCCGGGGACATTTGTTTGTTTTAGACCAGTTGCGGCCATAGTAAGTACCCACTCTCTTTCTCTTTATTGATACCTCTTTGTATATTCTGACCGTATATCACAGTCTGCCTCAATCCATGATTATTTTACAGACTGCATGGCTACTTTTCCTGCTTGCCGGGCGTATATCTGATCGATTTTAGGGATATAACTGCCCTCATGCCTGGCTGCATTCTGTGCTGATAGCTCTGGTCTATCTACAATTGTCCCCACACAATACATCTTTGTATATTTAGTAAGTACATTGTCTTTTCCCCCTGTGAACTAAATATGTATTGACAGGATAGCTGTTTATTTTCATTTTGCCTTTCATTTTATTCTAGTTATTGGGGGCTCTACTGGCGTGTTGAGTCAAACGACTCCTCTGTATAGCCACCCCTCATTATAAGAAGCACCTTGAACTCTATTCTGGCACCATTGAGATATTAATTATATCATATGCCTTTTTATTTCTTATATTAGGCTTCCTACAAAATGAGACATATTTCTATTCCTATTCTTGACCCTGTGGTTATTTTTGTCTTGCTTTGTTTTTGCTTTTATAGATAAGAATGATTCTCATTTTTATATTGGATTTGTGCATGACTGCACTTTTTCTAAACAAGGGTTAACCAATACCCCGCCAGTCCCAAGGTATTTATGGGGTTATGATAGCTATAACCATTTGTCTCTTGAGCGCTTTTTGAATTTTGCTTTTTCCTTTCTCTTTATGCTTGTCTAATGAAATATAATGTTTTTATGCTCACACATGTATTATAATCATGTAATATGTTGTATTGCAGATAGTAAGTCCTGTTTTTTCTTGCTATCCTTGAGTCGTCCTGAAGAAGCCTTGCGACGAAACGCGTTGATGCAAAAGGGACCACATTTTCCATCTTGTGACATTTTTAAATTCTTTTCAATCATGTAGTTACTGTGTTTTTTATCTATTATAAATACATTTTTACTTTTTGTCTGTAGCGATACCTTCACTTAAGAAGGCCGCAAGTTTAGTTTGGGCCCTGAAAACAGCTCCGCCAACCCCCGGCAATGTACTCGACCCCCTACTGGCACAGTTAGTATTGGCAGCAATATACATTTTCTTATACTGTATGAGTAAACCCAGACACCAAGACAATAATGAAAAGAGGTATAAGATTTACTTAAGCTTTTGGTAAAAAAGGTTAACAGTGGTAACAGTTCACAGATAATAAATTGCAGAGCCCTGCAGCAATAACACACTATGCATTAGAATGAACAATAAAGGTGCGCCGCGTGGGCGACCATTAACTAGGCGTCCTGTGACGCAGTAATCAAATGAACTAACTAGCTGGCCAGGCCTGGCTCAGATATCTACAACTCAGTCTATAGGGGATGATGGTTTTCTTCACCGGCAGGTCTTTAAAGGTGGTGCACATTACCAGAATACCATTTGTAATCCAATGAGAGGGTAGAGATGAAATAAACACTTTGCTATGTAAACTCTGAGTTCAGCTCTGATAAGGTTCTCTAATGAGATTATCAGAAATAACTTGTGGGCCACGGCAGTCTATAGGCCCATCAGCAACAACAGTATATGGTCTGGGCATACACCCTCTCACCCATCCGGACGCGGTCCCAGTCCAGGGAACTTCCGCCGACTGTGTCACACACACACACAGTGTCTCCAGTGATCGGGTCCCCGATCCGGTCAAAGCTGTAGACAGCGAAGTCAGATGCCACCCAGGCTCGCAGTGGGGTGGAAGGCTCTTTGGTGCTGTGCAAGGTCTCAGGCTTCAGGCCTTGCACTCCGACACATCCGCACAGGAGGATCAGTCCCTGAAGTCTCGTGTCCCAAAGAGGCCGAGCCCAGCATCGCCTCCTCCTTTTATAACCCCTCCCATGAGTCTCTGGGGTGGAAATATGCCGAAAAGGATTCTGGGCAACATAGTCTCTCTCCTCTGCTTTCACTTCCAGTAAAGTATTTTCTCTACTTCCTCCCGACTCACCTCTCACCTGGAAAGTCCTGTCTCTCTCTCTTAAAGGGGAATACCCCGCTACACACTCCCCCCACTTGAACTCTTTGGTCCCCAAAGACATCTAACACTTTTAGATCTGCAAACGTTTTAGCTTCAATGCGGTCGCATAGGATTGACAGAGGAGCCTCCCACCAATCATCATGTGATGGGGAGCTGTCCTGTCCACAGGTCGCTTCAGTGGGGCCGACCTGTCTAACTGTGCCAGAGAGTGAGTGGGGGTTGCCCTCTACCAAATGTACAGTGGAGGGGTCTGGATTCTCTCCACTCTTCCTAGCAGTGATCACAGAATCTTCTGAGGTCTTCCCCATTTGTGGGTAGGTCAACTTTCTGGGAGGCCTTATGACTCTATGGGCCCTTTGTTCTCTTGGGGTTTCTGGCTCTGGCGCCACAGGCTCTTCTTCTGTAACAGGCTCAGGCAACACGGCAGGCTCTGTGACATCTGCTTCAGGAGCCGAGGAACACATAAAGTCTCTAGGGTCCTGTTCAGGGTAAACATCACGGGCATCTTCCCAGTAATCAACTGAAGGACTATACGGGATAAATTCAACGGCTTCTGCATTCAGTTGGGTATCTATAGTGTCTTCAGTAGTCGGAAGATCTATAGCAGAAGTCCCTTGATTTGGGGAAGACCACAGCCAGTCAAGCTCCCCCTCCTCATCTCCACTGAGTTCAGAAGCTTTTATATCTTCAGTCCGAGAGGTCTGGGACCGGGTGTTTGGCCTGGGGGTATCCAGAATAGAAACTGGTTCAGGAGAGTCACTCACTGAAGGTATCCTAACTGCTTCAGCAAGTGGGAGCAGGTGGTTTCGATGCCACGTCTTCAGTGGGCCTACCTTTCCTTCTGGCTTCAACTTGTAGACAGGTAGGCCCGGCAATTTCCTACAGATGACATAGGGTTCAGATCTCCATCTGTCTGCAAGTTTGTGTTTTCCAGGGACCCCCAGATTGTGTAGCAATACTCGGTCCCAGGGCTGTAGGTCTTGTACCCGGACCTTCAAGTCAAAGTTTCTCTTGTTTCGAGCTCCCCTTTGATCTGAGGCCGCTTGAGCTTGTTCATAGGCTACTTTTAGGCTGTGTCTGAGCCTGTCTACATATCCTTTGTGGGATGTGTCTGAGGAATGGTCCAAAGAGGTGCCAAAGGCCAAGTCTACAGGTAGTCTCGCTTCTCTCCCAAACATAAGTCGATATGGGGAGTAGCCCGTAGCATCACTAGTGGTGCAGTTGTAAGCATGTACTATGGCTGCTATGTGTTTGCTCCAATGTTGTTTCTTCTCACTTTCCAGAGTCCCCAACATGTTGAGCAAGGTTCGGTTAAACCTCTCCGGCTGAGCATCTCCCTGTGGGTGGTAAGGTGTAGTTTGAGTCTTCTTGATTCCCAACGAATCCAGGAGTTTCCGGATCAGCCGACTCTCAAAGTCCCTTCCTTGATCTGAATGGAGTCGCTGTGGCAGCCCATAATGGACAAAATACTTCTCCATGAGTACCTTGGCTACTGTGGAAGCCTTCTGGTCTTTGGTTGGGAAAGCTTGGGCATACCGGGTGAAATGATCGGTTATCACCAGAACATTTCCTAGTGCACTCAGATCGGGTTGGAGGCAGAGGAAATCAATGCACACCAGATCCATTGGGCCTTGACTCTGTAGATGGCCCATTGGGGCAGCTTGATGGGGTAAAGTCTTCCTCTGGATGCAGCGTGCACATGAATGACAGTACTCTTCTACTTCTGCCCTCATACAGGGCCAATAGAAACGACTTCTGACAAGTTGAAAGGTCCTTTCTGCCCCTAAGTGGCCATGATTGTCATGTAGGGCCACCAGAACAGTCTCTCTGTATTGGTTTCATAGAGCGGTTAGTGGTAGGAGTCTCCGGTGCCTTGAGTGGTGAGACTTCTTCTGTCTGGGGTTTCACCAGATGAGTCATCAACATCGTCATCATCTCCAGTATTTCTTTCTGGGTCTGGAACAGCTTCTCCAGTCCAGTCTGACTTGTGGGGAGGTGGTGAATAGGTGAAGACCATGATCCCTGTTCAGTGCTTGCTGCCAGTACACTGAGTTCCCGAGTGCCTGAAGGGACATCTATCTGCTGTACTTTGGCACTTGTGGTGCTAGGAGGTTGAAGTTTCCTCTGTTTTTGGTCCCTCTCAATCTCCATCTTATCTGCTTCATTCACTTTCTCAATGAGGACCTCATTGAGAGGTCTTCCAAATGCTGCTTCAGCTGTAGCTTCATATAGTCACTCCTCAATCCCGTAGTCACAGATCTCCGGAATTTCTTTTGGACTAGCTCGGCTCCAAAATGCTCCCCAGTTCCTTCATCCTTGGATGTGGACAACAGGCGGTCCTTGAGCTCAATGGCCCGGAATATGAAGTTCTGAGGAGTCTCTCTACTATCCTGGGTCATATTTATCAGTCGATGAAATAGCTCGGCGGCATCTTCCTCCTCATAATAGCTTTTCAGTATCCTCTTTAGCTGGTTCAGGGTCAATCCACTCTTCCTCTCTAACATGCCCCTGACACTTGAACCTGGGCTGATGGCATGGATTACAGCCTCTCTAATTTCAGATTCCTGATATCCTTTCTGTAGCCCCAACTCTATTTGGTGTAGGAGGCTGGTGTAGGACAGTTTGTCCTTCTGCCCTCTTTCTCCTATCTGGCCGTCAATGCGGAAATCCTTCCGGATGGTTTCTTCCTGCAGGTGGCCCTGAACTCGTTTCTTCGGTACCTTCCCAGGTTTGGGCGTTATCTGACCATCTTTCTGATCCTCAAAAGCGACACGTAACCCATTAATGCGTTCGGCTATCATACTGGAGGTCTCCTGAAACCTCTCTTGTATGTTACGGTACTGTCGTTTCAGATCAACCAGCTGTTGTTCTGCCTGCGATTTAACAGCAGCCCCTGCTTTCCTGTCCAAGGGTTCTAACTGCTTCTGACTGGGATGTGTCAGGTGGAACTCAGTCTTTTTCGGACAATTTTATACTGGCACCGTGGAAGTTTTCAGGGACATCCTGTCCCCACTCTATCAGTGCATAGGCGCAGTTGGTCCTTGGATCTGGTCTCACTGCGACCACGTAAGCCTTTCTATCCGGGGACAATGTTTGTACCACCTCTTTAATTCGTTTCTCTCCCCAGTCACTCCCTGGAAGTTCAATGGCCACGCTCGCTTCTGAGCGTGTCCCTTCTGCTTCGCACCATTTGACTACTTTGATGGGGTCCATGCTGGTACTTCTGGCATTCACCTGCTGTATCAGCATCCCGGACGAGCAACCCCACGTGTAGCGATACCTTCACTTAAGAAGGCCGCAAGTTTAGTTTGGGCCCTGAAAACAGCTCCGCCAACCCCCGGCAATGTACTCGACCCCCTACTGGCACAGTTAGTATTGGCAGCAATATATATTTTCTTATACTGTATGAGTAAACCCAGACACCAAGACAATAATGAAAAGAGGTATAAGATTTTCTTAAGCTTTTGGTAAAAAAGGTTAACAGTGGTAACAGTTCACAGATAATAAATTGCAGAGCCCTGCAGCAATAACACACTATGCATTAGAATGAACAATAAAGGTGTGCTGCGTGGGCGACCGTTAACTAGGCATCCTGTGACGCAGTAACCAAATGAACTAACTAGCTGGCCAGGCCTGGCTCAGATATCTACAACTCAGTCTATAGGGGATGATGGTTTTCTTCACCGGCAGGTCTTTAAAGGTGGTGCACATTAACAGAATACCATTTGTAATCCAATGAGAGGGTAGAGATGAAATAAACACTTTGCTATGTAAACTCTGAGTTCAGCTCTGATAAGGTTCTCTAATGAGATTATCAGAAATAACTTGTGGGCCACGGCAGTCTATAGGCCCATCAGCAACAACAGTATATGGTCTGGGCATACACCCTCTCACCCATCCGGATGCGGTCCCAGTCCAGGGAACTTCCACTGACTGTGTCACACACACAGTGTCTCCAGTGATCGGGTCCCCGATCCGGTCAAAGCTGTAGACAGCAAAGTCAGATGCCACCCAGGCTCGCAGTGGGGTGGAAGGCTCTTTGGTGCTGCGCAAGGTCTCAGGCTTCAGGCCTTGCACTCTGACACATCCGCACAGGAGGATCAGTCCCTGAAGTCTCGTGTCCCAAAGAGGCCGAGCCCAGCCTCGCCTCCTCCTTTTATAACCCCTCCCATGGGTCTCTGGGGTGGAAATATGCCGAAAAGGATTCTGGGCAACGTAGTCTCTCTCCTCTGCTTTCACTTCCAGTAAAGTCTTTTCTGTACTTCCTCCCAACTCACCTCTCACCCGGAAAGTCCTGTCTCTCTCTCTCTTAAAGGGGAATACCCCACTACATGTCTATCTACTGTGTCATTGCCTTTAAAGTCCGGCCTCTCTGGGTATTTCTCCTCCTTGAGTTTTCCCTATTTTTTCATTCAGTACTATTGCGGATGTGGCATTGTGAGTGCTTCCCTTCCCTTCATCAATATTCGCTGCTATAGGCTCTAGCCACAGATCTTTTTTAGACCTAGCAACGCCCCTGTTTGTAGGTTTCCTTTTTGTCTCTTCGGGTCTGGAATGAATTTTAAGGGAAACCCCCCAAGCCAAAAAAACTGCATGGTAGTCCCTCCCAAAATCCATACCAGACCCTTATCCGAGCACACAGCCCAGCAGGTCAGGAAAGGGGGTGGGGACGAGCGAGTGCCCCCCTCCTGAACCTTACCAGGCTGCATGCCCTCAACATGGGGGTGGTTGCTTTGGTGCAGGGGGGCCCTGCGCCCCCACCCCAAAGCACCTTGTCCCCATGTTGATGAGGACAAGGGCCTCTTCCTGACAACCCTGGCCGTTGGTGTCGGGGTCTGCTGGCGAGGGGCTTATCATAATATGGAAGCCCCCAGATCCCGGCTCCCCACCCTATGTGAACCTAAAAAATGCTGGGTGTGTGGTGTGCTACTACTTATATTCCTGTCCAATTCCTCCTGGGACATGATGGGAGGTGATGTCATAAGGGGCGTGCCTCTGGTGACCCCGCCCCATGCCAATATAAGTAGTGGCACACCGCGCACCCAGCATGAGAGCGGGAGAGAGCGTTGCCTCAACATCGGAAGAAGAATAGAGGGAGAAGACAGCGGAGAAGACCCAGCAAAAGAGCAAAAAGACATCGGAGAAGACTCGGCAGAGGCAGAAAACAGCGGACAGAGGGAGAAGAACCGGAGAGGGCTAGAAAACATAAGCAGAGAGAGGAGAAGACGCAGAGCAGGGAGAAGAACCGGCAGAGGCAGAAAAGCTGGAGAGGGGAGAAGACGGAAGAGACGCCGGAGCTGCCTTAATAAATGACTTTAAAAACCAGTGTACTGCGTTTTATTTTTGACACTTTTTTTAGGTGAATGGGTAGGGGTAGCCCATACTCATTCACATAGGGTGGGGGGGCTGGGATCTGGGGGCCCCCTTGTTGAAGGGGGCTTCCAGATTCCGATAAGCCGCCCGCCCGCAGACCCCGTCAACCAACGGCCAGGGTTGTCGGGAAGAGGTCCTTGTCCTCATCAACGTGGGGCGCAAGTGACCCTGTTGTACCGGGACTTTTATGACAAGCATTTAAGTCACCTACCCATCCAGAACATTGAAGAGTTGGAGATATGGGGAATTGGGACAGAGAGTTTCCCTTATGATGGCTATCTGCCTATAAAACTGACTTTTGACCCGTCCATAGCCAGAAAAGCTGAAGTGTTCGACACCTTAGCTGTGGTGTGCCCCCGACCGCCTGGAGCTAACAAGAGTTCCCTGATAATAGGGACAAACACGGATCTGGTCCGAAGACTTCTGGCCCCTCTGACAAGAAGGAAAGACCCCACAGTCACTGAGATCCACCCAATGTTGAAGACAGCCTACCAACGGCTGATCTTGGAACAGAAGGCCCCGGAAGAGGGGGTAGGGAAGGTCTGGAGGCTGGGAAGAAGGGGAATAGTGCTGCAGCCCGGTGAAGTAACCTGCTTGAAAGCCACAGTGAAACTCACTTGGGAGCAGCCTGGCCCTTTTGTCATGTTGGAACCCGACCCAAGGGAAGAACATTCGGGCCTAGAAGTAGTCCCAGAAGTGGTCCCAGTGAGGGCCCTGAAGAAGGCTCATTGTAAAGTGCCTGTGAGCGTCAGAAATACCACGGATGGTCCCATGGAAATCCCAGCTAGGCTGTTACTGGGTCGGGTGAGCCCAGCTACCCCAGTTGCTTCGCCAGATGTGGAGAAGACAGATGGAGAAAGTACTGTGTGGGAGAAACTTTCCATGGGGAATCCAAATCTGCCCAGGGCTTGGAAAGAGAGAGCCAAGGCCCAGTTGACCAGGTGGGAAAGGATCTTTTCCCAAGATGAATTCGATGTGGGGTGTGCTAGGAGTGCCACCCACCGGATCCGCCTCCAGGAAGACAAACCCTTCAGGGAAAGGGTTAGGCGGGTTCTGTTAGCAGACCTCAAAGACTTGAGGGAGCAGCTCGCCGAGCTCAAGCGAACAGGGGTGATTCGAGAATCTAGAAGTCCCTATGCCTCCCCTATAGTGGTGGTCCGGAAGAAGAATGGGTCACTGAGGCTGTGCATAGACTATAGGACCCTCAACAGGAGAACCATACCGGATCAATATACCACTCCAAGGATAGAGGATGCCCTACAGAGCTTGTCTGGAGCCAAGTGGTTCAGTGTTATGGACCTCAAGAGCGGGTACTATCAGATCCCGATGCATACAGAAGACAAAGAGAAGACGGCTTTCATAACCCCGGTGGGGTTCTTTGAATTCAACCGAATGCCTCAAGGTCTGTCTGGAGCTCCAGCCACCTTCCAACGCCTCATGGAGAAGACTGTGGGAGATATGAACCTCATCGAAGTCCTCGTATACTTGGTTGACATCATTGTCTTCGGAAGAACCTTGGAAGAGCATGAGGAGAGACTGGAGAAAGTTTTGAAGAGACTGAGTGAGGAAGGACTCAAGCTCTCACCTGAAAAGTGCCAATTCTATCAGTTATCAGTCAACTATCTGGGACATATAGTGTCTGAAGATGGGGTAGCCACAGACCCTGAAAAATTGGAGACAGTCACCTCCTGGCCCAGACCCACCACTGTGACAGAGCTCAGATCCTTTCTGGGGTTCTGTTCCTATTACAGGAGGTTTGTGGAGGGGTTTGCTCGGATAGCCAGGCCTCTGAATGAGCTGCTAAAGACGGAGGGGGAAGAGGATGACACAGGCCCCAGAAAGCCAGGGGAGTCAGTCAAGGACCAGTGGAACGAAAAGTGTGAGAATGCCTTTCAGATGTTGAAGAAGACATTAACCACTGCCCCTGTCCTGGCCTACGCAGATCCTAAGAAGCCTTATGAACTTCATGTAGATGCCAGTCATAATGGTTTGGGGGGAGTGCTGTACCAGGAGCATGAAGAGCAACTGAGGCCTGTTGCGTATGTGAGCAGAAGTCTGACTCCCTCCGAAAAGAAATACCGCACCCATAAGTTGGAGTTCCTGGTCCTTAAGTGGACGGTAGTTGACAAACTTAGAGACTATTTATATGGGGCGGAATTCACAGTGAAAACCGATAACAACCCCCTCACCTATCTCTTCACCACAGCAAAGTTGGATGCCACAGGACATAGGTGGCTGGCGGCGCTGTCTGCCTTCGACTTCGGCCTGAAGTACAGACCTGGGGCTGGAAACCGAGATGCAGACGCTTTGTCTAGAAGATCTCACGTCCCCACTTGCAGTATAGAAGACTGGGCCCAAGTGGCCCCCGACGGGGTGCGGGCCCTCTGTCAAGGGGCTGAACTCCAAGCCAGTGGCGGCTCAAGAGCAGAAGAAATAGGGGTTACCATAGTAGGAGTTCCCAAGCAGTACTGTGGAGTAACCCAACTGGGGGAAGATAACTTGCCAAAACTGTCTAAGAAGGAGCTGAGATCCGACCAATTGGAAGACCCTATGGGGAGATTGGTCCTAGAGGCCCTGGTGAATCAGGACCCGAATAGACTCTTACGCCACCCTTCAAAGGAAGCTCGCCTGTTGAGGAAAGAGTGGGACAAGTTACAGGTGCATCAGGGAGTGGTCTACCGAAGGGGCCCCTCTGATGACCTAGAAGACAAATGGCAGTTGTTCTTGCCTGAGAAGCACCGAGAGACAGTCCTGGTTGCTCTGCACGACAACCATGGTCACCTAGGGGCGGAAAGGACTTTCCAACTCGTTAGGGACCGTTTCTATTGGCCCTGCATGAGGGCTGAAGTTGAAGAATACTGCCACTCATGTGCACGATGCATCCAGAGAAAGACTTTACCTCATCAAGCTGCCCCAATGGGCCATCTGCAAAGTCAAAGCCCACTCGATCTGGTATGCATTGATTTTCTCTGCCTCGAACCCGACCTGAGTGGACTAGGAAATGTTCTGGTAGTAACCGACCATTTCACCCGGTATGCCCAGGCCTTTCCAACCAAGGACCAGAAGGCTTACACCGTGGCCAAAGTGCTGATGGAGAAATACTTCGTACATTATGAGCTACCACAATGGCTCCATTTAGATCAGGGAAGGGATTTTGAAAGTCGATTGATCCGGAAACTCCTGGATTCTTTGGGGATCAAGAAGACAAGAACTACCCCCTATCATCCACAAGGTGATGCTCAGCCGGAGAGGTTCAACCGAACCCTGCTCAACATGCTGGGGACCCTAAGTAGTGAAAAGAAGCAGCATTGGAGCAACCACATAGCGGCAGTTGTGCATGCATACAACAGCACCACCAGTGATGCTACAGGGTACTCACCCTATCGACTTATGTTCGGGAGAGAAGCAAGATTACCCGTAGATCTGGCCTTTGGCACTTCAATACACCATTGTTCTGCTGCTTCCCACAAGGGATATGTCGATAGGCTCAGACGCAATTTGAAATTGGCCTATGAACAGGCCCAGGCGGCCTCAGAGCAAAGGGGGGCCCGCAACAAGAAAAATTTTGACTTAAAAGTTAGGATCCAGGATCTACAACCTGGAGACAGAGTGTTGTTGCGGAATTTGGGGATCCCTGGAAAACACAAGCTTGCAGACAGATGGAGACCTGAACCTTATGTTGTTTGCAAAAGACTGCCGGCCTACCCGTTTACAGACTTAAACCAGAAGGGAAGGTGGGGCCCTTGAAGACCTGGCATCGGAACCACCTACTCCCACTAGCGGAGGCAGTTCGGATACCCCCTGTGACAGATTCCCCTGAGCCAACTTCCATCCTGGATACTCCCAGACCAAACACTCGGTCCCAGACCCCTCAGATTGGGGATACAGAGACCTCGGAGATGAGTGAAGATGACTGAGAAGAACTTGACTGGCTTTGGCCTTCACAGGCCCCAGGAACCTCTGCTATTGATCTTCCACCTGAAGAAGACACCATAGATCAGACGCTGAATGCAGAAGCTACTGAGTTCATTCCATCCAGTCCTTGGTCGGATTCTTGGGAGAGTGCTTGTGACTTACCCTCAGAAGAAGATCCAAGGGAGTCCCTGTACCTCCCTGCCCCGGAGTCCAGTGCTCCCGAACCAGAAGTAATTCCTGAGTTGGTTCCAGAGGAGGAACCTGTTCTAACAGAGAGCCCAAGAGGACAGAGGAAGCGAAGAGCCATAAAGCCTCCTAGAAGATTAACTTACCCACAGATGGGGAGAAGTGCGGAAGACACTGTGGTTACTGCCAGAAGGAGTATGGAACAGCCTGACCCTCCCACTGTTCATTTAGTGGGGGGCAACCCCAGCTCACTCTCTGGCACAGTTAGGCAGGACACTAATGATAGTGTAACCTGTGGGCAAGGGAGTTCACCGCCTCGGTTTTGGTGGGAATTTCCTCTGCCAACATCATACGAAAGTTTGATTGATGTTGTACGTTCTGTGATTTAAGTTTATGTTATCTTTGGGGACCAAAGAGTTTAATTGCGGGGAGTGTGTAGCGGGGTCTCCTTTAAGGCCCCGGGATTACGTTACCCAGAACCCTGTTCGGCACCCAGAGTGCAGTTAGCCATCGCAGAGACTCATGGGAGGGGTTATTTAAGGAGGAGGCGAGGCGGAGCTCGGCCTCTTTGGACACCGCGCTGCAAGCAAGAGTTTCTTCCTGTGCGGATCTGCTGCAGTGCAAGGCCTGAAGCCTGTGCCTTGCACAACTTCCAAAGAGCCTTCCACCCCACTGCAGAGCCTGGGTGGCATCTGACTCGTCGAGTGAGGACATCAGTTGGATCGGGGACCCGATCGTTGCAGACGCTGTGTGTGGATACACAGCAGGGTGGACGTTCCGGATTGGGATCGCGTCCGGAGTGGTGAGCGGGCACCTGCCCAGACCAATAGACTTTGCCGTGTTCAGGCCTATAGACTGCATAGGTCCACAGTTTCGTTTATCTGCTGTCCCCCCGGGGGGACCGGTAGCAGGACAGAGTTGAAGTGTCCCCCCCCCCAGTATAGTGTTCCAAGTTATTGCCTGGTTGTGGATTACAAAGTACTATTCATCAAGTGCACCACCGAAAGCTGGCATGCGAAGAAATCCCTATAGGAGGTGACTGAGATTTACTCCATGTCAGGCCTGACCGGGGTGGGAAGTTAAGATATTGTTTAGTGCGCCATAGGGTGCGCATACTATAATAGCTACACGTGGTGAAGTACCGTGCAGCACCATTATTGTATGATGTATTGATTTCTGCAGGGCTCTGCTAGCCAATTACATGTGTTGTGTTCTGCCTATGCTACCTTTAATATAAGAGTAAACTGTTATATTTAATCTCTTGCCTCAGTGTGTTGTCTTACTGCTAAGAGATTATTCCTTGTAATACTATTTGAATGTGATACAAATATAACCCTAGACTAGCTGTGCCAGAGTGGGTCGAGCAGATTGCTGGGGGTTGGTGGTGCTGTACACAGGGCCCGAAAACAAAATCCAGCGGCTCTCTTAACTGGGGGTAGCGCTACATATTTATAAGGAGCATAGGCTGCATGGGAACAGGCACTTCTATCAGCTCCCCAGTTTTCCTTTATTACTACTAGGGCAAACCTGCCTCATAGCAGGTTGCCAAAGAACTCTGTTCAGAGCCGTTCCATCCTGCATCTACACCAAGACAGGAAGACGCAGGATGAAAATTTAAGGCATGTGATGAACAGCGCTCCCTGTGCACCCATTGGCTAAGATGGCAGCAGGAGGCGGTGCAGCCTGTAAGCCTGAGTCCCATCCTGCTAGTTTACTATGTGGGCGGGCAAGGAGGATACATAGTTGGATACAGGATGATTTGTTATTGAAGGGGGATAGTGACAACCCTCACATTCATGCTCCCTGCCGGACTCCTTTTCCGACTCTATGGGACCCTGGCCTGGTAAAGCAGGTACCCCCTTACTCCTGCACCAGAGAAGACAGCTGGCCTGAGGGGAGGAGGACACTTCCGGTATCGGCTTCAGGTATCGGAGAATTTTCACAAGTAACGATACTCGCTAAAATGCCTAGTATCGGCACCGATACCAATGCCAGTATCGGTGCCACCCTAGTAAAATAATTTTTAATTTAATGCATTCTCAGCATTAAGGTAGAAAACCTTTCCGTGTGAAAGCAGCCACTTGCTATGGGGGCACTCAGAGGAACACCGGATTTCAATACATTTAATGACCTGGGATATATAGGTGACTTAGGACTGTGTCTTATTTGTAATTAGCCCAAAGGAAACTTAAATGACATACAAAAGAATAGAGAAAAAAAGATGTGAAGGCAGAGCGCAAAGTGAATCCATATTTTAGAAGTGAGGCAGGGTAGCAGTTATGCTTGAGCCCCCTAACCATGGACTCTTTCACATATATATTGATGCTGATGATTTAAAGGCTGCTGTTCACCTTCCCTCAACATTACAGTGAAGCAAAAATTGATGTATAAACATGTTTCACTAGAAAACAATACATACAGTCAGTTTATCACTGTTGAAATATCCACAGACATATACTGTACAGTAATCAACTTTGCCAAATTCCACTTTTCAGGCAATGACGACTCCTAAACTTGCCATAATTTTGTGGCTGAACCTTCCTAGGGGAAGAAGCAAAGTTAAACGCATAGACTACCATTTGTAAAAATGAAGTAAATGCACCCACATAATAAAACAAAAAGTGTGCATTTAGTACATTTTTGCATTGAAGCATATAGAGCATTGCAACTATGATCAGTGCATTGCACATACAATTCACAGGCTCTTGCATTGTTGACATCCCAGGTCAATATGGAGGTACAGACCTACTAATATTGGGTTGGAGGAAATAAACAATAAATTACCTATGCAGGCGTGATCTACTCATCCCTCTACTGCAATGGCAGATGGCAAGCTATCTGATAACGTCCGTCCAATGGATGAAACATGTAGAGGTGGAACTTCCGGTTGCTTATGTCACATCCGGGGACGTTATTTCCCTAGCATGGAAAACACATTGGCTCTGGTCTACAGAGCAGCAGGCATTCCAGAACTTAGTTGTGCTGGAGATACTGGGTGCCAGATGGGGCACCACTAAATATAAGTAAAACTGCACATTATTATATGCTTTTTAATACATCTTTTGCACAATGATATGCCCTCTTGTCTGATCTGTACATTTAAAAAAATAACATATAGAGCTGGGGCCCAGTTCCTGGAGTGGTGAAGTTTCGGAACCTTTCTTAACCTCTTCCTGCCCACACTATAGCTGAAAGACAGGCGGCGCAATCTGTGATCAGTGATCATAGATCGGGGTAAAGGGCTGATCACAACGGTCCATTACCACATGATCAGCTGTGTCCAATGACAGCTGCTTACTGAAGTAAACACAAGCCGGAGAGTAAAAGAGAGCCAATAACCGGCTTGTGTTAAAAGGACATCGGCAATGATAATCAGGGCACTGATTATCAGTGTCCTAATTATCAGTGTCACCTATCAGTGATGCATATCAGTGCAGCCTACCAGTGCCTATCAGTGTCCATCAGTGCTGCCTATCAGTTCCCATCAGTGCCACCTATCAGTGTCCATCAGTGCTCCCTATCAGTGCCACCTATCAGTGCCCATTATTGCCGCCTATCAGTGCCCACCAGTGCCGCCTCATCAGTGCTACCTCTAGGGATGAGCCGAACACCCCCGTTCGGTTCGCACCAGAACCTGCGAACAGACCTAAAGTTTGCGCAAACTTTAGAACCCTATTAAATACAATGGACTCGAACGTTCTAAATCAAAAGTGCTAATTATCAAGGCTAATATGCAAGTTATTGTCCTAAAAAGGGTTTGGGGACCCGGGTAAATTTCGTACCTGGGGGGGTGTATAGTATGCCTGTAAAGCAGCGCTTGTTTTCCGTGCTTAGAACTTTCCCTGCACAAAGTGTAATTTCTGTAGGAAAAAATACATTTAAAGGCACTCGCGGCTATAATGAATTGTCGGCTCCCAGCAATACAGAGAAAAGTCATTGATTAAAAAATAAATAAATGCGTGGGGGTCCCCCCAAATTCCATTACCAGGCCCTTCAGGTCTGGTATGAATATTAAGGGGAACCCTGCGTCAAATAAAAAAAAATGACGTGGGGTTCCCCCCAAATATCCATACCACACCCTTCAGGTCTGGTATGGATTTAAGGGGAACTCCACGCCAAATAAAAAAAAAATGGCGTGGAGTTCCCCCCAAAAATCCATACCAGACCCTTTATCTGACCACGCAACCTGGCAGGCCACAGGAAAAGAGGGGGGGACGAGAGAGCAGCCCCCCCTCCTGAACCATACCAGGCCACATGCCCTCAACATGGGGAGGATGCTTTGGGGGTCTGTGACCCCTCAAAGCACCATGTCCCCATGTTGATGGGGACAAGGGCCTCATCCCCACAACCCTTGACCAGTGGTTGTGGGGTCTGCAGGTGGGGGGCTTATCGGAATCTGGAAGACCCCTTTAACAAAGGGGACCCCCAGATCCCGCCCCCCCCCTATGTGAATTGGTAAGGGGTATATTGTACCCCTACCATTTCACAAAGAAAGTGTAAAAACTTGTAAAAAAACACACAGACACAGTTGGGAAAGTCCTTTATTAAAAAAAAAACAATAAAAAAAAAACCCATTCCAGCGATGTAATGCAGTGTCCCGCGGTGATCCGATGTCCAGCGCTGCAGTCTCCACTCCACACGAAATGTCATTGGCTAAGCGGACCTGATGGGGAACTTCCTCCGCAGTGTAATAAATGAATAGACCCCGCCCCTTCTCAAGTTCCCCATCAGGTCCACTCAGCCAATGACGTAGGGGGCGGGGTCACCTTCACTGGGTGTAAGGCTGAGCGGACCTGATGGGGAATGTGAGAAGGGGCGGGTCTATTCATTTATTACACTGCGGAGGAAGTTCCCCCTAAGGTCCGCTCAGCCAATGACGTTTTGTGTGGAGTGGAGACTGCAGCGCTGAACATCAAATCACAGCGGGACACTGGATTACATCGCTGGAATGGTTTTTTTTTTTTTTATTGTTTTTTTTTTAATAAAGGACTTTCCCAACTGTGTCTGTGTTTTTTTACATTTTTTTACACTTTCTTTGTGAAATGGTAGGGGTACAATGTACCCCTTACCAATTCACATAGGGGGGGCCGGGATCTGGGGGTCCCCTTTGTTAAAGGGGTCTTCCAGATTCCGATAAGCACCCTGCCCGCAGACCCCCACAAACACTGGGCAAGGGTTGTGGGGATGAGGCCCTTGTCCCCATCAACATGGGGACATGGTGCTTTGAGGGGTCACATACCCCCAAAGCATCCTCCCCATGTTGAGGGCATGTGGCCTGGTACAGTTCAGGAGGGGAGGGCGCCCTCTCGTCCCCCCTCTTTTCCTGCGGCCTTGGATAAAGGGTCTGGTATGGATGTTTGGGGGGAACTCCACACCACTTTTTTTTTTTTTTTGGGGTGGAGTTCCCCTTAAAATCCATACCAGACCTGAAGGGTCTGGTATGGATATTTGGGGGGAACCCCACATCATTTTTTTTTATTTGATGCAGGGTTCCCCTTAATATCCATACCAGACCTGATGGGCCTGGTAATGGAATTTGGGGGGACCCCCACGCATTTATTTATTTTTTTAATCAATGACTTTTCTCTGTATTGCCGGGAGCCGACAATTCATTATAGTGCTTTTAAATTACCGTAGTTTTTTTCCTTCAAATTTAAAGGAATATTTCACTTTTATTGTTTCACTTTAAGCATTATTAAAATCACTGCTCCCAAAAAAACTGCAGTTTTTAAAACTTTTTTTTGCATTGATACATGTCCCCTGGGGCAGGACCCGGGTCCCCAAACACTTTTTATGACAAAAACTTGCATATAAGCCTTTAAAATTAGCACTTTCGATTTCTCCCATAGACTTTTACAGGGTGTTTCGCGGCTTTTCGAATTTGCCGCGAACACCCCAAATTGTTCGCTGTTCGGCGAACGGGCGAACAGGCAATGTTCGAGTCGAACATGAGTTTGACTCGAACTTGAAGCTCATCCCTAGCTGCCTCATCAGTGCCCATCAGTGCCACCTATCAGTGCCCATCAGTGCCACCTCATCAGTGCAGTCTATAAGCGCACATCAGTGAAGGAGAAAAATTATCTGTTTGCAAAATTTATTCCAAAATCCAGTGGTGATTAAATTCATTCAAAGTGTGACAGCGCTGAAAGATGAAAATTGGCCTGGTCACAAAGGGGATAAAAGTGCCCAGTAGGCAAGTGGTTTACACAAGGCAAAAATGAATCCACTTAACACCAAGGGTTGATCTGCATCTAGTGAGTAAGCACTTTTGTGGAGACAACCAGGACTACCACACTTGTGTGGAGGTTGGAGTGAAGCAGCACATCATTTCGTTTGTGGAGCACAGACACTTCACTCGGAGCACTTATAATTGATTCATTGCACTTAACAGAGATTTAAGCTCTTTACTGGACATTGTGGTTTATTAATTACATGTCCTCAAAGGGAACTCATGGATTATAAAACCTATGGTTTATGGAATATTTGAGGTGGAGTTATGAGTTGTATATAACTTTGCCACTTTTTGTGTGTGTGTGTGTGTGTGTGTGTATATAACATAAGCACATTTTTTTTTTTTTTTTGCATTAACCTGATATTTGTGCTGCTTATCATTCCTTCAGTAATACAGAGTGTCATAATTTTAATAGACACTGCACTGCTGAGACTCTGAGGACTAGCAATTAGTGATGGACGAACATCTAAAGGGACAGTCCGCTAACGCGAACGCGCGCAAATGTTCGCGAACCGCAGGTTCGCGGCGGGTCCCATTCATTTTAATGGCAGGCGAACATGAAAAACCTCCAGGTCATATTTGCAGCCACAAAATACTTACTAGCTGTGCACACATAGTCCCACAACATGGACACTGACATACTAGAAATATTAAGCGAATCTGCGATCGACAAGCATTCTTTTTTTATCTGCGAAATTTTGTCAATTCAGGAGCGCATGAAGGCCATGGAGGAGAGGCAAGGCCAGGCTATGAAGAGGGTGCAGGAGATGATCCTGCTATTGGAAAAGTTGCCATAAATGTTTTATTTTTTTATTTTTATAAGTTATATAAATCGTTTATACAGTTATACCGTGTATTTAGTTTTTTGTAATATTGCTCGGTTTTAGTGTAATAGTTCGGCCTAAATCAGCCAGAACTGACAGCAGCCGGTAAATAAATGTCAAATACATATAGGGTCCATTCACACGTCTGTAAAATGGGTCCGCATCCGTTCCACAATTTAGCGGAACGTTTACAGACCCATTGATTTTCAATTCTAGTCTGAAAAATTAGGCATCCACAGCCTGGATAAAGAAGTAAGCGTCGGCCAGTACAGACCCCAAAAATTAGCCAACAGGCGTTCACCTGACAGCAAAGAACTTTGTATTCTGTGACTGGAGGTACATTAGCCATTCACAGGATAAATGAGTTTCCGCCATTACAGGCCCCAAAAATTAGGCATTCAATGGACATAAAAGGCCTTTTATGCTGCTGTAATTACCTAAGACAGGGACCATGAATTGTTATGGGTGGTGGCGGATATTTGTAGCCTGTCATGAGGAATTTGAATCAAACATGGTCTACTGGTCACATGTGTTGAATTCCTCCGAGATCCATGCCTTATTCATTTTTAGAAATGTGAGGTAGTCAACATTGTCGTGAGCTAGGCGAGTGCGCTTATCGGTCAAGATCCCCCCTGCTGCGCTGAACGTCCTTTCGGACAGGACACTGGACAAGGGGCAAGCCAACAGTTCCATTGCAAATTGTACAAGCTCTGGCCAGAGGTCAAGCCTGCCCACCCAGTAGTCCAGGGGTTCATCACTTCTCAGAGCGTCCACATCGGGCGTTAACCCGATGTAGTCGGACACCTGTCCATCTAGGCGTTCCCTGATGCTGGATCCGGATGACAGCTGTCGATGGGTCGGCTGAAAGAATGATCTCATATCAGAAGTGACCAACACATCTTCAAACCGCCCTCTTCTTGCAGGTGCTGTTGGATTGGTACCCGCAACTGTTTCTCTGTGAGTGGAAATTCCTCTGCCAGCGCACGCAAAAGCAGAATGCAGCATTTCTCTAAGCAAGGCCTGGAAGTGCTCCATTCTGACAGCCCTCTGTGATGGTGGTAACATTTCCGTCATTTTTTGTTTGTACCGGGGGTCTAAGTACATTGCCACCCAGTACTGGTCCTTGCCCTTTATGCTTTTTATACCAGGGTCCCTCTTAAAACACTGGAACATGAAGGCCCCCATTTGCACTAAACTGGAAGTGGTGTGGTGGCCTGGCTCCTGCTCATCATCCAGGATAATGTCGTCGTCGTTCTCCTCCCCCCATCCACGGACAACAACAGGGATCCCAGAAAGGTTTAAAGCATGCTCTTCTTGCTCCTCCTCATCTGCCCCGGCACCATCCTCCTCTGACTCTTCAGACTCCTGTTGTTGACTTGTCTCAGATGGAGTAGTCCCCCCTGGGAATTCATCCAGCATTGCGACTTCCTCATCTTCCTGCTCCTGCTCCTCGATGGCTTGATCAATGACACGACGCAATGCATGCTCCATAAAGAAGGCGTAAGGTACGATGTCATTGATGGCGCCGTGGCTGCGACTGACCAAGTTGGTGATCTCATCAAATGGCCGCAGAAGCCTGCATGCGTCTCGCATGAGCAGCCACTGGCGCGGTGAAAAAAAAACAAGCTCCCCAGAACCTGTCCTGCCGCAGAGTTCGTACAGGTAGTCATTAACTGCACGTTTCTGCTGGAGAAGCCTATCAAGCATATACAAGGTCGAGTTCCACCGCGTCGGGCAGTCACAAATAAGACGTCTGACGGGCAGATTGTGTCGCCGCTGAATGTCAGCAAGGCGAGCCATGGCCGTGTAAGATCTTCTGAAATGGGCCGAGATTTTCCTTGCCTGCCGCAAGAAGGCAGGCAAGGACGGTAGCAGCGGAAAAGGAGGAGTCAGCCGAGGAGGAGAGGGAGGATAGAGTAGGAGGAGAAGAAGAAGAGGCAGGCCTGCATGCAATCCGTGGCGGTAAAACCAAATCTACACGGGTACCACAGGTTACATGCTTGACGGCCGTCAGAAGGTTCACCCAGTGGGCAGTAAAAGTTATATACCTTCCCTGCCTGTGTTTGCTAGACCACGTGTCTGTGGTCAGATGTATCTTGGCACCGACACTGTGTGCCAGAGATACATTCACTTGCCGCTGAACATGGCCATATAGCTCTGGGATGCCCTTCTGCGAGAAATATTTCCTTCCTGGGACCTTCCATTGTGGTGTTCCAATGGCAACCAATTTTCAAAAGGCCTCTGAGTCCACCAGTTTATATGGCAGTAGTTGGCGGGCTATCAGTTCCGACAAGCCAGCGGTCAATCGTTGGGCAAGAGGGTTATCCAGCGTCATCATTTTTTTACGCTCGAACATTTGGCCCATGGAAGCCTGCCTTTTTCCAGAAAAACATGAGGACGGCATGATGGAAGGTGGAGTGGAGGACAATTGTGAGGAGAGAGGAGAAGGAAAATTAGAAGAGGCTGGACGGTGAGAGCCTGGAGTGTGGCTTTGTGGGTTCTGACGGCGTTGCTCCCACTGGGCTCGGTGATGGGAGTTCATGTGCCTTCTTAAGGCGGTCGTCCCTAGGTTAGTGTTCGGCTTACCGCGACTTATGCGTTGACTGCAAAGGGTGCAGATGGCAACACTATTGTCAGCAGCGGACACGTTAAAAAAAGCCCACACTGCGGAGCCATTTGCCGGCGTCCTGGGAGCGCCAGATGTGACCGTACATGGTTGATGGCTCACTCCTGATACATTAGCAGTCTGGTTTATCCCTCCTGTGCAATGTAAGTTCGGCCTGCTTCTCCTCCCTATCTGCTGGTCCATCTCTCCCCCTGATCTCCCCTCCTCTTCCTCTCTTGTGGGCACCCACGTGACGTCCATTGACACGTCATCATCGACGTCACCTTCCCCACCACTAACATTAGAGATCTCAGAGTAGGCAGCAACAGCGGGGGACAAACCTCCTTGGGCTGATCTGGGTACTGTCGTCAGACTGCTGAGTGGCGGTTGCTGCTATCTCCTCTTCCTGATCCAATGCCAAGAATGGCTGCGCATCGGAAATGTCTTGTGATGGATCGGAAAATAATTCCTGTGACTCAAGCGGAGGGTATGTGGTGGTGTTGGTGGTAGTGTCTTTGGGAGTGCATACAGCAGAGAGTGAAGAGGGTGCAGATAGAGAGGATGAAGAGGGTGCAGAAGAGGAAGGCTGGGTGAGCCACTCAACCAAGTCTGGTGCGTCCTTTGATGTAATCGAATGCACCTTCTGCAACTTCCCACTTTGGCTCCGGCCTGGTGCTCCTGCCCTACCCCTACAGCCCCTGCGGAAGGGCCTGCCTCTTCCTCTGCCTGTCATTTTTTAAATGACCCTGTGACAAAAGTCTCTAGAGAAGCGCAGTATATGTGGAAGAAGGTACCGTATTTATCGCCGTTTAACACGCACAGGCGTATAACACGCACCCTAACTTTAAGAGGGACGTTTCAGGGAAAAAACTTTCCACAGCCCCCTGCGTATAACAGGCAGGCACAGTTTATCCTTTATTTTCAGGGTAAAAAAGAGAGTATTATACGCCAATAAATACAGTATATAACACCCCGCTTCAATCTGTCATTTTGGGGGGCCATTGGTCTATCACACCAGTTATAATACTTATTTCTAATTGCGTTTGTCACTCTTTGTAGTTTTAGTATCGCTGCAGAACCGCTCAGCAGTCACAATGCTGCATAATACAAATCCACTATAATATGCTTTCTATATTAGAAAGTATATTATAAGTGTATTACACCCCTATATACTGCACACCAAACAATAGTACACCTATACCAGTCCTTAAAAGGACTTTTGTGGACCTATATTTGTTAGCGATTTGTGTCACTACAGTCTGTCCCTGCTCCACACAGCAACCTGTCCCTACGCTGACAAAAGACAGAATGTGAAATGGCAGCAAGATCAGGTCTATTTATAAGGTAGGGTGTATGTCCATGTGCTGAAATGTCTCAATTGGCTGTCCTGTACCACATGATGGATGTGTCATGGGTCAAAGTTCTTCACAATGTAAAAGAATATGGCGGCCGCGAATAGCGCCATATGTTCGCCAGTTCGGCGAATAGCGAACGCGAAAAAGTTCGCCGCGAACCGACCCCGGGGCGAACTGCAAGGCCATCTCTACTAGCAATATGTGCTAAGTTGTTGATGGTACAGAGTGATGATTGAAGAGACACTAAATTGCTCGGCAACAGAAGGGGAGAATAATATTTCCAGGGCATGTTACTGCTGTATTAAGGATTGAGGGAGGTATATGCAGGGGTACTGTTAAGTTGTGGGTGCAAAGGAGAGATATTTCTGGGATTCTGTGTAGGAAAGGGGTAAGCAACATTTTCATGTGCTGGTGAGCTTTGAATTACAAACGTGAGATTTCCAGAAACAATAGCGCTGAATAGCCAGGGATTAGAAAAGTGATATGTCCAGGGACAATGGTGTTGGTGAGCAAGGGATTGTGCAGGCCATATACAGTGCAAATTTCTTTCCTGCAACCATGGGTTGCCGAAAAGAAATTTGCACACTTCTCCAATCAACACAGGCAGTACTGACAGGGGAATCAGAAATTATATTCTCCAGGCGGAGGGGGGGCGGAGGGGGGCTGGGAAAGCCAGGAGAAAATAGTGATTATCACTAGGGTCTATCAAATCCGTCAGGCTGGCCCAAGTTGATCGATCAACCTGTCCATTAACAGTTTGAATCTCGGCCGGTTCGGTTAAGCTAGTGATAGGAGAGTGGATGGGAGTGGTGTTTTTTAGGGTAACTACCCCACTAAACCCAGAAGGGGTGAGTAATATCTCCAGGTACAATGAGTGACTGAGCCAGCATTTATTGCACAGGGACATTTATGAGGGCATTGTGGAGGAAAATAATATTTGCAGGTATACTTGTGGGCGGGCCTTAGGCACCTGTATGGGGACAAGTTAAACTGCACTCACTAATGACTAGCCCAAGGCAGGGAGCTGCGGCCATGTGACAGTCAACATTAAAACAGATCTCCCAAACTTAAAAGTGAGCTGCAACTGTTAACTCTTTGAAATCAATGGTTGACTGCATTACTCTGATGACACTTATACACTTTAGACACTCTTATGCATAAAGGACACCACTTCCCTGGTGTGCGGCATTTTGAGCCAGGTACTGCTGAGCCTGTACTGGGCACCACCAATCCAGAAATTCATGTCACTTCTCTTCCAGTTACCATCCCACAGTTGGGATACAGGAAATGATCTCTCTCCTTCTCCAACCACCATGCTTTCTCCTATTCCCTCAAGGTACCTTATACACCTCCCCCATGACTCCAGGCTGGGTTCCTAGGCACTCTGTGTGTAACCGGCTGCTAGTCGAGGTGTCAAGCACTTAACCACTTCCACTACCAGAGTAACTATCACCTCTGCCATGTCACCCGTCTCCTGGCTGATTGGCTACAATGCATGTGACACACACACACTGTAGTCCTTAGCAACAACACATTAATTTCCACTGGACAGTACTGTTCTGTATTTTAGACCCATATGTTGCATTTTCCTCTAGCTTAGTCCCTTTGTTGTGTTGCAAGCCCTGTTCTTTTGATATGCTGTGCACCCACCCCTTTAAGAGACTTCAGACTGGGCATAACCAGTAAACAAACAATATTCTTTACTAAGGTAGTTGCTGATAACAGTACAGTTCTCAAGAAACATTCTCAAGACAGTTCCTATACAAATCTCTTCTAACATCCCATAGGGTGTGCATACATAATACAGAAGGCAAGTCCATACATCCTTTGTAAGGCTATCATCCAATTAGGCAATAGACCACTGGAGGTAATGTAGGTCCCTTAGAGTCCATGGTTGGCAGTAATCAATAAATGCAGTAAGTCCATGATTACAGCTAAAAGTCCATAGGGTCCCCAGGCTTGAGATCTCATGCAGGAACACATATTAGGCTCCACCCCCCAAAGGGGGTGATCACTTCAGCAGAGTAACCAGCTACTTTTTGGCAAAATTTTCCAAGGAACTCCACACAGGGGCTTGGAGGCAATCCCTTTCATGTTGGTTGACCTGTAGGGGCAGTAACCTGTCTGAAAAAGGCAGGGAAAAACATTAACCATTACAGCCTAATTACTCCTTGGTATCAGGTCAATGTGGGGACACAGGAAAGCACCAAGACATTGGGGGTTATTTACGAAAGGCAAATCCATTTTGCACTACAAGTGCAAACTACAAGTGCAAAGTGCACTTGAAATTGCACTGAAAGTGCACTTGGAAGTGCAGTCGATGTAAATCTGAGGTTTAGATCTGAAATGAGAGGAAGCTCTGCTGATTTTATCATCCAATCTGTGCAAGCTAAAATGCTGTTTTTTATTTTCCTTGCATGTCCCCTCGGATCTACAGCGACTGCACTTCCAAGTGCACTTTCAGTGCAATTTCAAGTGCACTTTGCGCTTGTAGTTTGCACTAGTAGTGCAAAGTGGATTTGCCTTTAGTAAATAACTCCCATTGTAACATTTTGCACCTGGCTGGCTCAACTAACATGAGAAAATAAACACAGTCAGGGGAAACAAGTGCTTTTACAGGCAGACACATTAACTTCTTGTGGGCATCTGCCTACATACTGCGGAGTCTGAGGTGGATGTGTTATGCCGCGTACACACGATCGATTTTCTCGACGAGAAAAACGAGGGAACGGCTTGGTTCCCTACACACGTCCATTTTTCCCGACATTTTTTTTTTGGTCGACAAAAACGACCGTGTGTGGGCTCCGTGGCAGTGTTTCCCTATGGGAAAACTGCCGCGGAAAAAAACGACGGGAATCACGACGAGAAAAATTAGAGCATGTTCTAATTTTTCTCGTCGTGATTAATGCTGTTTTTCCCGTCGGGAAAAATGACAAAAAGCCCCCACACGGTCGTTTTTCTTGTTAAAAAAAATGTAATTTTTCCCGACGGGAAAAATGATCGTGTGTACGCGGCATTAGACATTTCTAGGTAAATAACGCTTGAGGCCAGGAATGGGAGAAAGTTAACATTTTAAGAACACGGAATGGGGGGAATGCAAAAGAGAAAAAATATGTAAACAAAATAAGCATATATTGGGGGAAAAAATTCTTTGATCCCCTGCAGATTTTGTAAGTTTGCACACTTACAAAGAAATAAAGGGTCTATAATTTTTATCATAGGTGTATTTTGAATGATAGCGACAGAAAAAAAAAAAAATACTGAAAAAAACACATGAAATAAATGTTATAAAATGAGTTGCCGTTCAGTGAGTAAAATAAGTATTTTATCCCCAAGGAAAACATGATTTGGTGCTTGGTGGAGAGACTCTTGTTGGCAAGCACAGAGGTAAGACGTTTCTTGTAGTTGGTGACCAGGTCTGCACACATCTCAGGAGGGATTTTGGTCCACTCTTCTTTATAGATCTTCTCTAAATCCTTAAGGTTTCTTGGCTGTTGCTAGAAGACCCATCCATTTCCCATCCTCTGTGTTTTGGCTGAGGGAAGAAGGTTCTTATCCAAGATTTTACAATACATGGTCCCATCCATTGGCCCCTTAATGCGGCAAAGTCGGCCTGTACCTTTAGCAGAGAAACAGCCCAAAAGCATAATGGGGGTTATTTACGAAAGGCAAATCCACTTTGCACTACAAGTGCAAACTACAAGTGCAAAGTGCACTTGAAATTGCACTGAAAGTGCATTTGGAAGTGTGGTCGCTGTAAATCTGAGGGGAAGATCTGAAATAAGAGGAAGCTCTGCTGATTTTATTATCCAATCATGTGCAAGCTAAAATGCTGTTTTTTATTTTTCTTGCATGTTACCCTCAGATCTACAGTGACTGCACTTCCAAGTGCACTTTCAGTGCAAATTCAAGTGCACTTTTCACTTGTAGTTTGCACTTGTAGTGCAAAGTGGATTTGCCTTAAGTAAATAACCCCCCCCCCCCCCCATGTTTCCATCTCTGTGCTTGAATGTAGGAATGGTGTTCTTAGGGTCATAGTCTGAGGTGGCTCTCTAATTAGGCGAAAGAGGCGGCGGCCTAAGGCCTCGCGCTCCCAGGGGCCTAGCGGCCGCCTAATTTGCATGAGTGTGCGGGAGAATAGGAGGGAATGTCCCCGTCAGTGTCCCCAAGCTGGCAGGGTGAGCGGTTAAAGGATCGTGGCCATCGCGCTGCCTGCTGTTTCAGGTGAATTGTAGAGGAGGTGGAGGCGGAGCTGCCGCCGCTGCTGTACCCACCAGTAGGTAGGGGCGGACTGGGGGGGGAGATCTCTGATGCCTCGGTTAAACATGACATGACGCTTGCTCCGCTGCATACAGGAGTGACTGACACCCGCTTGCCGCCGATACCCTGTTATATCTGCAGCAGAGCGGTGCGGGTATGTCACTTCCCTGTCAGGCGGATCAAGCTTCCTTCTAGTCCCGCCCCGCGTAATGTCATCCACAGGCCGGGAGGCGAGATGAAAAAAGGAGTGTGCTGCTGCCAACTTGCAAAGACCTGCGAGGAGCCAGTGAAGCCTCGTGCACAGTGGAAGTAAGTTTGCAGAGGCTAAATACCTGTATTAACTGCCTGAACTTAATTTACAATGGTACAGTATATACAGTGTATTTGTTATATTCAGCATGGCGGGGGGTTAATGTACTGCAACTAATGCATTGGTGACCAGTGGCAGTTAATTAACCTCTCTGTGCTGCATTCGTGGCACCAGTGTCAGTGTTTTTTAACCCTTTCATGCTGCACCATATAGGGGTAATAAACACTGACATTGGTGCCACTAATGCAGCACAGAGGGCTTAATTAACTAACACTGGTCACCAATGCATCAGTGGCCAGTGGTGTATTTGATACTGCCCACCTCCCATACGCTCCGCGCCCCTCTCATCTACATACCACCCACCTCCATAGACTCCGCACCCCTCTCCTGTACATACTACCCACCATACACTCCGCACCCCTCTCATGTACATACCACCCACCTCCATACACTCCGCACCCCTCTCCTGTACATACTACCCACCATACACTCCGCACCCCTCTCATGTACATACCACCCACCTCCATATACTCCACACCCCTCTCCTGTACATACCACCCACCATACACTCCATACCCCTCTCATGTACATACCACCCACCTCCATACACTCCGCACCCCTCTCCTGTACATACCACCCACCATACACTCCGCACCCCTCTCATGTACATACCACCCACCTCCATACACTCCGCACCCCTCTCCTGTACATACCACCCACCTCCATACCTTCCGCACCCCTCTCCTGTACATACCACCCACCATACATTTCGCACCCCTCTCATGTACATACCACCCACCTCCATACACTCCGCACCCCTTTCCTGTACATACCACCCACCATACACTCCGCACCCCTCTCATGTACATGCCACCCACCTCCATACATTCCGCACCCCTCTCCTGTACATACCACCCACCATACACTCCGCACCCCTCTTATGTACTGTACATACCACCCACCTCCATACACTCCGCACCCCTCTCATGTACATACCACCCACCATACACTCCGCACCCCTCTCATGTACATACCATCCACCTCCATACACTCCGCACCCCTCTCCTGTGCATACCTCCCACCTCCATACACTCCGCAGCCCTCTCATGTACATACCACCCACCTCCATACACTCTGCACCCCTCTCCTGTGCATACCTCCCACCTCCATACACTCCGCATCCCTCTCATGTACATACCAACCACCTCCATACCTTCCGCACCCCTCTCCTGTACATACCACCCACCATACACTCCGCACCCCTCTCATGTACATACCACCCACCTCCATACACTCCGCACCCCTCTCTTGTACATACCACCCACCATACACTCCGCACCCCTCTCCTGTACATACCACCGACCATACACTCCGCACCCCTCTCATGTACATGCCACCCACCTCCATACACTCCGCACCGCTCTCCTGTACATACCACCCACCATACACTCCGCACCCCTCTCATGTACATACCACCCACCTCCATACACTCCGCACCCCTCTCCTATACATACCACCCACCATACACTCCGCACCCCTCTCATGTACATACCACCCACCTCCATACACTCCGCACCCCTCTCCTGTACATACCTCCCACCATACACTCCGCACCCCTCTCATGTACATACCACCCACCTCCATACACTTCGCACCCCTCTCCTGTGCATACCTCCCACCTCCATACACTCCGCACCCCTCTCATGCACATACCACCCACCTCCATACACTCCGCACCCCTCTCCTGTGCATACCTCCTACCTCCATACACTCCGCACCCCTCTCATGTACATACCAACCACCTCCAAACCTTCCGCACACCTCTTCTGTACATACCACCCACCATACACTCCGCACCCCTCTCATGTACATACCACTCATCTCCATACACTCCGCACCCCTCTCTTGTACATACCACCCACCATACACTCCGCACCCCTCTCATGTACATACCACCCACCTCCATACACTCCGCACCCCTCTCCTATACATACCACCCACCATACACTCCGCACCCCTCTCATGTACATACCACCCACCTCCATACACTCCACACCCCTCTCCTGTACATACCTTCCACCATACACTGCGCACCCCTCTCATGTACATACCACCCACCTCCATACACTCCGCACCCCTCTCTTGTACATACCACCCACCATACACTCCGCACCCCTCTCCTGTACATACCACCCACCATACACTCCGCACCCCTCTCATGTACATACCACCCACCTCCATACACTCCGCACCCCTCTCCTGTACATACCTCCCACCATACACTGTGCACCCCTCTCATGTACATACCACCCACCTCCATACACTTCGCACCCCTCTCCTGTGCATACCTCCCACCTCCATACACTCCGCACCCCTCTCATGCACATACCACCAACCTCCATACACTCCGCACCCCTCTCTTGTACATACCACCCACCATACACTCCGCACCCCTCTCCTGTACATACCACCCACCATACACTCCGCACCCCTCTCATGTACATGCCACCCACCTCCATACACTCCCCACCCCTCTCATGTACATACCACCCACCGCCATACACACACCTCTCTCCTCTACATACTACTTACCTCTTTAGCCTCTGCAGCCCTCTCATGTACATACTACCCGCCGTCATACCCTCCACTTTTCTCTCCTACTCAGGTTTACCGCCATTGTACAGTACCATCATAATAGCATCATGGGCAAAGTAATGCACTGGGAACCCTACTAGGGAGATGGTGACCTGTGGCACACAGAGAAAACAGTGAGTGTGGCTAAATTATGCTACATATGGGGCATGGCTTTTTAATTTGATTAGAAATTTTAGTTTGATTTTTTTTTTTTTTTTACAGTTGTATTATTGTTTTTACGATTTTTTTTAATTATTATTATTTTATTTTTTTGGTGTGAGTGTTTTGGTTTCTTTGGTGACATATCAGGGGTCTTAACGGACCCCTGAAGTTTCACTTTTGAGACAGAGAAAGGGACTGAGGAAACGCATTCCCCAATTCCTTTCTCTGTAGCCTCAGCTGCATTGCAGATGAATGAACAGGAGACAAAGGCACCTGTTAATTCTTAAACTAAAGCATAGTAAACACAGTTTACTATGCTTTAGTTATAAATGAACACAGTGAGTGATCACTCACTGTGTTCTTTTAGAAAAGGTAGGGGCTGGTAAATTACATTTACCAGCCCCTTTTCCCAGCCTCCATCCTGAAGATCCCCCACAGCAGTCAGTGGGAGAGCAAAGGAGGGAAGTCGGCAGCGCTGTGTTGGGGGGGGGGGGGCACACCGTTATGTTTTTTTAATTTTTTATCACTTGAATTATTTTTCCCATTATGGACATTAGTGGGGCCTCATGTCTAAGTTTTGCCTAAGGCCTCACAAAGCCTAGAGCCGCCTCTGCTCATAGTCATCGTTATTCTTCCTCCAAACAAGGCGAGTCGTGTTATTGCTAAAGAGCTCAATTTTGTTCACATCTGACCATAGCACTTTCTCCCAATCCTTCTCTGAATCATTTAGATTGGCAGACTTCAGATGGGCCTGTACATGTGCCTTCTTGAGGAGTGGGACTCGCCATGTTTGGAGGAAGAAAAATGCTGACTATGACCTTAAGAAAACACCATACCTACAGTCAAGCACAGAGGTGGAAACATTATGCTTTGGGGCTGTTTCTCTGCTAAATGTACAAGCAGACTTTGCTGCTTTGAGGGGCCAATGGACGGGGCCATGTATTCTAAAATCTTGGATGAGAACCTTCTTCCCTCAGCCAGAACACTGAAGATGGGTCGTGGATGGGTCTTCTAGCATGACAATGACTCAAAACATACCGCCAAGGCAACAAAGGAGTGGCTCAAGAAGAAGCATTTTAAGGTCATGGAGTGGCCTAGCCAATCTCCAGACTGTAATGCCGCGTACACACGATCGATTTTCTCGATGGTGAAAACACAGTCGAGAAAATCGACGGGAAAAACGAGGAACAGCTTGGTCCCCTACACACGGCCGTTTTTCCCGTCATTCTTTCTCTTGGTCGAGAAAAACGAGGCTCCCCGGCAGTGTTTCCCTATGGGAAAACTGCCGCGGAAAAAAATGCCGTGAATCACGACGAGAAAAATTAGAGCATGTTCTAATTTTTCTCGTCGTGATTAATGCCGTTTTTCTCGTCGGGAAAAATGACCAAAAGCCCACACACGGTCGTTTTTCTCGTTAAAGAGAAAAAATTTAATTTTTCCCGAAGAGAAAAATGGTCGTGTGTACGCGGCATAAGCCTATAGAAAACATTGAGTTGCCAAGCGAAAGCCAAAAAACCTTAAGAATTTAGATCTATAAAGAGGAGTGGACCAAAATCTCTCCTGGTGTGCAAACCTGGTCACTAACTACAAGAAACGTTATAACATTTGTATCATGTGTTTTTTTCTGGATTTTTGGTTGATATTCTGTTTCTATCATTTAAAAAAACACGTATGATAAAAAGTATAGACCCCTAATTTCTTTGTAAGTGGGCAAGCTTACAAAATCTGCAGGGGATCAAATAATTATTTTCCCAACTGTACACAGTAAGTGTATTAATCAGTTTATTTTGGCATACTCACCAGTATATAAAATATTGGTTATGCAAAGATTTTATTGTAATTTTATTTTTAATTATACCATGTTTTGGAATTTCCAGGATTGAACCCTGCAATGAAATGACACATATCTGTGCCTGCTAAAAAAAAAGTAAATATGATAAAAAAAATCACGAACCTTTTCTACCTGACCAGAACAATGAATTAAATGTAACTATACTATTCAAATAAAAACAGGTATAATTTAGGCTCCACGCTTCTCTAGTTATGAGATGCTATTTAAAGTCTTAATATCTACAGGGATGTTAATGTCAACAAAAACTGCAATCTAAGTGAACTGCTCTCATACATTGATGACACAAGGTAATGAACATGAGTTATAACAGATATACCCAGACTACAATGGTGTAAAAACACAACTTTAATATCTTGAAGTAAAAACCACAGTTTGTCTTCAAATATTTAACAAACTGTTGTTTTCAAGTGAAACATTGCATGTCATCTAATGGGAAAAAAATGTTTCCATAGCAACTGTTTCCGCAGATCTTCACTTAGGAAGGCTTCACGTGTTCCAGCAAAATCCTAACAGTGAACTGGGTTGTTTATATGACTGTGAATGTTCAGGAATGGGAGCTTCTACTAAAGATGTTCTGAAGTTGTCTACAAAAGATGTGCATCAGTTACCATTTTATCATAAAGTCTTTTGAAGGATTTTTTTTTTCTATACTTTAACCATTTTAAAGTGAGCCTGTGCATTGGCTTTGCAGCTGGTTCTTGCAGCAGCATATGCTTAGCTTTGTTTTGCCCTTCCACCATCCCTACTGATAGAAGCAAGGAGAAGAGGCCTTGTATAGTCTTCTTGAAGTTGCTCCTAATTGCAGCCTACACAGACCCAAAGATATACCTGTGGAATTCAGAGAATATCCTGTGAATGTTGTAGTTTCTATTGTAAGAACCTCAGCCAGTGTTAGAGTCAGTTTGTTGTCCCAGTTCAGGAGTAGTAGTCTAGTCAGGAGATTGCCAGGATTCAATGCTGAAAAGAACCAATAAGTGGAAGAGAACTGAAATCCAAAAGTGAAGTAAGACAGGGTGGGGTCAAGACAGGCAGCATTTTTTTTAAAGTCCAGGGTAGAACTACAAGGTCAAAAGTCCAAGGAACCCAATCCACGTAGTGGTACAAGAACTTTTAACAAAGATTTGTTAATTCTACAAACGATCTTCTGACTCCCTGCTGTGTTAACACAGCTAAAGGTCAAGCAGGATTCAGCACAGAAATCAGCTGGCTAGGCATACTGCAGTCACATTTATCCAGATAGATTAGCTGAATGGTGGAATGGAAATGAGCCAAATTTATTCTGACAAGGTATGTAAAATAGTTATGACCTCCCCCTTGCCATTCAGCCCCAATGCAGTTAAATCTTTGTGGCACATATTATTTTGAACCCATAATAACAGGCCATAGTACCAGAGTTCTACACTGTAAATCTCTTTGTATCTCCTACTTATTAGCACTCTGTGGTGGCTCCCTATTTTCACCTGTTTTACATTGATGGTCAGTGGACAGTCCCCTTAAAAAAAGTTTTCTTGTACAGTAAATGTCCCACCTTAAATTAGTGCTTAATTGAGAAGAGCTCTTTTACATTGGTGGCCACTAGAAATTACCACCATTACACTGGTGATCAGTCGAGGAGAAACTGGAGAAGTGACCATTTATATTTTTGGTCAGTGTATAAGCACTTCCATTCTTAGTCACTAAGGAACTGTACTTACATTGATGGTGAGTGAAGGCTCCCTTTCATGATCAGTGAAGGGCCTCATTACACTAATGGTCAGAGGAGACTTATAAAAATTACACAAAATTAGCCATTGGGAAAATGCCCTCCTACATTGTTGCTAAGTGAAAGACAACCTTACACCCTAGTAGATGGTGAGAACCTTGGTGCGATGAGTTGCAATTTATTCTAATTGGCACCCTCTTAAAGTACTTGCGTTGCATGCTACCTTTTTGGAATCTTCATTTTGGTATATTAGGCAGCAGATTCAAATTATAGGTTGCCTTAATACAAAACATGTTAACGCATGGCAAAATACGTGTTAATATGCATACGTATGAGCTTACCCAGTGTAACAATGTGAATGAGGCTAAGTGAAGGGTCCCCACACATTTTAGTCAGTGGACTTGCTCTGGCTGACTAGCAGTAAAGGGGGGCAGTGAAGGAATGCAAAAAAATATGTACTGTACATGCTTCTTTGTATTCAAAAGAGCAGTATGCTACATAAAAGGTGACTGTATAAGAAAAGGAAAGAGTATAGCATTCTAACCTAGGAAAAATATCAATTTACATTGAAAACATGTATTCATATTTTGTTAATTACCTTTTCTCATATGTACTATGTGTACGTATGTGTATAATGTAATTTACTTTCTACATTATTAAAATTATTTTAGATTTGAATATACTGTATGCTTATACCGCATCTGCCATGCCATCAAAAATATAGTATGTAAAAAAAAAAAAAAGTATATGGTAGTTAATAGTTACAAAACTCAATATTGCATAATTTCTTTATTTTCCTTCTAATAAAAATGAAATATTTTTTCTCTCTATAGCTTTGCACTTTAGTATGTCTTTCTGTACTATTTTTTTGCTTTTTATTCAGCCAGTAAATCCAATCCAATTTACAGCAGCTTGATGTAAAATACAGCTCCTGCATGCTCCTCTTGATGAAATACGGTATTATACAAGCTATTTCTTACCCTTGCTTTGACTGCTGGCATTATTATTATCATGCAGTTTTAAAAGGACATTACTCATCAAAGGACAAGACAATCAGAAAAGACAAAGACCAAAGGACTTTGCTTGGTTAGACAAATACTATATTCTAGAAAGTTTATTTTTTCAAGATTGGTGCCATTTGTAAGTGTAAAAATAAAATAAAAATCATGTTTTTTTCAAATGCAAGCATATATGAGAGAAGCAAGGGGTATATAAAAGTAATGAGTAATAAAACACCGGTTTATTTGTGGAACATTCGCTTCATGAATCCACTTGCATGTCAACATTTTTATTAAATGTGATTCCTGCTTGTCAGGAGTGTTATGAGATTGATGTCACATAGTGCCCCTTTGTGGCCACTTAAATAACTTCATTTATTGTCTTAACTCACCATAGGACCCGTTGGAGAAAGGGACAACAGATAAAATATGAAGTGTTGACTAAGGTCAGATAGCAACCCTACAATGATGTCAACTAAAGCTATATGGTGGATGAGGTTTGCATTAGCATGCTGAAGTATTTACTTTTAGTTTTCTCACAAGCCAAGTCACTTTAAAGTTTATCACTAGAACAATGTTACATTGTTTTAAACGTGTGGTAAATGCACTTGTTAAATTAGAGTGCATTCTCCACAATTCTAAAGTTGTGTTCACTGAGGAGACAGTGGTTGAAAGCACAGGAGCTCTTCGGCTGTTGAAGAGAAATACAGATCTATCTTTATTTCCTGCATGTTTCACTTGGATGCTGACAATTATCGCACTTTCTCTGCTGGTGGTTTGTTACACTACGGTACTTTGGATAAAATAATACTGTATAACCCAGTGTTTCTCAACTCCAGTCCTCAAGGAGCCCCAACAGGTCATGTTTTCAGGATTTCCATTATTTTGCAATAGTGATTTGATCAGTTTCACTGCCTTAGTAATTACCACAGCTGTTTCATCTGAGGGAAATCCTGAAAACATGACCTGTTGGGGCGCCTTGAGGACTGGAGTTGAGAAACACTGGTATAACCAGTGGTCCTTTTTTGCTCATATTGTTATTATTAGTAGTACTATTTTGGCTCCTGCTGTAAAAAAAAAACAAAAAAACAGCAATGTGTTAAAGAATGCACATCAGTGAATGCTAAATGCAGTGCAAGTGGTGTGAACTCAGCCAAAATTGTGTGAGTTTGTCACTGATAGTACATGCTTTTAGGAGACACTGTTTACCTCAGGCCTTGGTCCTCCATTGCTGCCTGGAGCTCCCCTAAAGTGTCTTCACTTTCTCATATTGTAAATTAGGCACACCCCTTGTCTCCATTCAACAATGAAATACTCAATGTGTAACATAAGGGCAAGGCAGTTCCACCTTGTGGATAAGATACATGCTGCCATCTATGAAAGTTTTCAGGTACTTCCTGGCTGTAGGTGTCCAGGGACCTAGAATCACAACTCATTTATCCCACTTTACACTCATACTATTAACATACCCAAGTAAGGGTTTTGAGAGATAATGCTACCTTCCCTCATAACAACCAGCAAAGCTCACAGAACGTTTTGCATGCTTCCCCCATACACTTACAGAAACTGGATGGGGTCCTTGGCATCCATAGTATAGGTCCTCACGCTTCCCATAAACTGGGCCAGGAATGGAACTATCAACACTCTTGACTTTCCCACAGAAGGTCGTAGGACAGATACTGACTACTCCAGTGCTCACTAGTGTAGTGCGTCACCCAGTGGAGCTGCTGTACTATCTTTATATTTCTCTGCACACCTAAAGATGACATATCTCGCTCGCCCAGCACTTACTAACACACCTTGAGGTATTTCAAAGAATTTATTAGGCCAAGGATTAGAAAGTGTACTTATACAAACAGTTAATAAGCCAATAACATTACTCTGAGAGATATGGTTAGACACCTACAGTATTCTGGCTAATAGAAATTAAGAGAACAGAATTGAATTTACCTAGCTGCATTAAAGACAATCCTGGGGGCGTGGCTGAGCAGTGGATGTAGCCAATCGCTTTAATTGCACTCTCTGCCAGATATTCATACTTTTATCCTGTGGGTGAATGTTTATCCTGCCCGATTTCTTCACACTCTGCACACTCTGGAGGTTCTGTACCGACTAAAGGCACCTTTACAGTGGCTCCAGCTGCTCACATATCATGGCTAAATGGCTTAAGGACAATCGCTTCTTCCATGATCCCGCAGGGCAAGATGGCGCCTTACCCCAGCATTCCACGAAGGAGAAATATAAGGAGGCAGCACAGAAGTTCTTCTCATGGACCTTCCTTATAGGAGAAGTCCAGCCTGAGCTCATTCAGCTGAGATTCTCCTATGGGTCATAGGAGTGAAATCCATTTTGCACTCCTGTGACCCGTTTTCAGCTGACATCACCAGGATCAGTCCAGGCACCACGTCATCCCGACTTTGGAAGTCTGGATCCGCCAGCTGCCTGGACTGAAGGCAGTCTCAGCCTCTCAGCGAGCCACTGAGAGACTGAGATGGCTGTTCTCCGTCCCAGCACAGCTCAGCGCTCCAATGAGCATAGAGGAGCATAGCAGGAGAGATGCTGACTGACAGACAAGCAGCTCAGGGAGGTGAGAGAACCGAGCCATCGGCGGTGTTCGGTGGCTCAGTTCTCAGTGAAAATCCCATACATCTCTTTTCTGTTTCAATCATTTTTATTCAAGTTTTAAAAAAAAACTGAATAAAGACTTTGGCATTGACTCTGAACAGTACATAGCTTCCATATTTTGAAGAACATACAGTAGCAATGAAAAGTCGAACAGTGTAATTGCTTAAGCACACTAGGAGGAACGTGTTACCACATGCCGCGTGCCGACAACTCTTACTGCTGAAATAAAGGCGATGAAGGCTGAGGTATATTTTATTCAGCAAGATATGAAGAAACTGCGAGAAAGAACATCTGCCCTGGAGGGTTGTGTCAGTACAGATAAAGATGATATGGCGCCCCTTAATGAGATATTAAACATAATGTGCTCCTCACTGCCCAGCATGCTGTTCACCTTAATGATTTGGAAAACAGATTGAGGTGCAACAATGTACATGCCATTGATATACCTGAGCAAGCAGAGGGAAAGAATTCTGTGGCCTTTATTGAGAACTATTTACTGACTGTTTTCGTAAAGATTCTTTTAACCCCGTGTTCTCTGTGGAGCAGGCACACGGGGTGCCGATGCATCCTGTCAGGTCACCTGCATTGCCAGATGACAGATGCACACCGTAGGTCAGGAGTGCACCACAAGGTAGTGAACCCTATGGCTGACTGCTGCGGATAGAACACTGGGTGGTTAGAGAAGGTAGATCCACCGGAGCACAAACAGGGATCCCACAGGGAGCCAGAGCCCAAGATTCCCCAGGGTGCGGAGTCTAAGATCCAGCAGGTGTTCACCAGAGCCTCTAGTGGTGAGGATGGACTAAGCTGCAACTGGATCCAGGTCGCAGCCCCCAGATTCCCCTAGCTCACGCTCCATATGGTATAAAGGATAAAGGGGAAGCAGCAGCTCAGGATACAAGAGCTAGTGAGGGGATAAGCCAAGGTCAGGGCGACAAGCAGACAAGAATAAACGAAGGACAAGCCAAAGGTCAAGGTCACAAGCAGACAGGGATAGTCGAGAACAAGCCAATATCGTTAACACAGCGACAGACATAGCACACGGCAAGCAGGAATCCAAACACACAATGCTTAGCAAACAACGTTGATCAGCAAGGCAGACTTGCAGTGCACAGGTTAATATAGAGTTCTCTGATAGGGCCTGGGGTGGAGCCATGCTGGGAGGAGAGATTATAAAAGCAGCCAGGTGAAAGTGGCTGGCCTCTAATGTGAACACACAAGGAGGAAGGTAAGCTGACAGACAAACATTACTGCATATCCATGACAGTACCCTCCCTCTTTCAAGGCCTCCCCCTTCCCCGCCTGGGCCCGGGTTTAGAGGGGAACTTCAGATGAAACTTCTTTAACAGACGATGTGCAAAGACCTCAGATGCAGTGATCCAAGACCTCTCCTCAGGACCAAACCCTTTCCAATGAACTAGGTACTGAAGAACGCCTCTACAGAGTCGGGGGTCCAGAATTTGACTGACCTCGTACTCCTGATTATCCTCAGAGATCGGCGCCACGGTAGGGAGATGACGAGAGAACTTGTTGAGGACTAAAGGCTTCAGAAAGGCAACATGGAAGGAGTTAGCGATTTTAATGCTTTTGGGAATCTGGAATTTGAAACAAACCGGATTCAGTTTAGTAGTTATAGTGTACAGACCAATGAATCTTGGAGCAAACTTCAGAGAAGGAACTCGGATCTTGATGTTCCTGGTGGAGAGCCAGACTTTGTCCCCTGGCTGAAGAGAAGGCGGTTTACGCCTGCGGCGGTCGGCAAAACCTTTGGTCAGCAGCTGCCCGGAGGGAATCATGAACGTCACCCCAAACAGAATTGAAAGACTCCTGAGCCGAAGCCAAAGCTGGAATATCTGGAGAACAGGTCATGGGAAGAGGAAGTTGAGGGTGTTTTCCATAAACTGTGAAAAAATAGGATTTTTTACTCACCGTAAAATCCTTTTCTCTGAGTCCATGGACCGACACAGCTTCTCTATTGACAAAGTGGGTATTATCCGTTAATTAGGAGTGACTAGGCAGAAAAACTTGTAAAAAGTGTTGCATCACACCTTCTACAGTACCGCCCAGGGGGCGGACCCTCTGGGTATACCCTCTCAGTCTGCATCTTCGCAGATCAGTTCGTCAAAAAGCAGTACAAACTTAAAAGGAGGGGTGGGTGCTGTGTCGGTCCATGGACTCAGAGAAAAGGATTTTACGGTGAGTAAAAAATCCTATTTACTCTTTCGTCCATGGACCGACACAGCTTCTCTATTGACAAAGTGGGACGTCCCAAAGCAGTGTCAGAGAAAAAACGAGGGGTGGTAACAGCATAAAAATAAACTTCACCCCAAACACAAAACAGCACTCCTCCAACGGAGGAGTTGCAACTCTAAACAGCCGCTTGCAAAACCTTGCGGCCAAAAGAGGCATCCGAAGATGCACCTACATCAATTTTGTAGAATTTTGTGAAAGTGTGAGCGGACGACCAAGTCGCCGCTTTACATAATTGGGAAACAGACGCTTGATGTCGGAAAGCCCAAGAGGCACCTATTGCCCTGGTCGAATGCGCCGTGACAGGAAAGGGGGGCACCTGACCCTTTAAGGCGTAAGCCTGGATTACTATCTGTCGGATCCACCTAGAGATGGTGGCCGATGAGACTGCTTGGCCCTTCTTGGGACCAGCCACCGAAACAAACAGTGAGTCTGACTTCCGGAACAGGGAAGTAGCAGATAGGTATACTCTCAAAGCTCGGACAACGTCCAAGGAATGCAACGCCGACTCCTTAGGATTCGACGGCTGAGGACACAAGGATGGAAGTACAATGTCTTCGTTGAGATGAAAAGCCGAAACGACTTTTGGAAGAAAGGAAGGCTGCGGCCGCAGCACCACCTTATCCTTGTGGAAAATCAAATAGGGAGCCTTGCAGGACAAGGCTGCCAGCTCAGAGACTCGTCTAACTGACGTAACAGCCACCAAAAAGACCAATTTCTGAGAAAGTGTCAACAGGGGAATATCTCTAATATTCTCAAACGGTGCCTTCTGAAGCACCGAGAGGACCAGGTTCAAGTCCCACGGAGGTAACGGGGGACGGACCGGAGGGGCCACATGTCGGACCCCCTGCACAAATGTACTCACGAGAGAGAGAGTCGCCAGGGGTCGCTGAAAAAAGACAGCCAGGGCAGATATCTGTCCCTTAAATCGTACTTAGGGCAAGCCCTTGGTCCACCCCATGCTGTAAAAACAGCAGGATTCTGGAAACCAAATAGGTACGCGGATGCCATTTCATTTCCTCACACATGGAGATGTAGGCCCTCCAAGTGCGGTGATAGACCTTCCTAGAGGACGGTTTTCGAGCACTTCTCATAGTAGAGATTACTGAGTCTGACAGGCCCCGGTCTCTCAGTACCTGGTTCTCAACAGCCATGCCGTTAAAGCCAATGACTGTAAAGCAGGATGGAATATGGGACCTTGCGATAGCAGGTCTTTCCGTAGTGGTAGGCGCCAGGGGACGTCTGCTACCAGACGTACTAGATCGTCGTACCAAGGACGCTGAGGCCAATCTGGAGTGATTAGGATCATTGGAATTCCCTCTGCCTCCACTCTGCGGAGCAGAAGAGGAAGAAGCCTTAAGGGAGGGAAGGCATAGATTAGCCGATACTGACCCCACGATGCTACCAACGCGTCCGTTGCATCTGCCCATGGGTCTCTTGACCGGGCCACAAATCTCAATACCTTCCGATTGAGTCGGGAAGCCAGAAGATCTACGTCTGGTGTGCCCCATCTTTGGCAGAGGAGTTGGAACACCTCCGGGTGTAAGGACCCTTCTCCCTGGTCCAGCATCTGGCGGCTTAGGTAGTCCGCCTGCCAGTTTTCCACACCCAGAATGTACACGGCCGACAGTGCCGGTACGCTCCTCTCTGCCCACTTCAGGATGCGAGCGATCTCCGATGTTGCAGCTGAGCTTCTTGTTCCTCCTTGATGATTGACATATGCCACTGCTGTGGCGTTGTCTGACTGGATCCTGACTGGACGCCCTTGCAGCCTCTGAGACCATTTGAAGAGGCACAGCCTGATCGCCCGGATTACCAGGACATTGATCGGCAGTAGGGCTTCCTCTGGGGTCCAGCGACCTTGCGCCGACTGAACACCCCAGACTCCCCCCCAACCTGTAAGGCTGGCGTCCGTCGTGATCACTATCCAGTAAACCGGAAGAAATGACTTCCCGGCCATTAGAGCCGGTGTTGTCAGCCACCATACCAGGGATCTCCTGACTATGTGGCTCACTCGGATTTGATAATCCAGAGATGATGGACATCTGTTCCATCTGGACAGAACTTCCTTCTGTAACACTCGAGTGTGGTATTGAGCATATGGAACCGCCTCGAAGGAGGCTACCCTGAGGCCCAACACTCGCATGCAAAAAACGGAGTGACGACCAATTCCTGGAAGTCAGCTGCCGTACTGCAGCCCGGAGGGTCTGCAACTTCTCCACAGGGAGGAATACCTTTGCCTCTGAAGAATCCAGAATCAACCCCAGGTACCCTAGGCGTTGAGTGGGCACCAATACTGACTTTTGCGTGTTTGGTATCCAACCACAGTCTCGAAGAGTCTGACAGGTAATGGACACGCTTACCTCTAATTCTGAGCTTGAAGGGGCCTTCAGCAGAAGGTCGTATAAGTAGCCTGTGATAGCGATACCCCACTGTCTTAGAAGTGCCAGAATCGGAGCGAGCACCTTGGTGAACGTCCTGGGTGCTGAGGCAAGGCCCAACGGGAGGGCCACAAACTGGTAGTGGTCCTTCCCGATAGCAAATCGCAGAAACCTCTGGTGTCTGGAGTATATGGGGACATGCAGGTATGCGTCCTTGATGTCCAAGGAGGCCAGAAAGTCCCCCGGATGGAGAGCCGTGACTACAGATCGAACCGACTCCATCTGAAAACTTTGTACCTTCACAAAACAATTGAGGGCTCTGAGATCCAAGCTTGGACGAACCCCCTCCTTCTTCGGCACAATGAACAGATTTGAGTAAAAACCCCGTTCCAGTTCTGGAACTGGAATAACTACCCCGCGTTCCAGTAGACCCTGGACGGCCCCATACAGGGCCTCCCGACGGGTCGGTAGTAGCTGGAGATTGGAGGTGTTGAATCTGTCCGGTGGACAAGAGAGAAACTCTATCTTGTAGCCTGAGGAGATTACTTCGCAAACCCACCTGTCGGAGATTAGTGCTGTCCACTAGACTTGTGCACAACGGAAAAATTCGTTCCGTTTCGGTTCGTTTCTTTCCGGTCCTGTTGATTCGTAATCATTCGTAATTTTGCTAGACGGGATTTTTCGTGTTCGGACTCATTCGTATTTTTGCAAGCGACATTTTTCGTTGAATTTTTTGTTGCTTTATAATTCGTACTTTCGGTAGAGTACGTTGTTTTTCGTTGATTCTGGACACAACTCCTACTTTCGTAACTTTTTTTGGGTTCGTTGATTCGTAATTTTCCGTGTCTCTCTCACAACGACGCTGCCTATTATGCCTAATGTGCTTCGAATGGATTTGTACTTTTCTAAATACATAGCGGTTATTTGTAACGATTCGAAATCTCGTATTTTACTTTAGTTTTTTACATGCGGCTATAGGCTCCGCCCCTGTACACCATTTTGAGAGGGTTCAGCACGGTGAGGGAGAAGCAGAGAGCAGAGCAGAGTGAGTGTTATTGTGCTTCGAATGGATTTGAAATCTCGTATTTTACTTTCGTTTTTTCATGCGGCTATAGCCTCCGCCCCTGTACACCATTTTGAGAGGGAGTTCAGCATGGTGAGGGAGAAGCAGAGAGCAGAGTGAGTGTTATTGTGCTTCGAATGGATTCGTACATTCGTAACTTTTTTCATAACAAATTATGCCGAAGACCTTCGGGCATTCGCTATTTTGCGGTATAATTTATTTCGGATTCGGTTTTATTCGTAATTGCTCTGTTCGGAAATTCGAATGCTTCCGAATGTCCGAAAGTTGCTAAATTCGGACGAATTTTGATTCGTTACGAAACGAATTGCACAAGCCTACTGTCCACTGAGTCGCGAATTTGCGAAGACGTCTCCCCACCCGAGAGCTGGGTGGGGGTGGACCTTTATGCGGACGCAAATTTGTCCGCAGGCTTATTGGGTATGCGGGACCAGGGACGCTTTTGTCCTTGGGCAGGCGCTTTATCGGCCTGGGGTCTTTTCCCTGTCGCCCTAGGGGGACGAAAAAACCACTTGTGTGCAGTAAAGGAGGGCCCTTGCCCTTGGCGTGGCCCCTTACCCTTGCTAATTTGGGGAAGCAAAGTGCTTTTACTTCCTGTGGCATCCTTGATGATGTCATCCAGAGAAGCCCCAAAAAGTCTGTCGCCCTTAAAAGGCAGATCCAACAGGGCTTTCTTGGAAGTCTGGTCCGCAGACCAGCCTTTTTAGCCAGATCAGGCGGCGTATTGCTACTGCATAAACCGAAGTTTTAGACAGCAGGGGAATAGTATTAATGTCTGACTCGCAGACAAACCTAAGGCCCTGGACCAACAGGTCGGCCAATGTTATCTCATCAGGAGGAGCATCTCGCTCCTTAACCCCTGGAGTAGCAATCTTGCCCATTCAGTAAGTGTGTGAGACACTAGGGCCCCCGCCAATGCCGGGCGTACTGCCGAGCCTACCACTGAGTATAGATAGCAAGCGAGTGCTTCAGCCTTCTTATCCACAGGGTCCTAGAAAACAGGAGCCCCTTCTACAGGAATTGTGGTGGCTCTATTAAGTCTGGACACCGGAGGGTCCACTATAGGGGGGAGAGGTCCATTTCTTCAGAAAACTCTCCTCAAAAGGGGTACCGTACCGCAAACCTCTTTGGGGCTGTAAAGACCCTCAGTGGGTTCTCCCATTCCTTGTATAAGAGTTTATCAAAAGACACACAAGGGAACACCTTAGCAGTGCGGGCAGGTCTATGAAACCCAAGTGGACCGGAGTCTCTGCTGCTTCTGCAGTATTTTCCAATTTTAACATATCCCGCACTGCAGTAATAAGGTCAGATACCAAAGCCGTCTCGCGTACTGACCTGGACTTTGAGTCATTCTCACTGTCCGGTCATGGTCTGCAGTCTCTGATGCGTCAGAATCTGGGCCCCGAGCCGTAGCTGGACCTGGTTCTGCACCAGAATTATCCCCAGAAGCTTGCAGGGGATGGGGCGTTTACTACCCCCTGTATTCCCGTGTGCTGCTTCCACCCTGGCAGCAAACGCCTCTAGGATTGCAGTCATAGCGTTCATAGACACCTCAGGGGCACCAGCTGCTAAATCTGGTGTTTCAGGGGAGAAGACATCTGGCTCAGATGCCATGCTGACCACACGCTGACACTCACAGGGCTCCAGGCAAGATATCAATAGGCCACCCTCCTGTGCTGCAGAGAGGCCGGGTCACCCAGAGGACTCACCACCCTGGATAGGTACTGCTATGCTGCGCCTGTAAAAATAATAAAAAATAAAAATGAGTCTGATGAAGTCATGTGATATGACGACACGCGTCAGGACGTAGCACAGACACACCACCAGCTGAACCGAGAGGAGACGAGCTCGCCGCTCGTAGGATATTGTACCCACTTTTCATTTCCCAAATGTGAGTGTTTTACCTGCTTTTAATAAACGCCACTCAGTGGTCATCTATCTACACCATAGATTTTTTCTTTTATCTTGTTCAAACTCTGTGACTGCCGCCGCTGCCATCTGAGGATCGCACTGAGTGCATTACATATACCCATCCATCTCCCTACTGGCACGAGCGCGGTGCTCGTTTGGATTGAGGTCCACGCTCACTACATACCAAGTGTGTGAATGCACCTATTTGCGATTCAGTCTGCTGCATTCACAGAGTTGCGCTATTGATGTCCCTTTCTTCTGTGTTTTTTTCACATGCATCCCCATGAGCGATATGGGAGTTCAAACTCTGTGACTGCCGCCGCTGCCGCCATCTGAGGATCGCACTGAGTGCATCATACATACTAATCCATTTCCCTATTGGCACGAGTGCGGTGCTCGTTTGGATTGAGGTCCACGCTCACTATATATCAAGTGAGTGTGTGAATACACCGATTTGTGATTCAGCCTGCTGCATTCACAGAGTTGCGCTATTGATGTCCCTTTCTTCTGTGTGTTTTTTCCACATGCATCCCAATGGGCGATATGAAAATTGAGTTCTAAAGATTGTATCATAAGGACGATACATAATTCCCCACCACAGAGATCTGCTTCATACTGCCCCCTCCCAGCAGGGAGGTAAGCCATGTTTGATCACTGGGTGGATGCCATATTAAGACTCTCAAGCACATCCTTGGTGATGGGACTTTCTGTATATATGACTGTATTCACATATAATATTCATTTATAATACAATTTTTTCTACAATTTTTTCTGCAACATTTGGAAGCTCTATTAGGAGCCTCTACCAAGATCAGGAATCCTCCTTCCTCACTTGTTTACTCACCTATGTCTTTAGTACTATTATGTTGTTCATAGACATTGTTTTGTCTGATTATTGCATTTATCTTAGTGATTCACGTTCGCTTTAAGGTTGTATATCATCAGTCACGTTTGCGCATCACAGGATTGCCCAGACACTTGTTCCTACTAGATTTTGCAATCAGTGGCCCTTTGCACATTATTATTTTATACATATCTGTGTCACTGGGCATATTGTACACCTACCACTAGTGATGAGCCGAACACCCCCGGGTTCGGTTCGCACCAGAACCCGCGAACGGACCGAAAGTTCGAACGAACATTAGAACCCTATTAAATACAATGGATGCGAACGTTCGAATTCTAAAGTGCTAATTATAACAACTATTATGCATGTTATTGTCATAAATAGGGTTTGGGAACCCAGGTTCTGCACCAGGGGACATGTATCAATGCAAAAAGAAGTTTTAAAAACGGTCGTTTTTCGGGAGCAGTCATTTTAATGATGCATAAAGTGAAAAAAAAAAAGTCAAATATTCCTTTAAATATCGTACCTGGGGGGTGTCTAAAGTATGCCTGTGAAGTGCCACGTGTTTCCCGTGTTTAGAACTGTCCCTGCACAAAATGACACTTCTAAAGGAAAAAAAAGCCATTTAAAACTGCTTGCGGCTTTAATGTAATGTCTGGTCCCGGTAATATGGATGAAATTCTTTAAGAAAAATGGCATAGCTACCCCATGACCCCCCCCCCTACCCCAGCCCATTACCAGCCCCTTTGGGTCTTGTATGGATATTAAGGGGAACCCCGCACATAAAATAAAAAAGGCCCTATATACTCTGAACAGCCGTATACAGGCGGTGCATACAAGACAGGGACTGTAGGTTTGTTCTTATGTAGAATCTGTTTGTAATTTTGAACAGGTACATTGTTGAAGTGTAGCTCCAGCCCAAAAATCTATTTTTAAACTTTTTGGGAAACATAGGTAAGGGTTATCACCCCTGTAACATTTGTTTTGCTGTCTGTGCCCCTGTTCAGAACATTTCACCTCACTTTCCGTCCCAATGACAACTGTTTTTGAAATGTGGTGTTTTTCTTGAAACAAGGATTGCTGATAAAGCATCAGTACAGATGAGACCCCTTTCTCCCATATTTATTCTTACAGGAGAGAATTTTCCTTTCTAGGGGTAGATTTCCTCTCACTTCCTGTTGTCTTCTTTCGTTTGCAAGTAGGAGTCGTTTGTAAGTTGGATGTTTGAAAGTAGGGACCTGCCGTATATACTCTGCAGAAATAGGCCCCTTAGTTGTTGGTGTTGGCACAACACTGTAAGCACTCAGTTACTCTTGGTTGGTGCTGGAACGCCCTGCTGTCAACTATTATATCAGGAATTTTAATTACATATAATTGTTGAACAGTGGTAGTAAAAATTGGGGCTTTGATGGTGGTGCTGGTGCCACAACACTGTAAGCCCTGACAGTTACTCTTGGTGGGTGCAGCAATGGGCCCTGCTGTGAATTATTAGATCAAGAATTGTAATTACATGCCCCTTTTGAACAGGGGCTGAAAAATTGGGCCTTTCGTGGTGGTGGTGGTGGTGGCGTTGCCACAAGACTGTAAGCCCTCAGAGTTACTCTTGGTGGGTGCAGCAATGGACCCTGCTGTGAATTATTAGATCAAGAATTGTAATTGCATGCCCCTGTTGAACAGGGGCTGAAAAATTGGGCCTTAGGCACTGGTGGCACAACACTACAACCCCTCACAGATACTGTACTTGGAGCACAGCAATGAGCCCTGTTGCAAAGTATTGCTTCAAAAATTGTAATGACACGCCCCTGTTAAACAGGGGCTGAAAAATTGGGCCTTAGGCACTGGTGCCACAACACTCCAACCCCTCACAGATACTGTACTTGGAGCACAGCAATGAGCCCTATGGCAAATTATTGCTAAAAAAATTGTAATTACACGCCCCTGTAAAACAGGGGCTAAAAAATTGGGCCTTAGCCACTGGTGGCGGCACCCATAAACAAAAATGATCTTCCAAGCTATCATCATCAATCGTATCATTGAGGACTCGGAGGAGGAGGATAGCCAGTCAACATAACAGCACAGGCACTCAGCATCAGCATCAGTCTTGAAGGGATGTGACATGTTAAAATCAATTAGTCTGTTATATCAGCATCAGGTGTGTGGTAGCTGGTGGTGATCCAAGACTGGTTCATCTTGATGAAAGTCAGTCGATCAACCGAGTCGGTGGACAGGCGCACCCTGTGATCCGTGACAAATCCTCCAGCAGCACTGAATGTGCGTTCCGAAAGAACGCTGGATGCAGGACAGGCCAGTAGCTCAATTGCATACTGTGCAAGCTCTGGCCAGTGATCCATCCTCAAGACCCAGTAAGCCAGAGGATTTTCGGTGGGGAAGGTGTCCAAGTCTGACCTTGCCCCTAGATATTCCTGCACCATGTTTATCAGACGCTGGCGATGGTTGCTGGAACCGATCATACTTTGGGGCTGCGGACTAAAGAATTGTCTGAACGCATCGGTCAGACGGCCACCTTCCCCACCGCTCCTTCTTTGACTGGCCGAAGCCTCAGCAACTCGTTGTCCAGGACCAGGAGTTTGTAACCTCCCAGTCTCTGGGAACGCGTTGCACAGACCTTTCTGCAAGGCCTCCCGGAGTTGTCTCATCCTCTGCTCCCTCTGCGACGGTAACATAAGGTCCGCAACCTTACCCTTGTACCGTGGATCAAGGAGAGTGGCCAGCCAGTAATGGTCCCTCTCCTTGATCCGAAGAATACGAGGATCCTTCCGCAGACTTTGCAGGATCAGGGAGGCCATGCAGCGTAGGTTTGCTGAGGCATTCGCTCCGGAGTCCTCTGGGTCACTAAGGACGACATGATCCGCAGCCACCTCCTCCCAGCCACGTACAAGTCCACTGGTTTCTTGGGACTGTAAATCATCCCTAAAAGACTGCTGCTGATGATGCTGAGTGCCAGCCTCCACCTCCATGCTGACACAATCCTCCTCCTCCTCCTCCTCCTCCTCCTCCTCCTCCTCCTCTTCCTGTGCGATGGGTGGGACAGAAGGAACACTGTCTGGGTAAAGGGGGCCTTGAGAGGCAAGGAAGTCCTCCTCTTCCTGCCTCTGTTCTGCCTCAAGTGCCCTGTCCATTATTCCACGCAGCGTGTGCTCCAACAGGTGGACAAGAGGTACAGTGTCACTGATGCATGCACTGTCACTGCTCACCATCCTCGTGGCCTCCTCAAATGGTGCCAGGACAGTGCATGCATCCCTGATCATGCCCCACTGGCGTGGAGAAAAAAAAACAAGCTCCCCTGACCCTGTCCTGGTGCTGTAGTCGCACAGGTACTCATTGATGGCCCTCTGCTGCGTGTGCAGCCGCTGCAGCATGGCCAACGTTGAGTTCCACCTGGTGGGCATGTCACATATAAGGCGGTTCTTGGGCAGGTTCAACTCCTTTTGCAGCTCAGCCAGGCGAGCACTGGCATTATAAGATCTGCGGAAATGCACACAGACTTTCCTGGCCTGCCTCAGGACATCCTGTAAGCCCGGGTACCTGCCCAAGAACCGCTGCACCACCAGGTTAAGGACGTGAGCCACACAGGGCACATGGGTCAGTTGTCCCTGTCGGAGGGCGGAGAGGAGGTTGGTGCCATTGTCGCAAACCACCATTCCTGGCTTAAGCTGGCGTGGCGTCAACCACCTCTCGGCCTGGCCCTGCAGAGCAGACAGGACCTCTGCCCCAGTGTGGCTTCTGTCCCCCAAACACACCAGCGCAAGCACGGCATGGCATCTTTTTGCCTGCGTACTTGCGTAGCCCCGTGAACGGCTACGGAGCACCGCTGGTTCATAGGACAAACCACAGGAAGAGGCCATGGAGGAAGAAGAAGAGGAGGGGGTGGAGGAGAGAGGTGTGTCACAACCAGTAGTAGCATTTTGGAGGCGTGGCGGTGGGACAACCTCCAACACTACTGCACCTTGTCCTGCATCCTTCCCAGCTGCCAAAAGAGTGACCCAATGGGCCGTGAAAGAAAGGTAACGTCCCTGTCCATGCCTGCTGGACCATGAGTCAGCGGTAATATGCACCTTACCGCTGACCGCCCTGTCCAGCGAGGCCAAGACATTGCCTTCCACATGCCGGTAGAGAGCCGGAATAGCCTTCCGTGAGAAAAAGTGGCGTTTGGGAACCTGCCACTGAGGAACCGCACATTGCACAAACTCACGGAAGGGGGCCGAGTCTACCAACTGAAAAGGCAGCAGTTGAAGCGCTAGCAATTTAGCCAAGCTAGCATTCAACCGCTGGGCATGTGGATGGCTGGGAGTGAACTTCTTTCGACGGTCCAGCAGCTGGGGCAGGGAAATTTGCCTGCTAGAATCGGACGTCGGTGTACTGCTAGCAGAGTGGCCGCAAGTACTTGGCTGTGACACACCTAATTCTACACCTTCATTCCTCTCAGTGCATGTTTCAGAGAGGACTGAAGTTATAGTGGGGTTGGAGATCCCAGCTGATGCGGTGCAAGGAGAGGTCCGCTTTGTTCTTTGGTGTGGGTCTTTGAGGTAGGCTTGCCAACGAGCTGCATGGCAGGTCAACATATGTCTGGTCAGGCATGTGGTACCCAAGCGGCTGATGTTTTGGCCACGCGATATACGCTTGAGACATATGTTGCAAACAGCAGCTGTGCGATCTGATGCACTAGCCTCAAAAAAGGCCCACACCAAAGAACTTTTTGAATGACGGGCAGAGGCAGCGCCCTGCACAGGCGGAGCTCTGCGGTGTGATTCCGTCGGTGTACTGCCCTTACGCTGGCCACCAAAGGGCATCCTGCCTCGTTGGAGATGTGCCTCCTCCTCATCCTCCTCCTCCTCCTCTCTCCTATTAGGCACCCACGTGGAGTCAGTGACCTCATCATCACCTCCCTCCTCATCACTGGAGCCAATCTGGCAGTATGCTGCAGCTGCTGGAACATGACTGCCAGATTGGTGTCCTTCTTGAGCATCCCCTCTGTCTGCTCTCACGCTACTGCCTTCCTCTAGCTGGGTTTCATCATCAGACCCTTCGAAACGCTGGGCATCCTCCTGGAGCATGTACCCAACACTGTGCTCAAACAGTTCGGGGGACTCCTCAGGAGGAGGACATGGTGGGTCTAGGGAAGGAGTGACTGATGATGAGTCTGACATTGATACCAGGGAAGAGGACGCTTTGGCAGCTGCTTTTCCAGTACCCTGAGCCTGGGTGAGAGAGGATGAGGAGGAGGAGGAGGGCTTGGTCATCCACTCTACCAAGTCTTCGGCATGATGTGGCTCAACATGTCCAGCTGCCGAAAAGAAGGACAAGCGTGTCCCATGGCCATGTGCTGATGACAATGCACCGCGTCCACGACCAGCACTGTTGCCCCCAGACACAGAGCCTGCTTGCCCTCTTTTATTGCCTCCTGACTGTCTGCCTCTCCTTGTTTGCCTTCCAGACATTCTAATAGATGGCCTGCAGGGAGATGGGAAAAAAGCAATAAGGGCTACCTTCAGGTGTCCTTCTCTGTCCCTTGAAACAAGGACTTTGACAGTGAAAGAAACTGACACACTCTCCCTACCTACAGTTTTCTGTCCCTAGAAAAAATGTTTTTTTTAAGCACAATTTAGCACAAGGAGAATTCACTCACTGTCCTTACAGGTCCCTGGAAACAAGGACTTTGACAGTGAAAGAAACTGACACACTCTCCCTACCTACAGTTTTCTGTCCCTAGAAAAAATGTTTTTTTTAAGCACAATTTAGCACAAGGAGAATTCACTCACTGTCCTTCCAGGTCCCTGGAAACAAGGACTTTGACAGTGAAAGAAACTGACACACTCTCCCTACCTACAGTTTTCTGTCCCTAGAAAAAATGTTTTTTTTAAGCACAATTTAGCACAAGGAGAATTCACTCACTGTCCTTCCAGGTCCCTGGAAACAAGGACTTTGACAGTGAAAGAAACTGACACACTCTTCCTACCTACAGTTTTCTGTCCCTAGAAAAAATGTTTTTTTTAAGCACAATTTAGCACAAGGAGAATTCACTCACTGTCCTTCCAGGTCCCTGGAAACAAGGACTTTGACAGTGAAAGAAACTGACACACTCTCCCTACCTACAGTTTTCTGTCCCTAGAAAAAATGTTTTTTTTAAGCACAATTTAGCACAAGGAGAATTCACTCACTGTCCTTCCAGGTCCCTGGAAACAAGGACTTTGACAGTGAAAGAAACTGACACACTCTCCCTACCTACAGTTTTCTGTCCCTAGAAAAAATGTTTTTTTTAAGCACAATTTAGCACAAGGAGAATTCACTCACTGTCCTTCCAGGTCCCTGGAAACAAGGACTTTGACAGTGAAAGAAACTGACACACTCTCCCTACCTACAGTTTTCTGTCCCTAGAAAAAATGTTTTTTTTAAGCACAATTTAGCACAAGGAGAATTCACTCACTGTCCTTCCAGGTCCCTGGAAACAAGGACTTTGACAGTGAAAGAAACTGACACACTCTCCCTACCTACAGTTTTCTGTCCCTAGAAAAAATGTTTTTTTTAAGCACAATTTAGCACAAGGAGAATTCACTCACTGTCCTTCCAGGTCCCTGGAAACAAGGACTTTGACAGTGAAAGAAACTGACACACTCTCCCTACCTACAGTTTTCTGTCCCTAGAAAAAATGTTTTTTTTAAGCACAATTTAGCACAAGGAGAATTCACTCACTGTCCTTCCAGGTCCCTGGAAACAAGGACTTTGACAGTGAAAGAAACTGACACACTCTCCCTACCTACAGTTTTCTGTCCCTAGAAAAAATGTTTTTTTTAAGCACAATTTAGCACAAGGAGAATTCACTCACTGTCCTTCCAGGTCCCTGGAAACAAGGACTTTGACAGTGAAAGAAACTGACACACTCTCCCTACCTACAGTTTTCTGTCCCTAGAAAAAATGTTTTTTTTAAGCACAATTTAGCACAAGGAGAATTCACTCACTGTCCTTCCAGGTCCCTGGAAACAAGGACTTTGACAGTGAAAGAAACTGACACACTCTCCCTACCTACAGTTTTCTGTCCCTAGAAAAAATGTTTTTTTTAAGCACAATTTAGCACAAGGAGAATTCACTCACTGTCCTTCCAGGTCCCTGGAAACAAGGACTTTGACAGTGAAAGAAACTGACACACTCTCCCTACCTACAGTTTTCTGTCCCTAGAAAAAATGTTTTTTTTAAGCACAATTTAGCACAAGGAGAATTCACTCACTGTCCTTCCAGGTCCCTGGAAACAAGGACTTTGACAGTGAAAGAAACTGACACACTCTCCCTACCTACAGTTTTCTGTCCCTAGAAAAAATGTTTTTTTTAAGCACAATTTAGCACAAGGAGAATTCACTCACTGTCCTTCCAGGTCCCTGGAAACAAGGACTTTGACAGTGAAAGAAACTGACACACTCTCCCTACCTACAGTTTTCTGTCCCTAGAAAAAATGTTTTTTTTAAGCACAATTTAGCACAAGGAGAATTCACTCACTGTCCTTCCAGGTCCCTGGAAACAAGGACTTTGACAGTGAAAGAAACTGACACACTCTCCCTACCTACAGTTTTCTGTCCCTAGAAAAAATGTTTTTTTTAAGCACAATTTAGCACAAGGAGAATTCACTCACTGTCCTTCCAGGTCCCTGGAAACAAGGACTTTGACAGTGAAAGAAACTGACACACTCTCCCTACCTACAGTTTTCTGTCCCTAGAAAAAATGTTTTTTTTAAGCACAATTTAGCACAAGGAGAATTCACTCACTGTCCTTCCAGGTCCCTGGAAACAAGGACTTTGACAGTGAAAGAAACTGACACACTCTCCCTACCTACAGTTTTCTGTCCCTAGAAAAAATGTTTTTTTTAAGCACAATTTAGCACAAGGAGAATTCACTCACTGTCCTTCCAGGTCCCTGGAAACAAGGACTTTGACAGTGAAAGAAACTGACACACTCTCCCTACCTACAGTTTTCTGTCCCTAGAAAAAATGTTTTTTTTAAGCACAATTTAGCACAAGGAGAATTCACTCACTGTCCTTCCAGGTCCCTGGAAACAAGGACTTTGACAGTGAAAGAAACTGACACACTCTCCCTACCTACAGTTTTCTGTCCCTAGAAAAAATGTTTTTTTTAAGCACAATTTAGCACAAGGAGAATTCACTCACTGTCCTTCCAGGTCCCTGGAAACAAGGACTTTGACAGTGAAAGAAACTGACACACTCTCCCTACCTACAGTTTTCTGTCCCTAGAAAAAATGTTTTTTTTAAGCACAATTTAGCACAAGGAGAATTCACTCACTGTCCTTCCAGGTCCCTGGAAACAAGGACTTTGACAGTGAAAGAAACTGACACACTCTCCCTACCTACAGTTTTCTGTCCCTAGAAAAAATGTTTTTTTTAAGCACAATTTAGCACAAGGAGAATTCACTCACTGTCCTTCCAGGTCCCTGGAAACAAGGACTTTGACAGTGAAAGAAACTGACACACTCTCCCTACCTACAGTTTTCTGTCCCTAGAAAAAATGTTTTTTTTAAGCACAATTTAGCACAAGGAGAATTCACTCACTGTCCTTCCAGGTCCCTGGAAACAAGGACTTTGACAGTGAAAGAAACTGACACACTCTCCCTACCTACAGTTTTCTGTCCCTAGAAAAAATGTTTTTTTTAAGCACAATTTAGCACAAGGAGAATTCACTCACTGTCCTTCCAGGTCCCTGGAAACAAGGACTTTGACAGTGAAAGAAACTGACACACTCTCCCTACCTACAGTTTTCTGTCCCTAGAAAAAATGTTTTTTTTAAGCACAATATAGCACAAGCACAAAACACACTGACACTCTCCCTACCTATCCTTCTCTTTCCCTAAACTAAAGGAATCCAGGTTAAGCAAGAAAGAAATAAAAGTCACTGTCCCTGCCTATGCTGCTCTATCCCTGCTCCGGAACACACTACACTAGGCCGCCGTGCTGGCGGCCTTTTATAGTGTGGGGCGTGTACTAAACACCCTCAGCAATAATTGGCCACAGGCATCCTGCCTGTGGCCAATCATTGCTCTCCTCGCTGCCGGCGCTGTGATTGGCCAAGCATGCGGGGTCACAGTGCATGCTTGGCCAATCACAGCGCCTGGATGACACTGCGATGGCGTAGTGCATTGTGGGCCGTTCGCGTCACTCGAATTTGGCGCGAACGGCCCAAATCGTTCGATCTTCGTCGAACGATCGAACAGCCGATGTTCGAGTCGAACGTATGTTCGACTCGAACACGAAGCTCATCCCTACCTACCACATAGTTGGTTTTATAGCAACCAGTAGCTGTTTATTTATTTATTTTACGCTCATTTGTGTCACTGTGCACATTGCACATTATTACTACCTAGCTGGTTTCCAGCCAGCGATTATTTAATACACCCCCCTTTTTTCCTCCCTCCCCTCACATTCCCATTCCCCCGCCTCCTTTCTCTGCCCCCCCCCCCTCCCCTCCCTCTTATTCACTTTATTTTAGTCACTACAGCGCAGCCACCATCACGATTTTTATTGTTTCACTGTCGATTTGGACCAGACCTCTCGGTGACTGCTGCAGTATCCATCCCCCCTTTCTCATCTTTTTTACCACCTCACCTAAGTCCCACCATTTAGCTAGCACGAGGGTTCTCTTGTTTATATATTCTACTATGCTGCGCCTGTGATGCTTTCCCTCTGCTGCTGTGTCAGTCTGCTTCTTTTGTCAGCACTTCCTGTGTGAATTTTCGCGCCAGTGTAATGCACCCTAGAGGCCGGAGGCTCTCGAAAAATGGTTGCCAAAAACGTCTGTATGGAAGATAATGTGGGCTCTAAGAAAATGGCCGCCGACAGAAGATAGAGGTCAAGCAGCCATAGCCCACAAAAAGATGGCCGCCGAACGGCAATATCTGCATACAGGGTGGACAAACATGGCCGCCGATCAGCTGATAGGGGCCAGTGGGTGTGGCCGAACCACAGGAAGATGGCCGCCGGGCAGTCACAAGAGGCCAAACTTGGCATGGACCACCTCAAAATGGCCGCCGACAGCATGGAGGAGGAAGGACACAAACACAGGTAAGAAAAAATGACATTTCTTTTAAATGTTAGTTACAGCCAGCCCCGCTCCAGTGGGACCCCCTAGGTGACCCCCAGCACCCAGCAACCTTTAGCTAGAAGCCCAGGGAGGAGGGAAAGGCAGGGAGAGAGGGAAGAAAGGGGCCACAACCACTTACTTGATCTCTCCAGGAATGTCCAGCTAAATCACCCAGCCGAGGCAGGGGAGTTTTACTTACCTATCCTGCATGTATTCTGCTGGAAGACATTCCAAACAGATCATCGTCCGCGCACGGAAGGTGACTGTTGGCCAGGCATGCTGTGATTGGACCCAGAAGGGACGATCATATGTATGCCCTGGAGCATGACGCTCACTGGACAGGCTGCTGCGACTCGGCCGTAAGGTCAGCCGAAGCTGAGCGGTCCGATGCAAGCCTTGGAGCGTAAGCTCACCGGTCAGGCTGCTGCGACTCGGCCGTAAGGTCAGCCAAAGCTGAGCGGTCCGATGCAGGCCCTGGAGCGTAAGCTCACCGGCCACCCGTGGAGCGACGGACATGTCGTGGAAAACCCAGCGCGTAGCTAGGGTCGGCACACGCTCGATGGCCGAAACTGGGGAGACTACAAGGATCGAGGATCCAGCCTGTCACCCAGTCGGCAGTTGATCGAAGATCGCAGGAAACAACAAATGTAGCAAAAAAAAAATAATATATATATATATATCTTTTTTCCCTGGACCAATGGGCCCGAAGGGAGCCATGTCCTACTCCTTGCTAGACAGAAAAAAACTGATCTGCGAAGATGCAGACTGAGAGGGTATACCCAGAGGGTCCGCCCCCTGGGCGGTACTGTAGAAGGTGTGATGCAACACTTTTTACAAGTTTTTCTGCCTAGTCACTCCTAATTAACGGATAATACCCACTTTGTCAATAGAGAAGCTGTGTCGGTCCATGGACGAAAGAGTAAAGGTGTCTTCTGCGAACTGATATTTACATGATTGTTATGAGAGAATTCTGCCCACGGGAGTATTGAGGACCAATCGTCATGATGAGCAGAGAAAAAGGTGCGAAGAAAGACCTCTAACTTCTGATTAACCCTCTCAGTCTGTCCATTGGATTGAGGATGGTAAGAAGAGGAAAAATCCAAGACAATATTGAGGGATTTGCAAAAGGCTCTCTAAAAACGAGACGTAAATTATTCTCAGACAGTGGGAGGTCTGCGATAAAATCCATGGCAATGTGAGCACAGACATGACAAGCCTTAACGTAGACTTTGACATCTGAGCGGAGATTAGGCCACCCACCAGTAGCCATCAGCCCGACCGTGGCAGGAACCAGGTGTAGCGGGTATGTGCTTTTCAGAATGGTTAATTCGGGTGAAGACATCAGCAGGTGGCGCTGTCACTTTGGGCCGGGGTTGAACCATCACTGCAGTGCCGTACCCTTTGTGACCTCTCGCAGCGGTTGTACGGCGGGGCGGGGAACCCGCTGTGCTTGCTGGGAGAGGGTATAAAGGGGGCGGACATCTTCGCCACGAGGTCCGAGCCCCAGGCACCTTCAGCCTGAGGGCTGCTGTTTCTGCTGTCGACAAGTGGAGTTCAGGAGTCACCCCAGACACCCTCAGTCTGGGGTGAGATACATCGCTTCAGGCCTGGGGTCCAGCTTCTTCCACTGGGTAACGCCCGGGAGGAATCGTCCTAAGGTGCCCACAGTATCGGGTACCTGAATCCAGGCGTAACGGACCGTGCAGGTGACCTTCCCGTAGATCTGGTGCAGCATATTGCCAGTGCCGGGACAGGGCCTCCGGAGACCGTCGGGATGGATGTCCTTTCCAAACAGGGGCTGTATTCGCACCGAAGGTGGTCCATGTTCTGGGGTCGGTGGCAGAGACCGTTACATTAAGGCCTATGGCAGGGGCTGAAACATTTCACCCGGTAGGTGGCAGCTACCAACATCACAGTCGGTGGCAGAGACCGCGCGCCAAGCCTATTCGCACGAAAAAGGAATAGGAGAGTTAATTTGTGCCTGGGCCTACTCGCATCCACCCCCGTGTCTGTCTGTTATAAGAGTTCAACTGATTATGTTCATCCTGCAAATGGAAAAATAAAAGAGTGTTGGACTTTTAATGGTGTGGGGCTCTATTACTGGTAGACACATCTCCACGGAAGAAGCAGAGGCTCCGTATGCAGAGAACAGACCCGAAGGTAATTTAAGTGACTTTGCTCAACCCTCATACGCATACGAGGGGAGAGCTTGGCGTAGTGTTCCTGCACTCTCTCCTCCCAGGTACCCCTAGACCACAGCCGTATGATACAAAGAGAGAGAGAGAGTGAGGCCGCTACACAGGTTTGTACGTAATCGTGAAATTAAAACGGGAAAAGAAGAGACTCCACCTGGCCTGTCTGGGATTTAGACATTTAGCATTCTGTAGGTACTAAAAATTCTTGTGATCAGTAAAGATCGTTATGGAGTGAGGGGAACCCTCCAAGAGATGACGCCACTCCTCTAATGCCAATTTAATTGCGAGAAGTTCCCGATCACCGATGGCATAATTTCTTTCTGCTGAGAATTTTTTTTGGTTGACGTCTCTTCTCAAGGAATTGAAGAAGCACAGCTCCCACCCCCATTGAGGAAGTGTCCGCTTCAATAAAAAATGCATCCCCCGGATTTGGTCTCCTCAAGTGAGGTCCAGAAACAAAGGCCTGTTTCAGGTCGTGAAACGCAGAGACAGCTTCGGGAGGCCAGTCTTTGGCATTCGCACCCTTCTTGGTCAAAGCGATAATAGGCGCGGCAATGGAAGAGTAATTTCTTTTGAACTGCCTAATTTGTGAAGCCAAGAAAGTGCTGTGTGGCCTTGAAGCTAGCAGGAAGAGGCCAGTTGGTAATGGCCAAGACCTTCCCAGGATCCATACGAAGACCCAAACTTGAGACAAAGCATCCCAGAAACAGGACCTCAGAACATTCAAAGTAGGGATGAGCTTCGTGTTCGAGTCGAACATACGTTCGACTCGAACATCGGCTGTTCGATCGTTCGACGAAGATCGAACGATTTGGGCCGTTCGCGCCAAATTCGAGTGACGCGAACGGCCCACAATGCACTACGCCATCGCAGTGTCATCCAGGCGCTGTGATTGGCCAAGCATGCACTGTGACCCCGCATGCTTGGCCAATCACAGCGCCGGCAGCGAGGAGAGCAATGATTGGCCACAGGCAGGATGCCTGTGGCCAATTATTGCTGAGGGTGTTTAGTACACGCCCCACACTATAAAAGGCCGCCAGCACGGCGGCCTAGTGTAGTGTGTTCCGGAGCAGGGATAGAGCAGCATAGGCAGGGACAGTGACTGTTATTTCTTTCTTGCTTAACCTGGATTCCTTTAGTTTAGGGAAAGAGAAGGATAGGTAGGGAGAGTGTCAGTGTGTTTTGTGCTTGTGCTATAGTGTGCTTAAAAAAAACATTTATTCTAGGGACAGAAAACTGTAGGTAGGGACAGTGTCAGTTTCTTTCACTCTGCAAGTCCTTGTTTCCAGGGACCTGGAAGGACAGTGAGTGAATTGTCCTTGTGCTATATTGTGCTTAAAAAAACATTTATTCTAGGGACAGAAAACTGTAGGTAGGGAGAGTGTCAGTTTCTTTCACTCTGCAAGTCCTTGTTTCCAGGGACCTGTAAGGACAGTGAGTGAATTGTCCTTGTGCTATATTGTGCTTAAAAAAAACATTTATTCTAGGGACAGAAAACTGTAGGTAGGGAGAGTGTCAGTTTATTTCACTCTGCAAGTCCTTGTTTCCAGGGACCTGGAAGGACAGTGAGTGAATTCTCCTTGTGCTATATTGTGCTTAAAAAAAACATTTATTCTAGGGACAGAAAACTGTAGGTAGGGACAGTGTCAGTTTCTTTCACTCTGCAAGTCCTTGTTTCCAGGGACCTGTAAGGACAGTGAGTGAATTGTCCTTGTGCTATATTGTGATTAAAAAAAACATTTTTTCTAGGGACAGAAAACTGTAGGTAGGGAGAGTGTTTTTTTTCTTTCACTCTGCAAGTCCTTGTTTCCAGGGACCTGTAAGGACAGTGAGTGAATTGTCCTTGTGCTATATTGTGCTTAAAAAAAACATTTTTTCTAGGGACAGAAAACTGTAGGTAGGGAGAGTGTTTTTTTTCTTTCACTCTGCAAGTCCTTGTTTCCAGGGACCTGTAAGGACAGTGAGTGAATTGTCCTTGTGCTATATTGTGCTTAAAAAAAACATTTATTCTAGGGACAGAAAACTGTAGGTAGGGAGAGTGTCAGTTTATTTCACTCTGCAAGTCCTTGTTTCCAGGGACCTGGAAGGACAGTGAGTGAATTGTCCTTGTGCTATATTGTGATTAAAAAAAACATTTATTCTAGGGACAGAAAACTGTAGGTAGGGAGAGTGTCAGTTTATTTCACTCTGCAAGTCCTTGTTTCCAGGGACCTGTAAGGACAGTGAGTGAATTGTCCTTGTGCTATATTGTGCTTAAAAAAAACATTTATTCTAGGGACAGAAAACTGTAGGTAGGGAGAGTGTCAGTTTATTTCACTCTGCAAGTCCTTGTTTCCAGGGACCTGTAAGGACAGTGAGTGAATTGTCCTTGTGCTATATTGTGATTAAAAAAAACATTTATTCTAGGGACAGAAAACTGTAGGTAGGGAGAGTGTCAGTTTATTTCACTCTGCAAGTCCTTGTTTCCAGGGACCTGTAAGGACAGTGAGTGAATTGTCCTTGTGCTATATTGTGCTTAAAAAAAACATTTATTCTAGGGACAGAAAACTGTAGGTAGGGAGAGTGTCAGTTTATTTCACTCTGCAAGTCCTTGTTTCCAGGGACCTGGAAGGACAGTGAGTGAATTGTCCTTGTGTTATATTGTGATTAAAAAAAACATTTTTTCTAGGGACAGAAAACTGTAGGTAGGGAGAGTGTTTTTTTTCTTTCACTCTGCAAGTCCTTGTTTCCAGGGACCTGTAAGGACAGTGAGTGAATTGTCCTTGTGCTATATTGTGATTAAAAAAAACATTTTTTCTAGGGACAGAAAACTGTAGGTAGGGAGAGTGTTTTTTTTCTTTCACTCTGCAAGTCCTTGTTTCCAGGGACCTGTAAGGACAGTGAGTGAATTGTCCTTGTGCTATATTGTGCTTAAAAAAAACATTTATTCTAGGGACAGAAAACTGTAGGTAGGGAGAGTGTCAGTTTATTTCACTCTGCAAGTCCTTGTTTCCAGGGACCTGGAAGGACAGTGAGTGAATTGTCCTTGTGCTATATTGTGATTAAAAAAAACATTTATTCTAGGGACAGAAAACTGTAGGTAGGGAGAGTGTCAGTTTATTTCACTCTGCAAGTCCTTGTTTCCAGGGACCTGTAAGGACAGTGAGTGAATTGTCCTTGTGCTATATTGTGATTAAAAAAAACATTTTTTCTAGGGACAGAAAACTGTAGGTAGGGAGAGTGTTTTTTTTCTTTCACTCTGCAAGTCCTTGTTTCCAGGGACCTGTAAGGACAGTGAGTGAATTGTCCTTGTGCTATATTGTGCTTAAAAAAAACATTTATTCTAGGGACAGAAAACTGTAGGTAGGGAGAGTGTCAGTTTATTTCACTCTGCAAGTCCTTGTTTCCAGGGACCTGGAAGGACAGTGAGTGAATTGTCCTTGTGTTATATTGTGATTAAAAAAAACATTTTTTCTAGGGACAGAAAACTGTAGGTAGGGAGAGTGTTTTTTTTCTTTCACTCTGCAAGTCCTTGTTTCCAGGGACCTGTAAGGACAGTGAGTGAATTGTCCTTGTGCTATATTGTGATTAAAAAAAACATTTTTTCTAGGGACAGAAAACTGTAGGTAGGGAGAGTGTTTTTTTTCTTTCACTCTGCAAGTCCTTGTTTCCAGGGACCTGTAAGGACAGTGAGTGAATTGTCCTTGTGCTATATTGTGCTTAAAAAAAACATTTATTCTAGGGACAGAAAACTGTAGGTAGGGAGAGTGTCAGTTTATTTCACTCTGCAAGTCCTTGTTTCCAGGGACCTGTAAGGACAGTGAGTGAATTGTCCTTGTGCTATATTGTGATTAAAAAAAACATTTTTTCTAGGGACAGAAAACTGTAGGTAGGGAGAGTGTTTTTTTTCTTTCACTCTGCAAGTCCTTGTTTCCAGGGACCTGTAAGGACAGTGAGTGAATTGTCCTTGTGCTATATTGTGCTTAAAAAAAACATTTATTCTAGGGACAGAAAACTGTAGGTAGGGAGAGTGTCAGTTTATTTCACTCTGCAAGTCCTTGTTTCCAGGGACCTGGAAGGACAGTGAGTGAATTGTCCTTGTGTTATATTGTGATTAAAAAAAACATTTTTTCTAGGGACAGAAAACTGTAGGTAGGGAGAGTGTTTTTTTTCTTTCACTCTGCAAGTCCTTGTTTCCAGGGACCTGTAAGGACAGTGAGTGAATTGTCCTTGTGCTATATTGTGCTTAAAAAAAACATTTATTCTAGGGACAGAAAACTGTAGGTAGGGAGAGTGTCAGTTTATTTCACTCTGCAAGTCCTTGTTTCCAGGGACCTGGAAGGACAGTGAGTGAATTGTCCTTGTGCTATATTGTGCTTAAAAAAAACATTTATTCTAGGGACAGAAAACTGTAGGTAGGGAGAGTGTTTTTTTTCTTTCACTCTGCAAGTCCTTGTTTCCAGGGACCTGTAAGGACAGTGAGTGAATTGTCCTTGTGCTATATTGTGCTTAAAAAAAACATTTATTCTAGGGACAGAAAACTGTAGGTAGGGAGAGTGTCAGTTTATTTCACTCTGCAAGTCCTTGTTTCCAGGGACCTGGAAGGACAGTGAGTGAATTGTCCTTGTGTTATATTGTGATTAAAAAAAACATTTTTTCTAGGGACAGAAAACTGTAGGTAGGGAGAGTGTTTTTTTTCTTTCACTCTGCAAGTCCTTGTTTCCAGGGACCTGTAAGGACAGTGAGTGAATTGTCCTTGTGCTATATTGTGCTTAAAAAAAACATTTATTCTAGGGACAGAAAACTGTAGGTAGGGAGAGTGTCAGTTTATTTCACTCTGCAAGTCCTTGTTTCCAGGGACCTGGAAGGACAGTGAGTGAATTGTCCTTGTGCTATATTGTGCTTAAAAAAAACATTTATTCTAGGGACAGAAAACTGTAGGTAGGGAGAGTGTCAGTTTATTTCACTCTGCAAGTCCTTGTTTCCAGGGACCTGTAAGGACAGTGAGTGAATTGTCCTTGTGCTATATTGTGATTAAAAAAAACATTTTTTCTAGGGACAGAAAACTGTAGGTAGGGAGAGTGTTTTTTTTCTTTCACTTTGCAAGTCCTTGTTTCCAGGGACCTGTAAGGACAGTGAGTGAATTGTCCTTGTGCTATATTGTGCTTAAAAAAAACATTTATTCTAGGGACAGAAAACTGTAGGTAGGGAGAGTGTCAGTTTATTTCACTCTGCAAGTCCTTGTTTCCAGGGACCTGGAAGGACAGTGAGTGAATTGTCCTTGTGTTATATTGTGATTAAAAAAAACATTTTTTCTAGGGACAGAAAACTGTAGGTAGGGAGAGTGTTTTTTTTCTTTCACTCTGCAAGTCCTTGTTTCCAGGGACCTGTAAGGACAGTGAGTGAATTGTCCTTGTGCTATATTGTGATTAAAAAAAACATTTTTTCTAGGGACAGAAAACTGTAGGTAGGGAGAGTGTTTTTTTTCTTTCACTCTGCAAGTCCTTGTTTCCAGGGACCTGTAAGGACAGTGAGTGAATTGTCCTTGTGCTATATTGTGCTTAAAAAAAACATTTATTCTAGGGACAGAAAACTGTAGGTAGGGAGAGTGTCAGTTTATTTCACTCTGCAAGTCCTTGTTTCCAGGGACCTGTAAGGACAGTGAGTGAATTGTCCTTGTGCTATATTGTGATTAAAAAAAACATTTTTTCTAGGGACAGAAAACTGTAGGTAGGGAGAGTGTTTTTTTTCTTTCACTCTGCAAGTCCTTGTTTCCAGGGACCTGTAAGGACAGTGAGTGAATTGTCCTTGTGCTATATTGTGCTTAAAAAAAACATTTATTCTAGGGACAGAAAACTGTAGGTAGGGAGAGTGTCAGTTTATTTCACTCTGCAAGTCCTTGTTTCCAGGGACCTGGAAGGACAGTGAGTGAATTGTCCTTGTGTTATATTGTGATTAAAAAAAACATTTTTTCTAGGGACAGAAAACTGTAGGTAGGGAGAGTGTTTTTTTTCTTTCACTCTGCAAGTCCTTGTTTCCAGGGACCTGTAAGGACAGTGAGTGAATTGTCCTTGTGCTATATTGTGCTTAAAAAAAACATTTATTCTAGGGACAGAAAACTGTAGGTAGGGAGAGTGTCAGTTTATTTCACTCTGCAAGTCCTTGTTTCCAGGGACCTGGAAGGACAGTGAGTGAATTGTCCTTGTGCTATATTGTGCTTAAAAAAAACATTTATTCTAGGGACAGAAAACTGTAGGTAGGGAGAGTGTTTTTTTTCTTTCACTCTGCAAGTCCTTGTTTCCAGGGACCTGTAAGGACAGTGAGTGAATTGTCCTTGTGCTATATTGTGCTTAAAAAAAACATTTATTCTAGGGACAGAAAACTGTAGGTAGGGAGAGTGTCAGTTTATTTCACTCTGCAAGTCCTTGTTTCCAGGGACCTGGAAGGACAGTGAGTGAATTGTCCTTGTGTTATATTGTGATTAAAAAAAACATTTTTTCTAGGGACAGAAAACTGTAGGTAGGGAGAGTGGTTTTTTTCTTTCACTCTGCAAGTCCTTGTTTCCAGGGACCTGTAAGGACAGTGAGTGAATTGTCCTTGTGCTATATTGTGCTTAAAAAAAACATTTATTCTAGGGACAGAAAACTGTAGGTAGGGAGAGTGTCAGTTTATTTCACTCTGCAAGTCCTTGTTTCCAGGGACCTGGAAGGACAGTGAGTGAATTGTCCTTGTGCTATATTGTGCTTAAAAAAAACATTTATTCTAGGGACAGAAAACTGTAGGTAGGGAGAGTGTTTTTTTCTTTCACTCTGCAAGTCCTTGTTTCCAGGGACCTGTAAGGACAGTGAGTGAATTGTCCTTGTGCTATATTGTGATTAAAAAAAACATTTTTTCTAGGGACAGAAAACTGTAGGTAGGGAGAGTGTTTTTTTTCTTTCACTCTGCAAGTCCTTGTTTCCAGGGACCTGTAAGGACAGTGAGTGAATTGTCCTTGTGCTATATTGTGCTTAAAAAAAACATTTATTCTAGGGACAGAAAACTGTAGGTAGGGAGAGTGTCAGTTTATTTCACTCTGCAAGTCCTTGTTTCCAGGGACCTGGAAGGACAGTGAGTGAATTGTCCTTGTGCTATATTGTGATTAAAAAAAACATTTATTCTAGGGACAGAAAACTGTAGGTAGGGAGAGTGTCAGTTTATTTCACTCTGCAAGTCCTTGTTTCCAGGGACCTGTAAGGACAGTGAGTGAATTGTCCTTGTGCTATATTGTGATTAAAAAAAACATTTTTTCTAGGGACAGAAAACTGTAGGTAGGGAGAGTGTTTTTTTTCTTTCACTCTGCAAGTCCTTGTTTCCAGGGACCTGTAAGGACAGTGAGTGAATTGTCCTTGTGCTATATTGTGCTTAAAAAAAACATTTATTCTAGGGACAGAAAACTGTAGGTAGGGAGAGTGTCAGTTTATTTCACTCTGCAAGTCCTTGTTTCCAGGGACCTGGAAGGACAGTGAGTGAATTGTCCTTGTGTTATATTGTGATTAAAAAAAACATTTTTTCTAGGGACAGAAAACTGTAGGTAGGGAGAGTGTTTTTTTTCTTTCACTCTGCAAGTCCTTGTTTCCAGGGACCTGTAAGGACAGTGAGTGAATTGTCCTTGTGCTATATTGTGATTAAAAAAAACATTTTTTCTAGGGACAGAAAACTGTAGGTAGGGAGAGTGTTTTTTTTCTTTCACTCTGCAAGTCCTTGTTTCCAGGGACCTGTAAGGACAGTGAGTGAATTGTCCTTGTGCTATATTGTGCTTAAAAAAAACATTTATTCTAGGGACAGAAAACTGTAGGTAGGGAGAGTGTTTTTTTTCTTTCACTCTGCAAGTCCTTGTTTCCAGGGACCTGTAAGGACAGTGAGTGAATTGTCCTTGTGCTATATTGTGATTAAAAAAAACATTTTTTCTAGGGACAGAAAACTGTAGGTAGGGAGAGTGTTTTTTTTCTTTCACTCTGCAAGTCCTTGTTTCCAGGGACCTGTAAGGACAGTGAGTGAATTGTCCTTGTGCTATATTGTGCTTAAAAAAAACATTTATTCTAGGGACAGAAAACTGTAGGTAGGGAGAGTGTCAGTTTATTTCACTCTGCAAGTCCTTGTTTCCAGGGACCTGGAAGGACAGTGAGTGAATTGTCCTTGTGCTATATTGTGATTAAAAAAAACATTTATTCTAGGGACAGAAAACTGTAGGTAGGGAGAGTGTCAGTTTATTTCACTCTGCAAGTCCTTGTTTCCAGGGACCTGTAAGGACAGTGAGTGAATTGTCCTTGTGCTATATTGTGATTAAAAAAAACATTTTTTCTAGGGACAGAAAACTGTAGGTAGGGAGAGTGTCAGTTTCTTTCACTGTGAAAGTCCTTGTTTCAAGGGACAGAGAAGGACACCTGAAGGTAGCCCTTATTGCTTTTTTCCCATCTCCCTGCAGGCCATCTATTAGAATGTCTGGAAGGCAAACAAGGAGAGGCAGACAGTCAGGAGGCAATAAAAGAGGGCAAGCAGGCTCTGTGTCTGGGGGCAACAGTGCTGGTCGTGGACGCGGTGCATTGTCATCAGCACATGGCCATGGGACACGCTTGTCCTTCTTTTCGGCAGCTGGACATGTTGAGCCACATCATGCCGAAGACTTGGTAGAGTGGATGACCAAGCCCTCCTCCTCCTCCTCATCCTCTCTCACCCAGGCTCAGGGTACTGGAAAAGCAGCTGCCAAAGCGTCGTCTTCCCTGGTATCAATGTCAGACAAATCATCAGTCACTCCTTCCCTAGACCCACCATGTCCTCCTCCTGAGGAGTCCCCCGAACTGTTTCAGCACAGTGTTGGGTACATGCTCCAGGAGGATGCCCAGCGTTTCGAAGGGTCTGATGATGAAACCCAGCTAGAGGAAGGCAGTAGCGTGAGAGCAGACAGAGGGGATGCTCAAGAAGGACACCAATCTGGCAGTCATGTTCCAGCAGCTGCAGCATACTGCCAGATTGGCTCCAGTGATGAGGAGGGAGGGGATGATGAGGTCACTGACTCCACGTGGGTGCCTAATAGGAGAGAGGAGGAGGAGGAGGATGAGGAGGAGGCACATCTCCAACGAGGCAGGATGCCCTTTGGTGGCCAGCGTAAGGGCAGTACACCGACGGAATCACACCGCAGAGCTCCGCCTGTGCAGGGCGCTGCCTCTGCCCGTCATTCAAAAAGTTCTTTGGTGTGGGCCTTTTTTGAGGCTAGTGCATCAGATCGCACAGCTGCTGTTTGCAACATATGTCTCAAGCGTATATCGCGTGGCCAAAACATCAGCCGCTTGGGTACCACATGCCTGACCAGACATATGTTGACCTGCCATGCAGCTCGTTGGCAAGCCTACCTCAAAGACCCACACCAAAGAACAAAGCGGACCTCTCCTTGCACCGCATCAGCTGGGATCTCCAACCCCACTATAACTTCAGTCCTCTCTGAAACATGCACTGAGAGGAATGAAGGTGTAGAATTAGGTGTGTCACAGCCAAGTACTTGCGCCCACTCTGCTAGCAGTACACCGACGTCCGATTCTAGCAGGCAAATTTCCCTGCCCCAGCTGCTGGACCGTCGAAAGAAGTTCACTCCCAGCCATCCACATGCCCAGCGGTTGAATGCTAGCTTGGCTAAATTGCTAGCGCTTCAACTGCTGCCTTTTCAGTTGGTAGACTCGGCCCCCTTCCGTGAGTTTGTGCAATGTGCAGTTCCTCAGTGGCAGGTTCCCAAACGCCACTTTTTCTCACGGAAGGCTATTCCGGCTCTCTACCGGCATGTGGAAGGCAATGTCTTGGCCTCGCTGGACAGGGCGGTCAGCGGTAAGGTGCATATTACCGCTGACTCATGGTCCAGCAGGCATGGACAGGGACGTTACCTTTCTTTCACGGCCCATTGGGTCACTCTTTTGGCAGCTGGGAAGGATTCAGGACAAGGTGCAGTAGTGTTGGAGGTTGTCCCACCGCCACGCCTCCAAAATGCTACTACTGGTTGTGACACACCTCTCTCCTCCACCCCCTCCTCTTCTTCTTCCTCCATGGCCTCTTCCTGTGGTTTGTCCTATGAACCAGCGGTGCTCCGTAGCCGTTCACGGGGCTACGCAAGTACGCAGGCAAAAAGATGCCATGCCGTGCTTGCGCTGGTGTGTTTGGGGGACAGAAGCCACACTGGGGCAGAGGTCCTGTCTGCTCTGCAGGGCCAGGCCGAGAGGTGGTTGACGCCACGCCAGCTTAAGCCAGGAATGGTGGTTTGCGACAATGGTACCAACCTCCTCTCCGCCCTCCGACAGGGACAACTGACCCATGTGCCCTGTGTGGCTCACGTCCTTAACCTGGTGGTGCAGCGCTTCTTGGGCAGGTACCCGGGCTTACAGGATGTCCTGAGGCAGGCCAGGAAAGTCTGTGTGCATTTCCGCAGATCTTATAATGCCAGTGCTCGCCTGGCTGAGCTGCAAAAGGAGTTGAACCTGCCCAAGAACCGCCTTATATGTGACATGCCCACCAGGTGGAACTCAACGTTGGCCATGCTGCAGCGGCTGCACACGCAGCAGAGGGCCATCAATGAGTACCTGTGCGACTACGGCACCAGGACAGGGTCAGGGGAGCTTGGTTTTTTTTCTCCACGCCAGTGGGGCATGATCAGGGATGCATGCACTGTCCTGGCACCATTTGAGGAGGCCACGAGGATGGTGAGCAGTGACAGTGCATGCATCAGTGACACTGTACCTCTTGTCCACCTGTTGGAGCACACGCTGCGTGGAATAATGGACAGGGCACTTGAGGCAGAACAGAGGCAGGAAGAGGAGGACTTCCTTGCCTCTCAAGGCCCCCTTTACCCAGACAGTGTTCCTTCTGTCCCACCCATCGCACAGGAAGAGGAGGAGGAGGAGGAGGAGGAGGAGGAGGATTGTGTCAGCATGGAGGTGGAGGCTGGCACTCAGCATCATCAGCAGCAGTCTTTTAGGGATGATTTACAGTCCCAAGAAACCAGTGGACTTGTACGTGGCTGGGAGGAGGTGGCTGCGGATCATGTCGTCCTTAGTGACCCAGAGGACTCCGGAGCGAATGCCTCAGCAAAACTACGCTGCATGGCCTCCCTGATCCTGCAAAGTCTGCGGAAGGATCCTCGTATTCTTCGGATCAAGGAGAGGGACCATTACTGGCTGGCCACTCTCCTTGATCCACGGTACAAGGGTAAGGTTGCGGACCTTATGTTACCGTCGCAGAGGGAGCAGAGGATGAGACAACTCCGGGAGGCCTTGCAGAAAGGTCTGTGCAACGCGTTCCCAGAGACTGGGAGGTTGCAAACTCCTGGTCCTGGACAACGAGTTGCTGAGGCTTCGGCCAGTCAAAGAAGGAGCGGTGGGGAAGGTGGCCGTCTGACCGATGCGTTCAGACAATTCTTTAGTCCGCAGCCCCAAAGTATGATCGGTTCCAGCAACCATCGCCAGCGTCTGATAAACATGGTGCAGGAATATCTAGGGGCAAGGTCAGACTTGGACACCTTCCCCACCGAAAATCCTCTGGCTTACTGGGTCTTGAGGATGGATCACTGGCCAGAGCTTGCACAGTATGCAATTGAGCTACTGGCCTGTCCTGCATCCAGCGTTCTTTCGGAACGCACATTCAGTGCTGCTGGAGGATTTGTCACGGATCACAGGGTGCGCCTGTCCACCGACTCGGTTGATCGACTGACTTTCATCAAGATGAACCAGTCTTGGATCACCACCAGCTACCACACACCTGATGCTGATATAACAGACTAATTGATTTTAACATGTCACATCCCTTCAAGACTGATGCTGATGCTGAGTGCCTGTGCTGTTATGTTGACTGGCTATCCTCCTCCTCCGAGTCCTCAATGATACGATTGATGATGATAGCTTGTAAGATCATTTTTGTTTATGGGTGCCGCCACCAGTGCCTAACGCCCAATTTTTCAGCCCCTGTTTAACAGGGGCGTGTAATTACAATTTTTGAAGCAATACTTTGCAACAGGGCTCATTGCTGTGCTCCAAGTACAGTATCTGTGAGGAGTTGCAGTGTTGTGCCACCAGTGCCTAAGGCCCAATTTTTCAGCCCCTGTTTAACAGGGGCGTGTCATTACAATTTTTGAAGCAATACTTTGCAACAGGGCTCATTGGTGTGCTCCAAGTACAGTATCTGTGAGGAGTTGCAGTGTTGTGCCACCAGTGCCTAAGGCCCAATTTTTCAGCCCCTGTTTAACAGGGGCGTGTCATTACAATTTTTGAAGCAATACTTTGCAACAGGGCTCATTGCTGTGCTCCAAGTACAGTATCTGTGAGGAGTTGCAGTGTTGTGCCACCAGTGCCTAAGGCCCAATTTTTCAGCCCCTGTTTAACAGGGGCGTGTCATTACAATTTTTGAAGCAATACTTTGCAACAGGGCTCATTGGTGTGCTCCAAGTACAGTATCTGTGAGGAGTTGCAGTGTTGTGCCACCAGTGCCTAAGGCCCAATTTTTCAGCCCCTGTTTAACAGGGGCGTGTCATTACAATTTTTGAAGCAATACTTTGCAACAGGGCTCATTGCTGTGCTCCAAGTACAGTATCTGTGAGGGGTTGCAGTGTTGTGCCACCAGTGCCTAAGGCCCAATTTTTCAGCCCCTGTTCAACAGGGGCATGTAATTACAATTCTTGATCTAATAATTCACAGCAGGGCCCATTGCTGCACCCACCAAGAGTAACTGTCAGGGCTTACAGTGTTGTGGCACCAGCACCACCATCAAAGGCCCAATTTTTACTACCACTGTTCAACAATTATATGTAATTAAAATTCCTGATATAATAGTTGACAGCAGGGCGTTCCAGCACCAACCAAGAGTAACTGTGAGTGCTTACAGTGTTGTGCCAACACCAACAACTAAGGGGCCTATTTCTGCAGAGTATATACGGCAGGTCCCTACTTTCAAACATCCAACTTACAAACGACTCCTACTTGCAAACGCAAGAAGACAACAGGAAGTGAGAGGAAATCTACCACTAGGAAGGAAAATTCTCTCCTGTAAGAATAAATATGGGAGAAAGGTGTCTCCTCTGTACTGATGCTTTATCAGCAATCCTTGTTTCAAGAAAAACACCACATTTCAAAAACAGTTGTCATTGGGACGGAAAGTGAGGTGAAATGTTCTGAACAGGGGCACAGACAGCAAAACAAATGTTACAGGGGTGATAACCCTTACCTATGTTTTCCAAAAAGTTTAAAAATAGATTTTTGGTCTGGAGCTACACTTCACCAATGTACCTGTTCAAAATTACAAACAGACTCTACATAAGAACAAACCTACAGTCCCTGTCTTGTATGCACCGCCTGTATAGGGCTGTTCAGAGTATATAGGGCCTTTTTTATTTTATGTGCGGGGTTCCCCTTAATATCCATACAAGACCCAAAGGGGCTGGTAATGGGCTGGGGTAGGGGGGGGGGTCATGGGGTAGCTATGCCATTTTTCTTAAAGAATTTCATCCATATTACCGGGACCAGACATTACATTAAAGCCGCAAGCAGTTTTAAATGGCTTTTTTTTCCTTTAGAAGTGTCATTTTGTGCAGGGACAGTTCTAAACACGGGAAACACGTGGCACTTCACAGGCATACTTTAGACACCCCCCAGGTACGATATTTAAAGGAATATTTGACTTTTTTTTTTTCACTTTATGCATCATTAAAATGACTGCTCCCGAAAAACGACCGTTTTTAAAACTTCTTTTTGCATTGATACATGTCCCCTGGTGCAGAACCCGGGTTCCCAAACCCTTTTTAGGACAATAACATGCATAATAGTTGTTATAATTAGCACTTTAGAATTCGAACGTTCGCATCCATTGTATTTAATAGGGTTCTAATGTTCGTTCGAACTTTCGGTCCGTTCGCGGGTTCTGGTGCGAACCGAACCCGGGGGTGTTCGGCTCATCACTAATTCAAAGGAACATTTCTCCAGCTTGGCATAGAGATTATTCTCTCTAAGATGCTGTAGTACAGTGCGGACATGGTTTCTGTGGACGAGCAGATTTTCTGAAAAGATCAGAACGTCATCCAGATAGATGACAATAAACTCGTACAGCAGATCCCTGAAGATTTCATTGACAAAGTTTTGAATCACAGCTGGGGCATTACACAAACTAAAAGGCATAACCAGGTATTCGTAATGCCCGTCTCTAGTATTAAATGCAGTCTTCCATTCGTCACCCTCCCGTATTCGAATGAGATTGTGCGCACCTCTGAGATCCAACTTGGTGAAAATGGAGGCACCCTTCAACCCATCGAATAGCTCAGATATTAAGGGTAAGGGGTATCGATTTTTGATAGTAACAGCGTTTAAACCTTGATAGTCGATGCAGGGTCTTAAGGTACCATCCTTTTTGGCAACGAAAAAGAACCCTGCCCCTGCAGGCGATGAGGATTTCCGGATGAAACCTCTCTCTAGATTCTCTGCAACATACTCAAACATGGCCTGGGTCTCTGGGATGGACAGAGGGTAGGTACGACCCCTGGGCAGAGTTGCTCCGGAGACAAGGTCAATAGCACAGTCAAAAGGCCTGTGGGGAGGAAGCACCTCAGTTGATTTCTTACAGAAGACATCCCGGTAATCGCTGTATGCAGCGGGAAGATCAGAAAATACAGATGTGGTAGCAACCGGAAGTCTCTCCTTGGGGGCCACCTTGAGAAGACATGACGAGAAACATGAGGGACCCCAAGCCAGGATCTGCCCAGAGACCCAGTCCACATGTGGAGAGTGGAGCTGTAGCCAAGGAAGGCCCAATACAATGGTGGTAGAGGCCTTGGGTAGAATGAGAAGGGATATCCACTCCTGGTTGAGAATCCCTACCGACATCCTAATAGGTAGCATCTGGAAGCGAATAGAGCCCCCTGGGAGAACAGTGCCATCAATTGCCGAGACTACCAATGGCGTAGTGAGGGGTGAAAGGGTAAGCTTCATAGAAGAAGCAGTTCTCCAGTCCATAAAATTGCTGGTAGCTCCGGAATCCAGATATGCAAGGGTCGATTGAGGAGAAGTGCCTACATGAAGGAACACCAGCAGAAGAAGACGAGAAGGTGATGTTTCTGGGTCCAATACTCCACCTTCCGAATGTATTAGACCCGAGCGTTTCCCGGGCGATGCGAGCAGGAGTCACGAAAATGACCCTTGCCCCCACAATAGAGACACAAGCCCAGAGTTCTGCACCTAGCATGTTCTTAGGGGTTTAGTCTGGTCCGGCCCAGCTGCATAGGTTCCTCAGCAGGCAGAAAATGCTCCACGGGATGAAGGGAGGGGAGCTCAGACTGGCTAGGACCCAGGGAGTGCTGGCGTCTTTTTTCTAGGGACCTCTTCTGAAAATGAATGTCGATCTGATTGCACAAGGAAATTACATCGTCCAGACCGGCGGGGATGGCTCTTCCCGCTAATTCGTCTTTCACTCGGTCAGAGAGGCCATGTGAAAAGGTAGCGACCAGGGCCTCATTGTTCCAGCTCAATTCAGCTGTGAGGATGCGGAACTGAAGAGCATATTGTCCCACTGAACAAGATTCTTGGCGAAGACGTAAAAGAGCACCAGCCGCTGAAGAAGCCAAAGCCTGCTCCTCGAAGATGTTACGAATGAGCTTCAAGAAGTCGGACAGGCTGGAAACCACCGGATCATTCTTCTCCCACAGGGGGGGCAGCCCAGGTTAAAGCTTCACCGGAGAGGAGGGAAATTATATAGGCTACCTTTTCCCGATCAGACAGGAAGTTTTGAGGCTGAAGCTCAAAATGAATAGTGCATTGGCTGAGAAAGCCCCTGCAGGCCTTGGAGTCCCCAGAGAAACGGAACGGAGCTGTGAGTTGTAGTGAGTGTATGGCTGCAACTGGTGCGATAGGTGCAGCCGCTGGTTGTACTTGAGGTTGCGGATTCGGGGTTCCCAAGGAGGCCTGGAGCTGCTCGAAGTGGGAAGCCAGATCCTGGAGGAATCGCATCACCTGAGTCTGATGCGATTCCTGGGTCTCAAGTCTGCGGACTATGCCCTGCAATGGATTATCTGTGGGGAGCGGAACGTCAGCCGGGTCCATGGCTGATCAAACTGTCAGGTCACCTGAGTTGCCAGATGACAGATGCACACCGTAGGTCAGGAGTGCACCACAAGGTAGTGAACCCTATGACTGACTGCTACGGATAGAACACTGGGTGGGTAGGGAAGGTAGATCCACCTTCGCACAAACGGGGATCCCACAGGGAGCTAGAGCCCAAGATTCCCCAGGAGTCTAAGATCCAGCAGGTGTTCACCAGAGACTCTAGTGGTGAGGATAGACTAAGCTAAAACTAAGGAGATGGAGACAGTCAAAGCTAAAATCGCAGATATCGAGGACCGTTCCAGGAGGAACAATCTCAAGATAAGGGGTGTTCCCCGAGTCTGTTCAACAGTCAGATCTGCGTAGTTATGTCACCCAAGTGTTCACCTCTATTCTGACAGATATTACAGAAATTGATATTACAATAGACAGGATCCACAGCTTACCAAAACCATCCTATCTCCCTGACAAAGTGCCTAGAGACATTATTCTGCATTTACATTTTTTTCATGTGAAGGAACGTTTAATGTCTGCAGCGCGCAATAAGGATCTTCTTCCAGCACAATATAAAGAGATACAGTTTTTCACCAACCTGTCTCAGTACACGCTACAAAAAAGGAGAAATCTTAATACAATCTCCAAGGCTCTACGCAACCACAAAATTGCTTACAGATGGGGGTTTCCAACCAAGCTTATCATCACCAATGATGGGAAAGACCACTTAATGGACACCCTCGCCAAGGGCCTGGAGCTACTCAAAACATGGCACATCCATCCTGATGATCCTTCACAAGGTTCCAACAACCACAACCCAGACCGCACCACAGAAGAATGGAACTTGGTCAACTCCAAAAATGCACGCACACACCGTTAAAGTGGCTTACGGGCTGATTAAGGCCCTTACGTCTATGTTTGTCCCTGTTCTGGAGACAATCTGTTGAGCTAGACTTTTTACCCCTTTAAGCTTGCGTAGCAAGCCGCTACAACTTGGTCAACATGACCTACAAGTTTTTTTTGTGTACCCTCTTCTATGTTTTTCCTACCCTGTGTTTGTTTCATTGTTTACCACTCGATTTTGCAGTTGTTTATGCAGTTACCTTCTTATCTGCTGAAAGTCAAATGAAAGCAGATGCTGGATGCTGACTTCTTCATTATACTGGTATGGGGACCCATGCCACCTAATGTAAGTGTTACACACACATTCTTTACTTAGTGGAACTTATGCGCCATCCAAAATGACTGTCACTTTTTTGACTATTAATGCCAAAAGGCTTAATTATCCAGTAAAGAGAAAGTAATTGTGCAATGAAGCGATTTAACATAAATGTGATATCCTCTGTACCCAAGAGACCCACTTTCATAGCCAAAGGCTGCCCAAATGTACTCATCCCAAATTCCCACATGCTTTCACTGCAAGTACTTTCGCTAAAAAACGGGGAGTCATGACTGCAGTCAAAGACACAGTTGCCGCTATCACATTCTTGTATGTGATACTAACTCCATTACATATACTGTGGTTAATGTGTATGCACCCAACAAGCACCAAGTACGTTTTTTAAATCAAGTCTTCAAGAAAGTTAGACAGGTGCAGTGGGGATTTCTTTTGCTTTGTGGAGACTTTAATCTACCTCATGACCCTCATATGGACTCCACATCCTCTTCACCCAGACACCACCACTCACTTCAATCAACATTGCATTCTCAGGAACTCTATGATGCCTGAAGATGCCTCCATGGCACTGAAAAAGACTATTCCTTTTTTTCAGCAAGCCACAAGGTTTATACAAGATTAGACCTTTTTCTTACGGACAGATGGCTGACACCTAAAATCACTACCTCTAAGATTAACGACATTACTTGGTCGGATCATGCCTCGGTGACGCTTTCGGTTGACTATTCGCCAAGCGTTAATACAAGCTTCGTTTGGCAATCCAAGCCGAGACTGTTCCAGGCTGATCCCTCCAAAACCAGTTTACAGGAAGAATTGATTGAATTTTTCTCCAGCAATGCAGATTCTGTGTCTGATCCCATGGTTATATGGAATGTTCATAAGACATATATGAGAGGGGTTCTAATAAAAATGGGAGCAAGAGCTAAGAGACAGAGGAGACAGCATATTCAGGATCTCATCTCTAAAATACATAATCTGGAAGCCCAAAATAAAAAGAATGCCTCCCTGATGGTGTCGGACCAATTAACGCGGCTCTGACATGACCTCCACCTCATTTTACTAGAAGACTTTGAAAAAGCCTCTAAACATCTTAAAATTCCGTATTATATCAGTGGCAATAAGGCCGGAAAACTCTTAGCCAACCGTTTTAGGGGGCAGAGGCTCAAAACTAAAATCCCTTATGTCCTTCACCCCATTACGAAAGAAAAATTATATCACCCACAGGCTATAGCAGACGCCTTCAGCTGTTACTACGGCTCTCTCTATAATTTGAGAGATGACCCATCCACGATTCAACCTACGGAGTCCATGATTTCGGATTTTCTCAATAAAATTAATCTCCCTCAGGTAACATCTGCCCAACTGGGAAATCTGAATTCCCCTTTTCTGAAGCAGAAATTGCCAAAGCCATTGACTCCCTCCCTCATAACAAGTCACCTGGGCCTGATGGCTTTACAGGGGAATATTACAAAACGTTTAAATTAGTACTAGTCCCCCATCTAACAAGGATCTACAATAGAGCTGTCTCCTCTTCCTCTTTCCCATCGGAGATGCTTAAAGCATTGATAGTGGCATTACCGAAGCCGGGGAAAGAACCAAACACACCGCAAAATTTTAAACCCATTTCGTTGCTGAACAACGATTTGAAACTATATGCTAAGCTCCTTGCAAACAGGTTAGTGGACCTTTTGCCATCCCTAATACACCTGGACCAATCGGGGTTTACTAAAGGCCGACAAACAGCTGACGCAACAAGACGTCTAATCAACATTATACAGCTAGCTAGCAAACACACCGCAAAATTTTAAACCCATTTCGTTGCTGAACAACGATTTGAAACTATATGCTAAGCTCCTTGCAAACAGGTTAGTGGACCTTTTGCCATCCCTAATACACCTGGACCAATCAGGGTTTACTAAAGGCTAACAAACCGCTGACGCAACAAGACGTCTAATCAACATTATACAGCTAGCTAACAGAACGAAAACGCCGTCTCTGCTCCTAGCTTTGGACGAAGAGAAGGCGGTTGATAGAATTCATTGGGAATACTTGGCTAAGGTACTCACCAAATTCAGGTTTGAAGGTCAGATTCACTCGGCTATCATGGCACTTTACACCACCCCCTCGGCCCAGATGTACATATCGGGAATACTTTCCACACCATTTAATATCTCTAACGGGACTCGACAGGGGTGCCCACTTTCCGCACTTATATTTAATTTACTTATGGAGCCCCTGGCAACTTATATCCATTCCCACCCCCAAATAAGTGGATTTAAGACCAGAGACACAACTCACACCATTAGCCTCTTTGCGGATGATATCATCCTAATGCTCACTAATGTCGAGGACTCCCTGGCTTTGGTTCATAAAACGCTGCAGCTATTTACATCGGTGTCTTACTATAAAGTTAATGATACCAAATCGTATATTTTAGGATTGGGAATTTGTACCAGACTTAAACAAGCCCTTAGCAACAGGTTTCCATACACATGGAAAGAGAAAGGCATTTCATATCTGGGTATCACCCTTACACCTAAAATTTGAGATCTAGTTAAAGAAAACTACACCCCAATACTTCAGTCACTTCACTCCAAACTAGGCAAATTGGCAAAATTTGAATTATCCTGGTCAGGGAGGTTGGCCGCTTTTAAAATGCAGATTCTTCCACAACTTATATACAGTATATCTTTAGAACCCTGCCCATCCCGGTCCCTACCTCCTTCTTTTCCTTTGCACAATCCACCATCAACAAATTTCTCTGGGGGGGGAAAGAGAGCTTGATGCGCATTTAGCAAGATTATAAAACACAGGAAGGTGGGTGGAATAGGCCACACACACATTAGAGACTATTATACAGCCGCTATCTTAGCCTAATTGAAGAGCTGGTTCTGTCCCTCCCCACCCACCTTATGGGCTCTTCTTGAGCAACAACAGATTCCAGGTCAGAACCTCTATAATTATCTGATTTCAAGTCCTTTCCTTCCTACCCCATCCCATAGCAGGGGACCAACCATACAAGCTTCTCTCGAAGCGTGGCAAATACTAACAACACAAACTTCCCCCAAGATTAAACTTACCCCAATGAAATTCCCTCTATCTGCTTTATCCCTCTTAATACCAGGCATCTCTCTCGCTCACTGGAGTCCCGGCAGGGAACTGGAACTGGAGGACCTTTTTGTGGGACCTGCCCTCAAATCTTTTAGGGCTCTCCAGTTGGAGTTCTCTATTCCTTCAGCTGAATACTACAGGTACCTACAGGTTTCACACTTATTAAAATGGCCAACTAGATTATCCACCTCCCTCCCTTGGCAAATATCCCAATATTTCATGTCGAAAACTGCGAACGTTAAAGGCATATCGCTGTTCTACTCCCATCTCCAAAACAAACTAATGTTTACAAAATCCCACGACATGCATGCCTGGGAGAGAGACTTTGGTAGAGTTTATTCAGAGGAACAATGGCAAACGGCTTTAACCACAACATATTCTTCTACCAAATGTGCCAATCTCTGGGAACTCTTCCAAAAGATTTTACTAAGATGGTATCTCACTCCATGTAGACTGTCTAAATTTGCACAAGGGGTATCTTCCCAATGCTGGAGACAATGCGGGGGAACATGTACATTGTTCCACGTACTATGGTCCTGTCCCAATATATTACAGTACTGGAAGTTGATCTATAACCTCAGCCTACAGACACTTAAAATCCAACTACAGCCTTCACCGGGGATGGCGTTGCTCTCTTTGGGGGTGCACCTAATCCCTCCTCACCTAAGATCTTTACTATCCCACATCCTCTTAGCAGCTAGACTTGGTCTGGTTAGGCACTGGAAAGACACATTGGGGCTGATTTACCAAACGTTTGCGCCATGAGTATTGGCGCATCTGTGTGCGCAATGGCTGTTTTGGTATTTACAAAACATTAGCGCCGGTAGCGCAGCCCTATTTCCCATTTACTATAGTGTTCTCTGCATCCGGGAGGAGGCGCTCAGTGCGCTACTATGGACCTGGCGCAGGGCATGTTAAAATCTAAATATAAAGAAGCTGGAAGTGAGAATATAATGGGGGTGATGTGGGGTGATGTGAGGAAGTGTAGTGACACCTGCCCAAATAACAAATATGGCCAAAATAGAGAGGGAAAGTAAGTTTTTCAAAACCAGCCCGCTGCGCCGGCAATTCCGATTCAAGGTGCGGGAGGTTTTTTTGAGCTCAGCGCGGGAATTTCAATGGTTCAAATGCGCCGGTTCACTGCGCCGGCAAAATCTTAGTAAATGTCAAGTCACGTAAGTCAATTTGCCTAAGTTGAACAGGCGCAGCCCTGAACTTCCCAGTGCGCCTGCAAAATGACATTTCTAAAGGAAAAAAAAAACATTTAAAAGCAGCCGCGGCTATTAATGAATTGTCGGCTCCCGGCAATATAGAGAAAAGTTATAGAAAGTCTTTGCTAACCAAAAAAAAAAAGCGTGGGGGTCCCCCCAAATTCCATAACCAGGCCCTTCAGGTCTGGAATGGATATTAAGGGGAACCCCGCTGCAAATTAAAAAAAAAATGACGTGCGGGTTCCCCCCAAATATCCAAACCAGGCCCTTCAGATCTGGCATGGATTTTAAGGGGAACTCCACCCCAAATTTAAAAAAAAAATGGCGTGGAGTCCCCCCAAAAATCCACACCAGACCCTTATCCGAGCACGCAACCTGGCCGGCCGCAGGGGAAGAGGGGGGACGAGAGCGGCCCCCCCTCCCTCCTGAACCGTACTAGGCCACATGCCCTCAACATGGGGAGGATGTCCCCATGTTGATGGGGACAAGGGCCTCATCCCCACAACCCTTGCCCGGTGGTTGTGGGGGTCTGCGGGCGGGGGGCTTATCGGAATCTGGAAGACCACTTTAACAAAGGGGACCCCCAGATCCCGGCCCCCCCCTGTGTGAAATGGTAATGGGGTACAAATGTACCCCTACCATTTCACAAGGAAAGTGTCAAAAATGTAAAAAATGACAAGAGACGGTTTTTGACAATTCCTTTATTAATGTCTTTTCTTTTCTTCCATCTGCTTCTTCCATCTTCTTCTTCCATCTTCTTCTTTTCTCCATTCGGGTTTCTTCCTCCATCTTCATCTTCCTCTTCATCTTTATCTTCATCTTCATCTTCCTTCTTCCTTCGGTGTTCTCGTCCAGCATCTTGCTTCGGCGTCTTCCCTTCTTCTTTCTTCTTCGGCCGCTCCGTTTGAATTGGAGGTTCCCGCTGTGTGACGCTTCAGTTCTCCACTTGGTCCGCTTACATCCGGTGGCTCCGCCCCCTCTGTCACCACGGGGAAAGTCCATGTGCGTCAGAGGGGGGCGGGGTCACGGGTGTAAGCGGACCCAGAGGCGAACTGAAGTGTCGCACAGCGGGAACCTCCAATTCAAACGGAGCGGCCGGAGAAGAAGGGAAGACGCCGGGGCAAGATGCGGACGAGAAGACCGAAGGAAGAAGGAAGAAGGAAGATGAAGATAAAGATGAAGAGGAAGATGAAGATGGAGGAAGAAACCCGAATGGAGAAAAGAAGAAGATGGAAGAAGAAGATGGAAGAAGAAGATGGAAGAAAAGAAAAGACATTAATAAAGGAATTGTCAAAAACCGGCTCTTGTCATTTTTTACATTTTTTACACTTTCCTTGTGAAATGGTAGGGGTACATTTGTACCCCATTACCATTTCACATAGGGGGGGGGCCGGGATCTGGGGGTCCCCTTTGTTAAAGGGGTCTTCCAGATTCCGATAAGCCCCCCACCCGCAGACCCCCACAACCACCGGGCAAGGGTTGTGGGGATGAGGCCCTTGTCCCCATCAACATGGGGACATCCTCCCCATGTTGAGGGCATGTGGCCTGGTACGGTTCAGGAGGGAGGGGGGGCCGCTCTCTCGTCCCCCCCTCTTCCCCTGCGGCCGGCCAGGTTACGTGCTCGGATAAAGGGTCTGGTGTGTATTTTTAGGGGGACTCCACGCCATTTTTTTTTTACATTTGGGGTGGAGTTCCCCTTAAAATCCATGCCAGATCTGAAGGGCCTGGTTTGGATATTTGGGGGGAACCCCACGTCATTTTTTTTTAAAATTTGCAGCGGGGTTCCCCTTAATATCCATTCCAGACCTGAAGGGCCTGGTTATGGAATTTGGGGGAACCCCCACGCATTTTTTTTTTGGGTTAGCAAAGACTTTCAATGACTTTTATCTGTACTGACAGGAACCAGCAATTCATTACAGCCGCAAGGACTTTTCAATGACTATTATTTTACTTTAGAAATGTCATTTTGCTCTCCAACTGTTATAAACATGGAAAACATGTGCTACTTTACAGGCATACTATAGACACCCCCCGGGGATGATATTTAGGGCCAGTTCACACCGGATGCAGTGCAGTGCGTTTTTTTGATGCCTGAAAAACGCAAAGAAAGTTGATCACATTAATGCCAATGGCATAGTTCACACCACTGCAGTCCGTTCCAGTGCATTTCAGAAAGCCAAAAAATAATTAGTCATGCTGCATTTTTTTAGGTACAAAACTGTACTGGACCCCAGTAAAACACATCAAAAACGCAACGGAACGTAGCAAAAATGCACTGGAATGCACCGCAACGCACCTAAATGCACCAAAGACGCACTGCAACACACTTGTCCTAAGTGAAAAGAGGCGGAAAAAAACACTGGACTGCATCAAAAACGCCTCAAAAATGCACTGGAATGTGTCAAAAACGGGCATGCAGAAAAGCACCTGGAACGCACCCAGACTGCGTTTCTATAGTGTGAACTAGGGCCAGTTCACACCATAGAAATGCAATCCGGATGCGTTCCAGGTGCTTTTCTGCATGCACATTTTTCATGCGTTCCGGTGCATTTTTGGTAAGTTTTTGATGCAGTCCAGTGCTTTTTTTTCACCCCTCTTTTTTATTAACCATAGATAAGGACAAGTGTGTTCCAGTGCGTTTTTGGTGCATTTAGGTGTGTTTCTGTGCGTTCCAGTGCGTTTATGATGCGTTTTGATGCGTTCCAGTACAGTCCAGTGCAGGTAAAATGCAACATGTTCTACTTTTTTGGTGGAACTGGAACGCACTGGAACAAACACTGCCATTTAGAACCATATAACCAACTTTCCATGCATTTTTGATGCATAAAAAACGCAATGCACTGCATGTGGTGTGAAATGGCTCTTAAGCAATTTGGCATATTTAAAGGCACTTCTCCTTGTTTTGTTTTTGGTGTTGTCCAAATTGGTGACATTGATATATGTCCCTTAGGGTGGGACCTGGGCCCCCATTTTAAGGCCAATAACTACTAGAAGATAAGCCAGCCAAGTGGGGACTAGCAAAATTAACAAGTCAGTTCCCATAGACTGCAATGGTATTTGTTGGTGGGGGGAGGGGTGATTGTCCCATCTCTAATTTTGTAGCATGCTGGATGATGTGCTTAATTTTGGACGGGGGGGGGTTATTTTTTGCTAGCTGCATTGGTGTTGTTCTGCACATGCCCAGCCAGTTATTTTTTTTTGGCGTGCTTTTTGTGTGTGAACAGCGCCTGGATATTTCTGGGCATGCTCACTCAGAGAGTGTTTTTATGGGTTAGAAATTGAAGGACATCTTAACAGGTGTGCCCACTTTGAATTAAAAGCCTCGTACACACGACCGATTTTCTCGTCCAAAACCATCAAGAAAAGTGCCACGAGAGCTTTTTTGTCGAGAAAAACGTTCGTGTGTATGGTTTTACGACGAGAAAATTGCCGAGAATCTCGACGAGAAAATAGAGAACCTGCTCTCTATTTTCTCGTCAGGATTCCAGATTTCCTGTCGTGTTTCTCGTCGGCCTGTTTTGTGACGAGAAAATGGTTTGTGTGTTTGCTTTTACGACTCTTCCAAAAGCGCGCATGCTCACAAGCAACTATGAGACGGGAGCGCATCTTCTGGTAAAACAAGCCTTCGTAATGGAGAGAGCACATTCGTCACGCTCCAAATTATTGCATCGTTTAAATGTTCTGCATTGAAATCTTCATTAGAATGTTACATTAATCAAAACGAGTGACCTTCTTTTGCTGCTGATATTCACACCGAGTTATGACTATTTTTTTTTAACCTTTTTCATGCTGCTCTTAAGAAGATTTATGTGTATTATATCGTGCAAGTTTTTCGGAATAATTTAAATTGTTATATTTTTCAAAATGATGTTAATTATAATTTCGCAATGTTTTGATAGTGATCTCCCATTTAATTTTGGAATCTATATTAGTTAAATTTTCCACCATCTTTTTTTGCAAATCAGATTTAGTTATTCTTTTGGGGGGTTGTTATCTGTCCCTTTTTTTGTCAGTCAAATGTATCTGCTTACTCCAAAGCTAGATTTTTTATTTTTACAAATACACATAGTTAAGTATGAACTTAAACAAAAATCACATTTATTCATGTTTCGAACTAAAATAAAAAGAAGGCAGCGCTGGAGAACCTGCTGCCATTTGTGCATCCCAGGGGCCCCAGAGCACACAGCAACCCTGTGTGGACCCTAAAATTGGGAGCTTGAGAGAAGGCCAACATTTCTGAACACAATCTGATGCTGGCCTCCCAGAGGTCAGGAACAGCAGCAGGTGATATATATGTCCCAAGTGTGTGGTACTACAACAGGCTGCCTTCTGTCCGACCACAATGAAGCAAGGCCATCACTTCCTCTTCTTCCTGGCAACCTTCCCTGCAACCTTTCCTGGAGCCTTCTCTGCAGCCTTCCTTCTGCATGTGGCTGGAGGCTGGGCCACTGGAGGGGTACTCCTGTCAGGAGGAGGAGGAGGAGATGTAGCAGAAGGGGGTGGGGCAGAAGAAGAAGGTGGAGGTGTAGCAGAAGGGGGTGGGGCAGAAGAAGAAGGTGGAGGTGTAGCAGAAGGGGGTGGGGCAGAAGAAGAAGGTGGAGGTGTAGCAGAAGGGGGTGGGGCAGAAGAAGAAGTTGGAGGTGTAGCAGAAGGGGGCGGGGCAGAAGAAGAAGGTGGAGGTGTAGCAGAAGGGGGTGGGGCAGAAGAAGAAGGTGGAGGTGTAGCAGAAGGGGGTGGGGCAGAAGAAGAAGGTGGAGGTGTAGCAGAAGGGGGTGGGGCAGAAGAAGAAGGTGGAGGTGTAGCAGAAGGGGGTGGGGCAGAAGAAGAAGTGGGAGGTGTAGCAGAAGGGGTGGGACAGAAGAAGAAGGGGGATGTGGAGGTTGAGGTTGGGTCAGTTGTGCCACCTCACATATGGCGGTATTGGGGGTAATTTTCTCCATCACCCCCTTGTTGGGCAAGGTGATGAGCAGGGGCTCGCATAGGAGGCGTTGCTCCATGCTCATCACCTTGAACTTAGCCTCCACTAGGCCGGCAATGGCCTCTTCAGGGGATGTGGGCTCCTGGAGGGTGGCATGGGCCTCACGAATAAGGGCCATTGCTGCCTCACTCGTGCTCCTGTCCCTCCTGCCTCTTTTGGGAAGCCGGATGGGAGGCACCTGGGATCTGGTGCTTCTCCTTTGCCCTGCCACCTCCTGTCTGCCACTGGGCCCTGCCACCTCCTGTCTGCCACTGGGCCCTGCCACCTCCTGTCTGCCACTGGGCCCTGCCACCTCCTGGATGCCACTGGGCCCTGCCACCTCCTGGCTGCCACTGGGCCCTGCCACCTCCTGCCTGCCACTGGGCCCTACCACCTCCTGGCTGCCACTGGGCCCTGCCACCTCCTGGCTGCCACTGGGCCCTGCCACCTCCTGCCTGCCACTGGGCCCTTCCTCCTCCTGCCTGACAGTTTCCAGACCCTCCTCCTGGCTGATTTCATCCTGTGTATGAAAAAGGGACATAGTTTAATATGTTGGTTTAATCTTTGCATCAAACTTTGTAATCCTGATTGAAGCAATTAGAATGTAAATCCAGAAATCCTTGCTTTAAATTTACCACTACATCAGATTGACTATTTAGCACCCAATTAAGTGCAGACTAATGTCTACAGATCTTGATTTCACTTGTGGAATCCAAAATATTTTATGTTTGTCATCTTGACATATTTGTCAAACATTAAGTTTATCCCAATACATTTTCAGTTAATACTATACCTGGCTCCAGATGGCCAAATCAGGATCATCCAGGATGGCTGCCTCCTCTTGCTCCAGAGAAGGCTCAGGTTGGCTGCAGGGAAGTCTGGGGGGAAGAGTGGAGAGTGATGGCCTTGTCTCAATGTGGTCATCCAGGAAGGACATCCTGTTGTAGTACCACAAAATCGGGACATAAACATCACCTGCTGCTGCTCCTGACCTCTGAGAAGCCAGCACCTTAGAGCGTTCAGTCCTGTAGGTACCTCTCAAGCTCCCAATTTTAGTGTCCACTTGTTTTGCTGTGGCTGTGGGCACCTTGGTATGCACAAATGGGAGCAGCTTCTCCAGCGCTGCTTTTCTCACCCCTCTTTTTTTGTGGATGGGGTTTTTCGTCTCCCACAGAGCGGGCAGCTCCCTTACCCGGTCAATAAATTCCGCCAGGAAATCCTTGTCGCTTATAAAGACATTCATATTGTATCTGCAAGTTAAATAAATTATATATAACTAATGTGAGGCAAACAGTCTAACCTCCTTAACATCCTAGTCACCATATATATCCTCCAACATTCTCAAGACAGTATAGGCCAACAATTTGTACAAGTCACAAAATCACATACCTTCGTTCGCACATCCGTCACTTGAACTCCTCTCTCCGCACACCGAACGTACTATAGTCACATGTGTGTTTGCTATATACACACCACGCATGCGTCAAATTTCGAACACGTCGCTCCGCACACGTCGCCCGCCCATGAGTTCTAACTAACATCTTTTCCCCGCCCCTTCTCTTTCGGCGCGCAGACAGATATGGCGGAGTTACAGCAGGTGTCTGATAATTCCGCAACTAACGAGGAGGAGACAAGCCCGGAGACCGAGGAAACGTCACGATCAAGGAGGAGATTCAAGGCATCGAATATGTCTTTTGCGGAGATGGCGGAGATGGTGGACATCTTGCTCATAATCAAGTCTGATTATGACGCAAAGCATGGGCCGTATAGCAAACCAAATAGAAGGAAGGCCAAAATCCTCACTAAAGTCGTGAAGAGTCTGAAGACGAATTTCGGGGTGAAACGCTCAAATGAGCAGCTCAGAAAGAGGTGGTCAGACCTCAAACTGAGGGAGCCAGAGCAGTTGAGGAGCATAAATAGAATGCTAGCAAAAAGTAAGTAAGATGTAGACTTTTCTGCTATTAATCTTTTTCTAAACTTGCATGTTGCTCTTTATTTTGGTTTCTCATATTGGACTCCCTTCCAAAATGTAATATTTTGAACTTGGTTGGGCACAGTAATCGTTCGTTACGTTACAGACACTTCGTTCGGCCACTATCCGCGGTTTTGGCTTATTTTATAGCCACAAAAGTAATTAGACATCTGCCATTTTTGGTCAAATATTGTGGCAAAATTTTTAGGCTAGATGATGTGTTTGTAAAGAGAATGAAATGCAAACTTTTATCAGTGTAAAGGAGACGACACTCAGCAGCTGCTTCCACATCTGTACTTTGGAGCACTATAGTGTGGGCCACCAGGTGCATCAGTGAATTTTTGTGGTGCCTCCATGTCAAAAAAATTACATCCAAAGGTGAATACTAAACATATTCTTGGTCAGAAATAATGCATTCTTCTTTAAATTCCGCCCAAACACACACTTGTACCCCACTTCCAAGCAATTTAGCCTGTTTTTATTTTAACATTGAGATTTACAGTGTGATAAATAGACCTTTTGTTTGATTCTCATAGGGGAGAGAAGACTGGGAGGAGAACACTCCAGGGAGCACATGCACCCCACAACTTCCAAGCAACCCCAAACTCCCAAAGACCCACAACCGAAAGATGTGCAGGAAGTTGAGGTGGAGGAAGGAGAAGTGCAGGAAGGAGAGGTGGATGACGTTGTGGATCTGGTCACCACAACAGGTCAGTATCTGTCACCACAGCTTCAGGTAAGAGATGTAGGCCTGCAGAGTTATAATACCTTTTGTTTTTTGTTTTTAGGGGATGTAAATGTTGTGAAGGATAGTACACGGTTCTCTGCTGACAGTGCCCTCCGCCTCATCCAGCAAGTGATGGAATGTAGCACGGAACTGGACCTAATTAAACAAAGAATCCATGTGATGGATCAAACATTTAAAGACATTCTCGATGTTTTGGGGAGAATTCAATAAGCCATCCAAACACATTTGTTTTTACATGTTTGTTATTGCACATTTTAGAATATTTTTGACAATCAAACCAGCCAAAAATTGAATCTGCACACAGTGTGTCAACATGTGCTATCTGCCATCAGGGGATATCCATGTACGTCTTTTGGGGGTGCAACCCCTTCCTCGTATCTAAAGTCGGTGAACTGAGGAAGGGGTTGCACCCCCAAAACACGTCCATTGATCACCCCTGATGGCAGATAGCACATGTTGACAATAGGGATCAGGATTGTAAACTTCCTAGATGAAAAAAATCCCAAATGTGTGCATATTCAATTTTTGGCTGGGCAAGGGGTGGCAGGACCCCATATTAGGACGGGCACATAGAGACATAGTTTGTGTAAGTGAATGTCTCAGATTGCTCAGAGGTATCCAATGTTGTAATTTTTGGAATGCAACTGTTATTTTTGTATTTTCCTAAGAAAACAATTGCCGGTTTGTGGCCAGGCCAACCCAAAAAAAAAGAAAAAAAAAAAAAGGTGTGAATGTGCACAGAGTAAAATATTTGACCACAAACAACGTGTAGCTTCTTTTTATAATACCCTCTAACCTTATTTGGTTATTTTGTAAGGTTACATAGTGAAATGGTTGTTAGTTACTAAAGTAAAATACACTTGGCACTACAAATGCACTAAGACAAACTAGGAGACAGGAAAGAACAAATAATTAAAGGTTTAAACAAGCTTTTTATTTGGATCCTTAGACGTAGGCTGGCATAGGAATTGCCCCCCTACCCGTGAAATACTCCATGTATTTGTCCCAAACCTCACGGGCATTTTGGGAGGGCAAGCCAGGACGGGCAGATTCCAGGCCCGGCAGGGGATTTGCAGGGGAAAGTCCAGCCTCTGGCAAAACTGAGGCCATATAGGAATTTGATTTTTGGCTCAGAAAGCTGTGTAGCACACAGCAGCATAATACGACATAGTTTATTTTGTAGTCCGCCAAGTGGATGGAAGTCATAAAAATGCGGAACCGGCTGGCCATTATGCCGAAGGCATTTTCAACAACTCTTCGGCCCCTGGCCAGCCGGTAATTGAACACCCTCTTGTCTGGGGTCAGGGTCCTCTGAGGAAATGGCCTCATAAGATGCCGTCCGAGTCCGAAGGCTTCATCAGCCAAAAAAACAAAGGGGAGTCATTCAATATTCCCTGCATCCGGTGGCAATGCAAGGTCGTCACTCTGGAGACGGAGGGCAAACTCCGTCTGGATGAAGGATCCCCCATCGGACATTCGGCCATTCTTCCCTACATCAACATAGAGGAATTCATACCGTGCTGACACCACCGCCATCAGCACAATGCTATGAAACCCCTTGTAGTTGTAGTAGTAGGACCCAGAACGGGGTGGCGGCACGATGCGGACGTGCTTCCCGTCTATAGCACCACCGCAGTTGGGGAAGTCCCACCGCGTGGCAAACTCCGATGCCACAGTCTGCCATTCCTGTGGCGTGGAAGGAAGCTGTGGAGTGAAACAAGATGAAATAATATTAGAATACAAAAATCATACATTACAAGGAAATTCTCTGAAAAAACATTAGAGGCCAACATCAATCAAATTCTACGTTTATTAAGGTGTTTAAAATTAGTATAATGGAAGGCTCATTTATCATATTCATCACCCCCTCTGATGGGCCATTACTAAATTATTTTGGGGGGGGGGAGATGTGTTTGGCCACAGGATAGCATTGCAGTGGCGGTGCGTCCAGAGTGGGCGCTGGAGCACTGCCCCCTCTCTCCTGTGCCCATCACTCAGAACAATACATAGGTTCATGCGTTGCATTAACCTATGTATTGTCTATGCCGCCCACTATTCAGGTGGATGGCCTCTTGTTAAGCGACCGACATATGAATAACTGCGGCATTTAGGGGGTTCAAATTGCATAGCAGAAACAGGTAGTAAAATAGTCTTGCACATTACAACCTGAGGGATGTAATTGGCTTCCTATAAGTAAAATAGGGGACGCAGGGGGGGGGGGCATTCCTTGGGGAAACACTGGCAGGCTGCTCTGTCAATCATGTTCACCAAGTCTGTTTAATGGTAACATGATTGGCTGATGCAACATCAAGGGAAGGAGAACACATCAAGGACAGAAGAAGGATGGCGCTGACCACAAGAAGGTAAGTGCAGGGCTGGGGGGAAACTGGCTGCATTAGAGGGAACAAAATGGCTGCATTAGAGGGAACAAAATGGCTGCATTAGAGGGGACTAAATGGCTGCATTGGAGGGAACAAAATGGCTGCATTAGAGGGGACAACTGGGGGCGTTTAATAGGCACCTGAGCAAAAAAGGAGGAAGTTTAGTTCATAAATTGGGGTGGGACCCCCAAACATTTGGAGCAACAGGCGCCCCTGCTGGAAAAGTTAGTGAAGGGAAATATTTATGGAGGAGAAAAAAGGGGCAATCTAAAGCTTCCAGCATGCATGAGGACAAAGGGGACATTCTCAGCATATTACAATCATGGTAATAGGGAAGGATGAAAGAAATACAATACATTAGCATACATGTAATACATAAAATGTGATGTTAAGGGAGAAAACTTACCCTAATATAGTCCTCCTGCAGGACTTGGATAATGGCAGAACAGGTGTCTGGGATTATGAGGCCCAGAGCCTGGGGGGAGATGCCTGTCGTGAACTTCAAGTCCTGAAGACTTCTCCCTGTCGCCAGGTAACGCAGCCTCTGCTCAGCACTGATGGCTTCCCGCATAACGGTGTCCTGCCTGGTAATATAGGGGGACACCAAAGCCAACAGATCCTGAAAAACGGGGTCAGACATCCGCAGAAAATTCCTGTAGTCCTCAGGATTATTCTCGACGATCTCCCGCAGCAGAGGCATATGGCAGAATTGGTCCCGCTGGAGCAACCAATTCTTGGTCCATGAACTCCTCCTCACACCATTCATGGACTGGTCTTGGTCCAAAACAAGCAGACCAACACCAAGCGCACGCACAGCACGAACTCGACGACGAGAACGTCCAGGCGACATGGCTAAGAAACGGTCGTCTTATCAGAACGTACAGAACAGAACGCTCTTTAGAACAGCAAGGCCTATGAATAACGAACTGAAAAACAGAAACGAACAGGCAAGAACGCACTGTAAAACAGATACGACCTGCCTAGACGCCCACAAGCACAAACTGAACCGCAGAAAACGAACTGAAAAGTACGAAGACTGAAAAGCGCGAATCGTCTCTTCCCAAACTTTTACTTCACACGCGGTAACACGAGATCAGCAAAAGCAGCCCAAGGGGTGGCGCCAAGAAAAAAGATCTTCCCCTTTATAGTGCCGTCGTACGTGCTGGACGTGACCGCGGAGAACAACGAGGAAATTGGAAATTGTCAGTGTGTACGCATGGAAAGCTTGACGAGAAAATCGACAAGGTTAACAAGAATCTCGTCTAAAAAAACGACGTGTTTTTTACGACGAGAAAATCGGTCGTGTGTACGAGGCCTGAGTTTCTACATTGGGAGAACTTGCATTCTGGGTGTTTCATGGACTGTGCATGTGTTTTCAATTGGTGTGGGGGAGATATGTTCCCCTGAAATAATTCTGATGTTGTTAATGTGTGTTGTTTGTTCACTTTGATTTAATAGTCTGCTGCATTTTTTTGGCCAAAAATTGCTCAAGATGTTGAGTCTGTAACTGTTTCAAATTGACCATGTTTTTTATTTTGCCTTCCCTTTTGTTTTGTTGAACAATAAAATTAGATGCAAAATTTTCATGTTTGTTTTGTGTTTTCTTTGCAACAAATGTGACAGCTGATTGGCATGTCAAAACAAAACAGGTGTAATTTGTCTACCCTGGTGCCTTCATGGTAGTATATGCATGGATTGTATTGTGTGCTGCCATGGAGCGTCACCAGGAAATGAAATACAGAGCGGTAAGTATTAAATTTTCCTTTTTTTACTGCAGTGGTTCTCAGCCTCAGTCCTAAAGTACTCCCAACAGGACATGTTTTGTGAATTTATCTTATCGAGAATTGCTGTCCAAAAATCTAAACCATTGACTGTGATTTAAAGCACATGTGCAAGATGAAGGAAAACCTGCAAACATGGCCTGTTGGGGGTACTTGAGAAGCACTGATTTAGAGCACTGCACTTAAAAATAGCTCAAGGCCATACAATTCTAATTGTGGGCATTTTGAGGGAAACTAAGTAAGTGTTAGAACCCCTGCGTGTGTGTTTTTTTTTTTTTTTGTAGTTTGGCCTTTGTCTCCTTTTCTTAACATTGGCTTCACTTCCTGTCACACAGCTAAACAGGAAGTGAAGGTAAAACCCTACCAATGGCTTTTCTTGGGGACACACAGATCAATCTAACTAGTGTCCCCATTAAGCAAATTGCACTCTAGCACTTTGTTGTGTACACCCCAAATCAATGTATAGTTTGGGGTTTAGTAAAGACAAATCCACTCTGCAGTAAAAGTGTAGCTGCTGAAAATCTGAGGGAAAGTACTGGTGATTGGATGTTACAATCGTGTAAAAGCAAAGATGTTTTTTTTTTTTGGCTTGCATGTCCCCCTCAGATATACAGCAAGTGCACTTGTAGTGCAAAGTAGATTTGCCTTTAGTAAATAAACCCCAAAGTCCAAACTACCTAATAATTTGTGGTGTACCCCGCAATATGCTCGAGTGCAATGTGCATAATGGGGAAAGTATTTAGACTGACGTGTGTCCCCAAGGAAAGACATTATTAGGGATTTTCCCTCACTTCCTGTGTGGCTATGTGACAGGAAGTGAATTATTTGGAAGGATAAAGTGGCCAAATTATTTAGTTTAACTTTTCAAAGACTCATTCCTAAGTTGAATTGTGATGCATGTCAATGGCCCATTTTGACCCTCTTTAATCACTTGAGATCAGCGCTATAACTATTCGACGGCCACAGCATGGTCCTCAATTGCCGGGAGTCCGTCAATAAACATCCTCCCCTTTGCGCGCGCTGTGGTCACAGAGTCACTGAGACTCAGGTGATGACAGATCCTAGTAAGGGGCCGATCCCTGCCCTTTACCATGTGATCAGCTGTCAGCCAATGACAGCTGATCACGTGATGTAAACAAAATCTGGGTAATGGTTTTTGTTTTCTCCTTGTGCTGACAGCGTGAGCATAAAAAAAAGGCAATCACAGGCTTATGTGCAAGGGACATGGGGCCCGAAGAGGAAGAGGCAATTCTGCATCATCTGTGACAATTAGTAGCCCCTGCCAGTGCCACCTAGCAATGCCCACCACTGGTGCCAATCAGTGGCACCTAGCAGTGCTGCCAGTGCCTATCAGTGCCCATCACTGCCAACTATCATTGCCGCCTAGCAGTGCCACTTCTCACTGCCCACCAGTGCTAAATAGCAATGCCACCTCTCAGTGCCCACCCTTGCCACCTTATCGGTGCCCATCAGTGCAGTCTCATCAGTGTGCATCAATGAAGAAGAAAAATTACCTTTTTTTTAAATATTAACCAGTTTCCTACCGCCCACCGTCAAATGACATCCTTGGCTTTGGGCGGTGACATCTGAATGATGCCTGCAGTTGCAGGCATCATTCAGATATCATTCTTTTCAGCCGGCGATTCTGTGCACAATAAAAATGATCATAGTGGCAGTTCCGCCGCTTGATCGTTCTTATAGGTGGGGGAGGGTACATCCCCCCCCCTCTCTTGCCGCCATCCGGTGCTTCTCCGGGCTCTCCCGTGCCATCTGGGGCTCGGAGAACGATTTGGAGATGACTGGTGACCAGATGGTCATCAGTCATCTCTATGACCGTCGGAGGCACGAGCACGACGTTATGACATCATGCCGTGTTCCCGTATGTTAACCAAGCCGTGATCTTGGCTGTCAGCATGAGATTGGTGATTTTTTTGGAACAATATCATGCTTTCCAGCCTGGAGGAGAGATGCGGGGTCTTATTGACCCTGCATCTCTCCATAAAGAGGACCTGTCACACACATTCCTATTACAAGGGATGTTTACATTCCTTGTAATAGGAATAAAAGAGATCCCAAAAAATAAAAAATAAATAAAAAAGAGTAAGGGCTCTTTCACACGGAGGTCCGTTCAGGTCCGCCTGTCAGTTTTTTAGGCGGACCTGAAACGGATCCTCCATGTACCCCTATGGAAGCACGGATGTCAGCGGAGACATGTCCGCTGACATCCGCTCCGCCAAAGTGTGACGGAGGAAAACCCTATTTTTCCTTCCGTCGGCGGAGTGGATCGGATGACAACGGACTCTACGGTCCGTCGTCATCCGATTCCCCATAGGGGAGAGCGGCGCTCTGACAGGGCGGTCCCTGCACAGTGTGCGGGGACCGCCCAGTCATCCGTCGGCTCAGCGGGGATCAACGGAGCGATCCCCGCTGAGCAAGCGGAGCTTCACGGGGCGGATCTTCACGGATCCGCCCCGTGTGAAAGGGGCCTAAGAAATACAAAAAAGTAAAAAAAAACAAACAAAAAAAAATAAAAAATAAGAAAAAACGCCCATGTCCCCGGTAGCTCGCGCTCAGAAGCGAACACACACGTAAGTCCCGCCCACATATGTAAATGCTGTTCAAACCACACATGTGAGTTATTGCTGCGTGCGTTAGAACGAGTGCAGCAATTCTAGCACTAGACCTCCTCTGTAATGCCAAAATGGTAACGTGTAAAAAAATTATAAGCATTGCCTAGGGAGATTTTTAATTACTGAAGTTTGGTGTCATGCCATGTGTGTGCGCAATTTTAAAGCGCAACGTGTTAGGTATCTATTTACTCAGCATAACAACATCTTTCACATTATAAAAAATTGGCCGTAACTTTACTGTTTTTTAATATTTTTAGCAAACAAAAGGCGTTTGAAAATTTATTGCGCAAATACCAAGCGAGATAAAAATTTGCAATGACCGCCATCTTATTCCCTAGGGGGTCTGCTCCAAAAAAAATATAATGTTTGGTGTTTTGAAGTAATTTTATAGCCATAAATTTATGATTTTTACATGAAGGAGAGAAGTGCCAGAATAGGCCCAGTGCTGAAGTGGGTAAAATATCATTTTTTTTTTTTTTTTTAAACTCGGTCTTTTGTATTTATAGAAAAAAATAAAATATAAAACACAAAGGTGATCAAATAGCACCAAAAGCAAGCTCTATTTGTGTGCCAACAAATAAAACATTTTCATTGGGTTACAGTGTTGTATGAGCGCGCAATTGTCATTAAAAGTGCATCAGCGCTGAAATGTTAAACTTGGTCTGGGCAGTGCGCAAGTGGTTAATATAAGGACGTTTTTCCAGCCGCTTGTTTGAGCGTTTTTTGCAGCTTAAAAACATCTCTCCATGTTAGCCTATGGCCTCATGGCCACCATGGCGTTTTGGAGCTGTAAATGGCATAGGCGTTTTTAGGCCCCATGTAGACGGGACGCTGGTGCAAAGTGTTCTGAACTAAGGTTGAAAGTGGCGTTTAGAAAGGCGCGCTTTGTGTCGTTTGCATGCCGTGTTTTACCACATTTGCATGTATATGATAAGGAGCCGCCCTAAGCTCCAAAAACAGTATTATTTACGATTTTAGCTATTTAGTGAGACCAGAGTGATATGAGCAGCTGAGGGCAGCAGTGTAGTTGTATTTAGGCTGGGTTCACACTAGTGCGACACGACATCTGTCCTACTTTGGATCCGACTTTGCCCTGTGACATGAAGCCGACATATGTCCGACTTTCAATGAACGGGGATCCGACTTGGATCCCCGCCAATAGCAGGCACTGTGTTTGGTATGAATCTTGAGGGGGAACTCCAGGCCAAATTTTAAATAAAAAACCGGCATGGGTTCCCCCTCCAGGAGCATACCAGGCCCTTGGGTCTGGTCTGGATTTGAAGAGGAACCCCTATGCCGAAAAAACGGCGTGGGGGTCCCCCCAAAATCCAAACCAGACCCTTATCCGAGCACACAACCTGGCAGGCCGCAGGGGAAGAGGGGGGGACCAGAGAGCGGCCCCCCTCCCTCCTGAACCGTACCAGGCCGCATGCCCTCAACATGGGGGGTTTGGTGCTCTGGGGCAGGGGGGCGACCTGCGGCCCCCCCACCCCAGAGCACCCTGCCCCCATGTTGATGAGGACAAGGGCCTCTTCCCGACAACCCTGGCCGTTGGTTGTCGGGGTCTGCGGGCGGGGGGCTTATCGGAATCCGGGAGCCCCCTTTAATAAAGGAGCCCCCGGATCCCGGCCCCCCACCCTATGTGAATGAGTATGGGGTACATCGTACCCCTACCCATTCACCTGGTGGAAAAAAAATGCCATAAAAAAAACACACAGCTTTTTAAAGTATTTTATTGCACAGCTCGGGGGTCTTCTTCCGACTTCGGGGGTCTCCGGTGTCGTCGCCGCGCTCTCCGGTTTTCTTCTGCCGGGCCTCCGCTAACTTCTTTAGCTCTTTTGCTAGCGGAGGCCCGGTCTTCTCCGTCGCCTTCTCCCCTCTTCTCCTCTCCGGTTCTTCCTTTCTTCTGCCGGGCCTCCGCTAACTTCTTTTAGCTCTTTTGCTAGCAGAGGCCCGGTCTTCTCCGTCGCCTTCTTCTTCTCCCGCTATCCGGTTCTTCTCCTGGTTCTTCTCTTCTAAATTTTCTGTCCGCAGAGAATAATATAGGCTTCTCATGACGTCACAGTCACATGTTCCGGGGCACATGGCCCCGGAGCATGTGAGTGTGACGTCATGGGAACATGTGACTGTGACCTCATGAGAAGCCGATATTAATCTCTGCGGACCGAAAATTTAGCATTACTGCGAGAGGAAGCGACGAGTCAACATCGAGGAGGAGAAGAGAGAAGAAGACGCCGATGGCGACGACGGAGAAGACCGGCTCCTCCACTAGCAAAAGAGCTAAAGAAGTTAGTGGAGGGGCCGGCAGAAGAAAGAAGCGGTAGAAGAACCGGGAGAAGTACCGGATAGCGGGAGAAGAAGAAGGCGACGGAGAAGACCGGGCCCTCCACTAGCAAAAGAGCTAAAGAAGTTAGTGGAGGGGCCGGCAGAAGAAAGAAGCGGGAGAAGAACCGGGAGAAGAACCGGATAGCGGGAGAAGAAGAAGGCGACGGAGAAGACCGGGCCTCTGCTAGCAAAAGAGCTAAAAGAAGTTAGCGGAGGCCCGGCAGAAGAAAGGAAGAACCGGAGAGGAGAAGAGGGGAGAAGGCGACGGAGAAGACTGGGCCCCGCTAGCAAAAGAGCTAAAGAAGTTAGCGGTGGCCCAGCAGAAGAAAACCGGAGAGCGGCGACGACGACACCGGAGACCCCCGAAGTCGGAAGAAGACCCCCGGAGCTGTGCAATAAAATACTTTAAAAAGCTGTGTGGTTTTTTTATTGCAATTTTTTTCCACCAGGTGAATGGGTAGGGGTACGATGTACCCCATACTCATTCACATAGGGTGGGGGGCCGGCATCTGGGGGCCCCCTTTTAAAAGGGGGCACCCTGATTCCGAAAAGCCCCCCGCCCGCATACCCCGACAACCAACGGCCAGGGTTGTCGGGAAGAGGCCCTTGTCCCCATCAACATGGGGGCAGGGTGCTTTGGGGTGGGGGGGCCGCAGGTCGTCCCCCTGCCCCGAAGCACCAAACCCCCCATGTTGAGGGCATGTGGCCTGGTACGGTTCAGGAGGGAGGGGGGGCCGCTCTCATCCCCCCCTTTTCCCCTGCGGCCTGCCAGGTTGCGTGCTCAGATAAGGGTCTGGTTTGGATTTTGGGGGAACCCCACACCGTTTTTCGGCTTGAGGGGTTCACCTTAAAATCCAGACCAGACCTAAGGGTCTGGTTTGGATTTTGGGGGGACCCCCACGCCGTTTTTCGGCTTAGGGGGAACCCATGCCGGTTTTTTCATTAAAATTCGGCATGGAGTTCCCCTTCATGATTCATACCAAACATGGGACAGCGAGGCTGCCGAGGACCAGCGCGATGACATCGCGCTGGACACATTCTCGGCCGGCTAGTCTCCTCTAGGACACGACTTGAGCGGCTGCTGCACGCGCTCAGGTCGTGTCCAGGTCGCCTGGCAGAGTCGCGCTGTCCCTGTGTCAGCCGGCACACGATTTGCCCGCAAGTCGGATCCGACTTCCCGGGCGACCTCTATTCAAATCAATGGGCTCCCATAGGGAACCATTCATTTTCAATAGAGCGCCGCTGACATTTCTATTTACTATAACAGTGCGCCGCTGCTTCCTGCGCCCAGTGAAGGAGTTATCAGGCGCACCAATTAAGATTAGAAGCAGCGCAGCGCACTGTTATTAGTAAATCAGCCCCATTGCATCCTAAACTTCTTGAAGTCATACAGATAATTAATACCCATGGTACATACGAACAACTTTTTGCCTCTGGGGTGGGTAAACACCTTATAGCCAATAAGTTTTGGGAACCATGGAACAAATGGTATGACACTACAACTAAGTATGGTTTTACTTGAGCTTCTGATTGCTCTTTCTGAAGATTATCCATTCAGCAGATAAATGACTAATATGGTTAACTGCATTCATTGTTTCTTTTACCCCAGTTTGTTTTTATTCCTCTTATTTTGATTAATTTTATACGTACTGGCATATTTTTGCTAAGGTGTTGCACAAAGTTAAGTCCTTGGGGACTTACTTGAAAACAGGTGGCGTATGTGACAAAATAAATAGCAGGTTTGGGGGGGTCGTGGCCTCCTTCCCGGCAACACAGTGTGTTCCCTTTAGGGGTGCGTGGGGGGGAGGTCGGGACCTCTAGTTTGACCGCAAACATATCCAGTGTATAGGCTAACTATTCCAGTGGTGTATACGCTATTGTTACCTTAGAATACCCTAGGGTATTTGCCAGTTTTACAGCCAGAACAGAGTAAATTGACATTACCTAATAATTTTTCATAATGTCTTCTTTATTTTGCTTTTCTTTTTGTACAACAAATGCTTTACCATGTTTGTGAAAAATCTCTCAATAAAAACATATTGAAATAAAAAAAAGAATGGTGTGGGTTTCCCCCCAAAAATACATACCAGACCCTTCAGGTCTAATATGAATTTTAAGGGGAACTCTGTGGCAAAATAAAAAAAAAATGGAGTGGAGTTCCCCCCAAAAATCCATACCAGACCCTTATTCGAGCATGCAACCTGGCAGGCCGCAGGAAAAGAGGGGGACGAGAGAGCGCCCCCCCCCCGAACCGTACCAGGCCACATGCTCCCCATTTTGATGGGGACAAGGGCCTCATCCTCACAACCCTTGCCCGGTGGTTGTGGGGGTCTGTGGGCGGGGGCTTATCGGAAACTGAAAGCCCCCTTTAACAAAGGGGACCCCCAGATCCCGCCACCCCTATGTGAATTGGTAAGGGGTACATTGTACCCCTACCATTTTATAAAAAAAAAAAATTTAATTTTAAAAACGACAGGAGATAGTTTGGGACAAAAAAAAAAGATTCCAGCGATGTAATCCATTCTCGATGTCCAGCGATGTAATCCATTCTCGATCTCCAGCCATAATCTCCAGCGATGATCTCCAGCGAGGATACGATGCACACAATCCTGCCTCCACCGGAGGCACCCGACGAATGACGCGCCGCCAGTCTGACAGCTCTTATGCAATGGGAAACCTGTGATGTGTCAGAGGGGGTGGGGTCACCCGTACACGTCACTGGGAAACCCCGGCGATTCCCCTTGCGTCTCTGGCCCCGCCCTCAGCTATATAAGAGCTGTCAGGCTGGCGCGTCATTCCTCGGGTGCCTCCGGTCGAGGCAGGATCGTGTGCATCGTATCCTCGCAGGAGATCATCGCTGGAGATCATCGCTGGAGATCGAGAATGGATCACATCGCTGGAGATTGAGAATGGATTACATCGCTGGAATCTTTTTTTGATTTTAATTTTTTTTTGCTTTTAATAAAGGACTTGTCCCAAGCCGTCTCCTGTCGTTTGACACTTTCTTCGTGAAATGGTAGGGGTACAATGTGCCCCTTACCAATTCACATAGGGGGGGCTGGGATCTGGGGGTCCCCTTTGTTAAAGGGGGCTTCCAGATTCTGATAAGCCCTCCACCCGCAGACCCCCACAACCACCGAGCAAGGGTTGTGGGGATGAGGCCCTTGTCTCCATCAACATGGGGACATCCTCCCCATGTTGAGGGTGCGTGGCCTGGTACGGTTCTCTCGTCCCCCCTTCTTTTCCTGCGGCCTGCCAGGTTGCGTGCTCGGATAAGGGTCTGGTATGGATTTTTGGGGGGAACCCCACGCCATTGTTTTTTTTAATTTGGGCCTGTTAATGGAATTTTGGGGGACCCCCACGCATTGTTTTTTTTTTTTTCAATGACTTTCAATGACTTTTATCTCTATTGCCGGGACCCGACAATTCATTATAGCAGCGAGTAGTTTTAAATGACTTTTTTTCCTTTAGAAATGTAATTTTGTGCAGAGACTGTTATAAACACGGAAAACATGCGCCTCTTTACAGGCATACTATAGACACCCCCCAGGTACGAAATTTTAAGGAATATTTCACTTTTATTGTTTCACTTTAAGCATTATTAAAATCACTGCTCCTGAAAAAACGTCCATTTTTAAAACTTTTTTTCGCATTGATACATGTCCCCTGGGGCAGGACCCAGGCCCCCAAACACTTTTTATGACAATAACTTGCATATTAACCTTTAAAATAAGCACTTTTGATTTTTCATGTTCGTGTCCCATAGAATTTAAAGGTGTTCACGTGTTCGCACAATTTTTTTTCCTGTTCGCATGTTCTGCTGCGAACTGAACCGGGGGGGGGGGTGTTCGGCTCCTCCCTTGTACCCAGCTACTGTGAAGCTCTTTGTCATTTCTGCTAGCTTTCACTGTTACCCCCCACGGAAGTCCTATGTGGACTGTTTGTTGTGTATTTTTTTTTCTTTTAATCCCCTGAACTCTCCTTTTTATGAATGCCTCTTGGGAGATTTATTCTGCTACAACACACCTGGACTTACTTCTTCTTTCTGAGATCCATTTCATGCCAAGTCTTTCCTTTGTGGGGGGACGTAGGATAATTTTACAGTTCTCTACCCATACAAGTGCTATGTGGGAGCCATGGACTGCTTCTATTGACATTAGCTGTCTCTATTGCATACTATTTCCACTATGACTGCTACAATACGTACAGTATACAGTCCTGGAATGTTCGAGGACTCAACAGCCCAATGAAATGTCTAGCAGTCTTTACAAATGTTAAACAACTACGCGCTGACATTACCTGTCTTCAAGAGACTCATTTACCACCTAAACATGCTTGTTTAGTCACTAGTATCACTCACCTATTCTTCTTATTCCAGGGGCGTGAGGGTTCTTATTAATGAAGGAACCCATTTGTCATGTAATCTAATGGTTGATATGTTTTTCTAATATGTACTATCTCTTGGTTGACATGTAGAATAGTGGGTGTGTACATCCCTCCGCCCTTCTCAGTCGAGATCCTTAAAATACTGGAGGGCTTCATGGCCCGGTTTCCCGACACTCCGCTTTTTAGCGGTCGGTGACTACAATAATTTGCCAAACCCTAAATGGGATAAATTACCTTCTCCCACCCAAATTTCCTCCTCAGTTGGAGGACCCTCTCTTTTTTCTCCTCCTTGGGAGAAGCTCAGACTGACAGATGTGTGGCGGATGCACCACCCTCATACTAAAATTTTCTCCCGTTACATATGGGGGATTGTCTAGAATAGATTTGGGTCTGGGCAATGGCTCACTTCTTCTGCTCCTGGCCTATTCTCAGTATGAACCCAGGCATATTTCGGACCATTCCCCGTTTTGGGTTGAGCTTTCTATCCCATCCTCCCCTAGCCACTTTGGCTGGAAGCTGAATTCTTTTTGTATGTCTTTATTCCTGGATCCAGACCCCATAGCAGATTTAATAACCTCTTTTTTCCGCCAAAATATAGACACTGCAGACCTAGGCATTGTCTGGGATGCGTTCAAGGCATTCTTACAAGGCCAATTTATCCATCTTATTACTCATATTAAAACTATCCCATTCTCCCCTAGACACTTTGGCTGGAGGCTGAATACATTTTGAATGTCTTTATTCCTGGATCCAGACCCCATACCAGATTTTATAACCTCTTTTTTTCCACCAAAATATAGACACTGCAGACCTGGGCATTGTCGGGGATGCGTTCAAGGCATTCTTACAAGGCCAATTTATCCATCTTATTACTCATATTAAAACTACCACAAAAGCCTAGGAACAATTTATTATTGCTAAGGGTGAGAGAGCAGAGTAAGAGAGCAGAGGAGGCGTACATTGCCTTCAGATGATGCTAAGCGGGCTTGGTTGGCAGCTTAACCCATGTCCAAACAAGTAGAAATGCAATTAGCAGAGAATAAACGCTTTTTTTTACAACAGAAGCATTTTAAGGAAGGAGAAAATACAGGGCACATGTTGGTGATGCAAGTGCGTACTCAACAGGCTTCATCTTATATTTCTAATGTGAAGGATTCTCAGGGTTCTCTTCGATGCTCCACTTTTGATATTCTCCATGTGTTCCGTACCTTTTATATTGATTTGTATTCGGCCAAAATTCCCCCAACTAAATCGGAAATCGCTAATTTTCTGGACGGTTGTTCTTTACCTCGCCTGTCAGCTTCGGATGTATGAATGCTTTATGTCCCACTAACCAAGGAGGAACTCCTTATGGCTTTAACACGTGCTCTAAATGGGAAATCTCCCGGGGGAAAAGGTGGCCTCCCCACTGAGGTTTACAGGCGCTACGCAGAACAATTGTTACGTGTACTGTTGGAGGTATACAATGATACGCTTTACCACATCAATGAATGAATCGATTATTGTTTTACTATTGAATCCTGGGAAGGGTGCCTTTCTCCCCGATTCCTATAGGCCTATTTTATTCCTTACGTCTGATGTCAAGGTATAGGCCAGGGTGTTAGCATCTAGACTAGTGAAGGTTATACATAAACTATTTCATAGGGATCAGTCTGGGTTCATCCCATCCCGTTCCACTGCGCAGAACCTTGGATGCCTTTTTTTGAATATACAATTACCCATAGATAATACAGGAAATAGGGCTATCTTCTCCCTAAATGCTGCCAAGGCCTTCGATAGTGTTGAATGGCCCTATCTCTGGGAGGTCTTGGAGCGTTTTGGCATTGGCAGTACTTTTAATAAAGCAGTTGTAAAGCCAGAAGGTTTTTATCGTAATGCATTCTATGCATTAACCGCTTGCCGGCCAGCCGCCGTCATTATACTGTGGCAGGTCGGCACGATCCCGCGAGCCGTCATAGCTGTATGTCAGCTTCTTGTCAGCGGGATAGCAGGCACGCATGCCCGCTGCATCGCGGGGATGCCGATGCTCGTGGCCGGCGGTTATTGCGATCATGGGCACGAGAGGCAAAAAAGGGACGTGTGTGTGTAAACACACAAATCCCTGTTCTGTTCTGTGAGGAATGACAGATCGTGAGTTCCTAATAGCTAGGAACCACGATCTGGCATTTCCTTTAGGTCACTCCCCTCCCCCCACAGTTAAAAACATGCCTAGGGAACACAATTAACCCCTTGATCGCCCCCTAGTGTTAACCCCTTCCCTGCCAGTGACATTTATATAGTAAACAGTGCATTATTATAGCACTAATCGCTGTATAAATGCTAATGGTCCCAAAAATGTGTCAAAAGTGTCCGATATGTCCACCATGTCACAGTCCCGATAAAAATCACAGATTGCTGCCATTACTAGTTAAAAAAAAAAAAATGCTATTTATCTATCCCCTATTTTGTAGACGCTATAACTTTTGTGCAAACCAATCAATATACGCTTATTGCGATTTTTATTACCAAAAATAAGAATATATATCGGCCTAAGCGGAGAAAATATTTGCTTTAAAAAAAAAAATGGGGATATTCATTATAGCAAAAGGGACAAAATATTGTGTTTTCTTCAAAATTCTCGCTGTTTTTTGTTCAAAACCGCCGAGATGATCAAATACCACCAAAATAAAGCTCTATTTGTGGGAAGAAAGGACATCAATTTTGTTTGGGTTCAGCGTCACACGACCACGCAATTGTCAGTTAAAACGACGCAGTGCCAAATCGCAAAAAATGGCCTGGTCATTCAGCATCCAAATCTTCCGGGGCTGAAGTGGTTAAGATAAAAAACCTTTTGTGTGTAGCAGCCTCTCCAGCACCCCCTAATTACTTACCTGAGCCCTATCTCTCTCCAGCGATTTCCACAAATATCTAAGCTAACTGGGACACTCCTTCTGATTGGTTGAGACACAGCAGCGGCGCCATTGGCTCCCGTGGCTGTCAATCAAAGTCAGTCAGCCAATCAGTGGAGAAAGGGGGCGGGCCGGGTGGGGACTCCGTTTCTGAATGGACAAATGGAGTTGTGACTTGGCTCCAGTGCCCCCATAGGAAGCTGCTGATTGTGGGGGCACTCCATAGGAGGGAGGGGCCAGTAGCAGCAAAGAGGGACCCGAGAAGAGGAAGACCTGGGCTGCTCTGTGCAGCAAGTAAAATACTGGTCTGCAGTGCGTGCTTTCAGGAACCAGGTCCACTGTACAGAATATAATGGCAGCAGCAGTCTCTGATAAACACTCTTTCCCTGGGCAGCACAGCATCAGATAGCTCCATCAGACTCTGGCCACACACCACTGTTACCTGTCACGTACCTGAAGGGAGACTGAAGTGACGAGGTCGGCCTCTCTTGTATCTCCAGCCCTGGTCCCGCTGGAGGTGGAACAGAAGGAACCGAGAGACAGGAGGAACACGAGCGCCTGCAGATGTAGGCCCGGAAACCAGTAGCAGGGGGTGCGAGCCTGAATGAGCTGGAGGACCATCGGATCACGGAAGGCCGCTGAGCATCAAGGATCATCCGGGGTTAAAGAGGCACTCCGCTGGAACAGTGGCACTGGAACTTCAGAGGGTGTTGGGTTCCAGGAAGACTTGCAGCAGGAAGTCGCTGAGAGTCGCAAGACTGAAGTCGCAGGCACTCGGAGGACGGTGCGAAACCACACAGGAAGCAGATGCAAGTCACAAGGGTAGCCGGGTCAGATAACAGGCGGGCAGTGAGGTACAAGGCAGCAGGCAGAAGCAGGGTCAAATGGGTAGCCAGGATCAGGAACCGGTAGTCAGACAAGAAGCAGAGTCCAGAAGCAGGGTCAAGGCAAGCCAGGTTCAGTAACGGGAATCAAGCAGGATAACAACAGAGTTCAGGGTATCAGGAAACAGCTGAAGACCAGTCAGCAAGGGTCTGGGGTCAGGGCACTTCCTTAAATAGGCCGTCTGGCGCCAATTGGCGCTAGGAGCGCGCTCCTGCGTGTGCACGCAATCCGTTGCGCACGCGCATGCGCATTGGCGCATGCGCATTGGTGCGCCCGTGCGCGCGCGCATGCGCATTGGACGAAAAACGGATGGTTTTCTTACATTACCCCTTCACAGCAACCTTGTGGAGCTCTCTCTCAGCTGCTCAGCACAGGTCCCCACAGTGGCTCACTCTCTGCATTCTGTAGGCTGGTGGCACAACAGAGATCCCTTTCTCCAGCAGCCCTGTTCACTGCCCCCTCGCTCAGTTGCTGCAGTCAGTTCTCCAGACCCAGTCAAAATGGCTGCCCCCCGTCACTGGAGACACTCCATAGATGAAAATTGCAAAGTGGTCTCCATAAAGATGGTTGATGCACTTCTGCATTAATGAATATTCAGTTTAACCCTGTCCACACTGCAGAAGCATAACACAGCAACAACAAAGGACGAGGTTCCACAACAGTTATCAGCTACAGTCCAGGTTACACCAGCATCAGACTCCACAAGTTTGCGCACACTCTTTACACTTTATAGCACATTCACTCCTCATACCAGTTCACACAGACATGGAATGTCCAATTGGGTTTACTTTTTATGAACAGTTTACACGTGCAGTTGATTATTTACATTAACAAAATACTCTTAATACTTTTCTTAAGTCTTAAGGCCAATCATGTGATTCAGCAGGGTCTTCTTCTTCCTCACTTCTTCTGTGAGTTAGAGAGTGGTGCTGATGTTATAAAGTCAGCTTTTCTCTTTTTGAATGAAGGGCACCGTGGCAATGTACCCCCCCAAGGGGCAGGGCCATGTCATTCCGCTTTCACAATGGAGTCCTCAGCTTTCTAGGTTGAATGACACCAGACATCTTGTGGCCAAACATACATATTGCCGCCTGAGTTTTTTTTTTTTTTTTGGCTGGAGGACATTCGTAACAACAACAAAAAAAAGAGTTGGGTTTTAAATTATACAGTTATTTTCCTGCTGATGTAATGTACCCAGGCTGATTAATGTAAACTGTTAATGGTAGTTTATTTTAATTTTAGTAATTGGTAGCAAAATGGCACTAAGCAGACTATAGTCCCACAGTGTGGTGTTTGCACATACCTGTATATTTTATGTCTTCTAAAAAGGCTTAGGTGTTTTAAATGCTGGAACATTCTATTATCCTGCTACTGTTGAGAGCAGGCCTACCCTTTTCTGCATGTTCCTAGTGGTCCGTCATCATTACAAGCAGCCTGATTGGCCAATAGGGAAAAATCAGCTCTTACAACTACTGGAGAGGTCAGAGATGTGCATATTAGAGTGCTCTACAATTCAGATCTCCCAGAGTAAACCAAAATACTGGTTCCTGTGCTGTAGTGCTGCAGTCAGTTTAATACATGTAGCGCCCCCCCCCCAATATTTGGGGGCGCTATGTGTAAATTTAGGCGTAGTCTGAGCCAGTAATTGGGCTCAGACCAATTGATTGTTCTGCATTTGCTTCTGCTTTGGGTTTGATACTGCCTGGCAGTAGTGTTCCCTGTTTGCCTGTAGGTGGCACTGTCATCACTGGCATAGTTTGAACTACAGGGGATATCACAACACCTTGGGTGTCCTTTCTCCGCAGCCGTACAGTGGGCGTGGTCTACCCGCTGTGCATGCTGGGAGAGAATACATAAGGGGCAGACGCCATTAATTGGAGTTAGTTTGTGCGCCTCATGGCCCACATGGCTCGGGGTGCGTGTGTGTTCTGGCCCCAGGCACCTTCAGCCCGAGGCTACATCACTGAATGATAGGCCCAGCTCTGCTGGCTGAGGGCTATACCTTTCAAAGGGATCCTTAGCTACACACCTGCAGGAGGCAAACGCTTAGGGAAGGAGACCAGGGGAGGATCTTCCCCGGAGGAGACTAGCGATGGTGCTGCTGTCTCGGGAGGAGGCCTGGAGCTCACCTAAGGAGGGATCCAACATTACAAGCCCTGCAATACGCCAAGGTTCTTAGAGGTTCTTCACTATTGCTTGGCTGGGAGGTTCAGGACTTTTAACAATCCTGTGGCAGAGGATTCCTGATCGTGTCCCTAGTTCTCAAAGACAGATTGATTCGTGCTTCATCCTGGCTGCTAGGACCACTAAACGGGACTATCCGGGTGATCGATACCCACTCAGGCTTGAGTGGCGACGAGTGTGACTTTAGTGCTGTGTACCTGAACCTTCCCCTGTTCTTCTCTCATACTACCCTTTCCTCTCAAGTTTACCTCAGCAAAGTAAAAAAAAGAATGACCGTTTGGGTTTTACATTTGTGTGGACATTGGCCTTTCTTGAGATATTCCTTCTATACCCTGACAACGGAAGCCTTGGAGGTAGTTTCCAGACCCAACAAAATCCAGCCGGTCCCTTAAATGGGGGTAAGTGCTACATACGGTAATGGAAGTTGTACTTTAAAGTATATATCAAGGCAAAGAAAAAACATATGCAGTGAATCTCCTGCGTTATATGTCCATTTCTCCATGTTTTATTGCTTTAAAGACTCTGCAAGTACAGAAAAGTACAAAACACTCAGCACCTAATTTCCTTTTGTGGGTTGACAACACACCCAGCATTTGTATGGACTGAGTATAAGGACTTAAGCTGACCGTACACACTGGCTACACAAAAAAAAAAACACAAAGGAAGTGAACGGACAGGGGGTATCACAACATTGTATTCTGACAGCAGCACTCATTGATGTCAGAATACATTGATCAGAGGATAACATGTCCCTTTGACAGAAGTCAATCAAACTCATTATGTTGAGTGGGGACGACCACTAGGGATGAGCTCCGCGTTCGAGTCGAACATACGTTTGACTCGAACATCGTGTGTTCGATCGTTCGACGAAGATCGAACGTTTTGGGTCGTTCGCGCCAAATTCGACTGTGACCCCGCATGCTTGGCCAATCACAGCGCCGGCAGCGAGGAGAGCCATAATTGGCCACAGGCAAGATGCCTGTGGCCAATTATAGCTCGGGGGGTTTAGTACACGCCCCACACTATAAAAGGCCACCAGCGCGGCGGCCTTGTTTAGTGTGTTCCGGCGTGCAGGGAGAGAGAAGGATAGGCAGGGACAGTGTTAGTGAAATTGTGTGTAGGGAGAGAGAAGGATAGGTAGGGACTAGGCTTGTGCACAACGGAAAAATTCGTTCCGTTTCGGTTCGTTTCTTTCCGGTCCTGTTGATTCGTAATCATTCGTAATTTTGCTAGACGGGATTTTTCGTGTTCGGACTCATTTGTATTTTTGCAAGCGACATTTTTCGTTGAATTTTTTGTTGCTTTATAATTCGTACTTTCGGTAGAGTACGTTGTTTTTCGTTGATTCTGGACACAACTCCTACTTTCGTAACTTTTTTTGGGTTCGTTGATTCGTAATTTTCCGTGTCTCTCTCACAACGACGCTGCCTATTATGCCTAATGTGCTTCGAATGGATTTGTACTTTTCTAAATACATAGCGGTTATTTGTAACGATTCGAAATCTCGTATTTTACTTTCGTTTTTTACATGCGGCTATAGGCTCCGCCCCTGTACACCATTTTGAGAGGGTTCAGCATGGTGAGGGAGAAGCAGAGAGCAGAGCAGAGTGAGAGTTATTGTGCTTCGAATGGATTCGAAATCTCGTATTTTACTTTCGTTTTTTCATGCGGCTATAGCCTCCACCCCCTGTACACCATTTTGAGAGGGAGTTCAGCATGGTGAGGGAGAAGCAGAGAGCAGAGTGAGTGTTATTGTGCTTCGAATGGATTCGTACATTCGTAACTTTTTTCATAACGAATTATGCCGAAGACCTTCGGGCATTCGCTATTTTGCGGTATAATTTATTTCGGATTCGGTTTTATTCGTAATTGCTCTGTTCGGAAATTCGAATGCTTCCGAATGTCCGAAAGTTGCTAAATTCGGACGAATTTCGATTCGTTACGAAACGAATTGCACAAGCCTAGTAGGGACAGTGTCAGTGTGATATTCTGCTAAACCTTGTGTGTAGGGAGAGAGAAGGATAGGTAGGGACAGTGTCAGTGAATTCTGCTAAACCTTGTGTGTAGGGAGAGAGAAGGATAGGCAGGGACAGTGTCAGTGATATTTTTGCTAAGCCTCCTGCACAGTATACACCTGAAGCTAGCCCTTATTGCTGTGTTTTCCGTGTGTGTCACACTAACAGGCATCTGCAGCACTTACAGCAGGCGTAGTGTGCTTCCTGCAAAATATACACCTGAAGCTAGCCCTTATTGCTGTGATTTCCTGTTGAGTAACACAGGCAGGCAGTCTATTCCCGCCTACCTTTTTCGTTTTGGATACTGTGTGTCAAGACATCTGATTACCTGGTGGAGTGAGGACAGGCCACCTGGGATAAAGGAACAGGTGAATACCATCGCTGCCGGCAGGCTGATGCACACGCCTTTGTGACCTCTATGATCTGAGGTCCCGTCCATCTGGTAAGCGGCTTTAAGATTATCTGTTATCACTGAACATCTATAGAGTAAGGCTCCCTTTGGATATCCCTTATCCATATGAAGCAAGTGGATTTCACCTTTGGAATTTAAATGTGTTGTGGACATTTTTTTCAATCTCACCTTTATAATTTTTATTTTTAAATTATTATTTGCCTTTGGAGAACAATTTCACTTTCACTATTGAGATTCAGTATATATTCTCTTGTGTTTTTTTTTCACTATTGAGATTCAGTATATATTCTCTTGTGGTTTTTTTCACATAGTGTGTTATTAGTAATATATTCATCATTTTTTATTTAATCAATGTCAGTGGTTGCGCGCTTGTCCTTTTACACATGTATTGTGCTTCTTGCAAAATATACACCTGAAGCTAGCCCTTATTGCTGTGATTTCCTGTTTGAGTAACACAGGCAGGCATCTGCAGCACTTACAGCAGGCGTATTGTGCTTCTTGCAAAATATACACCTGAAGCTAGCCCTTATTGCTGTGATTTCCTGTTGAGTAATACAGGCAGGCATCTGCAGCACTTACAGCGGGCGTATTGTGCTTCTTGCAAAATATACACCTGAAGCTAGCCCTTTTTGCTGTGATTTCCTGTTTGAGTAACACAGGCAGGCATCTGCAGTAGAGATGGCCTTGCGGTTCGCCCCGCGGCAAATTTTGCGCATTTGCAGTTCGCGAAACCGGCGGACATATGGCGCTATTCGCGGCCGGTTCGCGGCCACCATATTCTTTTACATTGTGGAACTTTGACCTATGACACATCCATCATGTGGTACAGGACAGTCAATGAGACATTTCAGCAGATGGACATACCCCCTACCTTATAAATAGACCTGATCTTGCTGCCATTTTACATTCTGTTATTTGTCAGCGTAGGGACAGGTTGCTGTGTGGAGCAGGGACAGACTGTAATCCTAGCTATTAGGTCCACAAAAGTCCTTTTAAGGACTGGTATAGGTGTAAAATTATTTTGTGTGCAGTATATAGGGGTGTAATACACTTTTAGTTAATTTCAATTGTGCAGCATTGGGACTGCAGTACTGAGCGGTTCTGCAGCTGTCTTTAGTCTAAGGACTGGTATAGGTGTACAGTCCACAAAAGTCCTTTTACGGACTGGTATAGGTGTACTATTTTGTGTGCAGTAAATAGGGGTGTACTACACGCATAAAATACTCTAGGAAGAATAGTATAGTGCGGTTCTGCAGCTGTCTTTAGTCAGTGTAGGAAGGTTGCTGTGTGTGTGTACTAGCAGGGACAGACTCTACTAAAACAAAAGTCCTCCTAAGGACTGGTATAGTTGTACAGTCCACAAAAGTCCTTTTACGGACTGGTATAGGTGTACTATTTTGTGTGCAGTAAATAGGGGTGTACTACACGCATAAAATACTCTAGGAAGAATAGTATAGTGCGGTTCTGCAGCTGTCTTTAGTCAGTGTAGGAAGGTTGCTGTGTGTGTACTAGCAGGGGCAGACTCTACTAAAACAAAAGTCCTCCTAAGGACTGGTATAGGTGTACAGTCCACAAAAGTCCTTTTAAGGACTGGTATAGGTGTACTATTTTGTGTGCAGTAAATAGGGGTGTACTACACGCATAAAATACTCTAGGAAGAATAGTATAGTGCGGTTCTACTGTGCAGCTTCTGAGCGGTTCTGCTGCAGCTCTTTTCTCGGTTTAGGTAGAAGTTGCCGCTGTGTGTCGCAGGCACAGACTAGCGACTAAAATCGCTAACCAATAAAGCTCCACAAAAGTTAATTTTAAGGACTGGTATAGGTGTACTATTTGGTGTGCAGTATATAGGGGTCTAATACGCGCATAAAAAACTTTCAAACATACTATATAATATATACTATATACTATACTATATAATATATAGTGCATTTCAACTGTGCAGCATTTCTACTGTGCAGCTTCTGAGCGGTTCTGCTGCAGCTCTTTTCTCGGTTTAGGTAGAAGTTGCCGCTGTGTGTCGCAGGCACAGACTAGCGACTAAAATCGCTAACCAATAAAGCTCAACAAAAGTTCATTTTAAGGACTGGTATAGGTGTACTATTTGGTGTGCAGTATATAGGGGTCTAATACACGCATAAAAAACTTTCACATATAGGAAGAATAGTATAGTGCATTTCTACTGTGCAGCATTGTGACTGCTGAGAGGTTCTGCAGTGATACTACATAGAGTGACAAACGCAATTAGAAAAAAGTATTATAACTGCTGTGATAGACCAGTGGCCCCCGAAAATGACAGTTTGAAGCGGGGTGTTATATACTTTCTTCCACATATACTGCCCTTCTCTACAGCCTTTTGTCACAGGGTCATTTGAAAAGATGACAGGCAGAGGAAGAGGTAGCCCTTCCGCAGGGGTGGTAGGGGTAGGGCAGGAGCACCAGGCCGGAGCCAAAGTGGGAAGTTGCAGAAGGTGCGTTCGATTACGTCAAAGGACGCACCAGACTTGGTTGAGTGGCTCACTCAGCCTTACTCTTCTGCACCCTCCTCATCCTCTCTATCTGCACCCTCTTCACTCTCTGCTGTGTGCACCCCCAAAGACACTACCACCAACACCACCGCCACCATATACCCTCCGCTTGAGTCACAGGAATTATTTTCCGATCCATCACAAGACTTCTCTGATGCACGGGCATTCTTGACATTGGATCAGGAAGAGGAGGTAGCAACAACCGCCACTCAGCAGTCTGACGACAGTACCCAGATCAGCCCAAGGATGTTGGTCCCCGCTGTTGCTGCCTACTCCGAGATCTCTAATGTTAGTGGTGGGGAAGGTGACGTAGATGATGATGTGTCTATTGACGTCACGTGGGTGCCCACAAGAGAGGACTAGGAGGGGAGTTCAGAGGGAGAGATGGACCAGCAGATTGGGAGGAGAGGCAGGCGGAACTTACATTGCACAGGAGGGACAAACAAGACTGCTAATGTATCAGGACTCAGAGCGAGCCATCAACCATGTACGGTCACATCTGGCGCTCCCAGGACGCCGGCACATGGCTCAGCAGTGTGGGCTTTTTTTAACGTGTCTGCTGCTGACAATAGTGTTGCCATCTGCAGCCTTTGCAGTCAACGCATAAGTCGCGGTAAGCACAACACTCACCTAGGGACGACCGCCTTAAGAAGGCACATGAACTCCCATCACCGAGCCCAGTGGGAGCAACGCCGTCAGAACCCACAAAGCCAAACTCCAGGCTCTCACCGTCCAGCCTATTCTACTACTTCTCCTCTCTCTTCACAGTTGTCCCCCACTCCACCTTCCATCATCCCGTCCCCAAGTTTATCTGGAAAAAGGCAGGCTTCCATGGGCCAAATGTTCGAGCGTAAAAGAATGATGACGCCGGATAACCCTCTTGCCCAACGGTTGACCGCTGGCTTGTCAGAACTCCTAGCCCGCCAACTACTGCCATATAAACTGGTGGACTCGGAGGCCTTTCAAAAATTTGTGGCCATTGGAACACCACAATAGAAAGTCCCAGGAAGGAAATATTTCTCCCAGAAGGGCATCCCAGAGCTATATGGCCATGTTCAGCGGCAAGTGAATGTATCTCTGGCACACAGTGTCGGTGCCAAGATACATCTGACCACAGACACGTGGTCTAGCAAACACAGGCAGGGAAGGTATATTACTTTTACTGCCCACTGGGTGAACCTTCTGACGGCCGTCAAGCATGTAACCCGTGGCACCCGTGTAGATTTGGTTTTACCACCACGGATTGTATGCAGGCCTGCCTCTTCTTCTCCTCCTCCTCCTACTCCATCCTCCCTCTCCTCCTCGGCTGACTCCTCCTCTTCCGCTGCTACCATCTCTTCCGCTGCACCGCCCAAGATCCCCAGAACCTATTCGACATGCCAGGTGAGACGTTACCATGCTGTGCTGCGTCTGTTGTGCCTGGAAGCCAAGAGCCACACTGGCCCTGCACTCCTTTCAGCTTTGCGTTCACAGGCAGATCAGTGGCTAACACCGCTCAATTTGACAGTTGGTAAAGTGGTGTGCGACAACGGTGCCAATCTGCTGAGCGCGTTGAAACAGGGCAAAATTACACACGTGCCATGCATGGCACACGTCTTGAACTTGGTCGTGCAGCGATTCGTTGTCAAATACCCTGGGGTCCAGGACGTCTTGCGGCAGGCAAGGAAAATCTCGGCCCATTTCAGAAGATCTTACACGGCCATGGCTCGCCTTGCTGACATTCAGCGGCGACACAATGTGCCGGTCAGATGTCTTATTTGTGACTGCCCGACGCGATGGAACTCAACCTTGTATATGCTTGATAGGCTGCTCCAGCAGAAACGTGCAGTTAACGACTACCTGTATGAACTCTGCGCCAGAACAGGTTCTGGGGATCTTTTTTTTCACCACGTCAGTGGCTGCTCATGCGCGACGCATGCAGACTTTTGCGGCCATTTGATGAGATCACCAAACTGGTCAGTCGCAGCCATGGTGCCATCAGTGACATCGTACCTTATGCCTTCTTTATGGAGCGTGCATTGCATCGTGTCATTGATCAAGCCGCCGAGGAGCAGGAGCAGGAAGATGAGGAAGTCGCAATGCTGGATGAATTCCCAGGGGGGGCTACTCTATCTGAGACAAGTCAACAACAGGAGTCTGAAGAGGAGTCAGAGGAGGATGGTGCCGGGGCGGATGAGGAGAAGCAAGAAGAGCATGCTTTAAACCTTTCTGGGATCGCTGCTGTTGTTGTTCGTGGATGGGGGGAGGAGATCGAGGACGACATTATCCTGGATAATGACGAGCAGGAGCCAGGCCACCACACTGCTTCCAGTTTAGTGCAAATGGGGGCCTTCATGCTCCAGTGTTTTAAGAGGGACCCCTGAATAAAAAGCATAAAGGGCAAGGACCATTACTGGGTGGCAACGTACTTGGACCCCCGGTACAAACAAAAAATGGCAGAAATGTTACCACCATCACAGAGGGCTGTCAGAATGGAGCACTTCCAGGCCTTGCTTCGAGAAATGCTGCATTCTTCTTTTGCGTGCGCTGGCAAAGGAATTTCCACTCCCAGAGGAACAGTTGTGGATACCAATCCAACAGCGCCTGCAAGAAGAGGGCGGTTTGAAGATGTCTTGGTCACTTCTGATATGAGATCATTCTTTCAGCCGACCCATCGACAGGTCTCATCCGGATCCAGCATCAGGGAACGCCTAGACCGACAGGTGTCCGACTACATCGGATTAACAGCCGATGTGGACGCTCTGAGAAATGATGAACCCCTGGACTACTGGGTGGGCAGGCTTGACCTCTGACCAGAGCTTGCACAATTTGCAATGGAACTGTTGGCTTGCCCCTCGTCTAGTGTCCTGTCCGAAAGGACGTTCAGCGCAGTAGGGGGGGTCGTGACCGATAAGCGCACTCGCCTAGCTCACGACAGTGTTGACTACCTCACATTTATAAAAATGAATGAGGCATGGATCTCTGAGGAATTCAACACATGTGACCAGTAGACCATGTTTCATTCAAATTCCTCATGACAGGCCACAAATATCCACCACCACCTATAACAATTATTCATGGTCCCTGTCTTCTTGGGTAAATACAGCGGCATAAAAGGCCTTTTATGTCCGTTGAATGCCTAATTTTTGGGGCTTGTAGTGCCCGAAACGTATTTATCCTGTGAATGCCTAATGTGCCTCCAGCCACAGAATACAAAGTTCTTTGCTGTCAGATGAATGCCTGTTGGCTAATTTTTGGGGCCTGTACTGGCCGACACTTACTTCTTTATCCAGGCTGTGAATGCCTAATTTTTCAGACTGGAATTGAAAATCAATTCCGCTTAATTGTGGAACGGATGCGGACCCATTTTACAGACGTGTGAATGGACCCTATATGTATTTGACATGTATTTACCGGCTGCTGTCAGTTCTGGCTGATTTAGGCCGAGCTATCCCTAATAAAACCGAGCAATATTACGAAAAAAAAAAAACGAAATAAACTTTATAACTGTATAAACGATTTATATAACTTATAAAAAAAAAAAAACATTTATGGCAACTTTTCCAATAGCAGGATCATCTCCTGCACCCCCTTCATAGCCTGGCCTTGCGTCTCTTCCATGGCCTTCATGCGCTCCTGAATTGACAAAAAATTTCAGATAAAAAAAGAATGCTTGTCGTTGTCGATCTCAAATTTGCTTAATACTTCTGTTATGTCATTGTCCATGTTGTGGGACTATGTGTGCACAGCTAGTAATTATTTTGTGGCTGCAAATATAACCTGGAGGTTTTTAATGTTCGCCTCCCATTGAAATGAATGGGGCCCGCCGCGAACCCGCGGTTCGCGAACATTTACCCGCGTTCGCGCGATCGCGTTCGCGAACCGTCCCTGGAGATGTTCGTCCATCCCTAATCTGCAGCACTTACAGCGGGCGTATTGTGCTTCTTGCAAAATATACACCTGAAGCTAGCCCTTATTGCTGTGATTTCCTGTTGAGTAACACAGGCAGGCATCTGCAGCACTTACAGCGGGCGTATTGTGTTTCTTGCAAAATATACACCTGAAGCTAGCCCTTATTGCTGTGATTTCCTGTTTGAGTAACACAGGCAGGCATCTGCAGCACTTACAGCGGGCGTATTGTGCTTCTTGCAAAATATACACCTGAAGCTAGCCCTTATTGCTGTGATTTCCTGTTGAGTAACACAGGCAGGCATCTGCAGCACTTAAAGCGGGCGTATTGTGCTTCTTGCAAAATATACACCTGAAGCTAGCCCTTATTGCTGTGATTTCCTGTTGAGTAACACAGGCAGGCATCTGCAGCACTTACAGCAGGCGTAGTGTGCCTCCTGCACATTATACACCCTTATTGCTCGTAGTTTTTTTTCTTTTGTGTTACACTAACAGGCATCTGCAGCACTTACAGCAGGCGTATTGTGCTTCTTGCAAAATATACACCAGAAGCTAGCCCTTATTGCTGTGATTTCCTGTTTGAGTAACACAGGCAGGCATCTGCAGCACTTACAGCAGGCGTATTGCGCTTCTTGCAAAATATACACCTGAAGCTAGCCCTTATTGCTGTGATTTCCTGTTTGAGTAACACAGGCAGGCATCTGCAGCACTTACAGCGGGCGTATTGTGCTTCGTGCAAAATATACACCTGAAGCTAGCCCTTATTGCTGTGATTTCCTGTTGAGTAACACAGACAGGCATCTGCAGCACTTACAGCAGGCGTATTGTGCTTCTTGCAAAATATACACCTGAAGCTAGCCCTTATTGCTGTGATTTCCTGTTGAGTAACACAGGCAGGCATCTGCAGCACTTATAGCGGGCGTAGTGTGCCTCCTGCACATTATACACCTGAAGCTAGCACTTATTGCTGGTTTTCCCATCTCCCTGCAGGCCTTTAGAATGTCTGGAAGGCAAACAAGGAGAGGCAGACAGTCAGGAGCCAATAAAAGAGGGCAAGCAGGCTCTGTTTCTAGAGAAAACAGTGCTAGTCGTGGACGCGGTGCATCGTCATCAGCACGTGGCCATGGGACACGCTTGTCCTTATTTTCGGCAGCTGGACGTGTTGAGCCGCATCATGCTGAAGACTTGGTAGAGTGGATGACCAAGCCCTCCTCATCCTCCTCATCCTCTCTCACCCAGGCTCAGGGTACAGGCAAAGCAGCTGCCAAAGCGTCCTCTTCCCTCGTATCTATGTCATCATCAGTCACTCCTTCCCTAGACCCACCGTGTCCTCCTGAGGAGCCCCCCGAACTGTTTGAGCACAGTGTTGGGTACATGCTCCAGGAGGATGCCCAGCGTTTCGAAGGGTCTGATGATGATACCCAGCTAGAGGAAGGCAGTAGCGTGAGAGCAGAGAGAGGGGATGCTCAAGAAGGACAGAAATCTGGAAGTCATGTTCCAGCAGCTGCAGCATACTGCCAGATTGTCTCCAGTGATCAGGAGGGAGGGGATGATGAGGTTGCTGACTCCATGTGGGTGCCTGATAGGAGAGAGGAGGAGGAGGAGGATGAGGAGGAGGCACATCTCCAACGAGGCAGGATGCCCTCGTGGGGCCAGCGTAAGGGCAGCACAACGACTGAATCACACCGCAGAGCTCCGCCTGTGCAGGGCGCTGCCTCTGCCCGTTATTCCAAAAGTTCTTTGGTGTTGGCCTTTTTTGAGTCGAGTGCATCAGATCGCACCGCTGCTGTTTGCAACATATGTCTCAAGCGTATCTCGCGTGGCCAAAACATCAGCCGCTTGGGCACCACATGCTTGACCAGACATATGTTGACCTGCAATGCAGCTAGTTGGCAAGCCTATCTTAAAGACCCACACCAAAGAACAAAGCGGACCTCTCCTTGCTCCGCATCAGCTGGGATCTCCAACCCCACTATACCTTCAGTCCTCTCTGAAACCTGCTCTGAGAGGAATGAAGGTGTAGAATTAGGTGTGTCACAGCCAAGTACTTGCGGGCACTCTGCTAGCTGTACAACGACGTCCGATTCTAGCAGGCAAATTTCCCTGCCCCAGCTGCTGGACCGTCAAAAGAAGTTCACTCCCAGCCATCCACATGCCCAGCGGTTGAAAGCTAGCTTGGCTAAATTGATAGCACTTCAACTGCTGCCTTTTCAGTTGGTAGACTCTGCCCCCTTCCGTGAGTTTGTTCAATGTGCGGTTCCTCAGTGGCAGGTTCCCAAACGCCACTTTTTCTCACGGAAGGCGATTCCGGCTCTCTACCGGCATGTGGAAGGCAATGTCCATGCCTCGCTGGACAGGGCGGTCAGTGGTAAGGTGCATATTACCGCTGACTCATGGTCCAGCAGGCATGCACAGGGACGTTACCTTTCTTTCACGGCCCATTGGGTCACTCTTTTGGCAGCTGAGAAGGATGCAGGACAAGTTGCAGTAGTGTTGGAGGTTGTTCAGCCGCCACGCCTCCAAAATGCTACTACTGGTTGTGACACACCTCTCTCCTCCACCCCCTCCTCTTCTTCTTCCTCCATGGCCTCTTCCTGTGCTTTGTCCTCGGAACCAGCGGTGCTCCGTAGGCGTTCAAGGGGCTACGCAAGTACGCAGGCAAAAAGATGCCATGCCGTGCTTGCGCTGGTGTGTTTGGGGGACAGGAGCCACACTGCTCAGCAGGGGCAGGCCGAGAGGTGGTTGATGCCACGCCAGCTTAAGCCAGGAATGGTGGTTTGCGACAATGGCACCAACCTCCTCTCCGCCCTCCGACAGGGACAACTGACCCATGTGCCCTGTGTGGCTCACGTCCTTAACCTGGTGGTGCAGCGGTTCTTGGGCAGGTACCCGGGCTTACAGGATGTCCTGAGGCAGGCCCGGAAAGTCTGTGTACATTTCCGCAGATCATATAATGCCAGTGCTCGGCTGGCTGAGCTGCAAAAGGAGTTGAACCTGCCCAAGAACCGCCTTATATGTGACATGCCCACCAGGTGGAACTCAACGTTGGCCATGCTGCAGTGGCTGCACACGCAGCAGAGGGCCATCAATGAGTACCTGTGCGACTACGGCACCAGGACAGGGTCAGGGGAGCTCGGTTTTTTTTCACCACGCCAGTGGGGCATGATCAGGGATGCATGCACTGTCCTGGCACCATTTGAGGAGGCCATGAGGATGGTGAGCAGTGACAGTGCATGCATCAGTGACACTGTACCTCTTGTCCACCTGTTGGAACATACGCTGCATGGAATAATGGACAGGGCACTTGAGGCAGAACAGAGGCAGGAAGAGGAGGACTTCCTTGCCTCTCAAGGCCCCCTTTACCCAGACAGTGTTCCTTCTGTCCCACCCATCGCACAGGAAGAGGAGGAGGGGGAGGAGGAGGAGGATTGTGTCAGCATGGAGGTGGAGCCTGGCACTCAGCAGCAATCTTTTAGGGATGATTTACAGTCCCAAGAAACCCGTGGACTTGTACGTGGCTGGGAGGAGGTGGCTGCTGATCATGTCGTCCTTAGTGACCCAGAGGACTCCGGACCGAATGCCTCAGCTAACCTGCGCTGCATGGCCTCCCTGATCCTGCAAAGTCTGCGGAAGGATCCTCGTATTCTTCGGATCAAGGAGAGGGACCATTACTGGCTGGCTACTCTCCTTGATCCACGGTACAAGGGTAAGGTTGCGGACCTTATCTTACCGTCGCAGAGGGAGCAGAGGATGAGACAACCCTGGGAGGCCTTGCAGAAAGGTCTGTGCAACGCGTTCCCGGAGACTGGGAGGTTACAAACTCCTGGTCCTGGACAACGAGTTGCTGAGGCTTCGGTCAGTCAAAGAAGGAGCGGTGGGGAAGGTGGCCGTCTGACCGATGCGTTCAGACAATTCTTTAGTCCGCAGCCCCAAGGTATGATCGGTTCCAGCAACCATCGCCAGCGTCTGATATACATGGTGCAGGAATACCTAGGGGCAAGGTCAGACTTGGACACCTTCCCCACCGAAAATCCTCTGGCTTACTGGGTCTTAAGGATGGATCACTGGCCAGAGCTTGCACAGTATGCAATTGAGCTACTGGCCTGTCCTGCATCCAGCGTTCTTTCAGAACGCACATTCAGTGCTGCTGGAGGATTTGTCACGATCGCAGGGTGCGCCTGTCCAATGACTCGGTTGATCGACTCACCTTCATAAAGATGAACCAGTCTTGGATCACCACCAGCTACCAAGCACCTGAAGCTGATATAACAGAATAATTTATTTTCAAATGTCACATCCCTTCAAGACTGATGCTGATGCTGAGTGACTGTCCTGTTATGTTGACTGACTATCCTCCTCCTCAATGATCCGATTCCTGATGATAGCTTAGAAGAAAATTTTTGTTTCTGGGTGCTGCCACCAGTGGCTAAGGCCCAATTTTTCAGCCCCTGTTTAACAGGGGCATGTAATTACAATTTTTTATGCAATGCTTTGCAGCAGGGCTCATTCCTGCACTCCAATTAGAGTATCTGGGAGAGGTTGCAGTGTCGTGGCACCAGCACCAGTGCCTAAGGCCCAATTTTTCAGCCCCTGTTTAACAGGGGCGTGTAATTACAATTTTTGATGCAATACTTTGCAACAGGGCTCATTGCTGTGCTCCAAGTACAGTATCTGTGAGGGGTTGCAGTGTTGTTTCACCAGTGCCTAAGGCCCAATTTTTCTGCCCCTGTTCAACAGGGGCGTGTAATTAAAAATTTTGATGCAATACTTTGCAACAGGGCTCATTGCTGTGCTCCAAGTACAGTATCTGTGAGGGGTTGCAGTGTTGTGGCACCAGTGCCTAAGGCCCAATTTTTCTGCACCTGTTCAACAGGGGCATGTAATTACAATTCTTGATCTAATAATTCACAGCAGGACCCATTCCTGCGCCCACCAAGAGTAACTGTGAGGCCTTACAGTGTTGTGGCAACACCACCACCACCACCACCATAGGCCCAATTTTTCAGCCCCTGTTCAACAGGGGCATGCAATTACAATTCTTGATCTAATAATTCACAGCAGGGCCCATTGATGCGCCCACCAAGAGTAACTGTGAGAGCTTACGGTGTTGTGGCACCAGCACCACCACCAAAGGCCCAATTTTTCCTACCACTGTTCAACAATGGCATGTAAATACAATTCCTAATATAATAGTTCACAGCAGGGCGTTCCAGCGCCCACCAAGAGTAACTGTGAGGGCTTACAGTGTTGTGGCAACACCGACACCTAAGGGGCAAATTTCTGCAGAGTATATACGGCAGGCCCCTACTTTCAAACATCCAACTTACAAACGACTCCTACTTGCAAACGGAAGGAGACAACAGGAAGTGAGAGGAAATCTACCCATAGGAAGGGAAATTCTCTCCTGTGAAGCCTCGTACACACGACCGATTTTCTCGTCGTTAAAAACACGTAGTTTTTTTCGACGAGATTCTTGTTAACCTTGACGATTTTCTCGTCAAGCTTTCCATGCGTACAAACTGACATTTCCCAATTTCCTCGTTGTTCTCCGCGGTCACGTCCAGCACGTACGACGGCACTATAAAGGGGAAGATCGATTTCCCTGGCGCCACCCCTTGGGCTGCTTTTGCTGATCTCGTGTTACCGCGTGTGAAGTAAAAGTTTGGGAAGAGACGATTCGCGCTTTTCAGTCTTCGTGCTTTTCAGTTTGTTTTCTGAGGTTCAGTTTGTGCTTGTGGGTTCGTATCTTGTCTTTCAGGGCGTCTAGGCAGGTCGTATCTGTTTTACAGTGCGTTCTTGCCCGTTCGTTTCTGATTTTCAGTTCGTTATTCATAGGCCTTGCTATTCTAAAGTGCGTTCTGTTCTGTACGTTCTGATCAGACGACCGTTTCCTAGCCATGTCGCCTGGACGTTCTCGTCGTCGAGTTTGTGCTGTGCGTGCGCTTGGTGTTGGTCTGCTTGTTTTGGACCAAGACCAGTCCATGAACGGTGTGAGGAGGAGTTCATGGACCAAGAATTGGTTGCTCCAGCGGGACCAATTCTGCCATATGCCTCTGCTGCGGGAGATCGTCGAGAATAATCCTGAAGACTACAGGAATTTTCTGCGGATGTCTGACCCCGTTTTTCAGGAACTGTTGGCTTTGGTGTCCCCCTATATTACCAGGAAGGACACCGTTATGCGGGAAGCCATCAGTGCTGAGCAGAGGCTCATCGCCACGTTACGTTACCTGGCGACAGGGAGAAGTCTGCAGGACTTGAAGTTCACTACAGGCATCTCCCCCCAGGCTCTGGGCCTCATAATCCCAGACACCTGTTCTGCCATTATACAAGTCCTGCAGGAGGACTATATTAGGGTAAGTTTTCTCCATTAACATCACATTTTATGTATTTCATGTATGATAATGTATTGTATTTCTTTCATCCTTCCCTAATTACCATGATTGTAATATGCTGAGAATGTCCCCTTTGTCCTCATGAATGCTGGAAGCTTTTAAATGCCCCTTTTTTCTCCTCCATGCATATTTCCCTTCACTAAGCTTTCCAGCAGGGGCGTCTGTTGCTCCAAATGTTTGGGGGTCCAACCCCAATTTTAGGAACTAAACTTCCTCCTTTTTAGCGACTGTGCCTATTAAACGCCACCAGTTGCCCCTTCCAATGCAGCCATTTTGTCCCCTCCAATGCAGCCATTTTCCCCCCAGCCCTGCACTTACCTTCTTCTGGTCAGCGCCATCCTTCTTCTGTCCTTGATGTCTTTTCCTGCCCTCGATGTTGCATCAGCCAGACATGTAACCGTAAAACAGACTTGGTGAACATGATTGGCAGAGCAGCCTGTCAGTGTTTACCCAAGGAATGTCCCCCCCCTGCGTCCCCTATTTAACTTTTATCAAGCCAATTACATCCCTCAGGCTGGATTTTGCACGCCTATTTGCCCCCCTGTTTCTGATATGCAATTTTCACCCCATAAATGCCGCAGTTCTTCATATGTCGGTCGCTTAACAGGGGGCCACCCACCTGAATATTGGGTGGCATTGACAATACATAGGTTACTGCAACGCATGAACCTATGTATTGTTCTGAGTGACGGCGCAGGATAGAGGGGGCAGTGCTCCAGCGCCCACTCTGGACGCACCGCCACTGCAATGCTATCCTGTGGCCAAACACATCTACCCCCCCCAAAATATTTTAAGAATGGACCATCAGAGGGGGTTCTGAATATGAAACATGAGCCTTCCATTATACTTCTTAAAAACACCTTAAACTGAGATTTTTATTGATGTTGGCCTCTAATGTATTTTCTTATAATCTGCTTGTAATGTTCTATTTTTATATTCTAATTTTTTTTCATCTTGTTTGATTCCCCAGCTTCCTTCCACGCCACAGGAATGGCAGACTGTGGCATCAGAGTTTGCCACGCGGTGGGACTTCCCCAACTGCGGTGGTGCCATAGACGGGAAGCACGTCCGCATCGTGCCGCCACCCCGTTCTGGGTCCTACTACTTCAACTACAAGGGGTTTCATAGCATTGTGCTGATGGCGGTGGTGTCAGCACGGTATGAATTCCTCTATGATGATGTGGGGAAGAATGGCCGGATGTCCGATGGGGGATCCTTCATCCAGACGGAGTTTGCCCTCCGTCTCCAGAGTGACGACCTTGCATTGCCACCGGATGCAGGGAATGTTGAAGGACTCCCCTTTGTTTTTTTGGCTGATGAAGCCTTCGGACTCGGACCGCACCTCATGAGGCCTTTTCCACAGAGGACCCTGACCCCAGAGAAGAGGGTGTTCAACTACCGGCTGGCCAGGGCCCGAAGAGTCGTTGAAAATGTCTTCGGCATAATGGCCAGCCGGTTCCGCCTTTTTATGACTCCCATCCACTTGGCGGACTACAAAATAAACTATGTAGTTTTATGCTGCTGTGTGCTCCATAACTTTCTCAGCAGAAAATCAACTTCTTTTATGGCCTCAGTACTGCCGGAGGCAGGACTTTCCTCTGGCAATCGCCTGCCGGGCCTCGAATCTGCCCGCCCTGGCTTGCCCCCCCAAAATGCCCGTGAGGTTCGTGAGAAGTATCTGGAATATTTCACGGGTAGGAGGGCAATTCCTATGCCAGGCCATGTGTAAAGATGCATGGAGAACGAACTCAATAAAAATCTGATATAATCTTTTAACTTTTGTTTTTTCATGTCTCCTAGTTTGTCTTAGTGCATTTGTAGTGCCAAGTGTATTTTCCTTTAGTAAATACCAACCATTTCACTATGTAACCCCACAAAAAAAAAATAATAAGGTTAGAGCGTATTTGAAAAAGAAGCTACACGTTGTTTGTGTTCAAACATTTTACTCTGTGCACACTCACACACGGTAATTTTTTTTTTTTTGGATTTTGGCTGGCCACAAACCGGCAATTTTTTTATTATGAAAATAGAAAACCATCAGTTGCATTGCAAAAAGTACAACATTGGATACCTCTGAGCAATATGAGGCATTCACGTACACAAACTATGTCTCTATGTGCCCATCCTAATATGGGGTCTTGCCACCAATTGCCCAGCCAAAAATTGAATATGCACACATTTAGTAGTATTTTCCAATACGGAATTTAAACTCCTGATCCCTATTGTCAACATGTGCTATCTGCCATCAGGGGTAATCAATGGACGTGTTTTGTGGGTGCAACCCCTTCTTCAGTTCACCTACTTTAGATACGAGGAAGGGGTTGCACCCACAAAAGCAGTACATGGATATCCCCTGATGGAAGATGGCACATGTTGACACACTGTGTGCATATTCAATTTTTGGCTGGTTTGATTGTCAAAAAGATAATAAAAAGGGGGAAGAACAATCATTAAACAAAAATTGGGGTTTTGATGCCTTATTCAATTCTCCCCAAAACATTGAGAATGTCTTTAAATGTTTGATCTATCACATGAATTCTTTGTTTAATTCTGTCCAGTTCTGTGCTACATTCCATCACTTGCTGTATTATTCGGAGGGCACTGTCAGCAGAGAAACGTGTACTATCCTTCACCACAACATTTACATCCCCTAAAAACAAAATACAAAATGTATTATAACTCTGCAGGCCTACATCTCTTACCTGAAGCTGTGGTGACAGATACTGACCTGTTGTGGTGACCAGTTCCACCACATCATCCACCTCTCCTTCCTGCACTTCTCCTTCCTCCACCTCTTCAACTTCCTCAACATCCTTAGGTTGTGGGTCTTTGTGAGGTTGGGGTTGTTTCGAAGCTGTGGGGTTCCTGTGCTCCCTGGAGTGTTCTCCTCCCAGTCTTCTCTCCCCTATGAGAAGCAAACCAATTTAAATGCGGAATTTAAACATGAATGCATTATATATGTCCAAGAATCGGTTTAGTATTCACCTTTGGCTGTCAATTTTCAGACATGGAGGCAGCACAAAAATTCACTGATGCACCTGTGTGGGACACCCCAAAAAGGCGGTTTTTGTGGCCCACACTATAGTGCTCAAAAGTACAGATGTGGAAGCAGCTGCTGAGTGTCCTCTCCTTTACACTGATTAAAGTTTGCATTTCATTCTCTTTACAAACACATCATCTAGCCAACAATTTAAAGAAATCAGGCAGATGTCTAATTACATGTGAGGCTGAAAAATAACCCAAAAAAGAGGAGAGTGGGCGAACGATGTGTCTGTAACGAACGATTACTGTGCCAAACCAAGTTTAAACTATCACATTTTGGAAGGGAGTACAATAGGAAATAAAAAAAAATGGAGCAACATGGAAGTTGAGAAATAAATTAATAGCATAAAAGTGAAAAATTTACTTACTTTTTGCTAGCATTCTCTTAATGCTCCTTAACTGCTCCGGCTCCCTCAGTTTGAGGTCTGACCACCTCTTTCTGAGCTGCTCATTTGAGCGTTTCACCCCAAAATTCTTCTTCAGACTCTTCACGACTTTCTTCATGATTTTGGCCTTCCTTCTATTAGGTTTGCTATACGGCCCATGCTTTGCGTCATAATCCGACTTTAGCAATATGTCCACCATCTCCGCCATCTCCGCATAAGACATATTACATGCCTTGAATCTCCTCCTTGATCGTGACGTTTCCTCAGTCTCCAGGCTTGTCTCCTCCTCGTTATTTGAGGAATTATCAGACACCTGCTGTAAATACGCCATATCTGTCTGCGCGCCGAAAGAGAAAGGGCGGGGAAAAGATGTTAGTTAGAACGTCATGGGCGGGCAACGTGTGCGGAGCGACGTGTGCGTAGTTTGACGCATGCGTGGTGTATATATAGCAAACACACATGTGACTATACTACGTTCGGTGTGCGGAGAGAGGAGTTCAAGTGACGGACGTGCGAACGAAGGTATGTGATTTTGTGACTTTGAACAATTGTTGGCCTATACTGTCTTGAGAATGTTGGAGGATATATATGGTGAATAAGATTTTAAGGAGGTTAGACTGTGTGCCTCACATTAGTTAATTATTTTTTTTTAACTTGCAGATACAATATGAATGTCTTTATTAGCGACAAAGAATTCCTGGCGGAATTTATAGACCGGGTAGGGGAGCTGCCCGCTCTGTGGGAGACAAAAAACCCCATACATAAAAAAAAAGGGGTGAGAAAAGCAGCGCTGGAGACCCTGCTCCCATTTGTGCATACCAAGGTGCCCACAGCCACAGCAAAACAGGTGGACACTAAAATTGGGAGCTTGAGAGGCACATACAGGACTGAACGCTCTAAGGTCCTGGCTTCTCAGAGGTCAGGAGCAGCAGCAGATGATGTTTATGTCCCAAATTTGTGGTACTACAGCAGGATGTCCTTTCTGGATGACCACATTGAGGCAAGGCCATCACTCTCCACTCTTCCCCCCAGACTTCCCTGCAGCCAACCTGAGCCTTCTCTGGAGCAAGAGGAGGCAGCCATCCTGGATGAACCTGATTTGGCCATCTGGAGCCAGGTATAGTATTTATAGAAAATGTATTGTGATAAACCTAATGTTTGACAAATATGTCAAGATGACAAACATAAACTATTTTGGGTTCCACAAGTGAAATCAAGATCTCTAGACATTAGTCTGGCCTAAATTGGGTGCAAAATAGTCAATCTGATGTAGTTGTAAATTTGTAAAAAAAAATTTCAAGATTTACATTCTAATTGCTTCAAACATGAGCTGAAAGTTGGATGAAAACAATAAACCAACACATTAAACTATGTTCCTTTTTCATACACAGGATGAAAACAGCCAGGAGGAGGGTCTGGAAACTGTCAGGCAGGAGGAGGCAGGGCCCACTGTAAGCCAGGAGGTGGCAGGGCCCAGTGGCAGGCAGGAGGTGGCAGGGCCCAGTGGCAGGCAGGAGATGGCCGGCCAAAGGAGAAGCACAACATCACAGGTGCCTCCCATCCGACTTCCCAAAAGAAGCAGGAGGGACAGGACCACCAGTGAGGCAGCAATGGCCCTTATTCGAGAGGCCCATGCCACCCTCAAGGAGCCCACATCCCCTGAAGAGGCCATTGCCGGCCTAGTGGAGGCAAAGTTCAAGGTGATGAGCATGGAGCAATGCCTCCTATGCGAGCCCCTGCTCATCACCTTGCTGAACAAGGGGGTGATGGAAAGAATTACCCCCAATACCGCAATTTGTGAGGTGGCACAACTCTCACAACCTCAACCTCCTCCTCCACCTCCACCTTGTTCTTCTGCCCCACCCCCTTCTCCTCCACCTTGTTCTTCTGCCCCACCCCCTTCTCCTCAACCTCCACCTTGCTCTTCTGCCCCACCCCCTTCTCCTCAACCTCCACCTTGTTCTTCTGCGCCACCCCCTTCTCCTCCACCTCCTCCTCCACCTCCACCTTGTTCTTCTGCCCCACCCCCTTCTCCTCCACCTCCTCCTCCACCTCCACCTTGTTCTTCTGCCCCACCCCCTTCTCCTCCACCTCCTCCTCCACCTTCTTCTTCTGCGCCACCCCCTTCTCCTCCACCTCCTCCTCCTCCTGACAGGAGTACCCCTCCAGTGGCCCAGCCTCCAGCCACACGAAGAAGGAAGGCTGCAGGGAAGGCTGTAGGGAAGGCTGCCAAGAAGACGAGGAAGTGATGGCCTTGCTTCATTGTGGTCGGACAGAAGGCAGCCTGTTGTAGTACCACACACTTGGGACATATATATCACCTGCTGCTGTTCCTGACCTCTGGGAGGCCAGCATCAGATTGTGCTCAGAACTGTTGGCCTTCTCAAGCTCCCAATTTTAGTGTCCACACAGGGTTGATGTGTGCTCTGGGGTCCCTGGGATGCACAAATGGCAGCAGGTTCTCCAGCGCTGCCTTCTCTTTATTTTTTACAAAACATGAATAAATGTTATTTTTGTTTAAGTTCATACTTGACTATGGTTATTTTTACAATTTTTTAATTTAGCTTTGGAGTAAGCAGATACATTTGACAGCCAAAAAAAGGGACAGATAACAACCCCCAAAAAAATTATTAAAATATATTTTTGAAAATAGAGGGTGTAAAATTGACCAGAAATATATTAAAATATTCAATGGGAGATCACTATCAAAACATTGGCAAATTACTTTTAACATCTGTTTGAAAAATATAAAACAGTAAAATATTCAGAAGATCTTGCACGATATAATACACATATATCTTCTGAAGAGCAGCATGAAAAAGGTTAAAAAAAGATAGTCATAACTCTGTGTGAATATCAGCAGCAAAATAAGTTAATTCGTTTTGATTAATGTAACATTCTAAAGAAGATTTCAATGCACAACATTTAAACGATGCAATAATTTAGAGCATGACGAATGTGCTATCTCCATTACGAAGGCTTGATTTAGCAGAAGATGCGCTCCCGTCTCATACTTGCTTCTGAGCATGCGCGCTTTTGGAAGAGTCGTAAAAGCATACACACGAACCATTTTCTCGTCACAAAACAGGCCGACGAGAAACACGACGAAGAAATCTTGAATCCTGATGAGAAAATAGAGAGCAGGTTCTCTATTTTCTCGTCGAGATTCACGGCAGTTTTCTCGTCGTAAAACCATACACACGAAAGGTTTTCTCGAGAAAAAAGCTCTCGCGGCACTTTTCTTGCCGGTTTTGGACGAGAAAATCGGTTGTGTGTACGAGGCTTGAGAGTTAATATGGGAAAAAGGTGTCTCCTCTCTACTGATGCTTTATCACCAATCCTTGTTTCAATAAAAACCCAACTTTTCAAAAACAGTTGTCATTGGGACGGAAAGTGAGGTGAAATGTTCTGAACAGGGGCACAGACAGCAAAACAAATGTTACAGGGGTGATAACCCTTCCCAATGTTTTCCAAAAAGCTTAAAAATAGATTTTTTGGCTGGAGCTACACTTAAACAATGTACCTGTTCAAAATTACAAACAGATTCTACTTAACCACTTAAGCCCCGGACCATTTGGTAGCTAAAGGACCAGAGGTGAATTCTGAATTTTGCACTGCGCTGCTTTAACTGTAAATTGTGCGGACATGCAATGTTGTACCCAAACGAAATTTGCGTCCTTTTCTTCCCACAAATAGAGCTTTCTTTTAATGGTATTTGATTGCCTCTGCGATTTTTATTTTTTGCGATATCTACTTTTTGTTATAAGTAAAATCGAATAAACTCAATATTAGTCATACATTTAGGCCAAAATGTATTCAGCCACATGTCTTTAGTAAACAAAATGTCAATAAGCGTATATTTATTGGTTTGCGCAAAATTATAGCGTTTACAAACTAGGGTACATTTTCTGGAATTTACACAGCTTTAAATTTATGACTGCCTATCTCATTTCTTGAGGTGCTAAAATGGCAGGGCAGTACAAAACCCCCCCAAATGACCCCATTTTGGAAAGTAGACACCCCAAGGAAATTGCTGAGAGGCATGTTGAGCCCATTGAATATTTTTCTTTTTGTCCCAAGTGATTGAATAATGACAAAAAAAAAATTACAAAAAGTTGTCACTAAATGATATATTGCTCACACATGCCATGGTTATATGTGCAATTGCACCCCAAAATACATTCTGCTGCTTCTCCTGAGTACGGGGATACCACATGTGTGGGACTTTTTAGGAGCCTAGCCACGTACGGGACCCCGGAAACCAAGCACCGCCTTCAGGATTTCTAAGGGCGCAAATTTTTGATTTCACTCCTCACTACCTATCACAGTTTTGAAGGCCATAAAATGCCAAAATAGCACAAAACCCCCCCAAATGACCCCATTTTAGAAAGTAGACACCCCAAGGAAATTGCTGAGAGGCCTGTTGAGCCCATTGAATATTTTTTTTTTTTTTGTCCCAAGTGATTGAATAATGACAAAAAAAAAAAATTACAAAAAGTTGTCACTAAATGATATATTGCTCACACATGCCATGGTTATATGTGGAATTGCACCCCAAAATACATTTTGCTGCTTCTCCTGAGTACGGGGATACCACATGTGTGGGACTTTTTAGGAGCCTAGCCGCGTACGGGACCCCGAAAACCAATCACCGCCTTCAGGATTTCTAGGCACAAATTTTTGATTTGACTCCTCACTACCTATCACAGTTTCGAAGGCCATAAAATGCCAAAATAGCACAAAACCCCCCCAAATGACCCCATTTTGGAAAGTAGACACCCCAAGCTGTTTGCTGAGAGGCATGGTGAGTATTTTACAGCTCTCATTTGTTTTTGAAAATGAAGAAAGAATTTTTTTTTTTCTTTTTTTTTTTCAAATTTCAAAACTTTGTGACAAAAAGCGAGATCTGCAAAATACTCACAATACCTCTCAGCAAATAGCTTGGGGTGTCTACTTTCCAAAATGGGGTCATTTGGGGGGGTTTTGTGCCATCTGGGCATTCCATGGCCTCCGAAACTGTGATAGGCAGTGAGAAGTGAAATCAAAAATTTACACCCTTAGAAAGCCTAAAGGCGGTGATTGGATTTTGGGGTCCCGTACGCAGCTAGGCTCCCAAAAAGTCTCACACATGTGGTATCCCCGTACTCAGGAGAAGCAACAGAATGTATTTTGGGGTGTAATTCCACATATGCCCATGGCATGTTTGAGCAATATATCATTTAGTGACAACTTTGTGCAAAAAAAATAAAAAAAAATCTTTTTTCCGCAACTTGTGTCAACATATAAAATATTCCATGGACTCGACATGCCTCTCAGTATATAGCTTGGGGTGTCTACTTTCCAAAATGGGGTCATTTGGGGGGGTTTTGAACTGTTCTGGCATTTTTTTTTTATGTAATCTTTATTTTAGAATATATATTCAAGGGACAAGCATATAAACAATTGACAAAGTAGAAAAGCTTGCTAGGTACATCAAAATATGAGGAGCCCCTCACCGTGTACAAACAGTCAGTAAAAAGGTAGACAAGGGAGGTGTACAGTCCAGCGACCGTACCCGGGGGAATGATAATCAGCATATAATCACCGTGATATGAATTCAAACATGCATGAGTCACCCCAAATTACCCTGTCAGATACTCCGTTGATAGGAATACCACCCCACTCAGGGAGGGCGGGATTAGACTGGGTCCACAGTTACCGGGCATAAGCCTTAAGAGTAATAAGTCAATAAAACAAAGAACAAAAAACAGAAAGAAAAAGGAAAAAGAAAACAGGGGAAATAATAACACCAGCTAGTATAAAGCAGCATTGCGAGCTTCTGTAATTTTGTGAAAGCTCCACTGTCTCGTCCGCGGCCCTCCAGCCACCCGCCCAGCCCAACTCCACTACGTTGTGACGGCCTTGACCAGAGAGGGGCCCGGGACGCCCAGCACAGGTGGGTTGGTATAGTTTATCCAAGTAGCCCATATGGAATAGAATTGCTCATATCTATCTTTGCACTTAGCCATCCACTCCTCAGCAGCCATGATATTATTGACCAAGTTTACCCAATCCACCCGGGAAGGTACCCGGGGCGTCTTCCAATAAATCGGGATCAGCCGCCGGGCCGCGTTAAGCAGATGGGGCAGGATGGACTTACTATATAGGCTGAGGGGGATGGTGGGGAAGTGCAATAGCGATTCTAACGGAGAATCCGGAAGGTCCAGATCCAAGATTAGTTTGATCTGTGCATGGACATCTAGCCAGAAGGGCTTCAGCTTGGGGCATTCCCACCAGATGTGGAGAAATGAGCCTCTGAGTCCACATCCCCGCCAGCAAGTATCTGACAGAGAGGGGTAAATCTTGGCAAGCTTGGACGGCACTCTATACCACCTAGTCAGAACCTTATAGCTATTCTCCTGCATTTTAGTGTCTACTGTGCTCGAGTGTGTTAAGCTATACATGTGATCCAGTTGAGGCTCGGTAAAAGTGCGCTGGAGGTCTCTCTCCCACTCACCAATAAATCCCGGTTTCTCCCTACTGTGCAAGGATTGTAGCAGATCATATAGGACCGAGATGGCATGGGGAACAGCGGAGTCCGACATGCATAGGCGTTCAAAGGGGGAAGCCAAAGTGGGGGAACGAACCCCCTGGGGCAGACTAGTAATAAAATGCTGAAGTTGCCTGTGGCGCCACTCATCCATAGGGAAGGGGCCATATTGGCTCTGTAGGGTAGCCAGTGGCAGTAGGCCCTGGTCTTGAATAAATCTGCCGCATCTGGTCTCACCATCCGCCGCCCACGTCCGAAAAAAGGAAGGATGTTCCCCTGGAATGAACCAGGGGAAGCCTCCCAGGGGCGCCAAAGGAGAAGTTAGGGGTGCAAGCAGCCCCTGTTTGTTCAGCCTATCCCAGATCGCCAGCGCGTGGGCAGCAAACGGGGAAACCAGCGTCGAGAGACCCCTAGCCTCCCTGGGGACCAAGGGGGCATGTGACAAGTTACGACCCGCTAGGAATTTGTCTAGAAGTACCCAGAGTTTATACCGGACATTGTGGTGCCAGTCTAGTATACGCTGTAATGCTATAGCCTCATAGTACCTGCGGATTACTGGGACCCCCATACATCCCTTATTCTTAGGGCGCTGGATAGTGCGAAGGGCTAGCCTGGGACATTTCCCATTCCAGATATAACGTACGAACAGGCTATTGAGGGTTGAGAAGAACGTCTTGGGCAACGTGACCGGCACCATCTGCAGGAAGAACAGAATGCGGGGCAGCACGTTCATTTTAAGTACACTGACTCGGCCCAACCACGAAAACGCAGTCCTATCCCACCGCCTCAGGTCTAACCTGACTGAGGAGAGCAGCGGAGCGTAGTTACAGTCATAGAGCATCGAACAGCTCGCGGGCAAATATACCCCTAAGTATTTCAGGGAGGTTGGGCACCACGTAAATGGGAAAGCTGATTGCAGCTGTGTACGCAAACCTGCAGGGACGTTTAATGATAGGATTTCGGACTTATCGTAGTTGATTTTAAAGTTAGACAGTAGGCCAAAGTCCTTAAGCTCGGCTAGGATGTTGGGCAGTGATATCAAGGGGTTGGAGACATAAAAAAGTACATCATCCGCGTATGCCGACAATTTGTGTTCCGTCGGGCCGACCGTAAAACCATTGATGTCACTGTTAAGGCGTATTTTGTTAAGCAGCGGCTCGAGGGTCAGAGCGAAAATGAGAGGGGACAATGGGCATCCCTGACGTGTCCCATTGCTGATCGGGAAGGTCTCGGATAACAGCCCATTCACCTTCACCCTGGCAGTCGGAGAACTATAAAGGGAGGCTATCCACGTCAGCATGTTTGAACCTAAGCCAAGCCTAGCCAGAACCGTCTGCATATACGCCCAGTCCACCCTGTCAAATGCCTTCTCGGCATCAGTGGAAAGCAAGAGACAGGGGCGGGTCCCCACCTGCGTCTCGGCCCAGTGAATCAGCTGGAGTGCTCTATTAGAGTTATCTCTGGCCTCCCGGCCCGTAATGAACCCCGTCTGGTCCGGGTGAATGACTGTCGGGAGTATCGGCGTCAGTCTGTTGGCCAAGATTTTGGCCAAAATCTTGACGTCCGAGTTCAGAAGCGAAATGGGCCTATAGCTGCCCGGTAAGGTATGGTCTTTACCCTCCTTCGGGAGGACCGTGATGTGCGCCGTCAGTGCTTCTGGGGGCATTGCCGTGCCAGAAGCCAATGCCGTGAAATAGGCACACATGGGGCCGGAGAGCACCTCCGAGTATTTCTTGTAATAGGCATTTGTGTAGCCGTCAGGGCCCGGGCTTTTCCCATTGGGTAGGTCTTTCACTACCTTCTGAATTTCAGCAGTAGTGATGGGCGAGTCCAACTGTTTACTCACTGAGGGTCCCAGCTGCGGGAACTCGGCCTCCGTGAGGTATTGGTGAATACGGTCAACCCGTTGGGAATCCGTCGCGCCATGTAAGGTATCAGGGAGATGGTACAAATGTGCATAAAAGTCCCGAAAGACATTCGCAATTTTTGAGGAGTGAACGAACGAAGTTCCCGTCGGGGCAGTAAGCTTGTGGACATGTCCCGAGTCGCGTTGGCTTTTAAGGGCCCTTGCCAGCAGCCTCCCGCATTTATTACCGAACTCATAATACCTGTGTGTTAAATGCCGAAGGCGTGCCTTAATTTTGGTGTCTAACAATGCGGCCAGCTCCTGTCGCAGGGATTGTAGTTCCGACGCCAAGTCTGGGGTGGTTTTCTTTTTATGTCGTAACTCCGCTGTCTGTAATTTGGCCAAGAGGGCCTGCAGTTCTCCCTCCCTGGCCCGTTTCAGTCTCGCCCCCTGGGATATCAGCTCCCCCCGAACCACAGCCTTGTGCCCTTCCCATACAGAGCCCATGCTGACCTCACCCGGTGTGTTTTCAGTGAAATACAGGGAGATGGTGTCCAACACCCGTTTCTGAGCGACCGCATCATCCAAGATGCCATCATTCAGGCGCCAGCTCCACGTCCGTGCCTCCATTGACAGAGGACGCAGGGAGATGGAGACCGGCGCGTGGTCTGATATGGTAATGGACCCTATTGAGGCGCTAGCTAGGGAGTCAAGTGAATACTGGTCCATCACAAGAAGGTCAATGCGGGTATAGACATTATGTGTTGCGGAAAAATAGCTATAGTCTTTGTCTGTCGGGTGGAGGAGCCGTCAACAGTCAACCAAATGGTGTTCCAGCAGGGATTTTTTAAAATGCTTCAGGAAGGCAAAGGAATGAGTCGAGTGGCCCGACGACGTATCTACCAGCGGGTCAGGGCTAACATTGAAGTCCCCTCCCAGGATGAGCTGCCCCTCCCGGAAGGTGGACAGGGACTCCAATACTGCATCTAAGAAGGTAAGCTGTTTGCTATTTGGAGCGTACACAGCTGCAAATGTGAACTTGCGGGCAAATATGGTGCCTTTGACAAACACAAATCTACCCTCTGGGTCGAGTAGTTGGTCCGTCATTACAAAGGGGCAATTTTTGTGGATTGCTATAGCTACCCCCCCTGATTTGGGGCGGGGGGAGTTGCTAAGGTACCAAGAGTTATATAAATGGGTTGGAAGGCGGGGGACCGAGTCAGTGCAAAAGTGCGTTTCCTGCAAAAAAAATATGTGTGCCCCCATGCGTTTCATCTCAAGCCACAACTTACCGCGTTTCGACGGGGAGCCCAGGCCGCGTACGTTGTACGACACGATTTTCATGTCAGCCATGATGAGAGATTACCGGGTGAGGCCATCAGGCCAGCGGCAAGAGGGGAGAGAGACCCACAGCGCAGTCCAGCCCACAGCACGGGACTCCAGGAACTCCCTGATTACATACAGTAGCCTAGAGTACAAACCAAAGTTAGAGCAGGTGTTATGGAAAAAAGGACAAGAAAAACAAAGGGGAAAAAAACTCAGTGAACAAAAACACAGAAACAGGTGATAAGCCCAAAGGGCGCAACAAAGTGCATCGTCACCACCGGTCGGGAGCCTCCATCCCCTCCTCAGGCTGAGGAGACGGTGGAGGCCAGCGAGCAGAGGCATTCCCAAAAAGGGACACATAACTCCGGGGAGTTGACCTATTGGGGGGAAGTGGCAGGGCACCAAGAGCAAGTCCGCATGGGGACCCGCGTAATATTGAAAGTGTGCAACTGCCCCTTGACCAGGGGCAGAAGAGTGATACAGCAGCTAGGGGGAAGTCACAAAAGGAAAAGAGAGCAAAAATGAACATAGACGCCTCAAGAGCTAGCAGCAGATAGTTCAGGCGACTAGGCCTCCCCCTGCGGAGGTCGGGAGGGAGGTGCTGAGCCAATGGGGCCCCGTCTGGGTCCACGGCGACGTCTCCGACGGGCTGATTGCCACGGTTCAGGTTGAGCCGGGTGAGGGGTATCTGACGGTGATCTCCAATCCGGGATATCGACATGAGGCAAGTCTAGGGCTTCCAGGAATCGGGGTAGGTCATCCCTGTTCCGTAGTGTGGCCTGCCTGCCTTCTTTAGTAGCGGAGAGGCTAAACGGGAAACCCCACCGATAGGGAAGCTGGGCCTCTTGTAGGGCCGCCAGCAGTGGCTTGAGGGCTCGGCGTTGCATTAACGTGCGTCTGGAGAGATCCGGAAAAAATGTCAGTTTGGCCCCATCAAAATCCACAAATCTGACCCCTCTGACCTGATTCATGATACGTTCCTTCAGCGAGTATTTGTGCAGTTTGCAGATAATGTCTCTTGGTTTCTCAGGGTCATCAGAAGGGGGCCGCAGGGCTCTGTGGGCCCGGTCAATTTCAAAATGTTCAGGTGCCTGTCGGCCAAGGATTTGCTTAAAGACCCCTTGCAGGGTGGGGATGATATCCCGGTGGCCAGTGGCTTCGGGTAGACCTCTGATCCGAATGTTAACCCTGCGGCTCCTGTTCTCAAAATCGTCCATTTGATCCAGCAAGGCCTCAAGCCTGCGATCCTGTTGTTTGCAGTGATCAGAGAGGGCCTGCAGGGTCGGGTTAGTCTCATCCCACTGCGCCTCCAGAGTCTCCACTCTATCTCCCAGATGCGCTGTGTCTGCCTGTAAGGCCTCAATGTCTTTCTTAAAAGCCATCTCCACTCTGCCTGCAAATCGTTCTAGGTCGGCCTTAGTGGGGAGGGAGAGGATGTGTGCACGGATGTCTTTATCATCCCATGGATCTCCCTCCTGTGCAGGCTCATCCCCGCTGTTCGGGCCAGAGAGAGAAGGGGGAGAAGGCAGGGGCTGTGAGGGCAGATGCGGGGAGCCGATAGGGGAGGCAGCCCTGGCAGCGTGGGAGCCGGGCGCCATCTTGGCTGTACCTGCCGTTTTGCTGCGTGTCCCAAAAAAGTTGTCCAACGATCCGGACCGGTCCCGGAGCGTCCGCTGTGGGCACGGGGAGTGATTGCGCTTCGTTGGCATCCGGGCTGCAGTAGTTTCTCCCCCTCTAACGCTGCCGAATGTGCTGATCAGAGCGCGGGTCTCACGGAGCTCTGGGAAAGCACGTCCTCACTCGTGCATGCCGTGGCCACGCCCCACTGTTCTGGCATTTTATACACAACATTAGGAAGCTTACATCCACTCTTCTAACCACTTGAAGACAAAGCCCTTTTTGACACTTTTTGTTTACATGAAAACATATTTTTTTTTGCAGGAAAATTATGTTGAACCCCCAAACATTATATATATTTTTAAAGCAAAGGCCCTACAGAATAAAATGGTGGGTGTTGCATTTTTTTTTTCTACACAGTATTTGCGCAGCGATTTTTCAAACGCATTTTTTGGGTAAAAAATACACTTTTTTTAATTTTAATGCACTAAAACACACTATATTGCCCAAATGTTTGATGAAATAAAAAAGATGATCTTAGGCCAAGTACATAGATACCAAACACGACATGCTTTAAAATTTCGCACAAACGCGCATTGGCGACAAACTACATACATTTTTAAAAACCTTTAAAAGCCTTTACAGGTTACCCCGTTAGATTTACAGAGGAGGTCTACTGCTAAAATTACTGCCCTCGATCTGACCTTCGCGGTGATACCTCACATGCATGGTGCAATTGCTGTTTACATATGACGCCAGACCGACGCTTGCGTTCGCCATTGGGCAGGACAGGACAGGGGTGCTTTTTTTTTTTTTTTTTTTTTTTTTTATTAATTATTTTGCTTTTTTATTTTATTTTTAAATTGTTCCTTCCATATTTTTTTTATTTTTATCATTTTTATTGTTATCTCAGGGAATGCAAATATCCCCTATGATAGCAATAGGTAGTGACAGGTACTCTTTTTTTGAAAAAACTGGAGTCTAGACCCTAGATCTTTCCTCTGCCCTCAAAGCATCTGACCACACCAAGATCGGTGTGATAAAATGCTTTCCCAATTTCCCAATGGCACTTTTTATATCCGGGGGGGGGACATTCCCTCCCACTGCTTGTAAAAGCAGTCCAGAGGCTAATTAGCCACTAGGATTGCTTTTACATGAAAGCCGGCTGCTGGCTGAAAAGAATGATACCAAGATGATACCTAAACCCTCAGGCATCAATCTGGTATAACCATTCAAAGTCCAGCAACATACCAGTACGTTGCTGGTCCTTGTTGGACATGTATTGTAATCATTTTTTTTCATGCAGCCAGGTGGCTGAACGAAAAAAGAGATTGATCGGTGGGTATGCCCACCATTAGAATACCGCCCTTCATCCACCCACTTCTAATGATGGGCATACATGCACCATTTATATATGCCGAAGCATGGGGGCATCCTCCCGCAAAAAAGTTATGCCGCACACACATGGTCGGACTTTTCCACGGGCAAGCCTCCGTCGGAATTTCGACCGTATGTACGCGGCATTAGGAGCAAAATCACTCCTCCGCCCCTGCTGCCCCAATGCTTCGGCATATTTGCTTTTTTTTTTTAACTGTGGTGGTGAAATCACCTCCTACAGCACTGGAGTCGCAGGGATCAGGCCTGTCTCTGCGAACGCTGCAGTTATGTGTGTTGTGTTTTGTAAGTGACAGTGATCGATCGATACTGCACTTGGGTGGCCTGGGCTGGACGGAGGGGCAAAACGCAGGTGCTAGCAGGTATCTGGGCTGATCCCGCTAACACTGCGTTTTTGGGAACCCTAAACTGCTGGGGACGCTAGTATAGATCTGATCAGATCAGATATTGATTTGTTCAGATACTATACCCCTAAGGGAGGTGTATGCTTCACGCGTGGGTGTTAGCGTTACTGGCACTAACCTGATGCTGCCTGGGGTGTGACGCAGACCCTCTCTGACGCTAAAACCTAATTGATATCACCCGCCGGGCGATCAGGGGGTTAAACCTTTATTGGGTTATATACGGCGGGTGCCCTGACACTATAAAAAGCAAACTAACTAACCAGCGTCACCCGTAACACTTATATGATGATCACTGGTGAAAGGGTTAACTAGGGGCAATTAGGGGGTTAAAACCTTTATTAGATAATATATGGGGGTAACTGACGCTATAAAAACCTGCGGCGAACCTAAAAAAAATTATTGGCTACCGATCTGCATCACTGACGCTAAGACAGCGATCAGAAAAATGATCGCTTAGCGACAGTGGTGATAGGGGGTGAAAGGGTTACCTGGGGGCGATCAAGGGGGTTAAACCTATATTAGATAATTTATGGGGGTACCTGAAGCTATAAAAACCTGCGGCGAACCTAAAAATAATTACTGGGTACCGATCTGCATCACCGACGCTAAGACAGCGATCAGAAAAATGATCGCTTAGCGACGGCGGTGCTAGGGGGTGAAAGGGTTATCTGGGGGGTGATCAAGGGATTAAACCTTTATTAGGGGGGGTTAGGGGGCTACACTGGACCTAAAACTAAATGTAGTGACACTTTTACAGTCACAAATGTCACTGATTGCAGTGATCAGTAAATAAATGGTCACTGCAATCAGTGACACTGTGACTGGGGGCTGGGGGGTGATCTGGGGGGGCCTGGGGGGGCGATTTATGTGCCTATGTGTGCTGGTGTTAGTGTAGTGTTAGTGCACTGACCTGTGTGTCTTCTCTTGTACGGCGCTCAGTATATGTGAGCGCCGCACAGGAGATGACATCACTTCCTCCTGCTTTCTCTGTCTGTGTGTACATTCCACAGACAGAGGGGGCATTTCTATTCGCCGGGAGCGATCGCGGGGGGGTGGCCGGAATCGAACGGCCGTCCCCTCATGTCGGATCGCTCCCCAACGAATTCCGACCGCTCACTGTACAGAAGGGGGGTCCGATTGGACCCCCCAACTGTACAAAGGCAATCACGTACACTCTACGTGATTGTGCCTGTCGGTGCCATTGTGCCGATGTATATATACAGTGAGCGGTCGTTAAGTGGTTAAGAACAAACCTACAGTCCCTGTCTTGTTTGCACCGCCTGTATACTGCTGTTCAGAGTATATAGGGCCTTTTTTATTTTGTGTGCGGCGTTCTCCTTAATATCCATACAAGACCCAAAGGGGCTGGTAATGGACTGGGGTAGGGGGGGGGGGTGATGGGGCAGCTATGCCATTTTTCTCAAAGATTTTCATCCATATTACCGGGACCAGACATTACATTAAAGCCGCAAGCAGTTTTAAATGGCTTTTTTTCCTTTAGAAAATGTAATTTTGTGCAGGGACAGTTCTAAACACAGGAAACACGTGCCACTTCACAGGCATACTTTAGACACCCCCAGGTACTATATTTAAAGGAAAATTTGAATTTTTTTTTTCACTTTATGCATCATTAAAATGACTGCTCCCGAAAAACGTCAGTTTTTAAAACTTTGTTTTGCATTGATACATGTCCCCTGGTGCAGAACCCGGGTTCCCAAACCCTTTTTAGGACAATAACATGCATGTTAGTCGTTATAATTAGCACTTTAGTTTTCGAACGTTCGCATCCATTATATTTAATAGGGTTCTAACGTTCGTGCGAACTTTCGGTCCGTTCGCGGGTTTTGGTGCGAACCGAACTCGGGGGTGTTCGGCTCATCCCTAATGACCACAGACTGATCAAAATTTTGATCAGAGTATGGCCAGCTTAATTGACTTGTCCAAGAGAGGGCTAAATAGTCTCTCTGAGATAACACAGGAGGGCTGTGAATTTCTGACAACATTAACAGGTATTTTATTTTAATTTTTTTGAACTTTTAAAGATATACCAAAACATTTTCAATGGTACACAGTATTTTAACAGACCAAAATGGAACAAATAAAATACATTAATTGTTAGGATTTACGTACTTAAAAAACTTTCTGTAGCCAGGTACTTGTCTAAGAATGGAGAGTGAGAGGAGGGAGCCACTGAGCAGGAAGAGTTCAATAGACTGGGTCAGGCAGCACTGCACTGTGGGAACTGTAGTCCAAAAGAGAGAGGCTATACTGAAATCAATAGCTTTTAAACAGCATTTCTCAGAGGAAGTATTCCGGAAGGAGGAAAAAGAGTTGCGTTTTCTCAGACTATACAGGACACAGGTTCCTCTTGCCATGAGGGAGCCCGGACAGTGCACATCACTGTCCAGTGTGCACCACCACTGCTGCATAACGGCAGCCTGAGAAGGATTCGGAGTGCTGAGTCTAGAGGTGCCGACACCCAAAGTGACCTGGGTACAGAAGAGAGAGTGGACTAATCACTGTGTAAGACGGGATGGTGAGCTGCAAAATCGCTGGGACTAATAAGCTGCTGAGGATTTAATACCTGCTGCTAGAGAGACTGATCCCTTTAGGAACTGACTATACAGCCATCCAGTAGCCTTATTGTTGCCTGCAGGCTTGACTGGGACTATTCTCATGCGCACCAATGGTACGGTTGGGCCCCAACGCTAGCCGACTGAAGTTAGGACTAAAGACTCTCCTTTTGCAGCTGTTACATAGAGACCTTCATCTATTTTTTATGCTAAGAGTTACCGCTCAGAAGACATTGCACCATATCCTAGCTATTCTAATAGAGTGCACTCTAGACTAGTTATAGTATTATTATTCACATTACAGTTAATGCTTATATATACTGTTTATTTCTAGCTTAGCTGATGTATGTGTTACTCCAGTCTAGTGGTACAGAACTCTATTCTAAGTTACTTTTGGAACAGTGGTTATACTGTATAGCAGATTGTGTCTGAACCCACAGTGCCTTGAAAAAGTATTTATACCCCTTGAAATTTTCCACATTTTGACATGTTACAACCAAAAATGTAAATGTATTTTATTAGGATTTTATGTGATAGACCAACACAAAGTGGCACATAATTGTAAAGTGGAAGAAAAATTATAAATGGTTTTCAATTTTTTTTACGAATAAATATCTGAAAAATGTGGCGTGCATTTGTATTCAGAATCAATACTTTGTAGAACCACCTTTCGCTGCAATTACAGCTGCAAACCTTTTTGGGGATGTCTCTACCAGCTTTGCACATCTAGAGAGCAGAGATGAGCCGAACACCCCCGGGTTCGGTTCGCACCAGAACCCGCGAACGGACCGAAAGTTCGAACGAACATTAGAACCCTATTAAATACAATGGATGCGAACGTTCGAATTCTAAAGTGCTAATTATAACAACTATTATGCATGTTATTGTCCTAAAAAGGGTTTGGGAACCCGGGTTCTGCACCAGGGGACATGTATCAATGCAAAAAGAAGTTTTAAAAACGGTCGTTTTTCGGGAGCAGTCATTTTAATGATGCATAAAGTGAAAAAAAAAAGTCAAATATTCCTTTAAATATCGTACCTGGGGGGTGTCTAAAGTATGCCTGTGAAGTGCCACGTGTTTCCCGTGTTTAGAACTGTCCCTGCACAAAATGACACTTCTAAAGGAAAAAAAAGCCATTTAAAACTGCTTGCGGCTTTAATGTAATGTCTGGTCCCGGTAATATGGATGAAATTCTTTAAGAAAAATGGCATAGCTACCCCATGACCCCCCCCCCCCTACCCCAGCCCATTACCAGCCCCTTTGGGTCTTGTATGGATATTAAGGGGAACCCCGCACATAAAATAAAAAAGGCCCTATATACTCTGAACAGCCCTATACAGGCGGTGCATACAAGACAGGGACTGTAGGTTTGTTCTTATGTAGAGTCTGTTTGTAATTTTGAACAGGTACATTGTTGAAGTGTAGCTCCAGACCAAAAATCTATTTTTAAACTTTTTGGAAAACATAGGTAAGGGTTATCACCCCTGTAACATTTGTTTTGCTGTCTGTGCCCCTGTTCAGAACATTTCACCTCACTTTCCGTCCCAATGACAACTGTTTTTGAAATGTGGTGTTTTTCTTGAAACAAGGATTGCTGATAAAGCATCAGTACAGAGGAGACACCTTTCTCCCATATTTATTCTTACAGGAGAGAATTTTCCTTCCTAGTGGTAGATTTCCTCTCACTTCCTGTTGTCTTCTTGCGTTTGCAAGTAGGAGTCGTTTGTAAGTTGGATGTTTGAAAGTAGGGACCTGCCGTATATACTCTGCAGAAATAGGCCCCTTAGTTGTTGGTGTTGGCACAACACTGTAAGCACTCACAGTTACTCTTGGTTGGTGCTGGAACGCCCTGCTGTCAACTATTATATCAGGAATTTTAATTACATATAATTGTTGAACAGTGGTAGTAAAAATTGGGCCTTTGATGGTGGTGCTGGTGCCACAACACTGTAAGCCCTGACAGTTACTCTTGGTGGGTGCAGCAATGGGCCCTGCTGTGAATTATTAGATCAAGAATTGTAATTACATGCCCCTGTTGAACAGGGGCTGAAAAATTGGGCCTTAGGCACTGGTGGCACAACACTGCAACCCCTCACAGATACTGTACTTGGAGCACAGCAATGAGCCCTGTTGCAAAGTATTGCTTCAAAAATTGTAATGACACGCCCCTGTTAAACAGGGGCTGAAAAATTGGGCCTTAGGCACTGGTGGCACAACACTGCAACTCCTCACAGATACTGTACTTGGAGCACACCAATGAGCCCTGTTGCAAAGTATTGCTTCAAAAATTGTAATGACACGCCCCTGTTAAACAGGGGCTGAAAAATTGGGCCTTAGGCACTGGTGGCACAACACTGCAACTCCTCACAGATACTGTACTTGGAGCACAGCAATGAGCCCTGTTGCAAAGTATTGCTTCAAAAATTGTAATGACACGCCCCTGTTAAACAGGGGCTGAAAAATTGGGCCTTAGGCACTGGTGGCACAACACTGCAACTCCTCACAGATACTGTACTTGGAGCACACCAATGAGCCCTGTTGCAAAGTATTGCTTCAAAAATTGTAATGACACGCCCCTGTTAAACAGGGGCTGAAAAATTGGGCCTTAGGCACTGGTGGCACAACACTGCAACTCCTCACAGATACTGTACTTGGAGCACAGCAATGAGCCCTGTTGCAAAGTATTGCTTCAAAAATTGTAATGACACGCCCCTGTTAAACAGGGGCTGAAAAATTGGGCCTTAGGCACTGGTGGCACAACACTGCAACTCCTCACAGATACTGTACTTGGAGCACACCAATGAGCCCTGTTGCAAAGTATTGCTTCAAAAATTGTAATGACACGCCCCTGTTAAACAGGGGCTGAAAAATTGGGCCTTAGGCACTGGTGGCACAACACTGCAACTCCTCACAGATACTGTACTTGGAGCACAGCAATGAGCCCTGTTGCAAAGTATTGCTTCAAAAATTGTAATTACACGCCCCTGTTAAACAGGGGCTGAAAAATTGGGCGTTAGGCACTGGTGGCGGCACCCATAAACAAAAATGATCTTACAAGCTATCATCATCAATCGTATCATTGAGGACTCGGAGGAGGAGGATAGCCAGTCAACATAACAGCACAGGCACTCAGCATCAGCATCAGTCTTGAAGGGATGTGACATGTTAAAATCAATTAGTCTGTTATATCAGCATCAGGTGTGTGGTAGCTGGTGGTGATCCAAGACTGGTTCATCTTGATGAAAGTCAGTCGATCAACCGAGTCGGTGGACAGGCGCACCCTGTGATCCGTGACAAATCCTCCAGCAGCACTGAATGTGCGTTCCGAAAGAACGCTGGATGCAGGACAGGCCAGTAGCTCAATTGCATACTGTGCAAGCTCTGGCCAGTGATCCATCCTCAAGACCCAGTAAGCCAGAGGATTTTCGGTGGGGAAGGTGTCCAAGTCTGACCTTGCCCCTAGATATTCCTGCACCATGTTTATCAGACGCTGGCGATGGTTGCTGGAACCGATCATACTTTGGGGCTGCGGACTAAAGAATTGTCTGAACGCATCGGTCAGACGGCCACCTTCCCCACCGCTCCTTCTTTGACTGGCCGAAGCCTCAGCAACTCGTTGTCCAGGACCAGGAGTTTGCAACCTCCCAGTCTCTGGGAACGCGTTGCACAGACCTTTCTGCAAGGCCTCCCGGAGTTGTCTCATCCTCTGCTCCCTCTGCGACGGTAACATAAGGTCCGCAACCTTACCCTTGTACCGTGGATCAAGGAGAGTGGCCAGCCAGTAATGGTCCCTCTCCTTGATCCGAAGAATACGAGGATCCTTCCGCAGACTTTGCAGGATCAGGGAGGCCATGCAGCGTAGTTTTGCTGAGGCATTCGCTCCGGAGTCCTCTGGGTCACTAAGGACGACATGATCCGCAGCCACCTCCTCCCAGCCACGTACAAGTCCACTGGTTTCTTGGGACTGTAAATCATCCCTAAAAGACTGCTGCTGATGATGCTGAGTGCCAGCCTCCACCTCCATGCTGACACAATCCTCCTCCTCCTCCTCCTCCTCCTCCTCCTCCTCCTCTTCCTGTGCGATGGGTGGGACAGAAGGAACACTGTCTGGGTAAAGGGGGCCTTGAGAGGCAAGGAAGTCCTCCTCTTCCTGCCTCTGTTCTGCCTCAAGTGCCCTGTCCATTATTCCACGCAGCGTGTGCTCCAACAGGTGGACAAGAGGTACAGTGTCACTGATGCATGCACTGTCACTGCTCACCATCCTCGTGGCCTCCTCAAATGGTGCCAGGACAGTGCATGCATCCCTGATCATGCCCCACTGGCGTGGAGAAAAAAAACCAAGCTCCCCTGACCCTGTCCTGGTGCCGTAGTCGCACAGGTACTCATTGATGGCCCTCTGCTGCGTGTGCAGCCGCTGCAGCATGGCCAACGTTGAGTTCCACCTGGTGGGCATGTCACATATAAGGCGGTTCTTGGGCAGGTTCAACTCCTTTTGCAGCTCAGCCAGGCGAGCACTGGCATTATAAGATCTGCGGAAATGCACACAGACTTTCCTGGCCTGCCTCAGGACATCCTGTAAGCCCGGGTACCTGCCCAAGAAGCGCTGCACCACCAGGTTAAGGACGTGAGCCACACAGGGCACATGGGTCAGTTGTCCCTGTCGGAGGGCGGAGAGGAGGTTGGTGCCATTGTCGCAAACCACCATTCCTGGCTTAAGCTGGCGTGGCGTCAACCACCTCTCGGCCTGGCCCTGCAGAGCAGACAGGACCTCTGCCCCAGTGTGGCTTCTGTCCCCCAAACACACCAGCGCAAGCACGGCATGGCATCTTTTTGCCTGCGTACTTGCGTAGCCCCGTGAACGGCTACGGAGCACCGCTGGTTCATAGGACAAACCACAGGAAGAGGCCATGGAGGAAGAAGAAGAGGAGGGGGTGGAGGAGAGAGGTGTGTCACAACCAGTAGTAGCATTTTGGAGGCGTGGCGGTGGGACAACCTCCAACACTACTGCACCTTGTCCTGAATCCTTCCCAGCTGCCAAAAGAGTGACCCAATGGGCCGTGAAAGAAAGGTAACGTCCCTGTCCATGCCTGCTGGACCATGAGTCAGCGGTAATATGCACCTTACCGCTGACCGCCCTGTCCAGCGAGGCCAAGACATTGCCTTCCACATGCCGGTAGAGAGCCGGAATAGCCTTCCGTGAGAAAAAGTGGCGTTTGGGAACCTGCCACTGAGGAACTGCACATTGCACAAACTCACGGAAGGGGGCCGAGTCTACCAACTGAAAAGGCAGCAGTTGAAGCGCTAGCAATTTAGCCAAGCTAGCATTCAACCGCTGGGCATGTGGATGGCTGGGAGTGAACTTCTTTCGACGGTCCAGCAGCTGGGGCAGGGAAATTTGCCTGCTAGAATCGGACGTCGGTGTACTGCTAGCAGAGTGGGCGCAAGTACTTGGCTGTGACACACCTAATTCTACACCTTCATTCCTCTCAGTGCATGTTTCAGAGAGGACTGAAGTTATAGTGGGGTTGGAGATCCCAGCTGATGCGGTGCAAGGAGAGGTCCGCTTTGTTCTTTGGTGTGGGTCTTTGAGGTAGGCTTGCCAACGAGCTGCATGGCAGGTCAACATATGTCTGGTCAGGCATGTGGTACCCAAGCGGCTGATGTTTTGGCCACGCGATATACGCTTGAGACATATGTTGCAAACAGCAGCTGTGCGATCTGATGCACTAGCCTCAAAAAAGGCCCACACCAAAGAACTTTTTGAATGACGGGCAGAGGCAGCGCCCTGCACAGGCGGAGCTCTGCGGTGTGATTCCGTCGGTGTACTGCCCTTACGCTGGCCACCAAAGGGCATCCTGCCTCGTTGGAGATGTGCCTCCTCCTCATCCTCCTCCTCCTCCTCTCTCCTATTAGGCACCCACGTGGAGTCAGTGACCTCATCATCCCCTCCCTCCTCATCACTGGAGCCAATCTGGCAGTATGCTGCAGCTGCTGGAACATGACTGCCAGATTGGTGTCCTTCTTGAGCATCCCCTCTGTCTGCTCTCACGCTACTGCCTTCCTCTAGCTGGGTTTCATCATCAGACCCTTCGAAACGCTGGGCATCCTCCTGGAGCATGTACCCAACACTGTGCTGAAACAGTTCGGGGGACTCCTCAGGAGGAGGACATGGTGGGTCTAGGGAAGGAGTGACTGATGATTTGTCTGACATTGATACCAGGGAAGACGACGCTTTGGCAGCTGCTTTTCCAGTACCCTGAGCCTGGGTGAGAGAGGATGAGGAGGAGGAGGAGGGCTTGGTCATCCACTCTACCAAGTCTTCGGCATGATGTGGCTCAACATGTCCAGCTGCCGAAAAGAAGGACAAGCGTGTCCCATGGCCATGTGCTGATGACAATGCACCGCGTCCACGACCAGCACTGTTGCCCCCAGACACAGAGCCTGCTTGCCCTCTTTTATTGCCTCCTGACTGTCTGCCTCTCCTTGTTTGCCTTCCAGACATTCTAATAGATGGCCTGCAGGGAGATGGGAAAAAAGCAATAAGGGCTACCTTCAGGTGTCCTTCTCTGTCCCTTGAAACAAGGACTTTCACAGTGAAAGAAACTGACACTCTCCCTACCTACAGTTTTCTGTCCCTAGAAAAAATGTTTTTTTTAATCACAATATAGCACAAGGACAATTCACTCACTGTCCTTACAGGTCCCTGGAAACAAGGACTTGCAGAGTGAAATAAACTGACACTCTCCCTACCTACAGTTTTCTGTCCCTAGAATAAATGTTTTTTTTTAATCACAATATAGCACAAGGAGAATTCACTCACTGTCCTTCCAGGTCCCTGGAAACAAGGACTTGCAGAGTGAAATAAACTGACACTCTCCCTACCTACAGTTTTCTGTCCCTAGAATAAATGTTTTTTTTAAGCACAATATAGCACAAGGACAATTCACTCACTGTCCTTACAGGTCCCTGGAAACAAGGACTTGCAGAGTGAAAGAAAAAAAACACTCTCCCTACCTACAGTTTTCTGTCCCTAGAAAAAATGTTTTTTTTAATCACAATATAGCACAAGGACAATTCACTCACTGTCCTTACAGGTCCCTGGAAACAAGGACTTGCAGAGTGAAAGAAAAAAAACACTCTCCCTACCTACAGTTTTCTGTCCCTAGAAAAAATGTTTTTTTTAATCACAATATAGCACAAGGACAATTCACTCACTGTCCTTCCAGGTCCCTGGAAACAAGGACTTGCAGAGTGAAATAAACTGACACTCTCCCTACCTACAGTTTTCTGTCCCTAGAATAAATGTTTTTTTTAAGCACAATATAGCACAAGGACAATTCACTCACTGTCCTTACAGGTCCCTGGAAACAAGGACTTGCAGAGTGAAAGAAAAAAAACACTCTCCCTACCTACAGTTTTCTGTCCCTAGAAAAAATGTTTTTTTTAATCACAATATAGCACAAGGACAATTCACTCACTGTCCTTACAGGTCCCTGGAAACAAGGACTTGCAGAGTGAAAGAAAAAAAACACTCTCCCTACCTACAGTTTTCTGTCCCTAGAAAAAATGTTTTTTTTAATCACAATATAACACAAGGACAATTCACTCACTGTCCTTCCAGGTCCCTGGAAACAAGGACTTGCAGAGTGAAATAAACTGACACTCTCCCTACCTACAGTTTTCTGTCCCTAGAATAAATGTTTTTTTTAAGCACAATATAGCACAAGGACAATTCACTCACTGTCCTTACAGGTCCCTGGAAACAAGGACTTGCAGAGTGAAAGAAAAAAAACACTCTCCCTACCTACAGTTTTCTGTCCCTAGAAAAAATGTTTTTTTTAATCACAATATAGCACAAGGACAATTCACTCACTGTCCTTCCAGGTCCCTGGAAACAAGGACTTGCAGAGTGAAATAAACTGACACTCTCCCTACCTACAGTTTTCTGTCCCTAGAATAAATGTTTTTTTTAAGCACAATATAGCACAAGGACAATTCACTCACTGTCCTTACAGGTCCCTGGAAACAAGGACTTGCAGAGTGAAAGAAAAAAAACACTCTCCCTACCTACAGTTTTCTGTCCCTAGAAAAAATGTTTTTTTTAATCACAATATAGCACAAGGACAATTCACTCACTGTCCTTACAGGTCCCTGGAAACAAGGACTTGCAGAGTGAAAGAAAAAAAACACTCTCCCTACCTACAGTTTTCTGTCCCTAGAAAAAATGTTTTTTTTAATCACAATATAGCACAAGGACAATTCACTCACTGTCCTTCCAGGTCCCTGGAAACAAGGACTTGCAGAGTGAAATAAACTGACACTCTCCCTACCTACAGTTTTCTGTCCCTAGAATAAATGTTTTTTTTAAGCACAATATAGCACAAGGACAATTCACTCACTGTCCTTACAGGTCCCTGGAAACAAGGACTTGCAGAGTGAAAGAAAAAAAACACTCTCCCTACCTACAGTTTTCTGTCCCTAGAAAAAATGTTTTTTTTAATCACAATATAGCACAAGGACAATTCACTCACTGTCCTTCCAGGTCCCTGGAAACAAGGACTTGCAGAGTGAAATAAACTGACACTCTCCCTACCTACAGTTTTCTGTCCCTAGAATAAATGTTTTTTTTAAGCACAATATAGCACAAGGACAATTCACTCACTGTCCTTACAGGTCCCTGGAAACAAGGACTTGCAGAGTGAAAGAAAAAAAACACTCTCCCTACCTACAGTTTTCTGTCCCTAGAAAAAATGTTTTTTTTAATCACAATATAGCACAAGGACAATTCACTCACTGTCCTTACAGGTCCCTGGAAACAAGGACTTGCAGAGTGAAAGAAAAAAAACACTCTCCCTACCTACAGTTTTCTGTCCCTAGAAAAAATGTTTTTTTTAATCACAATATAACACAAGGACAATTCACTCACTGTCCTTCCAGGTCCCTGGAAACAAGGACTTGCAGAGTGAAATAAACTGACACTCTCCCTACCTACAGTTTTCTGTCCCTAGAATAAATGTTTTTTTTAAGCACAATATAGCACAAGGACAATTCACTCACTGTCCTTACAGGTCCCTGGAAACAAGGACTTGCAGAGTGAAAGAAAAAAAACACTCTCCCTACCTACAGTTTTCTGTCCCTAGAAAAAATGTTTTTTTTAATCACAATATAGCACAAGGACAATTCACTCACTGTCCTTCCAGGTCCCTGGAAACAAGGACTTGCAGAGTGAAATAAACTGACACTCTCCCTACCTACAGTTTTCTGTCCCTAGAATAAATGTTTTTTTTAAGCACAATATAGCACAAGGACAATTCACTCACTGTCCTTACAGGTCCCTGGAAACAAGGACTTGCAGAGTGAAAGAAAAAAAACACTCTCCCTACCTACAGTTTTCTGTCCCTAGAAAAAATGTTTTTTTTAAGCACAATATAGCACAAGGACAATTCACTCACTGTCCTTACAGGTCCCTGGAAACAAGGACTTGCAGAGTGAAAGAAAAAAAACACTCTCCCTACCTACAGTTTTCTGTCCCTAGAAAAAATGTTTTTTTTAATCACAATATAGCACAAGGACAATTCACTCACTGTCCTTACAGGTCCCTGGAAACAAGGACTTGCAGAGTGAAAGAAACTGACACTGTCCCTACCTACAGTTTTCTGTCCCTAGAATAAATGTTTTTTTTAAGCACAATATAGCACAAGGACAATTCACTCACTGTCCTTCCAGGTCCCTGGAAACAAGGACTTGCAGAGTGAAATAAACTGACACTCTCCCTACCTACAGTTTTCTGTCCCTAGAATAAATGTTTTTTTTAAGCACAATATAGCACAAGGACAATTCACTCACTGTCCTTACAGGTCCCTGGAAACAAGGACTTGCAGAGTGAAAGAAACTGACACTCTCCCTACCTACAGTTTTCTGTCCCTAGAATAAATGTTTTTTTAAGCACAATATAGCACAAGGACAATTCACTCACTGTCCTTCCAGGTCCCTGGAAACAAGGACTTGCAGAGTGAAAGAAACTGACACTGTCCCTACCTACAGTTTTCTGTCCCTAGAATAAATGTTTTTTTTAAGCACACTATAGCACAAGCACAAAACACACTGACACTCTCCCTACCTATCCTTCTCTTTCCCTAAACTAAAGGAATCCAGGTTAAGCAAGAAAGAAATAACAGTCACTGTCCCTGCCTATGCTGCTCTATCCCTGCTCCGGAACACACTACACTAGGCCGCCGTGCTGGCGGCCTTTTATAGTGTGGGGCGTGTACTAAACACCCTCAGCAATAATTGGCCACAGGCATCCTGCCTGTGGCCAATCATTGCTCTCCTCGCTGCCGGCGCTGTGATTGGCCAAGCATGCGGGGTCACAGTGCATGCTTGGCCAATCACAGCGCCTGGATGACACTGCGATGGCGTAGTGCATTGTGGGCCGTTCGCGTCACTCGAATTTGGCGCGAACGGCCCAAATCGTTCGATCTTCGTCGAACGATCGAACAGCCGATGTTCGAGTCGAACGTATGTTCGACTCGAACACGAAGCTCATCCCTACTAGAGAGTGAAATTTATGCCCATTCTTCTTTGCAAAATATCTCAAGCTCTGTCAGATTGGACGGAGAGCGTCTGTGAACAGCAATTTTCAAGTCTTGCCACAGATTCTCAATTGGATTTAGGACTGGACTTTGACTAGGCCATTCTAACACATGAATATGCTTTGATCTAAACCATTCCATTGTAGCTCTGGCTGTATGTTTAGGGTCACTGTCCTGCTGGAAGGTGAACCTCCGCTCTAGTCTCAAGGTTTTCTTTTAAGATTACCCTGTATTTGGCTCCATCCATTTTCCCATCAACTTTGACCAGCTTCCCTGTCCCTGCTGAAGAAAAGCATCCCCACAACATGATGCTGCCACTACCATGTTTCATGGTAGGGCTGGTGTGTTCAGGGTGATGTTCAGTGTTAGTTTTCCGCCACACATAGTGTTTTGCTTTTAGGCCAAAAAGTTCAGTTTTTGACACATCTGACCAGAGCACCTTCTTCCACATGTTTGCTGTGTTTCCCACATGACTTCTCACAAACTGCAAATGGAACTTCTTATGGCTTTCTTTCAACAATGGCGTTCTTCTCGCCACTCTTCCATAAAGGACAGATTTGTGGAGTGCAGGACTAATAGTTGTCCTGTGGACAGATTCTCCCACCTGAGCTGTGGATCTCTGCAGCTCCTCCAGAATTACCATGGGCCTCTTGGCTGCTTCTCTGATTAATGTTCTCAATGCCCGGTCTGTCAGTTTAGGTGGACTGCCATGTCTTGGTAGGTTTGCAGTTGTGCCATACTCTTTCCATTTTCAGATGATGGATTGAACAGTGCTCTGTGAGATGTTCAAAGCTTGGGATATTTTTTTATAACCTAACCCTGCTTTAAACTTCTCCACAACTTTATCCCCGACCTGTCTGGTGTGTTCCTTGTCCTTCATGATGCTGTTTGTTCACTAAGGTCCTCTAGCAAACCTCTTAGGGCTTCACAGAACAGCTGTATTTATACTGAGATTAAATTACACACAGGTGGGCTCTATTTACTAATTTGGTGACTTATGAAGGCAATTGGTTCCACTAGATTTTAGTTAGGGGTATCAGAGTAAAGGGGACTGAATACAAATGCACGCCACACTTTTCAGATACTTATTTGTAAAAAAAAATGAAAACCATTTATAATTTTCCTTCCACTTCACAATTATGTGCCACTTTGTGTTGGTCCATCATATAAAATCCCAATACAATACATTTACGTTTTTGGTTGTAACATGAAATAGTGTGGAAAATTTCAAGGGGTACTTTTTCAAGGCACTTTACCTTCTGAGTTTTTATTTATGCTAAACACATTTTTTATTCTAACCTGTACCAATAGGTTGAACACATTTATTACTAAAGGGTCTTCTGTCTATTTCATGGTACTAATTCACAACCAAGTTATTGGGATCTACACTTGTGTTCCTATAAGTGTTTGCAAAGTGTAACTTTCACTCAACAAGGTGTGTCAGAGGGGCTGATGTTAGTCTTGAAGTTAAGGTGCAGAACAGAGAATCCAAATTGCCAAGCAGCTCCTTCAGGGGAAGCACTACATTTTTTGTTGAGTATTCCAAGTCATGTCTTATTAACCACCTGCTGACCACGCTATAGCGGAATGACGGCTACAGCACGGCCAGTAAGTCCTGCAAAGGTGTGATAAAATGTGCTCCCGGGATTGCGCCCGCCGCACGCCCACTGCAACAAAGCTGATCACTAGGTATGAGCTTCGAGTTCGAGTCGAACAGGAGTTTGACTCGAACACCGTCTGCTTGCTTCGGCAAATTTTGAACATTATGGGCCGTTCGCACCAAATTTGAGCGGTGCGTCACGCCCCATAATGCACTGCGTCTTGGCAGTGAATTACTGGCTGATGATTGGCCAAGCATGCACTATGACCCGCATGCTTTGGCCAATCACAGCGCCGTCAGCACAGAGAACCATAATTGGCCAAAGGCAGGGTGCCTTTGGCCAATCATGGCTCAGGGGGACTAAGTACACGCCCCACACTATATAAGCGTCGGCCTTGTGTAGTGTGTAATGTGTTGCGGCGGCAGAGAGATAGAGAGAGAGAGTGTCATTTCATTTCAGTTAGCTAGATTGAGCAGGCAGTTGATTCAGTTAGATCCAGTATTCCAGTATATTTAGTATATATAGATATACATTGCAGGCTTTGTATATGTATATATATATATATATATATATATATATATATATATATATATATATATATACACACTATATACAGTTTAGCTAGATCACACTGCAGAGCGTTCCTGTTGTTCTCTTCCTAAGAATACTACAGGCAGGCAGTTGATTCAGGTAGCTGCAGTATATTCAGTCAGTGTACTGTATCCTGGGCACAGTGTGCAGCTAAACCTCACTGCAGAGCGTTCCTGTTGTTCTCTTCCTAATAATACTACAGGCAGGCATTTGATTCAGGTATCTGCAGTATATTCAGTCAGTGTACTGTATCCTGGGCACAGTGTGCAGCTAAACCTCACTGCAGAGCATTCCTGTTGTTCTCTTACTAATATACTACAGGCAGGCAGTTGATTTAGTTAGCTGCAGTATTCAGTATATATATACATCCCAGCTTTGTGCAGCTACATCTCACTGCAGGCCATTCCTTGTGTACCTATTCCAATACACCAAATACAGTATTGGAAGGCCAACAAGGAGAGGCACTCACAGGCCACTAAAGGAGGGCAAGCAGGCTCTGTGTCTAGAGGCAACAGTGCTGGTCGTGGACACAGTGAATCCTCAGCACGTGGCCGTGGAGCACGCTTGTCCTTTTTTTCGGCATCTGGCCATGCTGAGCCACAACATGCAGAATAGTTGGTAGAGTAGATGACCAAGCCGTCCTCATCCTCTGTCACCCAGGCTCAAAGTACCTTGGCTGCCAATGCAGGTGCCAAAGCGGACTATTCCATCGGCTCAAGGTCATCATCAGTTACTAATTCCCTAGCCCCACCATCATGCACGGAGGATTCCCCTGAACTGTTCGACCACAGTACATGCTGCAGTAGGATGTGAAGTGTTTTAAAGGCTCTGATGATGGTACCCAGCTTGAGGAAGGCAGTAACGTGAGCCCAGAGAGAGGGGGTGCCCAAGAAGGAAAATAAACTGTCAGTCATGTTCCCCCAGCTGCAGCATACTGCCAGGTTTGCTCCAGTGACAAGGAGGGAGGGGATGATGAGGTCACTGACTCTACGTGGGTGCCTGATAGGAGAGAGGAGGAGGAGGAAGCACATCTCCAACGAGGCAGGATGCCCTCCAGGGGCCAGCTTAAGGGCAGCCAACCGACTGCATCACACCGCAGAGCTCCGCATGTGCAGGGCGCTGCTGACTCTGTGCGTTTTTCCAAAAGTTGTTTGGTGTGGGGCCTTTTTTGAGACGTGTGCAGCAGATCGCACCGTTGCTATTTGCAACATATGTCTGAAGCGTATCAAGCGTGGCCAAAACAGCAGCCACTTGGGCACCACATGCTTGACCAGACATATGTCGACCTGCCATGCAGTCCATTGGCAAGCGTACATAAAAGACCCACACCAAAGAACAAAGCGGACCTCTCCTTGCTCCTCATCAGCTGGGATCTCCAACCCCACTATGCCTTCAGTCCTCTCAGAAACCTGCACTGAGAGGAATGAAGGTGTAGAATTAAGTGTGCCACTCACTGCCAAGTACTTGCAGGCAATCTGCTATCGCTACACCAACGTCCAATTGTAGCAGGTAAATTTCCCTAACCCAGTTGCTACACCGGCGAAAGAAATTCGCTCCCAGCCATCCACATGCCGAGCGGTTGAATGCTAGCTTGGCTAAATTGTTACAGCTGCTGTCTTTTCAGCTAGTAGACTCTGCCCCCTTTCGTGAGTTTGTGGAATGTGTGGTACCTCAGTGGCAGGTTCCCAAACGCCCCTTTTTTTTACAGAAGGCGATTCCGGCTCTCTATCGTCATGCGGAAGGCAATGTCTTGGCCTTGCTGGACAGGGCGGTCAGCGGTAAGGTGCATATTACCGCTGACTCATGGTCCAGCAGGCATGGACAGGGACATTACCTATCTTTCACGGCACACTGGGTGACTCTGCAGTGTTGGAGGTTGTTCCGCCGCCACGCCTCCAAAATGCTACTAGTGGTGATTCTGACACACCTCTCTCCTCCACCCCTTCCTCTTCTTCTTCCTCCATGGCCTCTTCCTCTGCTGATTTGTCCTCGGAACCAGCGGTGCTCCGTAGGCGTTCAAGGGGCTACGCAAGCACGCAGGCAAAAAGATGGCATGTGGTGCTTGAGCTGGTCTGCTTGGGGGACAGGAGCCACACTGGTGCAGAGATTTTGTCAGCTCTGCAGGGGCAGGCTCAGAGGTGGTTGACACCACGCCAGCTTCAGCTAGGAATGGTGGTTTGCGACAATGGCACCAACCTCCTCTCCGCCCTCCGACAGGGACACCTGACCCATGTGCCCTGTTTGGCTCACATCCTTAACTTGGTGGTGCAGCGGTTCTTGGGCAGGTACCCGGGCTTACAGGATCTCCTGAGGCAGGCCAGGAAAGTCTGTGTGCATTTTCCACCGGTCATATAATGCCAGTGCTTGGCTGGCTGACCTCCAAAAGGAATTTAACCTGCCCAAGAACCGCCTAATCTGTGAAATGCCCACCAGATGGAACTTAACGTTGGCCAGGGGAGCTTGGCTTTTTTTCGCCACGCCAGTGGGTCATGATTAGGGATGAGCCGAACACCCCTGGGTTCGGTTCGCACCAGAACCCGCGAACGGACCGAAAGTTTGCACGAACGTTAGAACCCTATTAAATACTATGGATGCGAACGTTCGAAAACTAAAGTGCTAATTATAACGACTAATATGCATGTTATTGTCCTAAAAAGGGTTTGGGAACCCGGGTTCTGCACCAGGGGACATGTATCAATGCAAAAATAAGTTTTAAAAACGTCTGTTTTTCGGGAGCAGTCATTTTAATGATGCATAAAGTGAAAAAAAAAGTCAAATATTCCTTTAAATATCGTACCTGGGGGGGGGTGTCTAAAGTATGCCTGTGAAGTGCCACGTGTTTCCCGTGTTTAGAACTGTCCCTGCACAAAATGACATTTCTAAAGGAAAAAAAGCCATTTAAAACTGCTTGCGGCTTTAATGTAATGTCTGGTCCCGGTAATATGGATGAAAATCTTTGAGAAAAATGGCATAGCTACCCCATCAACCCCCCCCCCCCTACCCCAGCCCATTACCAGCCCCTTTGGGTCTTGTATGGATATTAAGGGGAACCCCGTACACAAAATAAAAAAGGCCCTATATACTCTGAACAGCCGTATACAGGCGGTGCATACAAGACAGGGACTGTAGGTTTGTTCTTATGTAGAATCTGTTTGTAATTTTGAACAGGTACATTGTTTAAGTGTATCTCCAGCCAAAAAATCTATTTTTAAGTGTCGCCCGACCCCCACCACACTCCCAATCCCCTCTATTAAAGTTCTCGCTCGCAATGTCTCTGGTCTAGGGGTATGATAGGAAAGGGAGTGCGGCCGCTACGCCAGGCCTCCACCACAGATGTATAAGTGGTATTAGCAGAAGTCTTTTTACCTTCGGGCCTGCATTGTGTATCGGGTCCTCCCTCCAGGAGTCATCTGCCAGGAAACGAGCCTCACACCGTTGCAAGTCCAACACTCCTTTATTTGAACACAGCATGGACTTACTTGCTTTACAAAACAGAACAGGAGGTGTGAATGTGTATATAGGCCCAGACACAAGTTCTTTCCTCCACTCTCCTCCAAAGAGTGGGCGATGGTCTCCGCACAAGGGAATTCACCTTCCGGACGGTCTCCGACAAGAGGCTCACCCGTCACCGGCAGTATGCTGCACCGGGTCTTCAGATGAGGAGCTCTTCCCGGTCCATTACGTCCACCTCGGATTCAGGCGTCCATCTCCGGAGCACCCTAGGATCCTTCCCTCGCGGAACTCAGTGTTGGGCACTGAGCTCCGGACCGCCAACCGAGTACCTCACCCCAGACTAAAGGTGCCTGAGGTGGAACACGACCTCCGATGGTCCTCTAGGCCCAGTCCGCCTAGAGGACAACCACGAAATCCGTCCGCAGGCTGAAGGTGCCAGGGACAACGAACCCCGTGACAAAATGGCCGGCCCCCTTTATACCTTCCCCCGGCATGCGCAGCGGGTTCCCCGCCCCACCACACGGCTGCCGAGAAAAGACAAAAAAGGATTTGACCCAGCAATGACTCACCCGTCGGCCCAAAGTGACAGCGCCACCCGGTGGACCGCCGGAGATACACCACTGGTGTCACCGCAAAAATTCAAAATTACTGGCGGGAAAGTAAACACGCGCTACATACTCCCCTCTGTCTTTTGACACTGGTCCCCAGTGTCTGGAGCAAACCATATCCTCCACGGCTGACATGATTCGGGCCAGAAACCGTTAACAAATTGAAAAACCAAAAAAACTTTTGGAAACACTATCCTACTGTGAAGTTGTGTCTGAGCCCCTGTAACAGAAAGAGGAGCAAAAGACAACATCAAATATTTCAAGGTTGCATATTAACATTTACATTTTCCCTCCCCATCCTGACTAAAGTCCTCCCCAGAGTCTAAAATCTTGCTGGGATGCTCTCCTGCAGAGGGAAAGAAAAAAAAACTAAAGAAACCAACACATAAAATCCTGACACATGTATTCGTGTATGTGAGTAAAAGAAATTTCTCCTAAAAGAAATCCCTCTTTCTCCGAAGAGTGGGTGCGTGAAAAGTGTTTGTAACGTTGCGCAACACTGCCACCTGGTGACAGCATCACGGTAACTGCACCCGTTGAACATCTTCTCTTTTCTTTTTTTTTTTTTCTAACACTATCTACCCCAGAAAATTCAGCAGTATGATACCAATGGAGTCTTTTTCTCCCTAGAGGTAGAAACGTGGGTGCGGCAGAGTTAGTGGCTTTAGGTGCTGATCTACAGTCTCTAGATGATATTCCACATCTTCGCCTTCTTTGCGTTTTATCACCACCTTATCTGCGTGGATGTGTCTTCCCACCATCCATTCTGCCTTGCAGTCTTTGAAACGCTGTGAAGCCTTTGGAGAACACGCTAGGTATCTGCGAGCGTGCAGGACTTTGAGATGGGCCCAAACAAAATCATTGTACCAACGCTCCATGCACACCTCCACCTCATACAGCAGGTCCTTCGGCAAGTAGGGATACTCCCATCCATATTCCGCTGCAACTTTTTGACTAAACAACCTCTGTAGTCTCGCCAAAGGAGGCATGGTTGATCTGTCCCCTTCACCAGACAGAACGACCGCATCTAAGTGACGAGGTGCCTTGGCCACTTCTAATCTAGGCATTGGAGGCCTCAACAACAGTCTTTTTACCCCAGCATCACATGCAGATGGTGCAGGGGATACGGGAACAGTTTGAGAGATAGATTCTCCTTCAGGCGCTGATGCCTTCACCATTGGTGTGCTCTCACCTACAGACATAGGCGAATTCTGAAACCCACGGGATGCAGCAAGCGGCGCCTTGTCCCAGCCCTTCTCGGCAAACAGATCGTCAATTTGGACATCATCTCCCATATCAGAGAGAGATTCTAAGTCAGAAGTGTCACACTCCTCCGCGGGTATGTAGCCCTGTGTGGAAACAGAACATCCACACTCCGGAGACTTGCTAGGCCATGCCTTCCTGACACATCCTCCCTCACACCAAGTCTTCTCAGCCGGCTTACCTTGGCCTTTCTTGGGATGTCCGGAACTCTCGTCTACGGATCCATCCGGGCCTGGCGTGGGCATGTGAGACGGTCCACCACCACCGCTGGTCGGGGCTACCACGCTGGTTCTCTTCCTTGGTGGCGGACGCTGTGAGACTGTGGTGACCGAGTCAGCATCCTCGGATTTCTCCCGTTGGTGTTTCACGACCTCCTCCGCGGTCATTGCAGTGTACGCAGGGGCGACTCTTACTGCCGTGATTCCTGCCTTCTGTGGGGCGATGCCTGAAGCCCGGCCTGGATAGATGGTTTTCGGCCTCTCCACCACCGGATCCACCTCGAACATGAATTCCCCGCAGGCGTCACATCATCCGAAGGGCTTTAACAGACATACCAGTCCCGAGCATCCGTGACAAATCATGCCCAAAGCCTCCACGTCCATGCAGGAATATAGGGCGAATCGACCCCTTGGCTTTAATCGGATCCCCGTATCCATTATGGGAGCAGCAGCAGTCAATGTTGTAGTTGCCGGGTGAACCGGGATCCACGAGGCGTTTTCAAACATGGCGACCTGTTGCTGTTCCATCGTACACTCCAGAGTTTTCGCGCCAACGTCCCACGTGTAGTCCGTCACACGTATTGGACTCCTCCCCTTTTTCTCCAGTTCGCGGGCTTTTCCACTTGGTTGGTTTGAGACACGCCCACGAACTAAGCGGTGGGGGTTGTGTCTGTTGGCGCAGTGCAATTAAAACCCCCACGTGTAGTCCGTGACACGGCTGGGTTTTCCCCCTTTCACCACTCTGCCTGCGCGGGCCTTTCCTCTTCCGAGGTCATGTCCACGACTTTCGAGTAGGGCTGCACTTTGGCCTATACACTTGACTGTTTCCGGCAGATACGTTCTTCCAAGTGATACACAATACATATCCCGGACCCGAGCCCCCACGTGTAGCGGACAGGGTCACCCGACCCCCACCACACTCCCAATCCCCTCTATTAAAGTTCTCGCTCGCAATGTCTCTGGTCTAGGGGTATGATAGGAAAGGGAGTGCGGCCGCTACGCCAGGCCTCCACCACAGATGTATAAGTGGTATTAGCAGAAGTCTTTTTACCTTCAGGCCTGCATTGTGTATCGGGTCCTCCCTCCAGGAGTCATCTGCCAGGAAACGAGCCTCACACCGTTGCAAGTCCAACACTCCTTTATTTGAACACGGCATGGACTTACTTGCTTTACAAAACAGAACAGGAGGTGTGAATGTGTATATAGGCCCAGACACAAGTTCTTTCCTCCACTCTCCTCCAAAGAGTGGGCGATGGTCTCCGCACAAGGGAATTCACCTCCCGGACGAGCCCCCACGTGTAGCGGACAGGGTCGCCCGACCCCCACCACACTCCCAATCCCCTCTATTAAAGTTCTCGCTCGCAATGTCTCTGGTCTAGGGGTATGATAGGAAAGGGAGTGCGGCCGCTACGCCAGGCCTCCACCACAGATGTATAAGTGGTATTAGCAGAAGTCTTTTTACCTTCGGGCCTGCATTGTGTATCGGGTCCTCCCTCCAGGAGTCATCTGCCAGGAAACGAGCCTCACACCGTTGCAAGTCCAACACTCCTTTATTTGAACACAGCATGGACTTACTTGCTTTACAAAACAGAACAGGAGGTGTGAATGTGTATATAGGCCCAGACACAAGTTCTTTCCTCCACTCTCCTCCAAAGAGTGGGCGATGGTCTCCGCACAAGGGAATTCACCTTCCGGACGGTCTCCGACAAGAGGCTCACCCGTCACCGGCAGTATGCTGCACCGGGTCTTCAGATGAGGAGCTCTTCCCCGTCAATTACGTCCACCTCGGATTCAGGCGTCCATCTCCGGAGCACCCTAGGATCCTTCCCTCGCGGAACTCAGTGTTGGGCACTGAGCTCCGGACCGCCAACCGAGTACCTCACCCCAGACTAAAGGTGCCTGAGGTGAAACACGACCTCCGATGGTCCTCTAGGCCCAGTCCGCCTAGAGGACAACCACGAACTCCGTCCGCAGGCTGAAGGTGCCAGGGACAACGAACCCCGTGACAAAATGGCCGGCCCCCTTTATACCTTCCCCCGGCATGCGCAGTGGGTTCCCTGCCCCACCACACGGCTGCCGAGAAAAGACAAAAAAGGATTCGACCCAGCAATGACTCACCCGTCGGCCCAAAGTGACAGCGCCACCCGGTGGACCGCCGGAGATACACCACTGGTGTCACCGCAAAAATCCAAAATTACTGGCGGGAAAGTAACCACCCGCTGCATAAGCTTTTTGGAAAACATAGGGAAGGGTTATCACCCCTGTAACATTTGTTTTGCTGTCTGTGCCCCTGTTCAGAACATTTCACCTCACTTTCCGTCCCAATGACAAATGTTTTTGAAAAGTGGGGTTTTTATTGAAACAAGGATTGGTGATAAAGCATCAGTAGAGAGGAGACACCTTTTTCCCATATTAACTCTTACAGGAGAGAATTTCCCTTCCTAGGGGTAGATTTCCTCTCACTTCCTGTTGTCTCCTTTCGTTTGAAAGTAGGAGTCATTTGTAAGTTGGATGTTTGAAAGTAGGGGCCTGCCGTATATACTCTGCAGAAATTTGCCCCTTAGGTGTCGGTGTTGCCACAACACTGTAAGCCCTCACAGTTACTCTTGGTGGGCGCTGGAACGCCCTGCTGTGAACTATTATATCAGGAATTGTATTTACATGCCATTGTTGAACAGTGGTAGGAAAAATTGGGCCTTTGGTGGTGGTGCTGGTGCTACAACACCGTAAGCCCTCACAGTTACTCTTGGTGGGTGCAGGAATGGGCCCTGCTGTGAATTATTAGATCAAGAATTGTAATTACATGCCCCTGTTAAACAGGGGCAGAAAAATTGGGCCTTAGGCACTGGTGCCACAACACTGCAACCCCTCACAGATACTGTACTTGGAGCAAAGCAATGAGCCCTGTTGCAAAGTATTGCATCAAAAATTGTAATTACACGCCCCTGTTAAACAGGGGCTGAAAAATTGGGCCTTAGGCACTGGTGCTGGTGCCACGACACTGCAACCTCTCCCAGATACTGTAGTTGGAGTGCAGGAATGAGCCCTGCTGCAAAGCATTGCATAAAAAATTGTAATTACATGCCCCTGTTAAACAGGGGCTGAAAAATTGGGCCTTAGCCACTGGTGGCGGCACCCAGAAACAAAAATGTTCTTCCAAGCTATCATCATCAATCGGATCATTGAGGAGGAGGAGGATAGTCAGTCAACATGACAGGACAGTCACTCAGCATCAGCATCAGTCTTGAAGGGATGTGACATTTGAAAATAAATTAGTCTGTTATATCAGCTTCAGGTGTTTGGTAGCTGGTGGTAATCCAAGACTGGTTCATCTTTATGAAGGTCAGTCGATCAACCGAGTCGGTGGACAGGCGCACCCTGTGATCCGTGACAAATCCTCCATCAGCACTGAATGTGCGTTCTGAAAGAACACTGGATGCAGGACAGGCCAGTAGCTCAATTGCATACTGTGCAAGCTCTGGCCAGTGATCCATCCTCAAGACCCAGTAAGCCAGAGGATTTTTGGTGGGGAAGGTGTCCAAGTCTGACCTTGCCCCTAGGTATTCCTGCACCATGTATATCAGACGCTGGCGATGGTTGCTGGAACCGATCATACCTTGGGGCTGCGGACTAAAGAATTGTCTGAACACATCGGGCAGACGGCCACCTTCCCCACCGCTCCTTCTTTGACTGACCGAAGCCTCAGCAACTCGTTGTCCAGGACCAGGAGTTTGTAACCTCCCAGTCTCTGGGAACGCATTGCACAGACCTTTCTGCAAGGCCTCCCGGAGTTGTCTCATCCTCTGCTCCCTCTGCGACGGTAAGATAAGGTCCGCAACCTTACCTTTGTACCGTGGATCAAGGAGAGTGGCCAGCCAGTAATGGTCCCTCTCCTTGATCCGAAGAATACAAGGATCCTTCCGCAGACTTTGCAGGATCAGGGAGGCCATGCAGCGTAGGTTAGCTGAGGCATTCGGTCCGGAGTCCTCTGGGTCACTAAGGACGACATGATCCGCAGCCACCTCCTCCCAGCCACGTACAAGTCCACGGGTTTCTTGGGACTGTAAATTATCCCTAAAAGACTGCTGCTGATGATGCTGAGTGCCAGGCTTCTCCTCCATGCTGACACAATCCTCCTCCTCCTCCTCCTCCTCTTCCTGTGCGATGGGTGGGACAGAAGGAACACTGTCTGGGTAAAGGGGGCCTTGAGAGGCAAGGAAGTCCTCCTCTTCCTGCCTCTGTTCTGCCTCAAGTGTCCTGTCCAATATTCCGTGCAGCGTATGTTCCAACAGGTGGACAAGAGGTACAGTGTCACTGATGCATGCACTGTCTCTTCTCACCATCCTCGTGGCCTCCTCAAATGGTGCCAGGACAGTGCATGCATCCCTGATCATGCCCCACTGGCGTGGTGAAAAAAACCCGAGCTCCCCTGACCCTGTCCTGGTGCCGTAGTCGCACAGGTACTCATTGATGGCCCTCTGCTGCGTGTGCAGCCGCTGCAGCATGGCCAACGTTGAGTTCCACCTGGTGGGCATGTCACATATTAGGCAGTTCTTGGGCAGGTTCAACTTCTTTTGCAGCTCAGCCAGGCAAGCACTGGCATTATAAGATCTGCGGAAATGCACACAGACTTTCCTGGCCTGCCTCAGGACATCCTGTAAGCCCGGGTACCTGCCAAGAACCGCTGCACCACCAGGTTAAGGACGTGAGCCACACAGGGCACATGGGTCAGTTGTCCCTGTCGGAGGGCGGAGAGGAGGTTGGTGCCATTGTCGCAAACCACCATTCCTGGCTTAAGCTGGCGTGGCGTCAACCACCTCTCGGCCTGCCCCTGCAGAGCAGACAGAACCTCTGCCCCAGTGTGGCTCCTGTCCCCCAAACACACCAGCGCAAGCACGGCATGGCATCTTTTATACTTCATTGCTTTCAGGGGAGCTGCTTATTTTCATTATATACCATATATAGGGTAGCATTGATTAGTTTTTTGGCGCGGAAGTTTTTTTATTTTTTATATACATGGCATCTTTTTGACTGTGTACTTGCGTAGCCCCTTGAACGCCTACGGAGCACCGCTGGTTCCGAGGACAAAGCACAGGAAGAGGCCATGGAGGAAGAAGAAGAGGAGGGGGTGGAGGAGAGAGGTGTGTCACAACCAGTAGTAGCATTTTGGAGGCGTGGCGGCGGAACAACCTCCAACACTACTGCAACTTGTCCTGCATCCTTCCCAGCTGCCAAAAAAGTGACCCAATGGGCCGTGAAAGAAAGGTAACGTCCCTGTCCATGCCTGCTGGACCATGAGTCAGCGGTAATATGCACCTTACCGCTGACCGCCCTGTCCAGCGAGGCCAAGACATTGCCTTCTGAATGCCGGTAGAGAGCCGGAATTGCCTTCCGTGAGAAAAAGTGGCGTTTGGGAACCTGCCACTGAGGAACCTCACATTGCACAAACTCACGGAAGGGGGCCGAGTCTACCAACTGAAAAGGCAGCAGTTGAAGCGCTAGCAATTTAGCCAAGCTAGCATTCAACCGCTGGGCATGTGGATGGCTGGGAGTGAACTTCTTTCGACGGTCCAGCAGCTGGAGCAGGGAAATTTGCCTGCTAGAATCGGACGTCGGTGTACTGCTAGCAGAGTGCCCGCAAGTACTTAGCTGTGACACACCTAATTCTACACCTTCATTCCTCTCAGTGCAGGTTTCAGAGAGGACTGAAGGTATAGTGGGGTTGGAGATCCCAGCTGATGCGGCGCAAGGAGAGGTCCGCTTTGTTCTTTGGTGTGGGTCTTTAAGGTAGGCTTGCCAACGAGCTGCATGGCAGGTCAACATATGTCTGGTCAAGCATGTGGTGCCCAAGCGGCTGATGTTTTGGCCACGCGATATACGCTTGAGACATATGTTGCAAACAGCAGCTGTGCGATCTGATGCACCCGACTCAAAAAAGGCCCACACCAAAGAACTTTTTGAATAACGGGCAGAGGCAGCGCCCTGCACAGGCGGAGCTCTGCGGTGTGATTCAGTCGGTGTGCTGCCCTTACGCTGGCCCCCCGAGGGAATCCTGCCTCGTTGGAGATGTGCCTCCTCCTCATCCTCCTCCTCCTCCTCTCTCCTATTAGGCACCCACGTGGAGTCAGTGACCTCATCATCCCCTCCCTCCTCATCACTGGAGCCAATCTGGCAGTATGCTGCAGCTGCTGGAACATGACTGCCAGATTAGTGTCCTTCTTGAGCATCCCCTCTCTCTGCTCTCACGCTACTGCCTTCCTCTAGCTGGGTATCATCATCAGACCCTTTGAAGCGCTGGGCATCCTCCTGGAGCATGTACCCAACACTGTGCTCAAACAGTTCGGGTCTAGGGAAGGAGTGACTGATGATGACATTGATACCAGGGAAGAGGACGCTTTGGCAGGCAGCTGCTTTGCCAGTACCCTGAGCCTGGGTGAGAGAGGATGAGGAGGATGAGGAGGGCTTGGTCATCCACTCTACCAAGTCTTCGGCATGATGTGGTTCAACGCGTCCAGCTGCCAAAAATAAGGACAAGCGTGTCCCATGGCCACGTGCTGATGACGATGCACCGCGTCCACAACCAGCACTGTTGTCTCTAGACACAGAGCCTGCTTGCCCTCTTTTATTGGCTCCTGACTATCTGCCTCTCCTTGTTTGCCTTCCAGACATTCTAATGGCCTGCAGGGAGATGGGAAAACCAGCAATAAGGGGTAGCTTCAGGTGTATATTTTGCAGGAAGCACACTACGCCCGCTGTAAGTGCTGCAGATGAGTGCCTGTGTTACACAACAGGAAAAAACAGCAATAAGGGCTAGCTTCAGGTGTTTCTTTTGCAGGAAGCACACTCCGCCCGCTGTAAGTGCTGCAAATGCCTGTTAGTGTAACACAAAAGAAAAAAAGCTCCAGCAATAAGGGCTAGCTTCAGGTGTATAATGTGCAGGAGGCACACTCCGCCCGCTGTAAGTGCTGCAAATGCCTGTTAGTGTAACACACCAGGAAAACACAGCAATACAGGCTAGCTTCAGGTGTATATTTAGCAGGAAGCACACTCCACCCGCTGTAAGTGCTGCAAATGCCTGTTAGTGTAACACACCAGGAAAACACAGCAATACGGGCTAGCTTCAGGTGTATATTTAGCAGGAAGCACACTCCGCCCGCTGTAAGTGCTGCAAATGCCTGTTAGTGTAACACACCAGGAAAACACAGCAATACGGGCTAGCTTCAGGTGTATATTTAGCAGGAAGCACACTCCGCCCGCTGTAAGTGCTGCAAATGCCTGTTAGTGTAACACACCAGGAAAACACAGCAATACGGGCTAGCTTCAGGTGTATAATGTGCAGGATGCACACTGCGCCCGCTGTAAGTGCTGCAAATGCCTGTTAGTGTAACACACCAGGAAAACACAGCAATACGGGCTAGCTTCAGGTGTATATTTAGCAGGAAGCACACTCCGCCCGCTGTAAGTGCTGCAAATGCCTGTTAGTGTAACGCACCAGGAAAACACAGCAATACAGGCTAGCTTCAGGTGTATATTTAGCAGGAAGCACACTCCGCCCGCTGTAAGTGCTGCAAATGCCTGTTAGTGTAACACACCAGGAAAACACAGCAATACAGACTAGGTTCTGGTGTATATTTAGCAGGAAGCACACTCCGCCCGCTGTAAGTGCTGCAAATGCCTGTTAGTGTAACAAACCAGGAAAACACAGCAATACGGGCTAGCTTCAGGTGTATACTGTGCAGGAGGCTTAGCAACAATGACACTGACACTGTCCCCTGCCTATCCTTCTCTCTCCCTGCACACAAGGTTTATCAAAGAATATGACACTGACACTCTCCCTGCCTATCCTTCTCTCTCCCTGCACACAAGGTTTAGCAAAGAATATGACACTGACACTCTCCCTGCCTATCCTTCTCTCTCCCTACACACAAGAATAGCACAAAGAATAGCACAATGACACTGTCCCTGCCTATCCTTCTCTTTCCCTGCGCCGGAACACACTACACAAGGCCGCCGTGCTGGCGGCCTTTTATAGTGTGGGGCGTGTGCTAAACCCCCTCAGCTATAATTGGCCACAGGCAACCTGCCTGTGGCCAATTATGGCTCTCCTAGCTGCCGGCGCTGTGATTGGCCAAGCATGCGGGGTCACGGTGCATGCTTGGCCAATCACAGCACCAGGATTGCACTGCGATGGCGCAGTGTATTGTGGGCTGTTCGCGTCATTCGAATTTGGCACGAACGGCCCAAATAGTTCGATCTTCGTAGAACGATCGAACAGCCGATGTTCGAGTCGAACGTATGGTCGACTCAAACACCGAGCTCATCCCTAGTCATGATCAGGGATGCATGCACTGTCCTGTCACCATTTGAGGAAGCCACGAGGATGGTGAGCAGTGACAGTGCATTCATCAGTGATACTGTCCCTCTTGTCCACCTGTTGGAGCACACGCTGCGTGGATTAATGGACAGGGCACTTGAGGGAGAACAGAGGGAGGAAGAGGAGGACTTCCTTACCTCTCAAGGCCCCCTTATCCAGACAGTGTTCCTGCGGGCCCCCGATCACACAGGAAGAGGACGAGGAGGAGGATTGTGTCAGCATGGAGGTGGAGCCTAGCACTCAGCATCAGAAGTTGTCTTCAAGGGATCATTTACAGTCCCCAGAAACCCATGGACTTGTACGTGGCTGGGAGGAGGTGGCTGCGGATCATGTCGTCCTTAGTGACCCAGAGGACTCCAGACCGAATTCCTCAGCAAACCTACGCTGCATGGCCTCCCTGATCCTGCAAAGCCTGCGAAAGGATCCTCGGATTTGTGGTATCAAGGAGAGGGATCATTACTGGCTGGCAATCCTCCTTGATCTACGTTACAAGTGTAAGGTTGCAGCCGTCCCAGAGGGAGCAGAGAATGAAAAATCTTCGGGAGGCCTTGCAGAAAGGTTTGTGCAATGCGTTTCCAGAGCCTGGGAGGTTACAAATTCCTGGTCCTGGACAACGTGTTGCTAACGTGTTGCTGAGGCTTCAGTCAGTCACAGAAGGAGCGGTGGAGAAGGTGGCCGTCTGACCGATGCGTTCAGACAATTTTCTAGTCCGCAGCCCCAAGGTATGATCGGTTCCAGCAACCATCGCCAGTATCTGATTTACATGGTGCAGGAATACCTAGGGGCAAGATCAGACTTGGACACCCTTCCCACCGAAAATCCTCTGGGTTACTGGGTCTTGAGGATGGATCACTGGCGAGAGCTTGCACAGTATGAAATTGAGCTACTGGTCTGTCCTGCATCCAGCGTTCTTTTGGAACGCACATTCAGTGCTGCTGGAGGCTTTGTAACCGATCACAGGGTGCACCTGTCCACCTACTCGGTCGATCGGCTCACCTTCATAAAAATGAATTAGTCTTGGATCACCAGCTACCAAGCACCTGATGCTGATGTAACCGAATACATTTTAAATGAATGTGAGAGCCCTTCAAGACTGCCTATGCTGATGCTGAGTGACTATCCTGTTATGCTGAGTGACTATCCTCTTCCTCCTTAATGTTCATGTTGATAGGTTTTAAGAACATTTTTGGTTCTGGGTTTTTGGTTCTGGCCACCGCCACCGGTGGCTAAGGTGGCTAAGGCACAATTTTTCTGCCCCTGTTTAACAGGGGCGTGTAATTACAATGTTTGCTGTAATACTTTGCAGCAGGGTTCATTCCTGCGCTCCAACTACAGTATCTGTGAGGGGTTGCAGTGTTGTGGCACCAGCACCAGTGCCTAAGGCCCAATTTTTCTGCCAATGTTTAACAGGGGCATGTAATTACAATTTTTGATCTAATATTTCACAGCAGGGCCTGTTCCCACCAAGAGTAAATTTCTGCAGAGTATATAGGGCGGGCCCCTACTTTCAAACATCCATTACAAATGACTCCTACTTACAAACGGAGGGAGACAACAGGAAGTGAGAGGAAATCTACCCCTAGGAAGGGAAATTCTCTACTGTAAGTGTTAATTTGGGAAAAACGTGTCTCCACTGATGCTTTATCACCAATCCTTGTTTCCCTAATAAGCCCAAATTTTCAAAATCCAATTGTCATTGGGACAGAAAGTGAGGTGAAATCTTCTGAACAGGGGCACAGACAGCAAAACAAATGTTATAGGGGTGATAACCCTTCCCTAAGTTTTCCAAAAAGCTTAAAAATAGATTTTTTGGCTGGAGCTACACTTAAAAAATGTACTTGTTCCAAATTACAAACAGATTCTACTTAAGAACAAACCTACAGTCCCTGTCTTGTTTGCACCACCCGTATACTGCTGTTCGGAGTATATAGGGCTTCGGGGCCCTACGCCTTTACTTTTTTAAATTTGGGTGCGGGGTTCCCCTTAATATTCATACAAGACCCAAAGGGGCTGGTAATGTGCTGGGGGGGAGGGGGGGTACCCATGCCGTTTTTCTGAATGATTTTCATCTATATTGCCGGGACCAGATATTACATTAAAGTGGAAAAAACGGGGGGCAAAAACCGCGCTGTCAGATGTAGATGGGGGTAGCTGCCTGCACAACAGATATACTGTAATATAAGAGCAAGTGGAAGTGGTAAAGTGCGGCGCTCAAAGTGATGGTATGTGTGACCAAAACTCAAGATGTAACCTCCATAGTGAAAGGATGGATACAACCAATGAATTGGTTTGATTCACAAAATGGTAAATGATACAAAATAATGGAATAAATAATAATAAATAAACCTATAAATGGAATTAGACACCATGAATGGCGAAAGCATATTAAGCAAGTGAACAAGTGATTGTGACGTCCTAATTTCAATGTGCTTATGGTGCTCAAATGGTTAAATTGGTATATGAAAGGATGGTATATATTCTAAAAAAAAAACATTGCAAAAACATTAAGAACACCATCAATGGCAATGGACCAAATATATTGGTGAGCAAGTAAATAAAAAGTCCAAGTATTCCAAAGTGCTAAAAGTGATTTAAATGTATAGTTGTCTGCAGGTAATCCACCACAGTGAAGATCAAAGGCTTACCAGACGAGTTGGACCCAGCAAGGCGTACGCCTGATGGGTCAAATGAGCTTGTTGGTGTAGCACACCCAGGGAGAAGTACAGCAAGCACAGCTTCCAATATAGACCAGGCAGAGAAGTTTCACAATATTGACATCAATGAATCCACCATAGATTAAGCCACGATACTTCATGTATAAATCCTCCCAATGTATCATATGGTAAAAGGAGAAAAATTGGCCCACATAGTGTGATTCCGTTTAAAATGAGAGCATTTATTTGTAAAATATAAAATGGTCACTCACATTTGAGAAGACATATAAAAGCATATAAGATCAAAATGACGCAGTGGCATCAGCTGATTGGGAAGGGCGTTCCCGTTTATTTAGCAAAAAAAAAAAAAGCCCAGTGGTGATTAAACACCACCAAAAGAAAGCTCAATTTGTGTGAAAACATTTGATAAAAAATGTCATATGGGTACAGTGTACAGTGTTCATATGGGTACAGTGTTGCATGACCGCCCAATTGTCATTCAAATTGTGACAGCGATGAAAGCTGAAAATTGGCCTGGGCAGGTAGGGGGTAAAAGTGCCCAGTAGGCAAGTGGTTAATGCACAATATGGGTTTTTAATAATAATGTTTGACTTTTCTAATTTTGTATTTGCATTATGTCCATCAAAGGGAAACTTTTTAACAATTATACATAGCTTTCATAGGATAACTTGCTATGTTTTCAATTGTCAAGAACATCTTATTATTTGCTACATGCTTGAGTCAATCTTAGATGCTAAAAGAAAAGAAAATTAAGTTTAAATATAGAATGGATTCACTGAGTAATTGCAGAGCCTTGGGAATATGCACCAGTATGTGTTCAGAATTAATACTGAACATTGTTATTCCACTGTGCTCTATGCCATGTAACGAAATGGCACTCTTATGATTCATTTATATTTTGACATATTTGGAGCAGCAGTAAGTAACTTGTAAAATAACCTCAATACAAAGGTCAAAACAGTATCTACATTTAAAAAAAAAAAATCAGTCTGCATACAGCAAGTTAGAATCAATATAATCTTCTAGATGTACTTTTGAGCACATAACCAACAAAGCAGAGAACATTAATGGTCAACTCTATCCAAAGTATTTAAGTTTTTCACGGTTGGAAAGATGAGCCACATTCTTACATAAGTCTTGCACTGGTTGTTTTAAAAACATTAATAACAAGTTCTGTCCCACCTTTATTTTAATTGGTGCAGCAGGCATAAGAAAGTAATGCTGTTGCTGATTATTGTATTAATCGATTCAAGGCATGGCATAGTCACAAAAATTATGGCCTACTGTATACTGTATGAATGTAGCAGTGATTCACTTAATATCAAGTAAATCAATTGCTGCATTCTTATGCAATGGAAATCACCCAGTTATGAGGATCATAATGCCCCCTCCCCTCAACAAAACACACCTTTCTGCAGATCCCCTCCACTTACACCAATGCATATCTGCCAGCAACTTGTCTTCTTATGCCCTATACACACGATCGTTTTTCATGCCGTTAAAAATTCCATTTTTAAAAATGGGCATTAAAACCGATCGTGTGTATGCTCCAGAGCATTTTTAACGACGTGAAAAACGGGCATTAAAAATTTTGAACATGCTCTATTTTTTCACGTCGTTTTTCATGTCGTTTTTTTAACGACGTGAAAAACGATAGTGTGTATGCTTTTACGAGGTGAAAAAAAACCGCGCATGCTCAGAATCAAGTATGAGACGGGAGCGCTTGTTCTGGTAAAACTAGCATTCGTAATGGAGATAGCACATTCGTCACGCTGTAACGGACTGAAAAGCACGAGGCTGAAAAGCGCGAATCGTCGCTCAACAAACTTTACTAACATGAAGGGTGGCGCCATCTGAACGGAACTTCCCCTTTATAGTGCTGTCGTACGTAAAAACGACGAGAAAAACGTTGGTTTAAAAAATGGCATGAAAAACGATCGTGTGTACGCCGCATTAGACCAAACACACTCAAAAAACACCTCTCTTTTAACATTTCTACTGTTTAAAAATAATTATATATTTGCTATATTTTCTTAAAAAAATTTGCCCACCAGGTGGCTTATTTTAATTTATATAATAAAAAACCCAGTAGTGATCAAATACCACCAATAGAAAGCTCTATTTGTGTGAAAAAAATAAATATGAATTACATTTTATACAGTATTGCACGACCACACAATTGTCAGTTAAAGTAGAACAGTGCTTAAAGTTTTACTAAACCCACAACAGTAAAATCAGTGTGTGTATATGCAGTAAAGCATGCTTGTTTTTTTCACTGTGGAACCTAAGGGGTTAATCCTCTGCATTGTGTAAAAAGGCTGTTTGATCCTGTATGCACAGATCCTGCTCTTCTTCCACTGACTCCAAAACAGGTCCGGATAAGTCAGAGCCTTTGGAGTCAGGCTGCACATGCTCAGTTTGGTGGGTATTGCTAGAGAGTTTTTTTCTTTTCTTGGGAGAGTGCATGTGATCAGCCTAATCAGTGTTGTCCAGACAGAGAGTCAGGGGTCCTGCAATTTAATAGGACAGCCAGTGCAGTATGAAAACTCCCCCTACAAGCTTTAACCAGGCACTGATAGAAGTCACAAGACTGCTATATACTGCTGATGAGAAAAGGTATTTAGTAGTTTATATTTACTAAAATAATTGCATTTCCATGTTCTGTGTACTGCAGGAGACCAGATATAGTGAATGCAGAGTCCTGGGTTTAGTAACACTGTAAAAGCAAAAAATGCCCTGGTCATGAAAGGGGGTAAAACGTTGAGGAGGTCAAGTGGTTAAGTGTGCCATTTTTCATCTTTACCACCAGTAGCACATACCAGTTTCACCAAGTAGTAATGTTACTCAGAACCAGGGACCTGATCGACAGCCACATCAGCACAGTGTCATCTAGTAGCACTGTTACCCAGAACCAGTGACCTGGTTGCCAGTCACACTAGTGCTGTGTTATTTAGTACCTGTTTTACCCAGAACCAGTGGCCTTATTCCCAACCATGCCAGTTCAGTGTCATCTAGTACCAGTGATAGTAAGCACCAGTCTCCTGATCACCAGCCAGCGCCTAGTGTCATCAGGTACCAGTGTTAGCAAGAACCAGTGTCCTGATCACCACCAGCCAGTACAGTACCAATGAAATCTATGGTACCATGGTCAGCCAGAACCAGTGTCCTGATTGCAAGCCAGCCCCAGTACAGTGTCATCAAGTACCAGTGTCAGCCAGAACCAATGTCCTGATCACCGGCTAGCAGAAATACCAGTGAAATATAGGACCCAAGTCAGCCAAAACTAGTGCCCTGATCACTGCCAGTCAGTACCAGTAACAGTATCATCAGATACCAGTGTCTGCCTAGGTCCTGATGGCCTACTAGTACCAGTGCAGCGACTGTTAAAAATGTCCAAAAAATGTACACTAGTGATAAAGGCATTTAATCTTGTGTAGCGGGGGTTTCCTTTAAGGCCTCAGAGACTACTGTACCCATAACCCCACTGGGCACCCAGGGTGCATTGCCCCGCGCAAAGACTGCTGGGGTGGACGTTATAAGAGAAAGGCAGGGTCTGCTTCAGTCTCTTTGGACACCACCCGCCCAGCAAGAGGAACTCCTTTCCGTGCCTGCGGTGATACAAGGCCTGAAGCCTGAGCCTTTTCTCCAAAGAGCCTTCCGCTCTCACCGAGTAACCTGAGGGAGGTCTCTCCATACTGTTTCTGCATGGTTACCTGGAGGACCGAAGACTTGGATGTCGTGAGACCTGTGTACCGAGACACAGCAGCGGAAGATACGGACACGGACTGGTCCGGTTGGGTGAGAGAGCACCTGCTCAGAGAACTATATAGGATCTCTAGGCCCAATAACTGTTGTCCGGAGTTATTACTAGTGTTGCGCTGCGCACCGCAGAGACAGTGCATCGGAGCAGCTTTAGAGATTGCCTTAATTCACCAAGTTATCAAAACCCCTTTACCCTGTGGATTACAGTATTTCTTCAACTAATGCACCACCGTTTTTGCTAGCGAAGATTTCCCCCTACTTCTACACAGTACAGTCAGGCCTGACTTAGCGTAGACATTGCTGGGCGCCATTTTTGCCCACGAGGGAGAATAGCTGCAGCGGGGACTGTTAGATTTATGCACTATACTGTATACCTGTCTATTTGTTGAGCTACTTTTTATTGAAGGGCTCTGCACATGATATGCACACTGTTTGTTTATATGCTTACCCAACAATCTGAGTAAAAGTGCAAAGGTTAAGTATACTAGTGTTGTGTCATTTACTTTGCAGAAGAGACGGGTAAAGATAGCTATACTCTATTGCTGCGTGTGTTCTATTATAGGCTTGTGTCTCTGTGAGTTGCAGGCTACACCATCCTATCATCCCCTACTAACTGTGCCAAGGGAGGTTAGAGCCAACTGCCGGGGGTTGACAGGGTGCATTACAGGGGCCCAAAAATTATACCAGCAGCCCTCTTAACTGGGGGTATCGCTACACGTGGGGGCTCAAGTCCGGGATTCCTGTACAATGCACGCTGCAATCAAGCCTGCCAGAAGTAGGGATGAGCTTCGTGTTCGAGTCGAACATACGTTCGACTCGAACATCGGCTGTTCGATCGTTCGACGAAGATCGAACGATTTGGGCCGTTCGCGCCAAATTCGAGTGACGCGAACGGCCCACAATGCACTACGCCATCGCAGTGTCATCCAGGCGCTGTGATTGGCCAAGCATGCACTGTGACCCCGCATGCTTGGCCAATCACAGCGCCGGCAGCGAGGAGAGCAATGATTGGCCACAGGCAGGATGCCTGTGGCCAATTATTGCTGAGGGGGTTTAGTACACGCCCCACACTATAAAAGGCCGCCAGCACGGCGGCCTAGTGTAGTGTGTTCCGGAGCAGGGATAGAGCAGCATAGGCAGGGACAGTGACTTTTATTTCTTTCTTGCTTAACCTGGATTCCTTTAGTTTAGGGAAAGAGAAGGATAGGTAGGGAGAGTGTCAGTGTGTTTTGTGCTTGTGCTATATTGTGCTTAAAAAAAACATTTTTTCTAGGGACAGAAAACTGTTGGTAGGGAGAGTGTGTCAGTTTCTTTCACTGTCAAAGTCCTTGTTTCCAGGGACCTGGAAGGACAGTGAGTGAATTCTCCTTGTGCTATATTGTGCTTAAAAAAAAACATTTTTTCTAGGGACAGAAAACTGTAGGTAGGGAGAGTGTGTCAGTTTCTTTCACTGTCAAAGTCCTTGTTTCCAGGGACCTGGAAGGACAGTGAGGTAATTCTCCTTGTGCTAAATTGTGCTTAAAAAAAACATTTTTTCTAGGGACAGAAAACTGTAGGTAGGGAGAGTGTGTCAGTTTCTTTCACTGTCAAAGTCCTTGTTTCCAGGGACCTGGAAGGACAGTGAGGTAATTCTCCTTGTGCTAAATTGTGCTTAAAAAAAACATTTTTTCTAGGGACAGAAAACTGTAGGTAGGGAGAGTGTGTCAGTTTCTTTCACTGTCAAAGTCCTTGTTTCCAGGGACCTGGAAGGACAGTGAGGTAATTCTCCTTGTGCTAAATTGTGCTTAAAAAAAACATTTTTTCTAGGGACAGAAAACTGTAGGTAGGGAGAGTGTGTCAGTTTCTTTCACTGTCAAAGTCCTTGTTTCCAGGGACCTGGAAGGACAGTGAGGTAATTCTCCTTGTGCTAAATTGTGCTTAAAAAAAACATTTTTTCTAGGGACAGAAAACTGTAGGTAGGGAGAGTGTGTCAGTTTCTTTCACTGTCAAAGTCCTTGTTTCCAGGGACCTGGAAGGACAGTGAGGTAATTCTCCTTGTGCTAAATTGTGCTTAAAAAAAACATTTTTTCTAGGGACAGAAAACTGTAGGTAGGGAGAGTGTGTCAGTTTCTTTCACTGTCAAAGTCCTTGTTTCCAGGGACCTGGAAGGACAGTGAGGTAATTCTCCTTGTGCTAAATTGTGCTTAAAAAAAACATTTTTTCTAGGGACAGAAAACTGTAGGTAGGGAGAGTGTGTCAGTTTCTTTCACTGTCAAAGTCCTTGTTTCCAGGGACCTGGAAGGACAGTGAGTGAATTCTCCTTGTGCTATATTGTGCTTAAAAAAAACATTTTTTCTAGGGACAGAAAACTGTAGGTAGGGAGAGTGTGTCAGTTTCTTTCACTGTCAAAGTCCTTGTTTCCAGGGACCTGGAAGGACAGTGAGGTAATTCTCCTTGTGCTAAATTGTGCTTAAAAAAAACATTTTTTCTAGGGACAGAAAACTGTAGGTAGGGAGAGTGTGTCAGTTTCTTTCACTGTCAAAGTCCTTGTTTCCAGGGACCTGGAAGGACAGTGAGTGAATTCTCCTTGTGCTATATTGTGCTTAAAAAAAACATTTTTTCTAGGGACAGAAAACTGTAGGTAGGGAGAGTGTGTCAGTTTCTTTCACTGTCAAAGTCCTTGTTTCCAGGGACCTGGAAGGACAGTGAGGTAATTCTCCTTGTGCTAAATTGTGCTTAAAAAAAACATTTTTTCTAGGGACAGAAAACTGTAGGTAGGGAGAGTGTGTCAGTTTCTTTCACTGTCAAAGTCCTTGTTTCCAGGGACCTGGAAGGACAGTGAGGTAATTCTCCTTGTGCTAAATTGTGCTTAAAAAAAACATTTTTTCTAGGGACAGAAAACTGTAGGTAGGGAGAGTGTGTCAGTTTCTTTCACTGTCAAAGTCCTTGTTTCCAGGGACCTGGAAGGACAGTGAGGTAATTCTCCTTGTGCTAAATTGTGCTTAAAAAAACATTTTTTCTAGGGACAGAAAACTGTAGGTAGGGAGAGTGTGTCAGTTTCTTTCACTGTCAAAGTCCTTGTTTCCAGGGACCTGGAAGGACAGTGAGGTAATTCTCCTTGTGCTAAATTGTGCTTAAAAAAAACATTTTTTCTAGGGACAGAAAACTGTAGGTAGGGAGAGTGTGTCAGTTTCTTTCACTGTCAAAGTCCTTGTTTCCAGGGACCTGGAAGGACAGTGAGGTAATTCTCCTTGTGCTAAATTGTGCTTAAAAAAAACATTTTTTCTAGGGACAGAAAACTGTAGGTAGGGAGAGTGTGTCAGTTTCTTTCACTGTCAAAGTCCTTGTTTCCAGGGACCTGGAAGGACAGTGAGGTAATTCTCCTTGTGCTAAATTGTGCTTAAAAAAAACATTTTTTCTAGGGACAGAAAACTGTAGGTAGGGAGAGTGTGTCAGTTTCTTTCACTGTCAAAGTCCTTGTTTCCAGGGACCTGGAAGGACAGTGAGTGAATTCTCCTTGTGCTATATTGTGCTTAAAAAAAACATTTTTTCTAGGGACAGAAAACTGTAGGTAGGGAGAGTGTGTCAGTTTCTTTCACTGTCAAAGTCCTTGTTTCCAGGGACCTGGAAGGACAGTGAGGTAATTCTCCTTGTGCTAAATTGTGCTTAAAAAAATAGGATTTTTATAACAGCTTACCTGTAAAATCCTTTTCTTGGAGTACATCACGGGACACAGAGCGACATAGTCATTACTAATGGGTTATATAGATACCTTCAGGTGCTGGCACTGGCAACTTCCAAAACCGGAAGTACCCTCCCCTATATAAGCCCCTCCCATCCGGGAGCACCTCAGTTTTGTAGCAAAGCAATAAGTGTCCCTAAAGAGGGGTGGGAGCTCTGTGTCCCGTGATGTACTCCAAGAAAAGGATTTTACAGGTAAGCTGTTATAAAAATCCTATTTTCTTTCTCGTACATCACGGGACACAGAGCGACATAGTCATTACTAATGGGATGTCCTAAAGCAATGCCCAACGAGGGGGGGGGGGATACACCATACATAAGCTGAGCGCTATCAGACATGAGGATCTTTTGCGGCCTGCAACACACTGCGCCCAAAGGCGACATCCTCCTGACTTCTAACGTCCACCTGGTAGACCTAGTAAACATGTGTACTGAAGACCATGTTGCGGCCTTACAGATTTGAGCCAGGGAGGCCTGGTGATGCGCTGCCCATGAAGTTCCAACTGCTCTCGTGGAGTGCGCTCTAACTTTGAACGGAGGCGGTCTCCTTCTCAAGCCATAGGCTTGCATAATGACCTGTTGAATCCACTTGGCTAAAGTAGATTTTGACGCTGCCTGACCCTTTCTGGGGCCTTCCGGCAGAATAAACAAAGTATCCGTTCTGCGAATCTGAGCAGTGGCTTTTAGATAAGCTTTAACTGCTCTTACTACATCCAAAGAATGCAATAACTTTTCCTCTACCGAACTAGGTTTGGGGAAAAAAGAAGGCAGAACCACATCTTGGTTCAAATGAAAACCTTGATACCACCTTAGGAAGAAAGGCTGGATGAGGACGTAACACTACTCTGTCCTTATGGATAACCAGATATGGCTCCCTACAGGACATAGCTGCTAATTCCGACACTCTTTTAGCCGAACAAATGACTACTAGAAAAAACAATTTCCTGGTGAGAAGAACCAAGGAAATATGCTGTAATGGTTCTGTAGAACCGACAGAACCAGGTTTAGATCCCATGGACATATGGGAATATTAACTGGAGGACTAATACGCATCACTCCTTATCTAAAGGCTTTGACTAGTGAATGCAAAGCCAAGGGCCTTTGAAAAAATATTGACAAGGCCGAAAACTGACCTTTGATAGTACTCAAGGCAAGCTTCCTATCTACAGCCCACTGTAGGAAGTCCAGACTCCTACCTATTACGTACTTATGTGGATGCCATTTCTTGGCCTCACACCTTGCGATGTACACCTTCCAGATTCTATAGTAGATCTGCCTGGATACCGGCTTCCTGGCATTGATCATGGTAGATACCACAGGATTAGAGAGCCCTCTCTTTTTTAGAATGTGGGCTTCAATAGCCAGGCCGTCAAACCTAGGGCTGGTAAGGAAGGGTGGTATATCGGTCCTTGCGAAAGCAGGTCCGGACGACGTGGGAGAGTCCAAGGACTCCCCACTGACATTTTACAATCTCCGCGTACCACGCTCTTCGGGGCCACGCTGGAGCCACCAGAATCACTGGTTTCTTTTCTACCCTGATTCTGCGGAGTAATCGAGGTAACCATTGTGGCGGTGTGAATGCATATATCAGCTTGAACTGATCCCAAGGGAACACTAGGGCATCCGAGCCGCAAGCTAGGGGATCCCTTGTCCGAGAGACAAACCTGTCCACCTTTGCGTTGAATCTGGATGCTAGAAGATCTACATCCGATGTTCCCCACCGCTGACATATTGTCCAGAAAACCTCGGGGTGAAGGGACCATTCCTCTGGGCATAATTGCTGGCGACTTAGAAAGTCCGCCTTCCAATTCTCCACTCCTGGAATGAATACCGCAGATATGGCTGGGACATATCTTTCTGCCCATTTCAGGATGTAATTTACTTCCCTCTGGGCTGCACGACTCCTGGTGCCCCCCTGATGATTGATATATGCCACTGCTGTGGCATTGTCTGATTGAATTCTGACAGGGGACCCTTGGAGTTTGGATGTCCATGCTACTAGGGCATACCGGGCTGCTCGTATCTCTAAGAGATTGATGGGCAGGGCCTTTTCTGCATCCGACCATCTGCCCTGGAGAGACCATTGCTCCAGTACTGCTCCCCAGCCTATAAGGCTGGCATCTGTAGTGACCACCTTCCAAGAAATCGGACTGAAGGATTTCCCTTTTTCCAGATTCTGGGGAACCAACCACCAACGGAGGCTCTTGCGAACGGAAGGGGACAAGGACATTGTAAGTCTAGGGCCTGAACTTTGTTGTTCCAGGCTGACAGTATGGCCCCTTGCAAATTCCTTGAATGGAATTGACCGTAGGGTACTGCTTCGAATGATGCCACCATTTTTCCCAGCAGCCTCATGCACAGGCGTATGGACGGCTGTCTTTTTTGTACCCACTAAGTGGATCAAATCTTTCAAAGACAACACCTTTCCTCGAGGCAAGAATATTTTTCTCTGGCCTGAATCCAACCTTAGCCCCAAGTATTCCAGACTTTTGACTGGTTTTTAGGGCTGACTTGTCTCGGTTGATAATCTAACCGTGAGATTCCAGATACTTGATTGTCTTGTGAACGACCACGTCTAGTTTTTTCACTGAGTGGTCTATCAGCAACAAGTCATCTAGATATGCCATTATCATTACACCTTGTGTTCTTAGATTGGCCAATAAAGGGCCAGAATTTTTGTAAACACTCGTGGTGCTGTGGCCAAACCGAAGGGTAAGGCTCTGAACTGAAAATGGCGCCCTTCTACTGCAAAGCGTAGAAATTTTTGGTGGACTGGAAAGATGGGAATGTGCAAATAAGCATCTTTGATGTCGATCGCGGCTAACCAATCCTCCCCTTGTAGGGCAGTGGCCACCGATCGGATCGACTCCATCGGAAAGTCCTGATATACAGGAATTTGTATAGCCCTTTTAGAATTAATATGGGCCTCCCGTTCGCGTTTGCTTCGGGACTGTAAAGAGGTTTGAGTAAAACCCGAACCCTCATTCTTCCAGGGGAACCTCCATAATTACTCCTTGGAGCAATAGTTGTTCTAGTGCCAACAGGAGGGACTCTCTCTTCCGGGGATCCCTTGGCACGTTTGACCTCAAAAATGGGAAGGAGGAGAGTCTTTTAACTCCAAACTGTATCCCAAACATACTGCGGAGAGCACCTATCTGTTTTGATCGTGTCCCGCCAGGTCTCTTGCGAACAACTGGAGTCCTCCCCCCACCCGACTGAGTGGGGGCAACCCTTCAATGAATTTAACTTTGGGGGAGGTTTTGTACCTCCCCTGACCCAGGGTTTCTCATTACCCTGCTATTGTCCCTGTTTTTTACCCCCGGGAATTGACCGAGGAGGCCGTCGGAACTGTTGTTACACAGCCGATGCCCCAGGGACTGGAGAAGCAGGCCTCTTAAAGAGGGACCTCTAACTCTGTTTTTAACCGGCAAGAGCGTATTTTTACCGCTGGAAATTTTCTGGATATATTTGTCCAGGTTTTCCCTGAATAAGCGTTCACCATGAAATGGGACGCTAACCAGCCATTCTATACAGGGAGCTTCAGCAGACCAGTTTTTGAGCCATAGAAGCCTACGCATATGTACTATAGACAGCGTAAGGCGGGAGGCCTGATGGACTGAATCCTTTATGGCGTCAACCGCAAAGCCTAAGGCTCTAGGTAGATCAGCTAGGGCAAGGCCTGCTGATCTGTCAAGTCCCTCAAGACCTGTTTCAACTGATCCTTCACTGCTTAGCAGACCTCACTGCTGGTTGTGTCACCAAGCTTGCTGTAGAAAGAAGCAGACTTTCATAAGGACTCCAATCTTTTATCTATTGGGTTCTTGAACATTTGGACATTATCCACTGGACATGTCAGTGATTTATACATACAAGAGATGGCTGCGTCCACTGTAGGGACCTTCCATTTTTTGATGAACTTATCCTCCATGGGATAGACCACCGGAAATCTCTTGGGGGAATAAATATTTTCTCAGGACGTTCCCAATCCTGGTAAATGAGCCCTTTCAGTAAAGGGTGAAGTGGAAAAGAACAGACAGTCTGGGGGCTTCTAGCGACCCCAACGAGGATACAGTAGTGGTTGATGGTTCCGCAAGGTGCATTTTTAAATGCTGATCGGACCATGTTAGTCAGAGACTGAACCCATAATCTTTCAGCTTGAGATGCTGAGAAAAGGTTCCCCCACTGTTGATTCCTCTATAACAGAATCAACCTCATCCTGATCCCCTTCAGGCAGGTCGATCCCTGTATGGGACTGTTGCTCTGCTAACAGGCACTCTGAAGGAGGAGACGGAGATCGGGCGTGCTTTCCCTGACAGGGAGGCAGCGATCAATGTTGACAATCTCTCTCTAATCCTCCCAGAGCTGAGGAAAAAACCTCCTCTGTTACATACACAGGAGCAGGTGAACTGAGGACAGCCACAGTACCAAGTACCCCTGCGGGGTCTCTACGGTCACTTACCTCTGAACTTCAGGGGAGACTGGTGCAGCAGAAGCATGCCCAAGATCCTCAGAGCCCGATGAGACCCCCTTCGCTTCCTGGAAGATTCAGTTCCGGAGCTTCTGGACGGCATATTCCTAAGCCTAAAGCTGAGGTATTCCAGCCGTAATACACCACTTTTACTGAGAATAGTCTAGCACAATTGCTGCTATATCACAGTTGGTGTCTACTAAAGTGCCTTTCTAGGGGATGCCTGCATCAACCGACTCTGTGTGCCTTTATACTGTTGCTAGCTCTGTCTGTGCACTTCAATAGCCAGCTATAATGTGCTTTAAAACACGCTGGACGCCCGCACATGCGCAGTAGCGCTGCGGCGCACACCTGAGCGTCATCCACCCGCTCCGCCCCTTTTCCAGATCGCCTTCGGCGCTTTTTTGAAAACAATAAGGAGCTAGATGGGAGCCAGGGTCCCTTTGCCACAGGGCCCGGGGATGGATGAGCGCAGCAACAGGGCAGAGGAGACAGCTTCCCAGCAGAGAACATACCAACTGCCTGGATTTGATTCTGGAAGAAAAAAATCCACATTACAAGAAAAAGAACCATAGCGGCCTCTAGTGTCTAACACAGGTACCGTGGTCTTACTTTTTTTTTTTTTTTTTTCTTACCTACTATTAAAATTTTTACATTTTCTCAGTAGTAACAGGCATACACAGAATATTAGCGGGAATACCTTAGGTAACAGGCAGAAAGACAAAATAGGCTTGGGGGTCCCTCAATAGAACCAAGTTCCCGAGGGCCCCCACTTACCTTTTCCTCGCCGCAGGACTCTGTTTGGTCCACAGAAGCCCAAACTTCACCTATCACGGCAGGCATTGTAATCAAACCTTCAGGGACCGGGTTCCCAAGGATTCCACTCCCCTGGACCTGTATAGCACCCTGCACAGAAAACATCTTGGTCGTGGGTATGACCAGAGCTCTGGATCCCAGGGTCCAGCCCTCCTAAGAGAGGCATTACAGGCAAAACCTTGCTCTTCTCTTGCAAGGCCCGGGTACCGACCGTTTAGCTATGAAGCTTTTTTGGTCGGATCCGGAATAGCTTACTGAGGCCCAAAAGAACCTGTACGCAAGCTCAGTGAAAAACACATGTTTCTTCTTGGCCAACACCTTAGACACTGACAAAAAACTGAGGTGCTCCCGGATGGGAGGGGCTTATATAGGGGAGGGTACTTCCGGTTTTGGAAGTTGCCAGTGCCAGCACCTGAAGGTATCTATATAACCCATTAGTAATGACTATGTCGCTCTGTGTCCCGTGATGTACGAGAAAGAAAAACATTTTTTCTAGGGACAGAAAACTGTAGGTAGGGAGAGTGTGTCAGTTTCTTTCACTGTCAAAGTCCTTGTTTCCAGGGACCTGGAAGGACAGTGAGGTAATTCTCCTTGTGCTAAATTGTGCTTAAAAAAAACATTTTTTCTAGGGACAGAAAACTGTAGGTAGGGAGAGTGTGTCAGTTTCTTTCACTGTCAAAGTCCTTGTTTCCAGGGACCTGGAAGGACAGTGAGTGAATTCTCCTTGTGCTATATTGTGCTTAAAAAAAACATTTTTTCTAGGGACAGAAAACTGTAGGTAGGGAGAGTGTGTCAGTTTCTTTCACTGTCAAAGTCCTTGTTTCCAGGGACCTGGAAGGACAGTGAGGTAATTCTCCTTGTGCTAAATTGTGCTTAAAAAAAACATTTTTTCTAGGGACAGAAAACTGTAGGTAGGGAGAGTGTGTCAGTTTCTTTCACTGTCAAAGTCCTTGTTTCCAGGGACCTGGAAGGACAGTGAGGTAATTCTCCTTGTGCTAAATTGTGCTTAAAAAAAACATTTTTTCTAGGGACAGAAAACTGTAGGTAGGGAGAGTGTGTCAGTTTCTTTCACTGTCAAAGTCCTTGTTTCCAGGGACCTGGAAGGACAGTGAGGTAATTCTCCTTGTGCTAAATTGTGCTTAAAAACAACATTTTTTCTAGGGACAGAAAACTGTAGGTAGGGAGAGTGTGTCAGTTTCTTTCACTGTCAAAGTCCTTGTTTCCAGGGACCTGGAAGGACAGTGAGGTAATTCTCCTTGTGCTAAATTGTGCTTAAAAAAAACATTTTTTCTAGGGACAGAAAACTGTAGGTAGGGAGAGTGTGTCAGTTTCTTTCACTGTCAAAGTCCTTGTTTCCAGGGACCTGGAAGGACAGTGAGGTAATTCTCCTTGTGCTAAATTGTGCTTAAAAAAAACATTTTTTCTAGGGACAGAAAACTGTAGGTAGGGAGAGTGTGTCAGTTTCTTTCACTGTCAAAGTCCTTGTTTCCAGGGACCTGGAAGGACAGTGAGTGAATTCTCCTTGTGCTAAATTGTGCTTAAAAAAAACATTTTTTCTAGGGACAGAAAACTGTAGGTAGGGAGAGTGTGTCAGTTTCTTTCACTGTCAAAGTCCTTGTTTCCAGGGACCTGGAAGGACAGTGAGGTAATTCTCCTTGTGCTAAATTGTGCTTAAAAAAAACATTTTTTCTAGGGACAGAAAACTGTAGGTAGGGAGAGTGTGTCAGTTTCTTTCACTGTCAAAGTCCTTGTTTCCAGGGACCTGGAAGGACAGTGAGGTAATTCTCCTTGTGCTAAATTGTGCTTAAAAAAAACATTTTTTCTAGGGACAGAAAACTGTAGGTAGGGAGAGTGTGTCAGTTTATTTCACTGTCAAAGTCCTTGTTTCCAGGGACCTGGAAGGACAGTGAGTGAATTCTCCTTGTGCTATATTGTGCTTAAAAAAAACATTTTTTCTAGGGACAGAAAACTGTAGGTAGGGAGAGTGTGTCAGTTTCTTTCACTGTCAAAGTCCTTGTTTCCAGGGACCTGGAAGGACAGTGAGGTAATTCTCCTTGTGCTAAATTGTGCTTAAAAAAAACATTTTTTCTAGGGACAGAAAACTGTAGGTAGGGAGAGTGTGTCAGTTTCTTTCACTGTCAAAGTCCTTGTTTCCAGGGACCTGGAAGGACAGTGAGGTAATTCTCCTTGTGCTAAATTGTGCTTAAAAAAAACATTTTTTCTAGGGACAGAAAACTGTAGGTAGGGAGAGTGTGTCAGTTTCTTTCACTGTCAAAGTCCTTGTTTCCAGGGACCTGGAAGGACAGTGAGGTAATTCTCCTTGTGCTAAATTGTGCTTAAAAAAAACATTTTTTCTAGGGACAGAAAACTGTAGGTAGGGAGAGTGTGTCAGTTTCTTTCACTGTCAAAGTCCTTGTTTCCAGGGACCTGGAAGGACAGTGAGTGAATTCTCCTTGTGCTAAATTGTGCTTAAAAAAAAAAATTTTTCTAGGGACAGAAAACTGTAGGTAGGGAGAGTGTGTCAGTTTCTTTCACTGTCAAAGTCCTTGTTTCAAGGGACAGAGAAGGACACCTGAAGGTAGCCCTTATTGCTTTTTTCCCATCTCCCTGCAGGCCATCTATTAGAATGTCTGGAAGGCAAACAAGGAGAGGCAGACAGTCAGGAGGCAATAAAAGAGGGCAAGCAGGCTCTGTGTCTGGGGGCAACAGTGCTGGTCGTGGACGCGGTGCATTGTCATCAGCACATGGCCATGGGACACGCTTGTCCTTCTTTTCGGCAGCTGGACATGTTGAGCCACATCATGCCGAAGACTTGGTAGAGTGGATGACCAAGCCCTCCTCCTCCTCCTCATCCTCTCTCACCCAGGCTCAGGGTACTGGAAAAGCAGCTGCCAAAGCGTCCTCTTCCCTGGTATCAATGTCAGACTCATCATCAGTCACTCCTTCCCTAGACCCACCATGTCCTCCTCCTGAGGAGTCCCCCGAACTGTTTCAGCACAGTGTTGGGTACATGCTCCAGGAGGATGCCCAGCGTTTCGAAGGGTCTGATGATGAAACCCAGCTAGAGGAAGGCAGTAGCGTGAGAGCAGACAGAGGGGATGCTCAAGAAGGACACCAATCTGGCAGTCATGTTCCAGCAGCTGCAGCATACTGCCAGATTGCCTCCAGTGATGAGGAGGGAGGTGATGATGAGGTCACTGACTCCACGTGGGTGCCTAATAGGAGAGAGGAGGAGGAGGAGGATGAGGAGGAGGCACATCTCCAACGAGGCAGGATGCCCTTTGGTGGCCAGCGTAAGGGCAGTACACCGACGGAATCACACCGCAGAGCTCCGCCTGTGCAGGGCGCTGCCTCTGCCCGTCATTCAAAAAGTTCTTTGGTGTGGGCCTTTTTTGAGGCTAGTGCATCAGATCGCACAGCTGCTGTTTGCAACATATGTCTCAAGCGTATATCGCGTGGCCAAAACATCAGCCGCTTGGGTACCACATGCCTGACCAGACATATGTTGACCTGCCATGCAGCTCGTTGGCAAGCCTACCTCAAAGACCCACACCAAAGAACAAAGCGGACCTCTCCTTGCACCGCATCAGCTGGGATCTCCAACCCCACTATAACTTCAGTCCTCTCTGAAACATGCACTGAGAGGAATGAAGGTGTAGAATTAGGTGTGTCACAGCCAAGTACTTGCGGCCACTCTGCTAGCAGTACACCGACGTCCGATTCTAGCAGGCAAATTTCCCTGCCCCAGCTGCTGGACCGTCGAAAGAAGTTCACTCCCAGCCATCCACATGCCCAGCGGTTGAATGCTAGCTTGGCTAAATTGCTAGCGCTTCAACTGCTGCCTTTTCAGTTGGTAGACTCGGCCCCCTTCCGTGAGTTTGTGCAATGTGCGGTTCCTCAGTGGCAGGTTCCCAAACGCCACTTTTTCTCACGGAAGGCTATTCCGGCTCATTACCGGCATGTGGAAGGCAATGTCTTGGCCTCGCTGGACAGGGCGGTCAGCGGTAAGGTGCATATTACCGCTGACTCATGGTCCAGCAGGCATGGACAGGGACGTTACCTTTCTTTCACGGCCCATTGGGTCACTCTTTTGGCAGCTGGGAAGGATGCAGGACAAGGTGCAGTAGTGTTGGAGGTTGTCCCACCGCCACGCCTCCAAAATGCTACTACTGGTTGTGACACACCTCTCTCCTCCACCCCCTCCTCTTCTTCTTCCTCCATGGCCTCTTCCTGTGGTTTGTCCTATGAACCAGCGGTGCTCCGTAGCCGTTCACGGGGCTACGCAAGTACGCAGGCAAAAAGATGCCATGCCGTGCTTGCGCTGGTGTGTTTGGGGGACAGAAGCCACACTGGGGCAGAGGTCCTGTCTGCTCTGCAGGGCCAGGCCGAGAGGTGGTTGACGCCACGCCAGCTTAAGCCAGGAATGGTGGTTTGCGACAATGGCACCAACCTCCTCTCCGCCCTCCGACAGGGACAACTGACCCATGTGCCCTGTGTGGCTCACGTCCTTAACCTGGTGGTGCAGCGGTTCTTGGGCAGGTACCCGGGCTTACAGGATGTCCTGAGGCAGGCCAGGAAAGTCTGTGTGCATTTCCGCAGATCTTATAATGCCAGTGCTCGCCTGGCTGAGCTGCAAAAGGAGTTGAACCTGCCCAAGAACCGCCTTATATGTGACATGCCCACCAGGTGGAACTCAACGTTGGCCATGCTGCAGCGGCTGCACACGCAGCAGAGGGCCATCAATGAGTACCTGTGCGACTACGGCACCAGGACAGGGTCAGGGGAGCTTGGTTTTTTTTCTCCACGCCAGTGGGGCATGATCAGGGATGCATGCACTGTCCTGGCACCATTTGAGGAGGCCACGAGGATGGTGAGCAGTGACAGTGCATGCATCAGTGACACTGTACCTCTTGTCCACCTGTTGGAGCACACGCTGCGTGGAATAATGGACAGGGCACTTGAGGCAGAACAGAGGCAGGAAGAGGAGGACTTCCTTGCCTCTCAAGGCCCCCTTTACCCAGACAGTGTTCCTTCTGTCCCACCCATCGCACAGGAAGAGGAGGAGGAGGAGGAGGAGGAGGAGGATTGTGTCAGCATGGTGGTGGAGGCTGGCACTCAGCATCATCAGCAGCAGTCTTTTAGGGATGATTTACAGTCCCAAGAAACCAGTGGACTTGTACGTGGCTGGGAGGAGGTGGCTGCGGATCATGTCGTCCTTAGTGACCCAGAGGACTCCGGAGCGAATGCCTCAGCAAACCTACGCTGCATGGCCTCCCTGATCCTGCAAAGTCTGCGGAAGGATCCTCGTATTCTTCGGATCAAGGAGAGGGACCATTACTGGCTGGCCACTCTCCTTGATCCACGGTACAAGGGTAAGGTTGCGGACCTTATGTTACCGTCGCAGAGGGAGCAGAGGATGAGACAACTCCGGGAGGCCTTGCAGAAAGGTCTGTGCAACGCGTTCCCAGAGACTGGGAGGTTACAAACTCCTGGTCCTGGACAACGAGTTGCTGAGGCTTCGGCCAGTCAAAGAAGGAGCGGTGGGGAAGGTGGCCGTCTGACCGATGCGTTCAGACAATTCTTTAGTCCGCAGCCCCAAAGTATGATCGGTTCCAGCAACCACCGCCAGCGTCTGATAAACATGGTGCAGGAATATCTAGGGGCAAGGTCAGACTTGGACACCTTCCCCACCGAAAATCCTCTGGCTTACTGGGTCTTGAGGATGGATCACTGGCCAGAGCTTGCACAGTATGCAATTGAGCTACTGGCCTGTCCTGCATCCAGCGTTCTTTCGGAACGCACATTCAGTGCTGCTGGAGGATTTGTCACGGATCACAGGGTGCGCCTGTCCACCGACTCGGTTGATCGACTGACTTTCATCAAGATGAACCAGTCTTGGATCACCACCAGCTACCACACACCTGATGCTGATATAACAGACTAATTGATTTTAACATGTCACATCCCTTCAAGACTGATGCTGATGCTGAGTGCCTGTGCTGTTATGTTGACTGGCTATCCTCCTCCTCCGAGTCCTCAATGATACGATTGATGATGATAGCTTGGAAGATCATTTTTGTTTATGGGTGCCGCCACCAGTGGCTAAGGCCCAATTTTTCAGCCCCTGTTTTACAGGGGCGTGTAATTACAATTTTTTTAGCAATAATTTGCCATAGGGCTCATTGCTGTGCTCCAAGTACAGTATCTGTGAGGGGTTGGAGTGTTGTGGCACCAGTGCCTAAGGCCCAATTTTTCAGCCCCTGTTTAACAGGGGCGTGTCATTACAATTTTTGAAGCAATACTTTGCAACAGGGCTCATTGCTGTGCTCCAAGTACAGTATCTGTGAGGGGTTGTAGTGTTGTGCCACCAGTGCCTAAGGCCCAATTTTTCAGCCCCTGTTCAACAGGGGCATGCAATTACAATTCTTGATCTAATAATTCACAGCAGGGTCCATTGCTGCACCCACCAAGAGTAACTCTGAGGGCTTACAGTCTTGTGGCAACGCCACCACCACCACCACCACGAAAGGCCCAATTTTTCAGCCCCTGTTCAAAAGGGGCATGTAATTACAATTCTTGATCTAATAATTCACAGCAGGGCCCATTGCTGCACCCACCAAGAGTAACTGTCAGGGCTTACAGTGTTGTGGCACCAGCACCACCATCAAAGCCCCAATTTTTACTACCACTGTTCAACAATTATATGTAATTAAAATTCCTGATATAATAGTTGACAGCAGGGCGTTCCAGCACCAACCAAGAGTAACTGAGTGCTTACAGTGTTGTGCCAACACCAACAACTAAGGGGCCTATTTCTGCAGAGTATATACGGCAGGTCCCTACTTTCAAACATCCAACTTACAAACGACTCCTACTTGCAAACGAAAGAAGACAACAGGAAGTGAGAGGAAATCTACCCCTAGAAAGGAAAATTCTCTCCTGTAAGAATAAATATGGGAGAAAGGGGTCTCATCTGTACTGATGCTTTATCAGCAATCCTTGTTTCAAGAAAAACACCACATTTCAAAAACAGTTGTCATTGGGACGGAAAGTGAGGTGAAATGTTCTGAACAGGGGCACAGACAGCAAAACAAATGTTACAGGGGTGATAACCCTTACCTATGTTTCCCAAAAAGTTTAAAAATAGATTTTTGGGCTGGAGCTACACTTCAACAATGTACCTGTTCAAAATTACAAACAGATTCTACATAAGAACAAACCTACAGTCCCTGTCTTGTATGCACCGCCTGTATACGGCTGTTCAGAGTATATAGGGCCTTTTTTATTTTATGTGCGGGGTTCCCCTTAATATCCATACAAGACCCAAAGGGGCTGGTAATGGGCTGGGGTAGGGGGGGGGTCATGGGGTAGCTATGCCATTTTTCTTAAAGAATTTCATCCATATTACCGGGACCAGACATTACATTAAAGCCGCAAGCAGTTTTAAATGGCTTTTTTTTCCTTTAGAAGTGTCATTTTGTGCAGGGACAGTTCTAAACACGGGAAACACGTGGCACTTCACAGGCATACTTTAGACACCCCCCAGGTACGATATTTAAAGGAATATTTGACTTTTTTTTTTTCACTTTATGCATCATTAAAATGACTGCTCCCGAAAAACGACCGTTTTTAAAACTTCTTTTTGCATTGATACATGTCCCCTGGTGCACAACCCGGGTTCCCAAACCCTATTTATGACAATAACATGCATAATAGTTGTTATAATTAGCACTTTAGAATTCGAACGTTCGCATCCATTGTATTTAATAGGGTTCTAATGTTCGTTCGAACTTTCGGTCCGTTCGCGGGTTCTGGTGCGAACCGAACCCGGGGGTGTTCGGCTCATCACTAGCCAGAAGCACCGGCATGGACCCGCTAGAAGTGATACAGTGGTGCGCAACAGTTGGCACTAGTGATGAGCCGAACACCCCCGGGTTCGGTTCGCACCAGAACCCGCGAACGGACCGAAAGTTCGTACGAACATTAGAACCCTATTAAATACAATGGATGCGAACGTTCGAATTCTAAAGTGCTAATTATAACAACTATTATGCATGTTATTGTCCTAAAAAGGGTTTGGGAACCCGGGTTCTGCACCAGGGGACATGTATCAATGCAAAAAGAAGTTTTAAAAACGGTCGTTTTTCGGGAGCAGTCATTTTAATGATGCATAAAGTGAAAAAAAAAAGTCAAATATTCCTTTAAATATCGTACCTGGGGGGTGTCTAAAGTATGCCTGTGAAGTGCCACGTGTTTCCCGTGTTTAGAACTGTCCCTGCACAAAATGACACTTCTAAAGGAAAAAAAAGCCATTTAAAACTGCTTGCGGCTTTAATGTAATGTCTGGTCCCGGTAATATGGATGAAAATCTTTAAGAAAAATGGCATAGCTACCCCATGACCCCCCCCCCCCTACCCCAGCCCATTACCAGCCCCTTTGGGTCTTGTATGGATATTAAGGGGAACCCCGCACATAAAATAAAAAAGGCCCTATATACTCTGAACAGCCGTATACAGGCGGTGCATACAAGACAGGGACTGTAGGTTTGTTCTTATGTAGAATCTGTTTGTAATTTTGAACAGGTACATTGTTGAAGTGTAGCTCCAGCCCAAAAATCTATTTTTAAACTTTTTGGAAAACATAGGTAAGGGTTATCACCCCTGTAACATTTGTTTTGCTGTCTGTGCCCCTGTTCAGAACATTTCACCTCACTTTCCGTCCCAATGTCAACTGTTTTTGAAATGTGGTGTTTTTCTTGAAACAAGGATTGCTGATAAAGCATCAGTACAGAGGAGACACCTTTCTCCCATATTTATTCTTACAGGAGAGAATTTTCCTTCCTAGGGGTAGATTTCCTCTCACTTCCTGTTGTCTTCTTGCGTTTGCAAGTAGGAGTCGTTTGTAAGTTGGATGTTTGAAAGTAGGGACCTGCCGTATATACTCTGCAGAAATAGGCCCCTTAGTTGTTGGTGTTGGCACAACACTGTAAGCACTCACAGTTACTCTTGGTTGGTGCTGGAACGCCCTGCTGTCAACTATTATATCAGGAATTTTAATTACATATAATTGTTGAACAGTGGTAGTAAAAATTGGGCCTTTGATGGTGGTGCTGGTGCCACAACACTGTAAGCCCTGACAGTTACTCTTGGTGGGTGCAGCAATGGGCCCTGCTGTGAATTATTAGATCAAGAATTGTAATTGCATGCCCCTGTTGAACAGGGGCTGAAAAATTGGGCCTTTCGTGGTGGTGGTGGTGGTGGTGGTGTTGCCACAACACTGTAAGCCCTCAGAGTTACTCTTGGTGGGTGCAGCAATGGGCCCTGCTGTGAATTATTAGATCAAGAATTGTAATTGCATGCCCCTGTTGAACAGGGGCTGAAAAATTGGGCCTTTCGTGGTGGTGGTGGTGGTGGTGGCGTTGCCACAACACTGTAAGCCCTCAGAGTTACTCTTGGTGGGTGCAGCAATGGGCCCTGCTGTGAATTATTAGATCAAGAATTGTAATTGCATGCCCCTGTTGAACAGGGGCTGAAAAATTGGGCCTTAGGCACTGGTGGCACAACACTACAACCCCTCACAGATACGTTACTTGGAGCACAGCAATGAGCCCTGTTGCAAAGTATTGCTTCAAAAATTGTAATGACACGCCCCTGTTAAACAGGGGCTGAAAAATTGGGCCTTAGGCACTGGTGCCACAACACTCCAACCCCTCACAGATACTGTACTTGGAGCACAGCAATGAGCCCTATGGCAAATTATTGCTAAAAAAATTGTAATTACACGCCCCTGTAAAACAGGGGATGAAAAATTGGGCCTTAGCCACTGGTGGCGGCACCCATAAACAAAAATGATCTTCCAAGCTATCATCATCAATCGTATCATTGAGGACTCGGAGGAGGAGGATAGCCAGTCAACATAACAGCACAGGCACTCAGCATCAGCATCAGTCTTGAAGGGATGTGACATGTTAAAATCAATTAGTCTGTTATATCAGCATCAGGTGTGTGGTAGCTGGTGGTGATCCAAGACTGGTTCATCTTGATGAAAGTCAGTCGATCAACCGAGTCGGTGGACAGGCGCACCCTGTGATCCGTGACAAATCCTCCAGCAGCACTGAATGTGCGTTCCGAAAGAACGCTGGATGCAGGACAGGCCAGTAGCTCAATTGCATACTGTGCAAGCTCTGGCCAGTGATCCATCCTCAAGACCCAGTAAGCCAGAGGATTTTCGGTGGGGAAGGTGTCCAAGTCTGACCTTGCCCCTAGATATTCCTGCACCATGTTTATCAGACGCTGGCGATGGTTGCTGGAACCGATCATACTTTGGGGCTGCGGACTAAAGAATTGTCTGAACGCATCGGTCAGACGGCCACCTTCCCCACCGCTCCTTCTTTGACTGGCCGAAGCCTCAGCAACTCGTTGTCCAGGACCAGGAGTTTGTAACCTCCCAGTCTCTGGGAACGCGTTGCACAGACCTTTCTGCAAGGCCTCCCGGAGTTGTCTCATCCTCTGCTCCCTCTGCGAAGGTAACATAAGGTCCGCAACCTTACCCTTGTACCGTGGATCAAGGAGAGTGGCCAGCCAGTAATGGTCCCTCTCCTTGATCCGAAGAATACGAGGATCCTTCCGCAGACTTTGCAGGATCAGGGAGGCCATGCAGCGTAGGTTAGCTGAGGCATTCGCTCCGGAGTCCTCTGGGTCACTAAGGACGACATGATCCGCAGCCACCTCCTCCCAGCCACGTACAAGTCCACTGGTTTCTTGGGACTGTAAATCATCCCTAAAAGACTGCTGATGATGATGCTGAGTGCCAGCCTCCACCTCCATGCTGACACAATCCTCCTCCTCCTCCTCCTCCTCTTCCTCTTCCTGTGCGATGGGTGGGACAGAAGGAACACTGTCTGGGTAAAGGGGGCCTTGAGAGGCAAGGAAGTCCTCCTCTTCCTGCCTCTGTTCTGCCTCAAGTGCCCTGTCCATTATTCCACGCAGCGTGTGCTCCAACAGGTGGACAAGAGGTACAGTGTCACTGATGCATGCACTGTCACTGCTCACCATCCTCGTGGCCTCCTCAAATGGTGCCAGGACAGTGCATGCATCCCTGATCATGCCCCACTGGCGTGGAGAAAAAAAAACAAGCTCCCCTGACCCTGTCCTGGTGCCGTAGTCGCACAGGTACTCATTGATGGCCCTCTGCTGCGTGTGCAGCCGCTGCAGCATGGCCAACGTTGAGTTCCACCTGGTGGGCATGTCACATATAAGGCGGTTCTTGGGCAGGTTCAACTCCTTTTGCAGCTCAGCCAGGCGAGCACTGGCATTATAAGATCTGCGGAAATGCACACAGACTTTCCTGGCCTGCCTCAGGACATCCTGTAAGCCCGGGTACCTGCCCAAGAACCGCTGCACCACCAGGTTAAGGACGTGAGCCACACAGGGCACATGGGTCAGTTGTCCCTGTCGGAGGGCGGAGAGGAGGTTGGTGCCATTGTCGCAAACCACCATTCCTGGCTTAAGCTGGCGTGGCGTCAACCACCTCTCGGCCTGGCCCTGCAGAGCAGACAGGACCTCTGCCCCAGTGTGGCTTCTGTCCCCCAAACACACCAGCGCAAGCACGGCATGGCATCTTTTTGCCTGCGTACTTGCGTAGCCCCGTGAACGGCTACGGAGCACCGCTGGTTCATAGGACAAACCACAGGAAGAGGCCATGGAGGAAGAAGAAGAGGAGGGGGTGGAGGAGAGAGGTGTGTCACAACCAGTAGTAGCATTTTGGAGGCGTGGCGGTGGAACAACCTCCAACACTACTGCACCTTGTCCTGCATCCTTCCCAGCTGCCAAAAGAGTGACCCAATGGGCCGTGAAAGAAAGGTAACGTCCCTGTCCATGCCTGCTGGACCATGAGTCAGCGGTAATATGCACCTTACCGCTGACCGCCCTGTCCAGCGAGGCCAAGACATTGCCTTCCACATGCCGGTAGAGAGCCGGAATAGCCTTCCGTGAGAAAAAGTGGCGTTTGGGAACCTGCCACTGAGGAACCGCACATTGCACAAACTCACGGAAGGGGGCCGAGTCTACCAACTGAAAAGGCAGCAGTTGAAGCGCTAGCAATTTAGCCAAGCTAGCATTCAACCGCTGGGCATATGGATGGCTGGGAGTGAACTTCTTTCGACGGTCCAGCAGCTGGGGCAGGGAAATTTGCCTGCTAGAATCGGACGTCAGTGTACTGCTAGCAGAGTGGCCGCAAGTACTTGGCTGTGACACACCTAATTCTACACCTTCATTCCTCTCAGTGCATGTTTCAGAGAGGACTGAAGTTATAGTGGGGTTGGAGATCCCAGCTGATGCGGTGCAAGGAGAGGTCCGCTTTGTTCTTTGGTGTGGGTCTTTGAGGTAGGCTTGCCAACGAGCTGCATGGCAGGTCAACATATGTCTGGTCAGGCATGTGGTACCCAAGCGGCTGATGTTTTGGCCACGCGATATACGCTTGAGACATATGTTGCAAACAGCAGCTGTGCGATCTGATGCACTAGCCTCAAAAAAGGCCCACACCAAGGAACTTTTTGAATGACGGGCAGAGGCAGCGCCCTGCACAGGCGGAGCTCTGCGGTGTGATTCCGTCGGTGTACTGCCCTTACGCTGGCCACCAAAGGGCATCCTGCCTCGTTGGAGATGTGCCTCCTCCTCATCCTCCTCCTCCTCCTCTCTCCTATTAGGCACCCACGTGGAGTCAGTGACCTCATCATCCCCTCCCTCCTCATCACTGGAGCCAATCTGGCAGTATGCTGCAGCTGCTGGAACATGACTGCCAGATTGGTGTCCTTCTTGAGCATCCCCTCTGTCTGCTCTCACGCTACTGCCTTCCTGTAGCTGGGTTTCATCATCAGACCCTTCGAAACGCTGGGCATCCTCCTGGAGCATGTACCCAACACTGTGCTCAAACAGTTCGGGGGACTCCTCAGGAGGAGGACATGGTGGGTCTAGGGAAGGAGTGACTGATGATGAGTCTGACATTGATACCAGGGAAGAGGACGCTTTGGCAGCTGCTTTGCCAGTACCCTGAGCCTGGGTGAGAGAGGATGAGGAGGAGGAGGAGGGCTTGGTCATCCACTCTACCAAGTCTTCGGCATGATGTGGCTCAACATGTCCAGCTGCCGAAAACAAGGACAAGCGTGTCCCATGGCCATGTGCTGATGACAATGCACCGCGTCCACGACCAGCACTGTTGCCCCCAGACACAGAGCCTGCTTGCCCTCTTTTATTGCCTCCTGACTGTCTGCCTCTCCTTGTTTGCCTTCCAGACATTCTAATAGATGGCCTGCAGGGAGATGGGAAAAAAGCAATAAGGGCTACCTTCAGGTGTCCTTCTCTGTCCCTTTACTTAAGGATTTCTAAATATGGTTGAGGATTATTGCTTTTGCACAGAATAGCACAACGACAATTTCCCTGACTGTCCAAAAAACAAGGATTTCAAAGATGGTTGATGAGGAATGCTTTGGCACACTATAGCACAAGGAGAATTCCCCTCACTTTCCTTCTTTGTCCCTAGAAACAAGGACTGGCACAGTGAAAGAAACTGACACTCTCCCTACCTACAGTTTTCTGTCCCTAGAAAAAATGTTTTTTTAAAGCACACTATAGCACAAGGAGAAATCCCCTCACTTTCCTTCTTTGTCCCTAGAAACAAGGACTGGCACAGTGAAAGAAACTGACACTCTCCCTACCTACAGTTTTCTGTCCCTAGAAAAAATGTTTTTTTAAAGCACACTATAGCACAAGGAGAAATCCCCTCACTTTCCTTCTTTGTCCCTAGAAACAAGGACTGGCACAGTGAAAGAAACTGACACTCTCCCTACCTACAGTTTTCTGTCCCTAGAAAAAATGTTTTTTTAAAGCACACTATAGCACAAGGAGAAATCCCCTCACTTTCCTTCTTTGTCCCTAGAAACAAGGACTGGCACAGTGAAAGAAACTGACACTCTCCCTACCTACAGTTTTCTGTCCCTAGAAAAAATGTTTTTTTAAAGCACACTATAGCACAAGGAGAAATCCCCTCACTTTCCTTCTTTGTCCCTAGAAACAAGGACTGGCACAGTGAAAGAAACTGACACTCTCCCTACCTACAGTTTTCTGTCCCTAGAAAAAATGTTTTTTTAAAGCACACTATAGCACAAGGAGAAATCCCCTCACTTTCCTTCTTTGTCCCTAGAAACAAGGACTGGCACAGTGAAAGAAACTGACACTCTCCCTACCTACAGTTTTCTGTCCCTAGAAAAAATGTTTTTTTAAAGCACACTATAGCACAAGGAGAAATCCCCTCACTTTCCTTCTTTGTCCCTAGAAACAAGGACTGGCACAGTGAAAGAAACTGACACTCTCCCTACCTACAGTTTTCTGTCCCTAGAAAAAATGTTTTTTTAAAGCACACTATAGCACAAGGAGAAATCCCCTCACTTTCCTTCTTTGTCCCTAGAAACAAGGACTGGCACAGTGAAAGAAACTGACACTCTCCCTACCTACAGTTTTCTGTCCCTAGAAAAAACGTTTTTTTAAAGCACACTATAGCACAAGGAGAAATCCCCTCACTTTCCTTCTTTGTCCCTAGAAACAAGGACTGGCACAGTGAAAGAAACTGACACTCTCCCTACCTACAGTTTTCTGTCCCTAGAAAAAATGTTTTTTTAAAGCACACTATAGCACAAGGAGAAATCCCCTCACTTTCCTTCTTTGTCCCTAGAAACAAGGACTGGCACAGTGAAAGAAACTGACACTCTCCCTACCTACAGTTTTCTGTCCCTAGAAAAAATGTTTTTTTAAAGCACACTATAGCACAAGGAGAAATCCCCTCACTTTCCTTCTTTGTCCCTAGAAACAAGGACTGGCACAGTGAAAGAAACTGACACTCTCCCTACCTACAGTTTTCTGTCCCTAGAAAAAATGTTTTTTTAAAGCACACTATAGCACAAGGAGAAATCCCCTCACTTTCCTTCTTTGTCCCTAGAAACAAGGACTGGCACAGTGAAAGAAACTGACACTCTCCCTACCTACAGTTTTCTGTCCCTAGAAAAAATGTTTTTTTAAAGCACACTATAGCACAAGGAGAAATCCCCTCACTTTCCTTATTTGTCCCTAGAAACAAGGACTGGCACAGTGAAAGAAACTGACACTCTCCCTACCTACAGTTTTCTGTCCCTAGAAAAAATGTTTTTTTAAAGCACACTATAGCACAAGGAGAAATCCCCTCACTTTCCTTCTTTGTCCCTAGAAACAAGGACTGGCACAGTGAAAGAAACTGACACTCTCCCTACCTACAGTTTTCTGTCCCTAGAAAAAATGTTTTTTTAAAGCACACTATAGCACAAGGAGAAATCCCCTCACTTTCCTTCTTTGTCCCTAGAAACAAGGACTGGCACAGTGAAAGAAACTGACACTCTCCCTATCTACAGTTTTCTGTCCCTAGAAAAAATGTTTTTTTAAAGCACACTATAGCACAAGGAGAAATCCCCTCACTTTCCTTCTTTGGCCCTAGAAACAAGGACTGGCACAGTGAAAGAAACTGACACTCTCCCTACCTACAGTTTTCTGTCCCTAGAAAAAATGTTTTTTTAAAGCACACTATAGCACAAGGAGAAATCCCCTCACTTTCCTTCTTTGTCCCTAGAAACAAGGACTGGCACAGTGAAAGAAACTGACACTCTCCCTACCTACAGTTTTCTGTCCCTAGAAAAAATGTTTTTTTAAAGCACACTATAGCACAAGGAGAAATCCCCTCACTTTCCTTCTTTGTCCCTAGAAAAAAGGACTGGCACAGTGAAAGAAACTGACACTCTCCCTACCTACAGTTTTCTGTCCCTAGAAAAAATGTTTTTTTAAAGCACACTATAGCACAAGGAGAAATCCCCTCACTTTCCTTCTTTGTCCCTAGAAACAAGGACTGGCACAGTGAAAGAAACTGACACTCTCCCTACCTACAGTTTTCTGTCCCTAGAAAAAATATTTTTTTAAAGCACACTATAGCACAAGGAGAAATCCCCTCACTTTCCTTCTTTGTCCCTAGAAACAAGGACTGGCACAGTGAAAGAAACTGACACTCTCCCTACCTACAGTTTTCTGTCCCTAGTAAAATTGTTTTTTTAAAGCACACTATAGCACAAGGAGAAATCCCCTCACTTTCCTTCTTTGTCCCTAGAAACAAGGACTGGCACAGTGAAAGAAACTGACACTCTCCCTACCTACAGTTTTCTGTCCCTAGAAAAAATGTTTTTTTAAAGCACACTATAGCACAAGGAGAAATCCCCTCACTTTCCTTCTTTGTCCCTAGAAACAAGGACTGGCACAGTGAAAGAAACTGACACTCTCCCTACTGTGAGGGGGTTAGCTCGGCAGCGGGTGTGTGTGACCCCCGGGATGGGCTCCCCACCCAAAAACAGGCCCAGCAGACGGAGGTTGTGGTTTTCAAAATCAAAAAGGTGCGGTTTATTTTCTATTTACAGTGACAAAAACACAGCAAGGCAAAAAAAAACATAACCAAAATAAATCCTGGTCAACTTGACCTCTGACTAAACATACAGGTTTCCTAACTAACAACTGGGATCAGCCTAGTGCTGTCCTAGTCCCTAAGTCCCTGGTTTTAAATGTCCAAGCAAAATATAGCCACACAGGCTTTCTCTCACCGCACAGGGGTTCACTCTCCCTAGACAGTCCACACAGGTCTGCTTCCAGGCATGAGCTAGCCCCTAATGAATCTGGGAGTTTTTTATAGAGGCCTAAATGAGCTGACAAGCTTCAGCTGGACTCATCAACTCCCTGTCTGCACGACGCCCAGCCCTCTCCCTAGAGGTATGAGTCATCAATGAGCCCACTAGTCTCAGCTGGGCTTATACAACTCTCCACCTAGCTGTATAAGTCGGCGTAAAGCCTGAATCTGGGCGAAATATATCTACCCCCCTGGATGCAACCAGGTGACTTTACCTTCCTGCTGTCACATACCCCCCCCTCTTGTTTTAACCTCGGGGTTGGAACACCAGCAATCAGGCATTCATGTACTCGAGACAAAGCATCCACATTCCCCATTTGAACGCCAGGGCGATGCTTTACTGTGAAGTTGAATTCCTGGAGGGCCAGGAACCACCTATTCACTCTTCTATTTGTTTCCTTGTTTTGAGCCATCCACTTTAACGGAGCGTGATCCGTAACCATGTCAAAGTGCCTACCTAGCAGGTAGTACCGAAGGGAATCTAGAGCCCACTTCACCGCTAAACACTCCTTTTCAACGGTGGCGTAATTTACCTCATAGGACTTCAACTTCCTGCTGAGGTAAATGACTGGGTGCTCTTCCCCGTTCCAGACCTGGGACAATACTGCTCCTAACCCCACATCTGACGCATCACTTTGTACGACAAAGTCTCTAGAGAAGTCGGGTGAGTACAACACTGGCTGGCTACATAAGGCTTGTTTCAAGAATTGGAATGCTGCCTCAGCCTCGGGGGTCCATTTAATCATGACCGACCCTTTCCCCTTCGTCAGGTTGGTTAGGGGCACAGCCTTAGAAGCAAAGTGGGGAATGAATCGCCGATAATACCCAGCGATTCCCAGAAAGGCTCGTACCTGCTTCTTGCTGTTGGGACGTGGCCAACTCTGGATGGCCTCGACTTTGTTGAGTTGGGGTTTTATTACTCCCCTCCCAATGGTGTACCCAAGATATTTGGCCTCCTCCTGCCCAATGGTACACTTCTTGGGGTTAGCCGTAAACCCTGCTTCCCGAACAGAGTCCAGGACTGCTTGCACTTTTGGCAGATGTGAGGCCCAATCTGTGCTATGGACAATTATGTCATCCAGGTAAGCCGCAGCATACTTCCGATGGGGCCTCAGCATCTGGTCCATTTTCCGCTGGAATGTGGCCGGCGCATTCTGTAACCCGAACGGCATTCTTTTATATTGGAACGCCCCGTCTGGGGTTACAAATGCGGTTTTCTCTTTGGCCGACTTGGCCAGGGGGATTTGCCAATACCCTTTTGTGAGGTCAAGAGTCGTCATGTATCGGGCTGTTCCCAGCCGGTCGATCAACTCATCTATACGTGGCATGGGGTAGGTGTCAAATTTTGTAACTTTGTTCAACTGACGAAAATCGTTACAAAATCGCCAGCTCCCATCCGGTTTAGGCACCAACACAATGGGACTAGACCAATCACTTTGGGACTCCTCTATCACCCCTAAGTTCAGCATTTTCTGTACTTCCTCCCGTATTGCCTCCCGTCGGGCCTCTGGGATCCGATAGGGTTTTAACTTCACCCTTTCACCGGGCGGGGTAATAATGTCATGCTCTACCCCAGATGTTTGTCCCGGCAGCTCAGAGAATACCTCCTTGTTGCGAAGCACAAACTCCTTAACCTCCTGTTGTTGGGGTTGTGACAAGGTGGCTGCGATTCCAACCTCAGGAATCACGCAACCAGTTTGAGCTGGTGACCAAGTGTCTGCGACTAGGGACTCTCTATCCCTCCAGGCTTTCAACAGATTAACGTGATAGATCTGTTCGGGCTTTCGCCTTCCTGGTTGTCTGACCTTGTAATTCACTTCGCTCACTTTTTCCATTATCTCGTAGGGGCCTTGCCATTTGGCAAGGAATTTACTTTCAACCGTAGGGACAAGTACCAATATCCTATCCCCCGGGGAAAAGGTACGGGTCTTGGCTCCACGGTTGTACACTCTCTGCTGTGCCAACTGCGCTTGGGCCAAATGTTCCTTCACGATGGGCATTACCTGTGCAATTCGATCTTGCATCAGGGCGACATGCTCAATCACACTCCTGTGGGGAGAACTCTCACTTTCCCAAGTTTCCTTGGCAATATCCAACAGCCCTCTTGGGTGTCTCCCATACAGTAACTCAAAGGGGGAGAATCCCGTAGAGGATTGGGGCACCTCCCTAATAGCAAACATCAAATAAGGAAGTAGACAGTCCCAATCCCTTCCATCTCTATCCACCACTTTCTTCAACATTTGTTTTAGGGTTTTGTTGAATCTTTCAACCAGCCCATCGGTTTGGGGGTGATACACAGATGTACGCAATTGCGTCACTTTGAACAATTTACACAGCTCTTTCATAACCCGGGACATAAAGGGTGTACCTTGGTCCGTAAGCAGTTCTTTACAAATACCCACCCGGCTAAAAACAAGAGATAGCTCTTTGGCTATGGTTTTGGCCGAGGTATTTCTGAGAGGGATCGCTTCTGGATAACGGGTGGCATAGTCCATTATAACCAATATGTACTGGTGCCCCCTAGCGGACTTGATTATAGGACCTACCAAATCCATTGCGATTCTCTCAAACGGGACCTCAATGATGGGTAGAGGGACCAGCGGGCTACGGAAATGTGGCATCGGGGCCGACCTCTGACACACAGGGCAGGAGGAACAATAATTTTCTATGTCCTTCATCACCCCAGGCCAATAGAATCTCTGTAATACCCTCTCTCGGGTTTTCTCTGTCCCCAGATGACCTCCAAGAATGTGCCCATGGGCCAACTCCAACACCAACTTCCTGTAAGGTTTGGGCACCACAAGCTGCTCAACGGTTTCTTCTGCCCTTTTTGCCACCCGATACAGTAGGTCCTTCTCTACGCTGAAGTATGGGTAAGTGCCGGTATTATCTGGGTTCACTAACTTGCCATCTATTTTCACTACGTTTTCCCGTGCCTTTATTAGGGCGGGGTCTTTCAACTGTTCTGTGGCAAAGTTTTCCCTGTGAACCTCAAGATCAGAAAACTCCACAGACGGTAGGTTTTCGTCTGAGGAGGTGGGCTCCTCTCCAGTTTCTTGAGTCTCCCCTGCCAATACTGACAAGGGAAATTCCGGAGAGTCCTCACCACTCTCAGGGGAGTTCTGGCTATCACATTCCTGGTACATAGGGGCACCAGTGGGGGGCTCAGGATCATCCCACAGTTCCCAGAACTTCGGAAAATCCCTTCCCACAATGGCGTCATGCGGTAACTGAGATACTAAGCCCACTGGATGAGAGAGGGTACCTTTGGGGGTCTCGAAACACACTGTAGTCACTGGATACTCTCGGGTGTCCCCATGCACACAAATAACGGCTACCTTGCTATTCCCAGAGACCTCTGTTTTAACTAACTCAGCCTTTATCAGGGTCACAAGGCTACCTGAATCCAGCAATACCACAACATTTCTACCATTAATACACATTTTGCATAAATGTTTCTCAGTTCCCCGAATGGCAGTGCATGCGACTGTCGCACACAGCGACTGACGTCTGCCCGTCAGAAAGTCACACTGCATGGGTTCCTCCACAACCGGGCAATTTGCTGCAATATGTCCCGCTTGCCGGCAGCGGTAGCAAACGATCCTTCTTGCGGCCTCTTGAGCCGCTGATTTCCCAGGCTGTTCTCGCCAAACTTGGGTTAGAGCTCCCACCCTCTCACTCTCTCCACCCTCACCCCTTGGAATCCTCTTATCCGCCCCTGGGGATGGTCTGGTCTTAGGGTGGAAAGTCCGAGTGTCTCTGGAAGAGGCCGTCAGGTTCTCTGTAGCCAAGTATTTCTCCACACGATCCACAAGACCATCGGCCGTCTCTGGGTCTCCATGGCTTACCCACTTTTGGATGGCAGTAGGAAGAGCTCTCAAAAACCGATCCATTACAACACGTTCCACAATCTTTGGTGCAGACAAAGTCTCTGGCTGTAGCCACTTTCTGCTCAGGTGAATGAGATCATACATTTGAGACCTGGGGGGTTTTCCAAGCTGGAAAGTCCAGTTATGCACACGCTGAGCCCGGACAGCCAGGGTGACACCCAGCCTTGCCAATATTTCAGCTTTTAGCATCACATAGTCTTTTGCTTGGTTAGGCTCTAGGTCATAGTAAGCTTTCTGCGATTCACCAGTTAACAGAGGAGCCACTAGTCCAGCCCACTGCTCCTCAGGCCACTTTTCTCTTTCAGCGGTCCTTTCAAATGTGGTCAAAAATACCTCTGGATCATCCTCTCCAGTCATTTTTGTCAATAAACGACTCACCCCAAAGGACGCGGTATTAGTGGGACGGCTTTCCTCCCTGGTCTGCGGACGTTGCTGCATTACTGCTTCCATCTGTTGTTGTAGTCTCTGCTCTTGCTTCTGCAACAGGTCTATGAAGCGGGCCTCAGATTGCTGTTGGGCTTGTTGCTGAGCCTCCAGACTCTGTTGTAAAGTTGCAAGGCTCTGTTGATGAGCTTGCTGCTGGGCTGCAAGGCTCCTTTGCAAACCTGCATTTGTCTGCTGTTGATTGGCATTTGCTAGAGCCAGCTGTTTCAGTATCTCCTCCATGCTGGCTTAAAAAAAAACTGCCACTGGTTCTCCACCAACTGTGAGGGGGTTAGCTCGGCAGCGGGTGTGTGTGACCCCCGGGATGGGCTCCCCACCCAAAAACAGGCCCAGCAGACGGAGGTTGTGGTTTTCAAAATCAAAAAGGTGCGGTTTATTTTCTATTTACAGTGACAAAAACACAGCAAGGCAAAAAAAAACATAACCAAAATAAATCCTGGTCAACTTGACCTCTGACTAAACATACAGGTTTCCTAACTAACAACTGGGATCAGCCTAGTGCTGTCCTAGTCCCTAAGTCCCTGGTTTTAAATGTCCAAGCAAAATATAGCCACACAGGCTTTCTCTCACCGCACAGGGGTTCACTCTCCCTAGACAGTCCACACAGGTCTGCTTCCAGGCATGAGCTAGCCCCTAATGAATCTGGGAGTTTTTTATAGAGGCCTAAATGAGCTGACAAGCTTCAGCTGGACTCATCAACTCCCTGTCTGCACGACGCCCAGCCCTCTCCCTAGAGGTATGAGTCATCAATGAGCCCACTAGTCTCAGCTGGGCTTATACAACTCTCCACCTAGCTGTATAAGTCGGCGTAAAGCCTGAATCTGGGCGAAATATATCTACCCCCCTGGATGCAACCAGGTGACTTTACCTTCCTGCTGTCACACTACCTACAGTTTTCTGTCCCTAGAAAAAATGTTTTTTTAAAGCACACTATAGCACAAGGAGAAATCCCCTCACTTTCCTTCTTTGTCCCTAGAAACAAGGACTGGCACAGTGAAAGAAACTGACACTCTCCCTACCTACAGTTTTCTGTCCCTAGAAAAAATGTTTTTTTAAAGCACACTATAGCACAAGGAGAAATCCCCTCACTTTCCTTCTTTGTCCCTAGAAACAAGGACTGGCACAGTGAAAGAAACTGACACTCTCCCTACCTACAGTTTTCTGTCCCTAGAAAAAATGTTTTTTTAAAGCACACTATAGCACAAGGAGAAATCCCCTCACTTTCCTTCTTTGTCCCTAGAAACAAGGACTGGCACAGTGAAAGAAACTGATACTCTCCCTACCTACAGTTTTCTGTCCCTAGAAAAAATGTTTTTTTAAAGCACACTATAGCACAAGGAGAAATCCCCTCACTTTCCTTCTTTGTCCCTAGAAACAAGGACTGGCACAGTGAAAGAAACTGACACTCTCCCTACCTACAGTTTTCTGTCCCTAGAAAAAATGTTTTTTTAAAGCACACTATAGCACAAGGAGAAATCCCCTCACTTTCCTTCTTTGTCCCTAGAAACAAGGACTGGCACAGTGAAAGAAACTGACACTCTCCCTACCTACAGTTTTCTGTCCCTAGAAAAAATGTTTTTTTAAAGCACACTATAGCACAAGGAGAAATCCCCTCACTTTCCTTCTTTGTCCCTAGAAACAAGGACTGGCACAGTGAAAGAAACTGACACTCTCCCTACCTACAGTTTTCTGTCCCTAGAAAAAATGTTTTTTTAAAGCACACTATAGCACAAGGAGAAATCCCCTCACTTTCCTTCTTTGTCCCTAGAAACAAGGACTGGCACAGTGAAAGAAACTGACACTCTCCCTACCTACAGTTTTCTGTCCCTAGAAAAAATGTTTTTTTAAAGCACACTATAGCACAAGGAGAAATCCCCTCACTTTCCTTCTTTGTCCCTAGAAACAAGGACTGGCACAGTGAAAGAAACTGACACTCTCCCTACCTACAGTTTTCTGTCCCTAGAAAAAATGTTTTTTTAAAGCACACTATAGGACAAGGAGAAATCCCCTCACTTTCCTTCTTTGTCCCTAGAAACAAGGACTGGCACAGTGAAAGAAACTGACACTCTCCCTACCTACAGTTTTCTGTCCCTAGAAAAAATGTTTTTTTAAAGCACACTATAGCACAAGGAGAAATCCCCTCACTTTCCTTCTTTGTCCCTAGAAACAAGGACTGGCACAGTGAAAGAAACTGACACTCTCCCTACCTACAGTTTTCTGTCCCTATAAAAAATGTTTTTTTAAAGCACACTATAGCACAAGGAGAAATCCCCTCACTTTCCTTCTTTGTCCCTAGAAACAAGGACTGGCACAGTGAAAGAAACTGACACTCTCCCTACCTACAGTTTTCTGTCCCTAGAAAAAATGTTTTTTTTAAAGCACACTATAGCACAAGGAGAAATCCCCTCACTTTCCTTCTTTGTCCCTAGAAACAAGGACTGGCACAGTAAAACACACTGACACTCTCCCTACCTATCCTTCTCTTTCCCTAAACTAAAGGAATCCAGGTTAAGCAAGAAAGAAATAAATGTCACTGTCCCTGCCTATGCTTGTCTTTCCCTGCTCCGGAACACACTACACTAGGCCGCCGTGCTGGCGGCCTTTTATAGTGTGGGGCGTGTACTAAACACCCTCAGCAATAATTGGCCACAGGCATCCTGCCTGTGGCCAATCATTGCTCTCCTCGCTGCCGGCGCTGTGATTGGCCAAGCATGCGGGGTCACAGTGCATGCTTGGCCAATCACAGCGCCTGGATGACACTGCGATGGCGTAGTGCATTGTGGGCCATTCGCGTCACTCGAATTTGGCGCGAACGGCCCAAATCGTTCGATCTTCGTCGAACGATCGAACAGCCGATGTTCGAGTCGAACGTATGTTCGACTCGAACACGAAGCTCATCCCTAGTTGGCACTGATTCAACTATGGTGGTAGTGATCCAACTACCGGGGGAAAACTGGCCTGAAGAGGAAGCAAAGCGGCTCATACAGTCGCTGTCCCCGAGTCAGAAGATGTGGGTGATGGATCTAAAGCCAGATCCAGAGACCTCGTTCACTTATGCACTAGTGGAGTGGAGAAGTGGGATACCAGAAGTCTTTAGAGGTCAGAGCATACAGACCATAGATAACCAGATATACCGCTTGGCACATACAGAGTCAGTGAAGAGGGAACCTCCAAAAACCCCTCGGCCATCACCCCGCCATTATCTCCACCCCTGTCACCTAAAGCAGAAAAGTCCCAGGAGACGATAACCTCGGGGACACCCCTGGCCGCTATAGGGCCTGAACTGTTGAATGCTCTGGGAGATTTTGTCACGAAGTGCCAGAAGAGCAATACGGTACATGTGGAAGCCGGGTACCAGAAGCTTAGGATTTTCTCCGGGAAACAACCAGTCCCCCTCGGAGAGGAAGACTTTGACACCTGGATTGAGCAAGCAATGCAGGCTGTAGAGGGATGGGAAGTACCGGAAGGCCAGAAGAAGGAGCGCATAAGCGAAAGTTTGAAGGGTGCTGCTGCTGAAGCTGTAAAGAACCTTAGGTTTAGTAATGCTGCTTGTACTGCTTATGATTATCTGGCAGGAAGAATTTGGCCAGCTGGAAAAAGTGACTGAACTAGTATACCAGTTCAAGCATAACCTTCAACAGCCGGGAGAGAGACTGTCTGAATATGTCAGAAGGTTGAATAAGATGCTTTGTCAAATTGTTCTTAAAAAGGGAATGTTGCCACAAGTCATAGATGCAACCAGGATGAAACAGATCCTGAGGGGAGCCTTGCGTTCAGATCCAGTCTGGCTCCACTTGAAGACCTCTGAAGGAGTCATGTCTCTGAGCTACCCAGACCTTGTAAGGATCATAAGGGATGAAGAAGCTCTGCTGAAGGACCAACAGTCGGTCGAGAAAACTCCGCCACCTCCCAGACCAGTGGGAGTCAGATCAGCCATAGCCACTGAAAGGGACTCGGAAGAACAGATCTTAAAGTCTCAGATGACTCAAGTGCTTGATCTTTTGACCTCCCTAATAGCCAAGAACTCAGGAGTTAGTAAAAAAGAGGAGACCAGGAACGAACCACGCCAGAGTGTCTCAACACCAACCTCTCCAAGGAGAAGAGGAGAAACTGTCTGCTTCAACTGTGGAGGAGTCGGCCACTTTGGAAGAGTGTGCCCCAGTCCGAGGAAGAACCAAGGCACCTATCACCAGCTGGCGGAAAACTTCAGAGGGTCCCGGTGAAGGAGACAGCCGGGCGCCCACTATTCACAGAAAGCTCCAAAAACATCTTAAAGCCAGAAGAGACCAGGAAGAAGGGAAACAATGCCCCTCCCAAAATACTCAATACCACTTGTCAGGAGTTAAAACCCCAAAGTCTGCAAGAAATCAATGCATACCAGGCCCAACAGGGACTAAGATCCAGAAAGAGATGGAAGAAGAAGAAAACCCCAAAGGGAAAGTCTAAAAGAGTCCAAAGAAAGAAGCCTCCCTGAGGAAGTTTCCAGACAGTTTGGTGGGGCCCTCCCCTGTGGTCCCCATTCAAGTGGAGGGAGTCTACACGAGGGCCATCCTGGACACAGGGGCCCAAGTAACCCTTTTATACAGAGACTTTTATTAGAGACATCTGAGTCACTTGCCCTTGCAGAAACTGGAAGATCTAGAGATATGGGGAATTGGCACCCAAAGTTTTCCCTACGACGGTTATGTTTCCATCCAACTGGCCTTTGACCCCTCTGTAGCAGGAAAATCTGAGGTCTGACACCCTGGCAGTGGTTTGCCCTCGCCCACCAGGAGCCAACAAGAGTTCCCCGATTATAGGGACCAACACTGACCTGGTCAGAAGATTACTGGCTCCCCTAGCACAGGAGCAGGGTACTTCAGCAGCCAGGATCCACCCAATGTTGCAGCTAGCCTACCAGAGATTGATCCTGGAACAGAAGGCCCTGGAAGAGGGGGTAGGGAAAGTCTGGAGACTGTCCAAGAAGGAGAGGATGCTGCAGCCTGGTGAGATGACCTGTCTCAAGGCTATGGTGAAACTCTCGTGGGAGCAACCTGGCCCTTTTGTGGTCCTGGAACCAGACCCCTTGGACCCCCACCCAAGATTGGAAGTGATTCCTGAAGTGGTTCCGCTAAGGGTGTTGAAGAAGGCGAATGGGCGGATCCCAGTGAGCATCAGGAATATCACTGGCTCCCCTGTGAAGATTCCGGGCCGGATGTTGCTGGGCAGAGTAAACCCTGTCTGGCTTGGAGAAGACTGAAGGAGGGGAACCCACCCTGGAGAGGCTCTACTTGGAGAACACGACCCTACCACCGGTGTGGAAAGAGAGAGCCAAGGCCCAGCTGACCAGGTGGAAAAAAATCTTCTCAAAGGACGAATTTGATGTAGGGTGTGCGAGGAGTGCCACCCATAAGATCCGTCTGCAAGAAGACAAACCTTTCTGGGAAAGGGTCCGGCGAGTCCCTCTGGCTGACCTGGAGGACTTGCGTGAGCAACTGGCGGAGCTCAAGAGAACTGGAGTTACTCGAGAGTCCAGAAGCCCATATGCCTCCCCTATTGTAGTAGTCAGAAAGAAGAATGGGTCACTGAGACTATGCAAAGACTACAGCACTCTCAATAGGAGGACCATACCTGACCAGTACACCACCCCTAGGATAGAGGATGCTCTACAGAGTCTGTCTGGAGCTAAGTGGTTCAGCGTAATGGACCTGAAGAGTGGGTATTATCAAATCCCAATGCATCCAGATGACAGAGAAAAGACAGCATTCATCACCCCAGTGGGATTCTACGAGTTTAACCGGATGCCTCAAGGCCTGTCGGGGGCCCCTGCCACTTTCCAGCGACTGATGGAGAAGACGGTGGGGGACATGAATCTCATTGAAGTCCTGGTGTACCTAGACGACATCATTGTCTTCGGGAAGACTCTGGAGGAGCACGAGGAGAGGCTGGAGAAAGTCCTGAAGAGACTCAGTGAAGAGGGACTTAAACTCTCCAGGGAGAAGTGTCAGTTCTACCAGTCCTCAATTCATTACCTGGGACACAGTGTCTGAAGAGGGGGTATCTACAGATCCTGATAAATTGGAGGCAGTTACCTCCTGGCCTCGACCAACTACAGTGACTGAGCTCAGATCCTTCCTGGGGTTCTGCTCCTACTACCGCAGGTTTGTGGAAGGGTTTGCAAGGATTGCAAAACCTCTGAATGAGTTACTGAAGACAGAAGGAGAGGAGGATCACACTGGCCCCAGGAAGCCTGGAGAGTCAGTGGAAGACCAGTGGATGGAGAAGTGTGAAGAGGCCTTCACAATGTTGAAGAAAAGTCTGACCACTGCCCCTGTCTTGGCCTATGCAGACACCAAGAAACCATATGAATTGCACGTGGATGCCAGCCATGACAGTCTGGGAGGTGTGCTGTACCAGGAGTATGAAGAACAGCTGAGACCAGTCGCCTATGTGAGTAGGAGTTTAACCCCAGCGGAAAAGAACTACCCCACCCATAAATTGGAATTCTTGGCCCTAAAGTGGGCTGTAGTAGACAAACTCAAAGACTATTTGTATGGAGCTGACTTTGTAGTGAGGACAGACAATAACCCACTCACTTACCTTTTCACCACAGCCAAGCTGGATGCCACCGGCCACCGTTGGTTGGCAGCCCTCTCTGGATTCAATTTTAGTTTGAAGTATAGACCTGGAGCTGGAAACCGAGATGCCGATGCTTTGTCCAGAAGGTCTCATGCTCCCACCTTTCGTACAGAAGACTGGACTCAGGTGACCCCAGACGGAGTATGGGCCTTGTGTCAGGGAGCACAGCTTCAAGCTAGGGCAAAAGAAATTGGAGTTTCGGTGGTAGGAGTGCCCAAATACTATTGTGATGTGACCCAGATTGGCAAAGACGACTTACCAAAACTGTCCAGAAAAGATATAAGACGGGATCAGTTGGAAGACCCCTGGGGAAGATTAGCCCTGAAAGCACTGGAGGATAAGGATCCAGACAAGCTCCTGCATGACCCCTCAAAGGAGGCCCGATTAATCCGCAAAGAGTGGGACAAGTTACAGGTGCATCAAGGGGTGGTCTACCGAAGGGGCCCCTCTGATGACCTGGAGGATAAGTGGCAACTGTTCTTGCCGGAAAAACACAGAAAGACTGTCTTAGTTGCCCTACATGACAACCATGGCCACTTAGGGGCTGAACGAACTTTTCAGCTCGTCAGGAGTAGATTCTACTGGCCTGGTATTCGAGCTGAAGTAGAGGAGTACTGTCACTCATGTGCCTGCTGCATACAGAGGAAGACATTGCCACGTCAAGCTGCCCCAATGGGCCACCTGCAGAGTCAAGGGCCCTTGGACTTGGTATGCATTGACTTTCTTTGCCTGAAACCTGACTTGAGCGGACATGGAAATGTTCTGGTGATAACCGACCATTTCACCTGTTATGCCCAGGCCTTTCCAACCAAAGACCAGAGGGCCTCCACTGTAGCCAAGAGAACTGGTGGAGAAGTACTTTGTGCATTACTGGCTACCTCAACGCCTTCACTCGGATCAGGGGAGAGACCAGTCTGGAGCAGTCCGAGCAGTAGAATACTGGACTAGGGCTGCTCCAGATTGGTCAACATTTTTAAATTTCAACGTTCAGGTTTACAGCCTGGCCATTTACATTACCGTAGGCTCCCTGTGGATAGAGACTCTCTGCCCAGCCTACACACCAGGATTCATACTGGTGCACACATATCTTCTTTCCCTCATTTTGGATTTCATAGCCTCAAAGTCTTGGAGGATATTATCTGTTGCTGCTTACCAGCAGCTTCTACCTAGCAGTTCATCCAGCTGACGATTATTGTAATTTTTACCATTATTGGCTACTTGCCACAGACAAATAGCCAATTTAGTTTTATCCAGGTTTGTGTTACATCTTGCAACACATTCGGCCTATTACTATGCTCCTGAAGAAGCGTTAATTTGTGAAACTGGTAGAGCAATTCAAGACTACATCTGATACATTGGACCCATGGCTAACGCCACCTGCTTCATACGCTCACTGTTCTACTAGCCTTTGCTTGCTGGATATGTATCTCATTTATGTTTGAGTGCATTTATGTATCCATACAATTTTGAAGCGTTGTTAGAGCATTAGCCTGAGTCTTGTATCAAGAATAGTGATGAGCCGAACACCCCCGGGTTCGGTTCGCACCAGAACCCGCGAACGGACCAAAAGTTTGCACGAACATTAGAACCCTATTAAATACAATGGATGCGAACGTTCGGATTCTAAAGTGCTAATTATAACAACTATTATCCATGTTATTGTCCTAAACAGAGTTTGGGAACCCAGGTTCTGCACCAGGGGACATGTATCAATGCAAAAAGAAGTTTTAAAAACGGACGTTTTCCGGGAGCAGTCATTTTAATGATGCATAAAGTGAAAAAAAAAAAGTCAAATATTCCTTTAAATATTGTACCTGGGGGGTGTCTAAAGTATGCCTGTGAAGTGCCACGTGTTTCCCGTGTTTAGAACTGTCCCTGCACAAAATAACATTTCTAAAGGAAAAAAAAGCCATTTAAAACTGCTTGCGGCTTTAATGTAATGTCTGGTCCCGGTAATATGGATGAAAATCTTTAAGAAAAATGGCATAGCTACCCCATCACCCCCCCCCCTACCCCAGCCCATTACCAGCCCATTTGGGTCTTGTATGGATATTAAGGGGAACCCCGCACACAAAATAAAAAAGGCCCTATATACTCTGAACAGCCGTATACAGGCGGTGCATACAAGACAGGGACTGTAGGTTTGTTCTTATGTAGAATCTGTTTGTAATTTTGAACAGCTACATTGTTTAAGTGTAGCTCCAGCCCAAATACCTTATTTTAAGCTTTTTGGAAAACATAGGGAAGGGTTATCACCCCTGTAACATTTGTTTTGCTGTCTGTGCCCCTGTTCAGAACATTTCACCTCACTTTGCGTCCCAATGACAACTGTTTTTGAAATGTGGTGTTTTTATTGAAACAAGGATTGGTGATAAAGCATCAGTAGAGAGGAGACACCTTTCTCCCATATTAATTCTTACAGGAGAGAATTTTCCTTCCAAGGGGTAGATTTCCTTTCACTTCCTGTTGTCTTCTTCCGTTTGCAAGTAGTAGTCGTTTGTAAGTTGGATGTTTGAAAGTAGGGACCTGCCGTATATACTCTGCAGAAATTGGCCCCTTAGGTGTTGGTGTTGGCACAACACTGTAAGCACTCACAGTTACTCTTGGTGGGTGCTGGAACGCCCTGCTGTCAACTATTATATCAGGAATTGTAATAACATATAATTGTTGATCAGTGGTAGTAAAAATTGGGCCTTTGATGGTGGTGCTGGTGCCACAACACTGTAAGGCCTGACAGTTACGCTTGGTGGGCGCAGCAATGGGCCCTGCTGTGAATTATTAGATCAATAATTATAATTGCATGCCCCTGTTGAACAGGGGCTGAAAAATTGGGCCTTTGGTGGTGGTGGTGGTAGTGGTGGTGGTGGTGTTGACACAACACTGTAAGGCCTGACAGTTACTCTTGGTGGGCGCAGCAATGGGCCCTGCTGTGAATTATTAGATCAATAATTATAATTGCATGCCCCTGTTGAACAGGGGCTGAAAAATTGGGCCTTAGGCACTGGTGGCACAACACTGCAACCCCTCACAGATACTGTACTTGGAGCACAGCAATGAGGCCTGTTGCAAAGTATTGCATCAAAAATTGTAATTACACGCCCCTGTTAAACAGGGGCTGAAAAATTGGGCCTTAGCCACTGGTGGCGTCACCCATAAACCAAAATGATCTTCCAAGCTATCATCATTAATCGTATCATTGAGGAGGAGGAGGAGGATAGCCAGTCAACATAACAGCACAGGCACTCAGCATCAGCATCAGTCTTGAAGGGATGTGACATTTTAAAATCAATTAGTCTGTTATATCAGCATCAGGTGTGTGGTAGCTGGTGGTGATCCAAGACTGGTTCATCTTGATGAAAGTCAGTCGATCAACCGAGTCGGTGGACAGGCGCACTGTCAGGGTCACCTGTGGCCAGGTGACAGATGCACACCGTAGGGGGACAGGAGTGCACCGTGAGGTAGTGAACCCTATGGCTGGCTTCTGCGGATAGGAAACTGGGTGGTTGTGGAAAGCGGGACCAGAGGAGCACAACCGGGATCCAAACGGAAGCTAGAGCCAAGATTCCCCAGGGCGCGGAGTCTAAGACCCAGCTGGTCTTCTCCAGGGCCTCTAGTGGTGAGGATGTTAGCTGCAGGCTGGGACCAGGTCGTGGCCCCTGGAGTTTCCTAGCTCACGCCCCGTAGGATAAGGGGAAAAGAGGGGAAGCAGCAGCACACGATAAGAGAGAACCGAATAACAAGCTGAAGGTCAGGGGCCACAAGCAGACAAGGATAACGAAGAACGAGCCGAAGGTCAAGGGTCACGAGCAGACAGGGATAGTCGGGGACAAGCCAATAACGTAACAGAGAGACAGACGTAGCACACGGCAGGCAGGAACCCAAACACACAATGCCTAACAAACACGTTGATCAGCAAAGCAGGCTTGCAGTGCACAGGTTAATATAGTGTTCAGTGATAGGGCCTGGGGTGGAGTCAGGCTGGGAGGAGATTATAAAGGAAGCCAGGTGAAGGAGGTCTGGTCTCTAGATGAACACATGAGGAGGAAGGTAAGATGGCAGACAAACACTACTGCATATCCATGACAGTACCCTCCCTCTTATGGGCCCTCCCCCGCCTGGACCCAGGCTTAAAGGGAAATCTCTGATGAAACCTTCTCAACAGATGAGGTGCAGCGACATCAGATTCAGCGATCCAAGACGCCTCCTCAGGACCAAAACCTCTCCAATGCACAAGGTACTGAAGAATGCCTCTGCAGAGCCGAGAATCCAGAACTTGTCTAACCTCATTCTTAAAATTATCCTCAGAGACCGAAAACGAGGTAGGGAGATGACAAGAAGATCTATTGAGGGCCAAAGGCTCTCTAGGAATAAGCAAGGGCATGAGAGGATCAACAGGAATCTGAGGAGGGTCCCCTAGACCCTTAAAGGGGAACTGGTCATCTTGCACAGGACCATCAGACTGGGCAGATGTCAGTGGAACCCTGAAGTCAAGTTGGTTAGAAGGTGACATGTCGCCGGAGTCAAGCTAAATAGCTGAAGGACAAGCAGAATGTCCCGAACAAGAAAAAGTGAGAGGCTCACTGGGCATGGGCTGGACTGGCATAACTAGTACAGAGGCAGAGTGAATAGCTGAGTCAGGTGTAGCGACTACCTGAATCGCATCGCAAGACGTAGCGACTGCAGGACTTGTAGACAAGCTAGCCTGGCTGTGCGTCCAAGGGTGGTTAGGGACAGAGAAATGTAAATGGTTATGCAACCTGGAATGAATGACCGGCTCAGATTCACAGGGGGCAACCTTGGGTAGGCAGGACGAGGAACAGGAGGGACCCCAAGCCAGGATCTGTCCAGTCGTCCAGTCCACATGAGGAGAATGGAGCTGTAACCATGGGAGACCCAAAATTATAGGCGTTGAGGCCTTGGGTAAGATAAGGAAGGATATCCACTCCTGGTGGAGTGTCCCTACCGACATCTTAACAGGGAGGGTCTGAAAGCGGATAGGTCCCCCTGGGAGAACAGTACCATCAATCGCCAAGACCACCAATGGCGTGGTGAGGGGCAAAAGAGTAAGTCTCATGGACGATGCGATTTCCCAGTCCATGAAATTACCAGCGGCTCCGGAATCCAGATATGCTGAGACCGAATGAGAAGAAGCACCAACATGAAGGAACACAGAAAGCAGAAGACGAGAAGGGGAAGGTGATATTTCTGGGTCCAATACTCCACTTTCCAGATGAAGTGGACCCGAACGTTTTTCTGGACAAAGAGAGCAAGTGTCACGAAAATGACCTTTGCCCCCACAGTAAAGACACAGACCAAGAGTTCTGCGCCTAGCACGTTCCTCGGGGGATAGCCTGGTCCGACCCAGCTGCATGGGTTCCTCAGCTGGTAGGAGATGCTCTACGGGTTGAAGAGAGGGGAGCTCAGGCTGACTAAGAACCAAGGAGTGCTGGCGTTGCTTTTCTAAGGTCCTCTCCTGAAAGCGAATATCGATCTGGTTACACAAGGAGATAACGCCGGCCAGATCAGTGGGGATGGTTCTTCCAGCTAATTCATCCTTCACTCTATCAGACAGGCCATGCAAAAAGGTTGCGACTAAGGCCTCATTGTTCCAGCTCAACTCAGCCGACAGTATGCGGAAATGAAGGGCATACTGTCCCACAGAAGCAGACTCTTGGCGGAGACGTAAAAGGGCGCTGGCCGCTGAAGAGACACGAGCCGGTTCTTCGAAGATATTCCGAAAAAGTTTCAAGAAGCCAGACAGGCTAGAAACCACTGGATCATTCAGTTCCCACAGAGGGGCTGCCCAGGCTAAAGCTTCACCAGAGAGGAGGGAAATGATATAGGCTACCTTAGCCCAATCAGACAGGAAGTTTTGGGGCTGGAGCTCAAAATGAATCGTGCATTGGCTAAGGAACCCCCTGCAAGCCTTGGAGTCCCCAGAGAAACGGGACGGAGCTGGCAGTTGTAGCGAGTGTGTGGCTGCGACTGGTGCAATAGGTGCAGCCGCTGATTGTATTTGAGGTTGCGGATTCAGGGTTCCCAAGGAGGCCTGAAGCTGCTCGAAGCGAGAAGCCAGATCCTGGAGGAATCGCATCACCTGAGTCTGATTCGATTCCTGGGTTTCAAGTCTGCAAACTATGCCCTGCAATGGATCATCCGCGGGTAGCGGGATGTCAGCCGGGTTCATGGCTGATCAAACTGTCAGGGTCACCTGTGGCCAGGTGACAGATGCACACCGTAGGGGGACAGGAGTGCACCGCGAGGTAGTGAACCCTATGGCTGGCTTCTGCGGATAGGAAACTGGGTGGTTGTGGAAAGCGGGACCAGAGGAGCACAACCGGGATCCAAACGGAAGCTAGAGCCGAGATTCCCCAGGGCGCGGAGTCTAAGACCCAGCTGGTCTTCTCCAGGGCCTCTAGTGGTGAGGATGTTAGCTGCAGGCTGGGACCAGGTCGCGGCCCCTGGAGTTTCCTAGCTCACGCCCCGTAGGATAAGGGGAAAAGAGGGGAAGCAGCAGCACACGATAAGAGAGAACCGAATAACAAGCTGAAGGTCAGGGGCCACAAGCAGACAAGGATAACGAAGAACGAGCCGAAGGTCAAGGGTCACGAGCAGACAGGGATAGTCGGGGAAAAGCCAATAACGTAACAGAGAGACAGACGTAGCACACGGCAGGCAGGAACCCAAACACACAATACCTAACAAACACGTTGATCAGCAAAGCAGGCTTGCAGTGCACAGGTTAATATAGTGTTCAGTGATAGGGCCTGGGGTGGAGTCAGGCTGGGAGGAGATTATAAAGGAAGCCAGGTGAAGGAGGTCTGGTCTCTAGATGAACACATGAGGAGGAAGGTAAGATGGCAGACAAACACTACTGCATATCCATGACACGCACCCTGTGATCCGTGACAAATCCTCCAGCAGCACTGAATGTGCGTTCTGAAAGAACGCTGGATACAGGACAGGCCAGTAGCTCAATTGCATACTGTGCAAGCTCTGGCCAGTGATCCATCCTCAAGACCCAGTAAGCCAGAGGATTTTCGGTGGGGAAGGTGTCCAAGTCTGACCTTGCCCCTAGGTATTCCTGCACCATGTATATCAGACGCTGGCGATGGTTGCTGGAACCGATCATACTTTGGGGCTGCGGACTAAAGAATTGTCTGAACGCATCGGTCAGACGGCCACCTTCCCCACCGCTCCTTCTTTGACTGCCCGAAGCCTCAGCAACTCGTTGTCCAGGACCAGGAGTTTGTAACCTCCCAGTCTCTGGGAACGCGTTGCACAGACCTTTCTGCAAGGCCTCCCGGAGTTGTCTCATCCTCTGCTCCCTCTGCGACGGTAACATAAGGTCCGCAACCTTACCCTTGTACCGTGGATCAAGGAGAGTGGCCAGCCAGTAATGGTCCCTCTCCTTGATCCGAAGAATACGAGGATCCTTCCGCAGACTTTGCAGGATCAGGGAGGCCATGCAGCGTAGGTTAGCTGAGGCATTCAGTCCGGAGTCCTCTGGGTCACGAAGGACGACATGATCCGCAGCCACCTCCTCCCAGCCACGTACAAGTCCACTGGTTTCTTGGGACTGTAAATCATCCCTAAAAGACTGCTGCTGATGATGCTGAGTGCCAGCCTCCACCTCCATGCTGACACAATCCTCCTCCTCCTCCTCCTCTTCCTGTGCGATGGGTGGGACAGAAGGAACACTGTCTGGGTAAAGGGGGCCTTGAGAGGCAAGGAAGTCCTCCTCTTCCTGCCTCTGTTCTGCCTCAAGTGCCCTGTCCATTATTCCACGCAGCGTGTGCTCCAACAGGTGGACAAGAGGTACAGTGTCACTGATGCATGCACTGTCACTGCTCACCATCCTCGTGGCCTCCTCAAATGGTGCCAGGACAGTGCATGCATCCCTGATCATGCCCCACTGGCGTGGTGAAAAAAAAACGAGCTCCCCTGACCCTGTCCTGGTGCCGTAGTCGCACAGGTACTCATTGATGGCCCTCTGCTGCGTGTGCAGCCGCTGCAGCATGGCCAACGTTGAGTTCCACCTGGTGGGCATGTCACATATAAGGCGGTTCTTGGGCAGGTTCAACTCCTTTTGCAGCTCAGCCAGGCGAGCACTGCCATTATAAGATCTGCGGAAATGCACACAGACTTTCCTGGCCTGCCTCAGGACATCCTGTAAGCCCGGGTACCTGCCCAAGAACCGCTGCACCACCAGGTTAAGGACGTGAGCCATACAGGGCACATGGGTCAGTTGTCCCTGTCGGAGGGCGGAGAGGAGGTTGGTGCCATTGTCGCAAACCACCATTCCTGGCTTAAGCTGGCGTGGCGTCAACCACCTCTCGGCCTGCCCCTGCAGAGCAGACAGGACCTCTGCCCCAGTGTGGCTCCTGTCCCCCAAACACACCAGCGCAAGCACGGCATGGCATCTTTTTGCCTGCGTACTTGCGTAGCCCCTTGAACGCCTACGGAGCACCGCTGGTTCCGAGGACAAACCACAGGAAGAGGCCATGGAGGAAGAAGAAGAGGAGGGGGTGAAGGAGAGAGGTGTGTCACAACCAGTAGTAGCATTTTGGAGGCGTGGCGGCGGAACAACCTCCAACACTACTGCACCTTGTCCTGCATCCTTCCCAGCTGCCAAAAGAGTGACCCAATGGGCCGTGAAAGAAAGGTAACGTCCCTGTCCATGCCTGCTGGACCATGAGTCAGCGGTAATATGCACCTTACCGCTGACCGCCCTGTCCAGCGAGGCCAAGACATTGCCTTCCACATGCCTGTAGAGAGCCGGAATCGCCTTCCGTGAGAAATAGTGGCGTTTGGGAACCTGCCACTGAGGAACCGCACATTGCACAAACTCACGGAAGGGGGCCGAGTCTACCAACTGAAAAGGCAGCAGTTGAAGCGCTAGCAATTTAGCCAAGCTAGCATTCAACCGCTGGGCATGTGGATGGCTGGGAGTGAACTTCTTTCGACGGTCCAGCAGCTGGGGCAGGGAAATTTGCGTGCTAGAATCGGACGTCGGTGTACTGCTAGCAGAGTGGCCGCAAGTACTTGGCTGTGACACACCTAATTCTACACCTTCATTCCTCTCAGTGCAGGTTTCAGAGAGGACTGAAGGTATACTGGGGTTGGAGATCCCAGCTGATGCGGTGCAAGGAGAGGTCCGCTTTGTTCTTTGGTGTGGGTCTTTAAGGTAGGCTTGCCAACGAGCTGCATGGCAGGTCAACATATGTCTGATCAAGCATGTGGTGCCCAAGCGGCTGATGTTTTGGCCACGCGATATACGCTTGAGACATATGTTGCAAACAGCAGCTGTGCGATCTGATGCACTCGCCTCAAAAAAGGCCCACACCAAAGAACTTTTTGAATGACGGGCAGAGGCAGCGCCCTGCACAGGCGGAGCTCTGCGGTGTGATTCCGTCGGTGTGCTGCCCATACGCTGGCCACCCAAGGGCATCCTGCCTCGTTGGAGATGTGCCTCCTCCTCATCCTCCTCCTCCTCCTCTCTCCTATTAGGCACCCACGTGGAGTCAGTGACCTCATCATCCCCTCCCTCCTCATCACTGGAGCCAATCTGGCAGTATGCTGCAGCTGCTGGAGCATGACTGCCAGATTGGTGTCCTTCTTGAGCATCCCCTCTCTCTGCTCTCACGCTACTGCCTTCCTCTATCTGGGTATCATCATCAGATCCTTCGAAACGCTGGGCATCCTCCTGGAGCATGTACCCAACACTGTGCTCAAACAGTTCGGGGGACTCCTCAGAAGGAGGACATGGTGGGTCTAGGGAAGGATTGACTAATGAAGATAATGATACCAGAGAAGAGGACGCTTTGGCAGCTGCTTTGCCAGTACCCTGAGCCTGGGTGAGAGAGGATGAGGAGGATGAGGTGGGCTTGGTCATCCACTCTACCAAGTCTTCGGCATGATGTGGCTCAACATGTCCAGCTGCCGAAAAGAAGGACAAGCGTGTCCCATGGCCATGTGCTGATGACAATGCACCGCGTCCACGAACCAGCACTGTTGCCCCCAGACACAGAGCCTGCTTGCCCTCTTTTTTTGCCTCCTGACTGTCTGCCTCTCCTTGTTTGCCTACCAGACATTTTAATGGATGGCCTGCAGGGAGATGGGAAAAAGAGCAATAAGGGCTACCTTCAGGTGTATACTGTGCAGGAGGCTTAGCAACAATGACACTGACACTGTCCCCTGCCTATCCTTCTCTGTCCCTAAACACATGGATTTGCAATATGCTTCAGCAAGATTGGTTTAGCACAGAATAGCACACTGACAGTTTCCCTCACTGTCCTTCTCTGTCCCTACAAACAAGATTTAGCACAGAATAGCACACTGATAGTTTCCACGAGTGTCCTTCTCTGTCCCTAAACTCAAGGATTTCAAATATGGTTCAGCAAGATTGGTTTAGAACAGAATAGCACACTGTCAGTTTCACTCACTGTCCTTCTCTGTCCCTACAAACAAGATTTAGCACAGAATAGCACACTGATAGTTTCCACGAGTGTCCTTCTCTGTCCCTAAACTCAAGGATTTCAAATATGGTTCAGCAAGATTGGTTTAGAACAGAATAGCTCACTGACACTTTCCCTCACTGTACCTCTCTGTCCCTAAACTCAAGGATTTCAAATATGGTTCAGCAAGATTGGTTTAGAACAGAATAGCACACTGTCATTTTCACTCACTTTCCTTCTCTGTCCCTACTACAAACAAGATTTAGCACAGAATAGCACACTGATAGTTTCCACGAGTGTCCTTCTCTGTCCCTAAACTCAAGGATTTCAAATATGGTTCAGCAAGATTGGTTTAGAACAGAATAGCACACTGACACTTTCCCTCACTGTACCTCTCTGTCCCTAAACTCAAGGATTTCAAATATGGTTCAGCAAGATTGGTTTAGAACAGAATAGCACACTGACACTTTCCCTCACTGTACCTCTCTGTCCCTAAACTCAAGGATTTCAAATATGGTTCAGCAAGATTGGTTTAGAACAGAATAGCACACTGTCAGTTTCACTCACTGTCCTTCTCTGTCCCTACAAACAAGATTTAGCACAGAATAGCACACTGATAGTTTCCACGAGTGTCCTTCTCTGTCCCTAAACTCAAGGATTTCAAATATGGTTCAGCAAGATTGGTTTAGAACAGAATAGCACACTGTCAGTTTCACTCACTGTCCTTCTCTGTCCATACAAACAAGATTTAGCACAGAATAGCACACTGATAGTTTCCACGAGTGTCCTTCTCTGTCCCTAAACTCAAGGATTTCAAATATGGTTCAGCAAGATTGGTTTAGAACAGAATAGCTCACTGACACTTTCCCTCACTGTACCTCTCTGTCCCTAAACTCAAGGATTTCAAATATGGTTCAGCAAGATTGGTTTAGAACAGAATAGCACACTGTCAGTTTCACTCACTGTCCTTCTCTGTCCCTACAAACACGATTTAGCACAGAATAGCACACTGATAGTTTCCACGAGTGTCCTTCTCTGTCCCTAAACTCAAGGATTTCAAATATGGTTCAGCAAGATTGGTTTAGAACAGAATAGCACACTGACACTTTCCCTCAATGTACCTCTCTGCCCCTAAACTCAAGGATTTCAAATATGGTTCAGCAAGATTGGTTTAGAACAGAATAGCACACTGACACTTTCCCTCACTGTACCTCTCTGTCCCTAAACTCAAGGATTTCAAATATGGTTCAGCAAGATTGGTTTAGAACAGAATAGCACACTGTCAGTTTCACTCACTGTCCTTCTCTGTCCCTACAAACAAGATTTAGCACAGAATAGCACACTGATAGTTTCCACGAGTGTCCTTCTCTGTCCCTAAACTCAAGGATTTCAAATATGGTTCAGCAAGATTGGTTTAGAACAGAATAGCTCACTGTCAGTTTCACTCACTGTCCTTCTCTGTCCCTACAAACAAGATTTAGCACAGAATAGCACACTGATAGTTTCCACGAGTGTCCTTCTCTGTCCCTAAACTCAAGGATTTCAAATATGGTTCAGCAAGATTGGTTTAGAACAGAATAGCACACTGTCAGTTTCACTCACTGTCCTTCTCTGTCCCTACAAACAAGATTTAGCACAGAATAGCACACTGATAGTTTCCACGAGTGTCCTTCTCTGTCCCTAAACTCAAGGATTTCAAATATGGTTCAGCAAGATTGGTTTAGAACAGAATAGCACACTGTCAGTTTCACTCACTGTCCTTCTCTGTCCATACAAACAAGATTTAGCACAGAATAGCACACTGATAGTTTCCACGAGTGTCCTTCTCTGTCCCTAAACTCAAGGATTTCAAATATGGTTCAGCAAGATTGGTTTAGAACAGAATAGCTCACTGACACTTTCCCTCACTGTACCTCTCTGTCCCTAAACTCAAGGATTTCAAATATGGTTCAGCAAGATTGGTTTAGAACAGAATAGCACACTGTCAGTTTCACTCACTGTCCTTCTCTGTCCCTACAAACACGATTTAGCACAGAATAGCACACTGATAGTTTCCACGAGTGTCCTTCTCTGTCCCTAAACTCAAGGATTTCAAATATGGTTCAGCAAGATTGGTTTAGAACAGAATAGCACATTGACACTTTCCCTCACTGTACCTCTCTGTCCCTAAACTCAAGGATTTCAAATATGGTTCAGCAAGATTGGTTTAGAACAGAATAGCACACTGACACTTTCCCTCACTGTACCTCTCTGTCCCTAAACTCAAGGATTTCAAATATGGTTCAGCAAGATTGGTTTAGAACAGAATAGCACACTGTCAGTTTCACTCACTGTCCTTCTCTGTCCCTACAAACAAGATTTAGCACAGAATAGCACACTGATAGTTTCCACGAGTGTCCTTCTCTGTCCCTAAACTCAAGGATTTCAAATATGGTTCAGCAAGATTGGTTTAGAACAGAATAGCTCACTGACACTTTCCCTCACTGTACCTCTCTGTCCCTAAACTCAAGGATTTTAAATATGGTTCAGCAAGATTGGTTTAGAACAGAATAGCACACTGTCAGTTTCACTCACTGTCCTTCTCTGTCCCTACAAACAAGATTTAGCACAGAATAGCACACTGATAGTTTCCACGAGTGTCCTTCTCTGTCCCTAAACTCAAGGATTTCAAATATGGTTCAGCAAGATTGGTTTAGAACAGAATAGCTCACTGACACTTTCCCTCACTGTACCTCTCTGTCCCTAAACTCAAGGATTTCAAATATGGTTCAGCAAGATTGGTTTAGAACAGAATAGCACACTGTCAGTTTCACTCACTGTCCTTCTCTGTCCCTACAAACAAGATTTAGCACAGCATAGCACACTGATAGTTTCCATGAGTGTCCTTCTCTGTCCCTAAACTCAAGGATTTCAAATATGGTTCAGCAAGATTGGTTTAGAACAGAATAGCTCACTGACACTTTCCCTCACTGTACCTCTCTGTCCCTAAACTCAAGGATTTCAAATATGGTTCAGCAAGATTGGTTTAGAACAGAATAGCACACTGTCAGTTTCACTCACTGTCCTTCTCTGTCCCTACAAACAAGATTTAGCACAGAATAGCACACTGATAGTTTCCACGAGTGTCCTTCTCTGTCCCTAAACTCAAGGATTTCAAATATGGTTCAGCAAGATTGGTTTAGAACAGAATAGCACACTGACACTTTCCCTCACTGTACCTCTCTGTCCCTAAACTCAAGGATTTCAAATATGGTTCAGCAAGATTGGTTTAGAACAGAATAGCACACTGACACTTTCCCTCACTGTACCTCTCTCTCCCTAAACTCAAGGATTTCAAATATGGTTCAGCAAGATTGGTTTAGAACAGAATAGCACACTGTCAGTTTCACTCACTGTCCTTCTCTGTCCCTACAAACAAGATTTAGCACAGAATAGCACACTGATAGTTTCCACAAGTGTCCTTCTCTGTCCCTAAACTCAAGGATTTCAAATATGGTTCAGCAAGATTGGTTTAGAACAGAATAGCTCACTGACACTTTCCCTCACTGTACCTCTCTGTCCCTAAACTCAAGGATTTCAAATATGGTTCAGCAAGATTGGTTTAGAACAGAATAGCACACTGACACTTTCCCTCACTGTACCTCTCTGTCCCTACAAACAAGGTTTAGCACAGAATAACACACTGACACTCTCCCTACCTATCCTTATTTGTCCCTAAACACAAGGAATCCAGGATTAGTAAAGGAAAAAAAATGACACTGTCCCTGCCTATGCTTCTCTTTCCCTGCTCCGGAACACACTACACAAGGCCGCCGCGCTGGCGGCCTTTTATAGTGTGGGGCGTGTACTAAACCCCCTCAGCAATAATTGGCCACAGACATCCTGCCTGTGGCCAATCATTGCTCTCCTCGCTGCCGGCGCTGTGATTGGCCAAGCATGCGGGGTCACAGTGCATGCTTGGCCAATCACAGCGCCTGGATGACACTGCGATGGCGTAGTGCATTGTGGGCCGTTCGCCTCACTCGAATTTGGCGCGAACGGCCCAAATCGTTCGATCTTCGTCGAACGATCGAACAGCCGATGTTCGAGTCGAACGTATGTTCGACTCGAACACGAAGCTCATCCCTAATCAAGAACAAATAGACTGTTATTTTCCAATGTTTATATGTACCTTCTTATTATTGCCTATAATAAAAACCCCTAGTTTTTTACATTATCTATCCATGTGCCGCCTAAAGTCCATTTTTTTGTCTATTTACATTTTCCCTGCTATATCGGGACGTTGGCACATTCATACCAGTGCATCCACAGTGTCACCCTGTGAGGATGCACTTTTAAGCAATTCTTCCAATACTGTACCCATAACCCCACTGGCCACCCAGGGTGCATTGCCCCGCGCAAAGACTGCTGGAATGGACTTTATAAGAGAAAGGCGGGGTCTGCTTCAGTCTCTTTGGACACCGCCCGCCCAGCAAGAGGAACTACTTTCCGTGCCTGCGGTGATATAAGGCCTGAAGCCTGGGCCTTTTCTCCAAAGAGCCTTCCGCTCTCACCGAGTAACCTGAGGGACGTCTCTCCATACTGTTGCTGCATCGTTACCTGGAGGACCGAAGACTTGGATGTCGTGAGACCTGTGTACCAAGACACAGCAGCGGAAGATACGGACACGGACTGGTCCAGTTGGGTGAGAGAGCACCTGCTCAGAGAACTATATAGGATCTCTAGGCCCAATAACTGTTGTCCGGAGTTATTACTAGTGTTGCGCTGCGCACCGGAGAGACAGTGCATCGGAGCAGCTTTAGAAATTGCCTTAATTCACCAAGTTATCAAAATCCCTTTAGTATTTCTTCAACAAGTGCACCACCGTTTTTGCTAGCAAAGATTTCCCCCTACAGAACTTCTACACATTACAGTCAGGCCTGACTTAGCGTAGACATTGCTGGGCTCCATTTTTTGCCCACGAGGGAGAAAAGCTGCAGCGGGGACTGTTAGATTTATGCACCATACTGTATACCTGTCTATTTGTTGAGATACTTTTTATTGCAGGGCTCTGCACATGATATGCACACTGTTGATTATATGCTTACCCAACAATCTGAGTAAAAGTGCAAAGGTTAAGTATACTAGTGTTGTGTCATTTACTTTGCAGAAGAGACGGGTAAAGATAGCTATACTCTATTGCTGTGTGTGTTCTATTATAGGCTTGTGTCTCCGTGAGTTGCAGGCTACACCATCCTATCATCCCCTACTAACTGTGCCAAGGGAGGTTAGAGCCAACTGCCGGGGGTTGGCAGGGTGCATTACAGGGGCCCAAAAATTATACCAGCAGTCCTCTTAACTGGGGGTATCACTACACTTAGTATGACTGATGAGAGCAGTGGAGAGATCTCACACAGTCTGATTTAGATTTGAAGTATGAAAACAGCAGTTCATTAAAAGCCACCTCTGATTTAGAGGATAAAGAGGTCCTTGCTATCAGAATCAGGCATGCTGTGTCACCAATCATTGAAGGTTCAACTAAAATGCACCAGGCAAGCACCAGATGTGAATCACCACCCTGGTGGAGCAGCAAACACAAGTAGTGGGGTGCTGCAACATCAGCCACAAAGAATTAAGGCAACACAATCCCAGGGAGATCCCATACTAGTGTCCCAGAGCCACTTTCAATTCATTTGTGCTTTCGCTCTACTTTTGTAGTGCCTATCATCCCCCATTTACAACCCAACCAAATATTCAAGTGGAAACTGAACATTTTACATCCATAAATTTGTTGTATTTGTTTTAAAGAACCTTAAAGGGGTTGTAAATGTTCCTGTTTTTTCACCTTAATGCATTCTATGCATTAAGGTGAAAAAACATGCAACGATTAGCGGCCCCCCAGCCCCCCCGTTTACTTACCTGAGCCCTCGAAATTCCCGCGTAGTGAACATGCAGGCTTCTCGACCGGGCTTCTCGGCTCTTCTCGGCTCATTCATTGGATGATTGATAGCAGCGCAGCCATTGGCTCCCGCTGCTGTCAATCAAATCAATGACGCGGTGCCCCGGGGGGCGGGGCCGAGTGATACAGTTGGCGGCTATAGCCGCCGACTGTATCACTGTATCACGGGAGCGCGCCCGCAAGCTAACCCCCTTGGGAGAGCGCTTCCCAGAACGGGGGTTAGCTGATGCGGGGAGCAGCCGAGACAGCCGCCGAGGGACCCCAGAAGACAAGGATTGGGGCCACTCTGTGCAAAACGAACTGCACAGTGGAGGTAAGTATGACATGTTTGTTATTTAAAAAAAAAAAAAGGAACCTTTACAACCCCTTTAAGGCTGCATTCACACCTGAGCGTAGCGATTTACTGGCATTATTATTTGACAGTTTTGAGCATTTTTAGAAGAGTATTACAAGCGTTTTACAGTTTAAGGCCTTTTTCTGTTTAGCCAATAAAACGCACTAGGGGAGGAGAGGGAGAGGAAATTAGGGGTGGAGAGCTGCTACTTGAACAGAAAATGAGTGACAAAACGCTCTTAAAACGCTCAAATCAGGCGTTTCTATTGAAGTCTTTGCAACCAAAAACGCTTGTAATCTGTCAAAAAGAAGCTCATGTACTTTTTTGAGTGATAGGCATTTTGCTTCAGGCGACAGTATGCTCAGATGTGAACAGGAGCCATTGAAATTAATAGAATTTGGCTTGTTGAGCGTTTTAGAGCTACAAGCTTCAAGCAGAAAATCGCTCAGGTGTTAACGGGGCCTTATGCACAACAGTTCATTTCAGTAATACTGTTTCCTTTTATGCAAGACCATTTGAGTGGAAGCCTATCACTGTTTCAGAATTTAAACCTCTCTTGGACTATTCGGGGGAAACAAACGCAGTCATATTTGTCCTTTCACCCAATCCACCACATGACTATATATTCTTCAGTCATGTCCAGGACACAATAAAATATAACAAAATGTTTACATTACAGAGATAATTCTCTGTGCCTTCCAAGAAGTAACTCCATACTATATGTAGCACACGGACCTTTTCCCTGCCTTTGGCTCGCTTGCGGGTCAAGGCACACCGCGCTATATGCCTGTATCCTCTGTCACAGAGGTTGATCGGTTTATAACAGATTTTTGGGTCCTGCAGCTGGGTTCTCCTTCAGTTGGTTCTCATCTCCTAGTTTGTAGGGACAAGTCTCTATTTTTCCCAAGAAAGGCCAATGTCTACACCACTTCAAACTCCAACATTGAATTTATTTTTATAAGCAAAGTTCAATAGACAGTAAAGATGGATGAGAGAAAGGACAGCAAGGTGTTGGGAGATAGGTCCTGGCACAATCAATATTGTAGTCGCCACTTGATCCTGAGTGGGCTTAGCTCACCCGGATAGTCCCCTGTAAGAGTGGATCCTAGCATCCGGAGTGATGCTCGAACGTTTACTTGAGTTTTCCTAGAGATACGATCGGGAGATCCTCTGCCACAGAATCTTTAAGTCCCAAACTTCTCAGCACATGCAACACAAGGACGGGTGCCGGCGACAGCACGTTGCAAGGCCTGTAGTGAATCTTTGAATCCCTCCAGAAGGTTACCGGGCCTCTCCTTCACAGTGGTTACCGGTCCCTCAGAAAGGTCCTCCCCCGGCCTCCTCTTCTTAGAGCGGGTTCCCTCACAAGGGCACCCTGGGATTCCTCTTTCGGGGATGGGCCCCAGCTAAAGGTGCTGGGCCCAATAGTAGAGTTGCAGCCCCAGGCTAAAGGTGCCTGAGACTGATACACGCACGCACCCCTGGCCTGGAGGGCCGGTTAACGCGTACTGCTCCCCAAAAGATGGCGTCTGCCCCTTATGTATCCTTTCCCAGCATGCACAGCAGGTTAACCATGCCCACCGTACCACTGCCGAGAGAGGACGCCCTAAGGCATAGCAATGCCACCCACGGTTCAACCCTGACCCAAGATGACAGTGCCACCTACAGGCCACAGGGAACTGTGCATCGGGCTGCATTACATAGGCAGAAGCTAGTCCTAACAAACAAAGTGGTCTGAGCCTGGCTACTGGCTCAGACATAACCCCTACATTTAAGTACATAGCACCTCTGAAAGTAAAGGGGCGCTACATATATATGATAGGCTTCACAAAAAAAAAGGCTATTGGCTGAATTTTATTTCCTAAAAACATTTCATAAATGTATATCCTCTCAGAAAAATATCAGTATGGCGTACCTCATACACTCATTATCTCCCCAGTAAACATGCCGGGTGTGGGGTGAAGTTGTAAAAACTTTGTAAGAGAAGCACAGGCTACACATTTGCTTTCCAAGTTCACAAAGGGAGAGACAGCCCACTGGAGCTCCCTGGGTACCCATCGTATATGGGTAGCAGTGGAAGGATAGCGTGGGACCTTAAGTCACCCGTATTTCTTTTTTTCCTTAGTTCAATACTCCATCTTTGTGCACACTTTTTATTGCAGCTTATCACTTTTCAAACATGTTTTTTTTTTCTCAAGCAAACCGTAGCTTGTGGTACAATGCAACCAAATTGCAAAGGCTTTCCTCAAAGACTAATCAACCCAAAGCTTAAAGGGGGGAGTCAGCAGGTCTGCATATTGAGGAACTTTTAGCAAATTAATCGAAAAATGAAAAGAATGTTTATGTAATTTCATCTATCCACCCAAGTGCTGTTCTAAGACAAAAACCTCTCTGCATTCAAGAGTATGTAGCGGGGTCTCCAAATTTAACCCTGCTATACCCAAATTTAGGGGAAGGTTTGAGCTGTAGTTGGGCTCAGACCACCTTAATTGTTAGGACATTCTATTTTACACCGCAGGTAGTATACTGGTGTGTAGTTCCCCGTGACCGGTGGGTGGCGCTGCCATAATGGGCCAGGGTTGAACCGCTGGTATAGTGCTGTGCCTTGGATGTCCTCAATCGGCGGTTGTGTGGTGGGCGTGGTCGGCCTGCTGTGCATGACGGGAGAGGATATAAAAGGGGCAGACACTGCTTGCGCGGGGTCTTCAGGGTCTTCGGAGGAGGAGAGGAGTCAGAGTCCAAGAGCGTGGTACCTGGCCCTCCTGGCCAGGGGCCCACGTACGCATCAGTCCCAGGCACCTTTAGCCCTGGGGCTGTAGCAACAGCCTTGGGCCCAGCACCTTTAGCTGGGGCCCGTGTCCTGGAAGGAGAAATCCCAGGGTGCCTCTGGCATGGGGACCCGTTCTGAGATGAGGAGGCAGGGGGAGGACCCTTCTGAAGGACCGGTGAAAAGTTTGCGGAGAAAGTAGGGCCTGGTAACTCTCTGGAGGGATTAGATCCATCCAACACTAGAGGATTGGGATTAACGGTTCTGTGGCAGAGAATCTCCTAGTCGCATCTAAAAAGGGAAAACTAAAGAAACAACCGAGCATCACTTCGGCTGCTAGGATCCGCTTTCATAGGGAACTATCCGGGTGAGCTAAGCCTACTTGAGGAACAAGTAGTGAATTCATAATTTGTCTTGTGCCTGGACTCATATCCAAACTCTTAAGCCTCGTACACACGACCGAGTTTCTCGGCAAGAACCAGCAAGAAACTTGCTGGCAGAGATTTCTTGCCGAGGAATTCGTTCGTGTGTATGGTTTCTCGTCAAGAAAACCGACTAGAATCTCAACGAGAAAATAGAGAACCTGCTCTCTATTTTCTTGTCGAGATTCTCGTCAGCCTGTTTCTCGACGAGAAAATTGTGTGTGTGTACACTTACCTGTCCTCCGCGAAGCCCGCGCATGCTCGAAATGACTTTGACGCATGCGCGGTAGCTTCCTAGGCATAGGATAGGGTGTACAAAGATGGCGGCGACGGCATCGAATGCGACGAGCGCATGCTCGTCGTATTCAATTACGTCACCGCGTTCGCTCCATTCAAAGAACCGCGTGTTCTTTGAAATGAGCGTGTGTACACTCGGCCGGGACAAGTTTCTTGTCCAAGGATCTCGTCGAAAAAAACTACGTGTTTTTTACGACGAGATTCTCGGCCGTGTGTACGAGGCTTTACTGTCCTGTCTTCTATCCACCCTTTTCTATCCATTGACTTTGCATATAAAGAAATAAACTCTACGTTGAAGTTTACTACTGGTGTGGACCTTGGAGTTACTTGGGGATATAAAGACTTGTCCTTACATTCTAAGAAACGGGAACCAACTAAAGGAAGAACCTTGCTGCAGGACCCTAGTTTGTGACACCGCTCAACCTCTTCACACAAGAGGGTACGGGCACGTAGCATGGTGTGCCTTTTCTGCAAGTGAGCCAAAGGCGGGTAAAAGTATGCCACGCTGTGCTACAAGTACAATCTACAAATATTACTGCTAAAAATATCTCAAATGTGTCAAAACATTTCCGAGAATTTCACCATGGTAATCTTGATACTATTTCCATTTTAGGTGCTGAACAGGTTAAAATACTCCCAAAAGGAGGTGACACTCATCGTATTTTTCTTAAGCGTGAAGTGTGGTGGATCCATACCCTCAATACTAGAAAACCGTATGGCTTGAATGATAGGATGGACATAAATCTTTTTCTAACATAATCTCATTGTTTTGATACATCTATTGTACCACTTTGAACATGTTTTATTTGTTCATGACATGTCCTTCATATGCCTGCTGTGCTTCTTCCTTTTTTTTCTCCATGTGTTTTTAATTGTTTTGATTGCTTCTAATCAGGATGCACCCGCCCCATTTGGAGTGCTTACTTTGTTATAAATATCAGTTTTTAACTCAAACATGTATGCTTTGATGAAGGCTTCTTAGCCAAAACGTGTCAACCTATAGCCTGTACCCGTGTACCCATGTAAACAATAAATTACTTTTATTCAAGAGCATCCGAGTTGCCAACCCTTTTTGATTCAACTACAATCTACAAGGAGGTGTAGATTCCACTCAACAGATAATGAAGCCTAATCTGACCTCATCCATCTTTTTTTTCAATTGGTCATCTGCAATTCATATGCTATTTATAAGACCTTGTTACTTCCAAAAATATGAGGAAGAAATCATAACCACCCTTATTTACCAGAAAGACCCTGCACAGATCTGGTGATACACTGACATTGAGCAGACGTGTGTGTGCAGCAGCTCCCGCTCCTGCCATCCAGGGCTGCACTTTTTGTTTTCTTCCCCTTGTCCCCCCCCTCACCAGCAGTTGCCTAGGAGTCCACAGCTCCCCATAGACCCAGCGACCCCCCAACCTAGCCCCCCAGCTCACCTCGGGCACCACCGAGGCCACCATCCACCGCTTCCAGGATCCCATCCCACAGCACAGCAGCACGGACGTGCGTGCAGGAGCTCCACTCCTTCCAGGGCTGCACAGTCCTCCACCCCCCCTCCCAGCCAGAGTTCCCTACGGGCTGCGGCTACTGCTCCCCACAGACCCGGGGTCCCCCCCAACCCAGTCCCTCATCTCACCGCTGCCACCGAGGCCTTCACCAGCCGCCTTCGGCATCCCCTCCCCCGCAGTCGCCGGCACGAAAGTCATCCTAGCTCCGCCAATCCAAGACTCCACCAGCATCAGGATCACTTAGCGATCCACCAGGATCACCCTTACTGCCCCGCTCTCGGAGCTCCCCCCAGACGGTAGCGGGCCGCCGAAGCAGCACCAGCAGCTGCCTGGCCAGTTCAGGATAGACCGGGGCTTCTGCCTAGCACCCGGCCGCCATCTTGGTCCACCCAGATCAGCTCCCAACACCCTCTCCCGGCCCCCCTGGAAGAGACCCACCCGGGATAACTACCGGATTACACCTCCTCAAGGGTCGATTGTTTGTGCCCCCCACTGGGTCACTTTGAAGCGGCAGCCGAAAGGACGGAACTGAGATTGGCCTGGTAAGTAGCGGCCATCTTGGTATACCCAAGAACTTCTCCAACACTGACAAAAAAAAAACCTTCTCTCCTTTCTTTTTTCCCATTCTACTGACATCCCCCCCCGCACCCCCCAGCATAACCAGGTTCCCCCAACCTGCAACACCAGGCACCACTATCTTTTAAAAACTCTTCAAAACTTTTTTATACTTATTACGGATCTTACCCCCCCCGACGCACCCAGGATACCCCGACCCAAAACACCGACCACCGCTACTCCACTGCACAGAGCAGGAGGCAGGAGCTCTGGTCTGACCGCTGCACAGAGCAATCCACACACATGGTTCAGCGTAACGGACGTGTGTGGCAGGAGCTTTGGTCGCACCGCTTCACAGAGCAATACACACACATGGTCTAGGGAAACGGACGTGTGTGGCAGGAGATCTGGCCATCAGGCCATTTAGGACTCATCCTTGGACTCCTATGCTTTCTCTCCCCCAGCAAACGGGAACCTGATGACCGGTGGCTTCACTTGGACCCCACTCCCCCCCTAGTTAAGTCCCCCAGCTCACCATCGCACCGCCCGCAGCCGCCGCCTGCCGACATCTAGGCACACGCCTCTAGACCGCTAGACCTGCAGGACAGACCGCGGCTGCGGCATAGCTCCGGCCAACCCATAATCCTCTCTCCAATTCTCCTTCCAGTGGGCCTGCGTACGCCGACCTGTTAAGTACATTGGACCACCTCCAACCAATAGGAAGTTGATCCAGGGTTCACCCGATCGCCTCTCGGGGGGTCAGGAAGGAATTTTTCCCCTGCTGCAGTAATTGGCTAGGCTCAGTTGGGGTTTTTCGCCTTCCTCTGGACCAATGGGGGGTGGTTTAGGTCATTGGGGCCCTATTCACCTCGCCATTCACCCCTGTTTTTTTTCCCATCATGTGCAATTTTAAATACTCCCCACAGGCTAAGGAAGACCGCCTCAACACTACCAACCTCCACCCAAAAAAATACTACGAAAAGAACAACTACTAAGGATCAATCGACAATCGACCATCAAAAACACAAAGGGACCACTGCCACTACAACACATATCATGCGCCCTGATCAACACAAGATCTGCAGTCAAGCACAGACAGGAAATCCACAACTTCATCACCCAAAACAACATAGATTGCCTCTTTATCACGGAAAGCTGGCTAACACCTGACTGTAACACCATCCTAACAGAATTGGTGCCTGAGAACTACTCCATCCTAACAGAACATAGAAGAGGACAAAGAGGAGGAGGCCTAGCAGTGATCTTCAAATCTAACCTCTCTCTCACCAAACCAAATCAACAGAACTCCTTGCCTTTCATGGAGACACTCACGCTGCATCTTCAAACAACACCTCAAAACACCATTCACATACTGCTATGCTACAGACCACCAGGACCGAAGACAAATCTCCTCACACCCTTCACCCAATTCATTTAGACATACACCTTGAAAACCAAAAACTTTCTATTACTCTGGGACTTCAACCTCTGGGCTAACTCCACTCAGGACCCCATCGCCACCTCCTGCATCAACCAACTGGAAGAACTAGGTCTGCAGCAACTGATAAATGCCCACACGCATGGATCGGGTCACATTCTTGACCTCATCTTCAAACAAAATATGGACGTCAACACACTGGACAACATGCCGTTACCATGGATGGACCACCACGATATCAAATTTAAAATCACCACCAACACCATCTCCCAAAAACCAAAACACTCGATAACCACCCACTGGACAAGATCTCAGAACAAACTACACTCTGAACTCTTCAAAACTACACCATCAAAAAAAATAGGAACGCTAAATCAAAACCACTCAACGGAACAAACACTCAACGCCTTAAACAAAGCATTACTTCAAACAGCAGACATAGTCGCTCCGAGACGCAGAGCACTTATCCGCAGAAACAATCCGGGCTGGTTTAATGACACTCTGACTCTACTGAAGCAAGAACGCAGAAGAGCTGAAGGAGCCTGGAGAAGAAACCCAACAAAGGAAAACTACACTAACTATAAAGCACTCAATAAATACCACAAAACGATCTTCAAAGCAAAAAAAGAACACCTCTCAAACACCATCTCAAAGGCCTTAAACCGACCTCGCGAACTTTTCAAACTAGTCGCTCAAACTATGAACCCCACATGTTTGGACCCCCCAGCAAACGAAACTCAAGAATTCTGCAATAAACTATCGGATTTTTTTATCGACAAAATCAAAAACATTCGAGAAATGATTCAAAAGAAAAAAAACGACCTCACTCAGCCTAAACAAGAAGAGGAAATCAATATACAAGCGTTTACATTTTCGCTGGTCCCGATCACCATCGACATCACCAAAAACATCATCAGAAGTCTCAGAGACAGCACATCACCAAATGACATAATCTCTACAAAACTCCTGAAAGAATGTACCGACATCTTGGCACCCACCATAACACATCTCGTAAATCAATCGTTCAAAGAAGGCATTGTTCCGATCTCCCTCAAGCAAGGCATAGTCAAACCCCTCCTAAAGAAGCCCAACCACGACCCTAAAGACCCAAACTACCGCAGACCGGTAACAAGTCTCAACACCATCTCAAAGATCACGGAGAAAGCAGTAGTACAGCAGCTACAACACCATTTGGACACACACAAACTCTTGGATCCAATACAATCAGGCTTCCGCCCAGGCTATGGCACAGAAACAGCCCTTCTTAAAATATGGGATGACGCCCTCGAAGCAGCAGATGATGGAGAATCATGTCTTCTGGTGCTGCTGAATCTCAGTGCAGCGTTCGACACAGTAGACCACAAAACCCTACTCATCCGCCTCAAAGAAGTAGCAGGAGTCGCAGACCCTGACCTACCCTGGTTCGCATCCTTCTTAGAAAACCGCTCACAGACAGTGAAACTAGGAGCCTTCACCTCTGAAACTCGCGCAATTTCTTGTGGAGTCCCTCATGGATCACCCCTTTCACCCGTGCTCTTTAACATCTACCTCTGCCCACTCCTCAAAATCATCAGCAAACACGACCTGTGCTACCACTCATACGCTGACGACACCCAACTCTACTTTCGTATCACCGGAAAAAAAGACCAATATCACAGACTCGAAAAGTGCCTCACATTGATCGATGATTGGATGACTGAGAGTTCCCTCAAACTCAATGGATCCAAAACAGAACTTCTTCTCCTCCACGCAAACCTAAAGACAAAAGCAAAGACTTCTTGTACATCACCCACCATTCTTGGACAGACCATTACCCCGAGCACCAAAGTCAAAAGTCTTGGAGTCATCTTTGACTCGGAGATGTCGATGGATGCACAAATAGGATCAGTAGTCAGGGGATCGCACCATCTCCTCCGCCTGCTGCGTAGACTCATTCCCTTCATCCCAGAAGAGGACACAGCAGTAGTAGTTGGAACAATCATCAACTCCCGACTCGACTATGCAAACTCCCTCTACATAGGACTTCCTAAATATCAGATTTCGTGCCTACAAGTCATCCAGAACACGGCAGCCAGACTGGTAACATGGAAAAAACCTTGGGAATCGATCACCCCTTCACTGAGGACCCTGCATTGGTTAACCGTAAAGGATCAGGTCACGTTCAAGACCCTCTGCCTGATCCACAAGTGCACACAAGGAAACGCTCCTCAATATTTATGCGAGAAGATAAAACACTACACCCCCAAATGCATTCTCCGATCAACCAATTAAAACCTCCTCCACATCCCCAAGTTCTGCTACAAATGGAAGGGAGAACGAAGATTTGCAGTCCAAGGACCATGGCTTTGGAACGCTCTACCCACGGACATCCGTATGGAAGAAAACCATCGAGCCTTCAGGAAAAAACCTAAGACCCACCTCTTCTGAAGGATTAGGACGACACCGGATGCAAAGCGCCTTGAGGCGATTTAGTTTGCATTTGCAGCGCTATATAGGTTATCACTCACTCACTCATGATTTGGGAATTTTTTTCACAGCGGCTCAGTTTAGAGCCCAAAGCTATTAACCCCTTGCGTGCTGGAAGTTCATCCACAGGACGTTGATAAGGCAGCCCAACAGTATCGGTCCAGACAGTAGGCAGACATATAGTTGAAAAAAACAGGCAAGGCGGGCGATACACAGGAGATCAGATACAGGCAAATGGCAGCTGTCAGGCATGTGAGAAAAACTTTCACCTTATCTTCACTAATATCGTAGAGAGATATGGTAGCGATGGAAGTAGTACTTTATGCAGATGCCAAATAGATACTGTCAATAGTCTGACAAGAGCCCTTGTAGTTGTAGTTGTAGCTAACTTGGGGGTCTCTAGGGCACCATGTCTAATCTTGAGCTTGCTTCTTCACCAGGGCCCCGATGTTGGGGATGGACTTGCAGCAAGCTGGAATCAGGGTGCAGCCCCCAGGATTGCCCAGGTGAGAATGCGGGGACCACGTAGCATGTGCAGAGTACATACAACAGGAGATGGAAGGGGAAACCAGGAAACAAGCCTGAGGTCAGGGTCGGGCGGCAGGCAGCCATAGACAGGAGACAAAGCCGCGATTGTTTCACAGGTACACATGTAGTCAGGCAGGATACACAAATTAGCAACTATGAAACTATGAAACTGCTAAGGCAACGCAGAATGGACTAAGCACGTGTATAACTAGGGAAGCAAACTGGGAGGCAGGCAAGGATGTTATGGAAGGGAGAGGAAATATAAACCCAGAGAATAGCAGTCGACATCCATAGGTGAGCACAGAAGCCAACAACATATGTGAAAGGAATCAAAGGACTTAAGAAACACTGCAGCACGGAGGTAATGATTACACAGGCAGAAAAACTGCAGGCTAAATTGTGACAGATCCAGTTATATACAAATAGATACAATTTAAAAAATGTCTTACAAAAAAAAAGCATACCGTATATACTTGAGTATAAGCCGACCCGAATATAAGCCGAGGCACCTAATTTTATCACAAAAAAATTGGAAAACGTATTAACTCGAGTATAAGCCTAGGGTGTCCATCTGTATGCCTCACTGTGCCTCACTTTGCCTCACTGTGTCCATGCCTCACTGTGCCTTACTGTGTCCATGCCTCACTGTGTCCATGCCTCACTGTGCCCATGCCTCACTGTACCCATGCCTTACTGTGCCTCACTTTGCCTCGCGGTGTCCATGTGCATGCCTCACTGTGTTTTTGCCTCACTGTGCCTCACTGTGCCCATGCCTCACTGTGTCCATGCCTCACTGTGCCCATGCCTCACTGTGCCCATGCCTCACTGTGCCCATGCCTCACTGTGTCCATGACTAGACTTATGTTTAACATGGGAGTCTATGGAAGGAGTGGGGCTACATGTGTGCCAAGTTTTGGGTCCAGGGGACCTACTACCGGCCAGTACCGGGTCCCCAAATTCACCAGAGAAATTACTCTTTAACATGGGAGTCTATGGAAGGGGTGCCCGGTTTGAAAAATCGGTGCTCCTCGGCCGTAGGTCCCCTGGACAACAAACTTTGCACACTTGTAGAGGAAGAGTTGGGCTACATGTGTGCCAAGTTTGGGGTCCAGGGGACCTACAGACGGCCAGTACTGGGTCCCAAAAGTCTGGGAGATCAGGCGCAAAAAGATGACTTGAGTATAAGCCGAGGGGGGCATTTCAGCACAAAAAAATGTGCTGAAAAACTTGGCTTATACTCGAGTATATACGGTACAATGTTTTATTTTCTGTGAAAAAAAAAATGAGTACATGCCATCACGATATTTTGGTGTATAAGAACTTGATATTTTAATGAGAAAATTAGAGTTGATATTGTTGTGTGTTTAGAAATAGGCAATAAAAAGCAGTCATCAAAAACGGTCGGGCACCATATTGGTTAAAAATATTTTGGGAAATGTATTAGAATGGCTGCATGATTTTCAGTAGCAAAGGCAACAGTATGCTAGTCAGGGGCGGCCCGTGCATTAAGGGCACACAGGCTCTGCCCCCTCTTTCCTTGCCACCGCCATCTATGAATAATCGATAGATTTATGCATAGCATGAATCTATCCATGGCCGCCGCTGCCACCCCTATTCAGGTGTCCAGCCCCTTTTCGGATGCGGGGCGTCTGAATTACAGCGACGGGGATGTATTTTTGAAGCACCTGATTAGAGCCATAGGCTCTAATAGGCTTCAAAAGAGGGTGGACTTCGGAGCGCAAAGCATTGCGCTCAGAGTCCGCTCAGATGTGTTAGAAAAGCAAATTAATATTTGCTTTTTTAACACTGAATCGCCTCTCCACCAATCAGGAAGCATGGGTCTGTTACCCGTTTCCTGATTGGCTGAAAGGTTAGGCGATCCTAGGAGGGGAGGAGACACACGGCGGAAGCCGCCGTGATCTCAGAGGGGAAGAGGACACGGAAGACGCTGCTATATGCCTGCCGCAGCCTGTCCCCCTGCCTGATGATCCCCGATGTGCCTGCCGATCAGGTAGGTGCCAGTGGACCGGAAAACATTGGGGCGGTTGTGTGCCGCCCCCCCCCCCAAACAAAAAAACACCAGCCGCCATTTATGCTAGTTTATGATTCTGACACGTTGAGACAGTTACCTTTTCATGACCATAACTGACTGGAATCTAGATGCCCAGACTAAATTAAGCAGCATCAATATGTGTTGGTTATGTTGGTTAACCACTTCCATACCGGGTCATTGTAAAATGACGCCGGCAGGAACCCTCTCTCCCTCCGGGTGGACGTCATATGACCTCCTGGGTTTGAGGGGGGATATCTGAATTATGCCTGCAACTAGAGGCATCATTCAGATATCCTTGTTTTCAGCCGGCGATCCTGCGCACCATAAGAATGATCATAGTGGCGGTTCCACCGCTTGATCATTCTTATAGGCGGCCGGAGGGGACTCCCCCCCTCCCGTCGCCATCCGGTGCTTCTCCGGGCTCTCCCGTGCCATCGGGGACCCGGAGAGAATCGTCCGGCGCCGGTGGTGGGTCACGTGACGAGCATAGAGATGACTGGTGACCAGATGGTCACCAGTCATCTCTATGACCGTCGGAGGCCCGGGCGCGATGTGATGACGTCACACCCGGGTCCTCAAATGTAAACAAAGCCGCCATTGCGGCTGTAAGTATGAGATTGGTGAAAAAAAATCACAATCTCATGCTTTCCAGCCTGGAGGAGAGATGTGGGGTCTTATTGACCCCGCATCTCTCCATAAAGAGGACCTGTCACACACATTCCTATTACAAGGGATGTTTACATTCCTTGTAATAGGAATAAAAGTGATCAAAAAAAAAAGTAAAAAAAAAAAGTAAAAAAAAAAAAAAAGTCAAAAAAAATAAAATAATAATATATATATATTTTTTTAAAACACCCGTCCCCAATAGCTCACGCTTAGAAGCGAACGCACACGTAAGTCCCGCCCGCATATGTAAACGCCGTTTAAACCACATATGTGAGGTATCGCCGCGTGCATTAGAGCGCGTGCAACAATTCTAGCACTAGACCTCCTCTGTAACTCTAACCTGGTAACCTGTAAAAAAATTCAAAGCGTCGCATATGGAGATTTTTAAGTACCGAAGTTTGGCGCCATTCCATGAGTGTGCGCAATTTTAAAGCGTGACATGTTAGGTATCTTTTTACTCAACGTAACATAAGCTTTCATATGTTACAAAAAAATTGGGCTAACTTTACTGTTTTGTTATTTTTTTAATTCATGAAACCATTTTTTTCCCCAAAAAAGGGCGTTTGAAAAATTATTGCGCAAATACCGTGCAAGATAAAAAGTTGCAACGACCGTCATTTTATTCCCTAGGGTGTCTGCTAAAAAAAACATATATAATGTTTGGGGGTTCTGAGTAATTTTCTAGCAAAAGAATGATGATTTGCAGATGAGGGAGAGAGGTGCCAGAATAGGCCCGGTATGGAAGTGGTATAAAAAGCCCTGTATGGAAAGGGTTAACTTGATTATAACTCTATAACTATGTTGGTTGCCTAAATAATTTATACATTGTTTTTTTAAAGTAAATAATGGCCTTCCTCTTGCTATCTCATCCAACAGCACTTGTGCATAGAGGATTTTGTAAGCACCTCCTTTCTAATGTCACTGTTAGGGCTAAAACAAGGTAATCCAGCGCCCAGGTCAAAATGCCAGCTTGCACCCCCCACCCTCCTCTGTAATATTGTGCGTTTAATCATCTTACCCACCCCAGGTGTGCGGACCTGATCATCATAACCATGAAGTGCAAGGGTCAGAGGTGGGTAAACTAGAGAGTGCAGAGTGCAGAGGTTAGGGGTAAAAGACATACACACACGCCTACCCATATGAACACACTCACATAAACAATACCTTATACATTCACACACACTCACATACACAAACACACTCACATTATATACGCTCACCCACATACATAAACCCATTTAGATGCTCACACGCACTCACACTCACCACATACATACACTAATTCACATACTTTTTTCAAAATGACCACTTTTTATTAAAGAGGACCTTAGCCAAGCAGCACTAGGGTCATTGGTTCGAATCCCAATCACAACACTACCTGCCTGGAGTTTGCATATTCTCCCTGTGTCTGTAGAAGTTTGCTCTGGGTACTCTGGTTTCATCCCACACTCCAAAAACATGCTGGTAAGTTTATTGCATAGTTGCCAACATTATCAAAAAATTATAGGGACTTTTTTTGTCTGTATTATTATAATTAGGGGGTGTGGTATTCATTTGTAGGCGTGGCACAGCAGGGGTGGGAAAATGCGAAAAAGATTGAATTGTTTAAACTAAATAGTGGGTGTGGCTTAAATTGGGTGTGGTTAGACTCTGAGATGAAAGGGGGATGGAGGGAGAAGAAAGGGAGAGGTGGAGGGAGAAGAAAGGGAGAGGTGGAGGGAGAGAGAAAGAGAGAAATGGAGAAAGAGGAGAGAGAGGGGGAGAGAGAAAGAAGGAGAGAAAGGGAGAAAGAGAGAGGGAGAGAGAAAGAAAGGGAGAAAGAGAGAGGGAGAGAGAAAGAAAGGGAGAAAGAGAGAGGGAGAGAGAAAGAAAGGGAGAAAGAGAGAGAGGGAGAGAGAGAAAGAAAGAGATAGGGAGAGAAGGATGGAAAGAAATAAGGAAAGAAAGAGGGATGGAGGGATGGCAGGCCCAGATCCTACACCACAATAGAAATATGTGTATTCCAGAAAGTTTAACAATCAGCAGATAAAGATACTCCAAACACTTGGGGGCTGATTTACTAATAACAGTGTGCTGCGCTGCTTCTAACCTTAATTGGTGCGCCTGATAACTCCTTCACTGGGCGCAGGAAGCAGCCGCGCACTGTTATAGTAAATAGAAATGTCAGCGGCGCTCTATTGAAAATGAATGGTTCCCTATGGGAGCCCATTGATTTGAATAGAGGTCGCCCGGGAAGTCGGATCCGGCCAGGCGACCTGGACACGACCTGAGCATGTGAAGCAGCCGCTCAAGTCGTGTCCTAGAGGAGACTAGCCAGCCGAGAATGTGTCCAGCGCAATATCATCGCGCTGGTCCTCGGCAGCCTCGCTGTCCCATGTTTGGTATGAATCATGAAGGGGAACTCCACGCCTAATTTTAATGCAAAAACCGGTATGGGTTCCCCTCCAGGAGCATACCAGGACCTTAGGTCTGGTCTGGATTTTAAGGTGAACCCCCTAAGCCGAAAAACGGTGTGGGGGTCCTCCCAAAATCCAAACCAGACCCTTATCCGAGCACGCAACCTGGCAGGCCGCAGGGGAAAAGGGGGGGACGAGAGCGCCCCCCCTCCCTCCTGAACCGTACCAGGCCACATGCCCTCAACATGGGGGGTTTGGTGCTTCGGGGCAGGGGGGCGACCTGCGGCCCCCCACCCCAAAGCACCCTGCCCCCATGTTGATGGGGACAAGGGCCTCTTCCCGACAACCCTGACCGTTGGTTGTCGGGGTCTGCGGGCGGGGGGCATTTCAGAATCAGGGCGCCCCCTTTAAAAAGTAGGCCCCCAGATGCCGGCCCCCCACCCTATGTGAATGAGTATGGGGTACATCGTACCCCTACCCATTCACCTGGTGGCAAAATAAGTCAATAAAAAAAAGACAACACAGGTTTGAAAAGTAATTTATTGGGCAGCTCCGGGGGTCTTTCTGCCGGGCCCCCGCTATTTTCTTCCAGCTCTTTTGCTAGCGGGGGTCCCGGGCTTCCTCGCCGTCTTCTTCCGACTTCGGGGGTCTTTCTGCCGGGCCCCCCGCTATTTTCTGCTAGCTCTTTTGCTAGTGGGGGTCCCGGGCTTCGTCGCCGTCTTCTTCCGACTTCGGGGGTCTCTTGTTCTGTTCTCCGGTTCTTCTCCCACTCTCCGACGCCTTCTCCTCGATCTCCGGTTCTTTCTGCCGGACGCCCCGCTATCTTGTGCCAGCTCTTTTGCTAGCGGGGGCCGGTCTTCTACATCGCCTTCTTCCTTCTTCTCTTCGCCCGATGTTGACTCGTCGCTCTCCACCGCCGCAATGATCTTTCCAAGCAGCGGTGCCACTTTTATTGGCATGGGGCGTGGTCACCGGATGATGCCACCGCTGACCCCACCCCCGTTTCACGTCACAGTCCCATCATTCCCCGGGACTGTGACATCATACAGGGGTGGGGTCAGCGGTGGCATAAGCCGGTGACCACGCCCATGCCAATAAAAGTGGCACCGCTGCTCGGACGATCATTGCGGCGGTGGAGAGCGACGAGTCAACATCGGGCGAAGAGAAGAAGGAAGAAGGCGACGTAGAAGACCGGCCCCCGCTAGCAAAAGAGCTGCGAGAAGATAGCGGGGGCCTGGCAGAAGGCAGAAAGAACCGGAGATCGTGGAGGAGAACCGGAGAACAGAACAAGAGACCCCCGAAGTCGGAAGAAGACGGCGACGAAGCCCGGGACCACCGCTAGCAAAAGAGCTAGCAGAAGATAGCGGGGTCCCGGCAGAAAGACCCCCGGAGCTGCCCAATAAATTACTTTTCAAACCTGTGTTGTCTTTTTTTATTGACTTATTTTGCCACCAGGTGAATGGGTAGGGGTACGATGTACCCCATACTCATTCACATAGGGTGGGAGGCAGGTATCTGGGGTCCCCCTTATTAAAGGGGGCTCCCGGATTCCGATAAGCCCCCCGCCCGCAGACCCCGACAACCAATGGCCAGGGTTGTCGGGAAGAGGCCCTTGTCCCCATCAACATGGGGGCAGGGTGCTTTGTGGTGGGGGGGGCCGCAGGTCGCCCCCCCTGCCCCGAAGCACCAAACCCCCCATGTTGAGGGCACGCGGCCTGGTACGGTTCAGGAGGGAGGGGGGCCGCTCTCTCATCCCCCCCTTTTCCCCTGCGGCCTGCCAGGTTGAGTGCTCGGATAAAGGGTCTGGTGTGTATTCTAAGGGGACCCCACGCAATTTTTTTTTGTTTTTGGCGCGGGGTTCCCCTTAAAATACATGCCAGACCTGAAGGGCCTGGTATGGATTCTGGGGGGACCCCCACGCCATTTTTTTGGGGGGGTCCCCTTTGAATCCATACTAGACCCAAGTGCCTGGTATGTACCTGGGGGGGGGACCCCACGCTGTTTTTTTTTTTTTTTTTACATTTCCTTTAACAACCAGCTATAAACAGGTCAAACTAAAAATCGCCGCAAAATTGCGGTACTTGCGTTTTGGATGCGGGTCCATTGAACTCTATTACATCCAAAACACTGTTTTTGTCCTGGCCAAAAAAATCTGCAGTTGCGTTTAAAATCGTTTTTCACAAACCCTCAAAATGCCTTCAGACGCCAAAGATTTCCACGTTTCAGACGCGGTACCAGCGTTTAGCCGCATTTTAGTTTAGAAGCGTTTTTAAAGGTGACCTTTTTTTTACATTGATAAACTCCAAATTTATGGCAAATGAGGAAAAACCATAGTATATATATATAAATGAAATTGCTTCCATTGCATTGTGGACAATCCACAACTTGGGGCAGCTGACGTGGCAAGTGGACAATCCACAACTTGTGGCAAGTGATGTGGCAAGTGACACGCTAAATACAACTACACTGGGGCGTGTCCAAGATGGCGACCAGTGTGGAGGTTTAGTGTGAGAGCTCCGCTATCCTGCCTGCTATAATCCTGACTCCCTGCGGACACTTATCCTACCGAAGCCACCCAATTGTCTCCTGAGACTCCCTGGAGTGGTATGCCCCCTAAGCGCAGGTCGGCGACACATCCGAAAGCCTCTGGACTGAACGCTTCATCGCGTGCCAAGAAGACTGGGACCTGCACGCGGCCCAATATGGCGTCGCAGACGGAGGATGTGGATCCTGCGATTCAGAGCCAAGATAACTTTAATGCCCTGATGCAAGCAATCACCACCTGCCAAACGACCCTGACGGGTAAAATAGACGCCATGCAGATGGAGATGGGACTGATCCGCAAAGACATGGACAAATTCCGGGCCCGTCTAACGGAAGCTGAACAGCGGGTAGGTGACGCTGAGGATGTGCTCCGAGACCACTCCACCGCTCTCCGCACCCTCACCACTAAGGTCCGGGCTCTTGAATATCGAGCCGAGGACGCGGAGAACCGCAACAGGAGGAATAACCTCAGAGTCATCGGGCTGCCAGAGGGCTTGGAGGCCCCGGATCCAGTTGTGTTCGTGGAGAGGCTTCTCCAGAAATTGCTTCCACAAGCGACATTCTCACCGTTCTTCACAGTGGAACGGGCCCACAGGATGCCGGCTGCCCGCGGCTCTCCTGGTAGCCCCCCGCGAACACTTATCCTTCGTCTCCTGAATTATAGGGACAGAGACACGGTACTGAGGGAAAGCAGGAAGCTTGAAGCCCTACGATTTGAGGGAACACGTCTCATGATATTCCCTGACTTCTCGGTCGAAACTCAAAAGATGAGGAAATCATTCGACCAGGTGAAACTTGCCCTCCGGCAGAAAGGCTTGAAGTATAGTATGCTCTTCCCAGCCCGCCTTAGAGTGCAAGATGGAGAAGCACTGAAATTCTTTACCTCGCCCGAGGAGGCCTCCAACTGGCTGGAATCCCTCCCGCGCAGATGAACCCCGTGGCAGGACCCCTCTCTCCGCATCTACCAGCTCGGACGGGTGAGCCAACCTTTTTGCCTTTAACCGTCTACCATAGCACTGACTGTTTGTGGATGTTCCCGGCCGGCCTCTTTCTCCTTAAACTGAACTCCCTATACCCCTAACTATCTCCCACATTTTTTCTGGCCATTCGCCCCTGATCCATGTTTAGCCCATTATCCCATGTTTGCTTCGGGATCAACATGGCATGTATTGCCGCTGGACCTATTCACACAGACACTATATCCCGCACATGCCGTATTGCTGGGAGAGAAGAGGGACTGTTACATTACTAGCTGAGTTCCTCTGATACCACCTATGGGCGCTTCAAATGCAAGTTCAAGAACTGTGCCCCCGGGGGGGGGGGTTTCCCCCTATTTTTCCCCATTTTTTTTTTCTTTTTTTATCTCCATTCCTCCCCCTCGGGTGAATACCTCTCCGCAGGGAGGACCAATTTATCTATTTCCTTTTTTTGGGGGGGTTTTTCTTTTTCCCTTTTATCCGTTTGAACTTCCTTTACGTTGCAGCCACTTACTACCGTGGCGGCTGCTGACTAACCTACAGGTGCCTCAACGCTTTGCCCCCTAGGGGCCTTTCTTGGTACATTGCCTCACTAAGACCCATGGTCTTGTTTTGTTTTGGGGGTTTGAAAACGCGCCTGAGTTCGGGAGGTAGCGTGGGGAGGGGGGAGGGGGGGTGGGAAAGGATGTTGGTTTGGGTTTTATGAGTTCTACTATCACTGATTGTTTTTGGGTCATGTCATTACTATCTCTTTATTTTAAGGCGCGTAGGAAATTACACAGGTTATTCTCATCCCTTGCACTGCTGCTGAGTCAGGGCAGATGGGGAGGGTGGTTGATGTTTATTTTACCAACTCTAATATGGCTCCTTTGAGGGTGATTTCGTGGAACGTGCGGGGGTTGAACTCTAAGATCAAGTGCTCCTTAGTGTTTGGGTATCTAAAGAGGCATCTCCCGCACATATGTATCCTCCAGGAGACGCACCTCATGGGATCCAAGTTATTGTCACTGAAGAGGGCATGGGTGGGATCCTACTACCATTCCACTTTCTCCTCACACTCCCGAGGGGTAAGTGTACTGGTACATAAGACGCTCCCATTTACACTGCTGGATCTCCATTTAGACCCAGAAGGTTGATATGTGATCATGCACGCAATGTGTGATCGGATAGAAATGGTGGTTGTGGGCCTATATATACCCCCTCCGGAAAATATGAATGTTTTACATAAGATCCTTACTGTACTAGCTAAATATCCCACGACGAATGTTATTCTGGCAGGGGATTTCAATATGACCCCTGATCCTGAGGCAGACCGTCTCAGTCAGAGTCACAGGAGCCACACGACTGACCCGGGCCTAATTAGATGGGCGGAGACATTTGGTTTACATGATGTGTGGAGATGGAAACATCCCAACCAGGGGCGTACCTAGAGCATTTGGCACCCGGGGCGGATCCAATATCTGGCACCCCCCCCACGTTAAAATGTAAAAACACCCCTCTGTGTCCCCTGCATACCTCTGCATCCTTCAATATCTCTTTGTTACTACTGTGTAGCCCCTCTACACAACTGCACCTCTGGACCCCTTTACATTACACAGCATCCTGCACCTCTGCGTCACTTTACATTACACAGCCCCCTGCACCTCTGGACCCCTTTACATTACACAGCCCCCTGCACCTCTGGACCCCTTTACATTACACAGCCCCCTGCACCTCTGGGCCCCTTTACATTACACAGCACCCTGCACCTCTGGACCCCATTACATTACACAGCACCCTGCACCTCTGCACCCCTTTACATTACACAGCCCCCTGCACCTCTGGACCCCATTACATTACACAGCACCCTGCACCTCTGCACAACTTTACATTACACAGCACCCTGCACCTCTGCACCCCTTTACATTACACAGCCCCCTGCACCTCTGGACCCCTTTACATTACACAGCACCCTGCACCCCTTTACATTACACAGCCCCCTGCACCCCTTTACATTACACAGCACCCTGCACCTCTGGACCCCATTACATTACACAGCACTCTGCACCCCTTTACATTACACAGCACCCTGCACCTCTGGACCCCATTACATCACACAGCACCCTGCACCTCTGCACCCCTTTACATTACACAGCACCCTGCACCTCTGGACCCCTTTACATTACACAGCACCCTGCACCCCTTTACATTACACAGCCCCCTGCACCTCTGGACCCCATTACATTACACAGCACCCTGCACCTCTGCACCCCTTTACATTACACAGCCCCCTGCACCTCTGCACCCCTTTACATTACACAGCACCCTGCACCCCTTTACATTAAACAGCACCCTGCACCTCTGGACCCCTTTACATTACACAGCACCCCTTTACATTACACAGCCCCCTGCACCTCTGGACCCCTTTACATTACACAGCCCCCTGCACCTCTGGACCACTTTACATTACACAGCACCCTGCACCTCTGGACCCCTTTACATTACACAGCATCCTGCACCCCTTTACATTACACAGCCCCCTGCACCTCTGGATGCCTTGACATTACACAGCCCCCCGCACTTCTGGACCCCTTGACAGTACACAGCACTCTGGACCCCTTTACATTACACAGCACCGTACCTCTGGACCCTTTTACATTACACAGCACCTCACAGCTCTGGACCCCCTGCATGTTACACAGACCTCCCTCAGTGCAAACCTCCCCCCCTCAGTGCAGACCCCCCTTAGTGCAAACCCCCCCTCAATGCAGACCCCCCCGTGCAAACCCCCTCAGTGCAAACCTCCCCAGTGCAACCCCCCCTCAGTGCAAACTTCCCCCCTTAATGCAGACCCCCGTGCAAACCTCCCCCCCTCAGTGCAGACCCCCCAGTGCAACCCCCCTCCCCCTCAGTGCAAACCCCCCTTAATGCAGACACCCCCCTCAGTGCAAACCTCCCCTCATGCAAACCCCCCCCCCTCAATGCAAACCCCCCTCAATGCAGACACCCCCCCTCAGTGCAAACCTCCCCCCCCCTTAATGCAGACCCCCGTGCAAACCCCCCACAGTGCAAACCTCCCCCCTTAATGCAGACCCCGGTGCAAACCCCCCTCAGTGCAAACCTCCCCAGTGCAACCCCCCTCAATGCAGACACCCCCCCTCAGTGCAAACCTCCCCCCCTTAATGCAGACCCTCGTGCAAACCCCCCCCTCAGTGCAAACCTCCCCCCCTCAGTGCAGACCCCCCAGTGCAACCCCCCCTCAGTGCAAACCCCCTTTAATGCAGACACCCCCCCTCAGTGCAAACCTCCCCCCATGCAAACCCCCCTCAATGCAGACCCCCGTGCAAACCCCCCCCCCCGGTCAGTGAAAACCCCCCCTCCCATTCAGTACCTTAGATCAGCGTGAGGCAGCACATGCACAGAAGGTCCCCTCCCCCTCTGTACACATAAACAGAAAGGAGGGGGAGGCGACTTCACTCGGCTGTGCCTGTGTTCTGTGAGAAGTGCCGAACATCGGGATAGCTCAGCCGCGGCCCTGAGGAGGGGATGGATGGTGCAGCAATGTCACCCCCCCCCTCCCTTCGTATCATGATATATCTGCCTGTGCCTGCCTGGAGTCTCACTGCAGGCAGCTCTTACTTGACGGAGCGGCGCCGGCGCTATCACCGCTTAAGTCACGGGGGGGCGCCGGCCTGACACCCCCCAGTGTGTGGCACCCCGGTGCGGCCCGCCCCCCCGCCCCCCACTTAGTACGCCTCTGATCCCAACGCCAGACACTATACGTGCCATTCGGCTACGTATGCCACCATGTCACGTATAGACCTAATATATGTCAGCGACTCCCTGTTAAACAAGGTTGCTGCGGTTTCCATCCTCCCACGAGGTATCTCTGACCACGCCCCTATGATGATGACACTGACAACGGACACGGTAGCGGGGGAGGGGTTGTGGAGACTATCCAGATACTGGGTTACAGATGAGAAGCTGGAGCCGCTGATGTTGTCAGAACTAGGGGAATACTGGACCCATAATGTACATAGTGCGTCCCAGGCTTCGATCTGGGATGCATTTAAAGCCTATGCTAGAGGCAGGTACCAATACAATATTTCAAAAGTGAGGAAAGAAAAGAAACTTGAGCTGTCGGTGGCTGAGCATAGGGCTCTGCGACTTGAAGATAGATACACCAGCTCCCCAGACCCTGGAACGCACACTGATATGCTCACTGCCTACCGAGAGCTAGCTCTGATACGTATTGACTCATGCCGTCGTTTCCTCCTGTCCCAAACTCACCGTATATTTGAACAAGGGGAACGTCCTGGCAGACTTCTAGCCTGGCTGGCGAAGGAAAGGACGGGAAGCCCGTGCATAGCGAACGTACAGGCAGAGGATGGTACCCTTCTCTCAGACCCGCTAGACATTAATGCCAGATTCGAACAATACTACTCTCACCTCTATGCCTCCAGGGTTACTTATACCCCCGAGGAGCTGACCATATTTCTGGACATCGTTGATTTCCCGACCCTGTCTGCTGATGCGGCCCAGGGTCTGGAAACTCCCATTACACTACTAGAAATCCAAAAAGCCATTAAATCCATGCAAACAGGGAAGTCACCGGGACCGGATGGACTCCCCTCGGAGTTCTATAGGACTAATCTAGAGGTGGTGGGCCCTCATCTTCACTCGACGCTCAACGGGACGCTAGCGACAAACAGCCTTCCGGCCTCCATGTCTGAGGCCGTGATAGTTGTTATACCTAAGCCGGGGAAGGACCCCACATTGTGTTTATCCTATGGGCCCATATCTTTGCTGAACGTCGACGCAAAGATATTAACTAAGGTCCTGGCCTGTAGACTGAACGCAGTGATCCTTTCTCTAATACACGGGGACCAGACGGGCTTCATGCCTGGTAAGGGCACAGATGTTAATATTCGCAGGCTCCACACGAATATAGCGTACTTTAAGGACAGCATCCAGGGGGGCGCAGTGCACTAGCGTTGCTAGCCAGGTGCGGGGGGGGCGGGCCGCACCCGGGTGACACCCACCAGAGGGGTGACACCCGTGGGTAGCGCAGCGGCACCACACTGACATCGCCCGCCCGCTGCCCTGTGCCTTAGGCTCACGCTGCGGCTGTGTCCCTCAGCGGAGCGGAAGGAAGCCGCCTCCCCCTCTGCCTCCTCTCTGTTTACATCCACAGAGGAGGAGGAGGAGCCCGCGCTCGAGAGACACACGGCTGTGTGTATCTGCCGCTCTGTTCTGAGGTCTGTAAGGTAAGGGGGGCATCTTTACTGATGGGGGGAGGGAGTGTCTGTACTGCTGGGGTCTGCACTAGGGGGAGTTTGCACCAGGGGGGCTGTAACTGAGGGGGTGTCTGTACTGAGGGGGGGTGTCTGTACTGAGGGGGGTGTCTGTACTGAGGGGGGTGTCTGTAACTGAGGGGGTGTCTGTACTGAGGGGGGTGTCTGTACTGAGGGGGGTGTCTGTACTGAGGGGGGTGTCTGTAACTTAGGGGGTGTCTGTACTGAGGGGGGTGTCTGTTACTGAGGGGGTGTCTGTTACTGAGGGGGGTGTCTGTAACTGAGGGGGTGTCTGTACTGAGGGGGGGGTCTGTAACTGAGGGGGGTGTCTGTACTGAGGGGGGTGTCTGTTACTGAGGGGGGTGTCTGTAACTGAGGGGGTGTCTGTAACTGAGGGGGGGTCTGTACGAGGGGGTGTCTGTTACTGAGGGGGGTGTCTGTAACTGAGGGGGGTGTCTGTAACTGAGGGGGTCTGCACTGAGGTGGGGGTGTCTGTACTGATGGAGCGGTCTGCACTGAGGTGGGGGTGTCTGTACTGAGGGGGAGGTTCATACTGAGGGAGGCGGGTCTATATTGATGGCGGGGAGTCTGTACTTAGTGGAGCGGGTTTGTACTGAGGGAGGGGATCTATACTGTGGGAGTGGGGTCTGTAGTTAGTGGAGGGGGGTCTGTACTAAGGGGGGACTATAGTTGTTGGGGGGTGACACCATTTTTTTTCGCACCAGGTGACACCAACCCTAGTGACGCCACTGGCGCAGTGGCCTCCCTGGATGCAGAAAAGGCCTTTGATTCCGTGGAATGGATCTTTTTGTGGCAAGTCCTAGTTAAATTTGGCTTCGGCCCCAGGTTCATAGACTGGATTCGACAGTTGTACTCTTCCCCAACGGCGCGTGTGCGTACTGGCGGTACCCTCTCCTCCCCCTTCCATCTTTGTAGGGACACGAGGCAGGGATGCCCCCTTTCTCCAGGGCTGTTTGCCCTGGCCATTGAGCCCATGGCGATACTCCTCCGCTCAACAAGCGAAGTTAGAGGACTACAGCTGGGCTTTCTGGTGGAGAGGGTGTCGCTGTATGCGGACGACACGTTGCTTTACCTAGGTGATACTGCAGATTCCCTTACAGCAGCCCTGACGATTATTGATAGATTTGGTGGTTTTTCAGGTGTTCGGATCAATTGGGAGAAATCTAACCTGTTTCTGCTATCTGACCCGGGCACCCTCCAAACGCCACTTGCCACATGTCCTCTGCAGTTAGTCTCCCATTTTAAATACCTGGGCATAGAGATCACTAGAGACCTCTCGCAATATTTAACGGACAACCTCTACCCAATCCTAACGTCCCTAATAGCTAAGTGCAATACCTGGAAGACCCTTCCATTGACTCCGGTTGGCAGAGTGAACCTCATAAAAATGACATTTCTCCCCAAATTTTTGTATATTTTTAGGAACACCCCAAGCCTGATTCCTATGACCTTCTTTCACAAACTGGATGGAGTAGTCTCATCCTTTATCTGGGGGAGAAAGCCCCCGAGAATATCCAAAACCAAATTGCAACTCCCCCTATCTTTGGGGGGTCTGTCATTACCGTGCTTTTTGAAATACTATTGGGCAGCAGTTTTGGTCACGGCCCGTTGGTGGTTTGCCCAAACCCGATCCAATCCTGCAGTTCACCTTGAGGCAGCCATAATGGGGTCCTACTCTGCCCTTACAAATCTGGTATATAGGGGGGTGCGGACTTCCCCTCAGAGTACTACTCCGATGAGGACTACGTTGCAGGTATGGGACAAAGTCACAGCGACAATTAGGAAAGCAAACTCCATTTCCCCTCATACTCCGCTCTGGGGTAACCCAAAGCTCCCTCACTTTCGCACCATACCGGACCCCAACTTGTGGGCCAGGTATGGAGTGACCAAGATCCAACACATTATGCCATCCGGGGTTCTCCTCCCCTTTTCAGTACTAAAGGATATCTATCAGCTCCCCTCATGGATGCTCTTTCGGTATCTTCAACTGAAGCATGCCACTCAATCACAATTTCCAGCTACTGTCTCGATTGAACCACATCGGATAGAGAGATTTCTTATCTCTCGGGGAGCGGACAGAATCCTTTCTTCTTTATACCTTAGATTGACATCTGGAGATCCTGAGGGCCCATCACCCCTGTGTCAAACATGGCAGGGAGATATTCCCTCTTTGTCGGAGGAGGAATGGGATCTGGCCTTACAAAACTATCTCCCCACAGTGATCTCTGCAGGAGATAGATTTATTCAACTCAAATTTATCCATAGGGCTTACTACACACCTCAACGCTTAGCAAAAATCTACCCCACGCAATCTGAGAGGTGCCCCAAATGCTTACAAGAGGTGGGAACATACTACCACGTGGTTTGGGACTGCCCGGCCATACAAAATTATTGGGGACAGGTACTGGCGGAAATTAATACAGTGGCTAGTGTCTCGGCGTCAATGGATCCCAAGCTATTGTTATTGGGACTCACGGACTCCCTGACACACTCCACCCATAAGGGTCTCCTTATCTTCTACCTGGCGTTCTACGCCAGGAAAGTACTGTTACAAAACTGGAAGCTACCCTCCCCACCAACGACTGTTCAATGGCGCACACTTGTAGACTCGGTCCTTCCGATATACAAGCTGACGTATAAAGGACGGAAATGCCCGCAAAAGTTTCATAAAATCTGGGATCCATGGATAGAAACCCGGGCACTTAATATTTAAAGACCTGACGGGGAATTGAGGGCGGGTAGGTTATAAGTTGCCTATCTGGTTGTGCAATGGCCCTCTCACTTAAGGGATTTTAGGTTCTCCACCTACTTGGGTAGTACTGGTACTTAATTAGCCATACTTGTGTGGAAACACAATGCATTAGTGAGCTTCCCTAAACCCGACTGAATCATATCCTGTCTCTCTATTCTTAGCAATTCTATGAAGAAACCATGTGTAATGTTATTTTGCTTGACCATGTGCCTTACCAATAGATGAACCTGATGTAATGACATTGTCTGTACTCTTTTTAATTTCTAATAAAAATGTTTCTGTTAAAAAAAAATACAACTACACTGCTGCTCTCAGCTGCTGATATCACTCTGGTCTCACTAAATAGCTAAAATCGTAAATAATACTGTTTTTGGAGCTTAGGGCGGCTCCTTATCATATACACGCAAATGTGGTAAAACACGGCATGCAAACGCCACAAAGCGCGCCTTTCTAAACGCCACTTTCAACCTTAGTTCTGAACACTTTGCACCAGCGTCCCGTCTACATGGGGCCTAAAAACGCCTATGCCATTTACAGCTCAAAAACGCCATGGTGGCCATGAGGCCATAGGCTAACATGGAGAGATGTTTTTAAGCTGCAAAAAACGCTCAAACAAGCGGCTTGAAAAACGTCCGTGTGCATGTAGCCCTATATTAACCACTTGCACACTGCCCTGACCAAGTTTCACATTTCAGCGCTGATGCACTTTTAATGACAATTGCGCGCTCATACAACACTGTAACCCAATGAAAATGTTTTATTTGTTGGCACACAAAGCTTGCTTTTGGTGCTATTTGATCACCTTTGTGTTTTAGTTTTATTTTTTTTCTATAAATACAAAAGACCGAGTTTAAAAAAAAATTGATATTTTACCCACTTCAGCACCGGTCCTATTCTGGCACTTCTCTCCTTCATGTAAAAATCATAAATTTATGGCTATAAAATTACTTCAAAACACCAAACATTATATATGTTTTTGGAGCAGACACCCTAGGGAATAAGATGGCGGTCATTGCAAATTTTTATCTCGCTCGGTATTTGCGCAATAAATTTTCAAACGCCTTTTGTTTGCTAAAAATATTACAAAACAGTAAAGTTACGGCCAATTTTTTGGTATAATGTGAAAGATGTTGTTATGCTGAGTAAATAGATACCTAACACGTCACGCTTTAAAATTGCACACACACATGGCATGACACCAAACTTCAGTAATTAAAAATCTCCCTAGGCGATGCTTTAAAATTTTTTACACGTTACCATTTTGGCATTACAGAGGAGGTCTAGTGCTAGAATTGTTGCACTCATTCTAATGCCGCGTACACACGACCGCTTTTCTCGACGAGAAAAACTGAATTTTTTCATTTTGCCGAAAAAAACGATCGTCTGTGGGCTTTATGTCGTTTTTCTCGTCGAGAAAAATGGCATAAAAAACGACGAGAAAAATTAGAACATGTTCTAAATTTTCTCGTCGTTTTTTCCAGCATTTTTTTCCGCGGCAGTTTTCCCATAGGGAAACACTGCCGCGGAGCCCACAGACGGTCGTTTTTCTCGTCAAGAGAAAAAATTATGGGAAAAACGACCGTGTGTAGGGAACCAAGCGGTTCCCTCGTTTTTCCTGTCATTATTCACGGCGGTTTTTTAACCGCCGTGAATAATGATCGTGTGTACGCGGCATCACGCACGCAGCAATAACTCACATGTGTGGTTTGAACGGCGTTTACATATGAGGGCGGGACTTACGTGTGTGTTCGCTTCTGAGCGCGAGCTACCGGGGACATGGGCGTTTTTTCTTCTTTTTTTTTACTTTTTTGTATTTCTTGCTCTTTTTTATTTTTTTTTAATTTTTGGGGATCACTTTTATTCCTATTACAAGGAATGTAAACATCCCTTGTAATAGGAATGTGTGTGACAGGTCCTCTTTATGGAGAGATGCAGGGTCAATAAGACCCCACATCTCTCCTCCAGGCTGGAAAGCATGATATTGCTCCAAAAAAATCACCAATCTCATGCTGACAGCCGAGATCACGGCTTGGTTAACATACGGGAACACGGCGTGATGTCATAACATCATGCCCGCGCCTCCTACGGTCATAGAGATGACTGATGACCATCTGGTCACCAGTCATCTCCAAATCGTTCTCCGAGCCCCAGATGGCACGGGAGAGCCCGGAGAAGCACCGGATGGCGGCAAGGGGGGGGGGGGAACGTCCCCTCCCCCCGCCTATAAGAACAAACAAGCGGCGGAACTGCCACTATGATCGTTTTTATTGTGCACAGAATCGCCGGCTGAAAAGAATGATATCTGAATGATGCCTGCAACTACACCCAACATTCAGATGTCACCGCACAAAGCCAAGGATGTCATTTGACGGTGGGCGGTAGGAAACTGGTTAATATTTTTAAAAAAGGTAATTTTTCTTCTTCATTGATGTACACTGAGACTGCACTGATGGGCACCGATAAGGTGGCCAGAGTGGGCACTGAGAGGTGGCATTGCTATTTGGCACTGGTGGGCAGTGAGAAGTGGCACTGCTAGGTGGCAATGATAGTTGGCAGTGATGGGCACTGATAGGCAGCACTGCTAGGTGCCACTGATTGGCACCAGTGGTGGGCATTGATAGGTGGCACTGGCAGGGGCTACTAATTGTCACAGATTATGCAGAATTGCCTCTTCCTCTTCGGGCCCCATGTCCCTTGCACATAAGCCAGTGATTGCCTTTTTTTATGCTCACGCTGTCAGCACAAGGAGAAAACAAAAACCATTACCCAGATTTTGTTTACATCACGTGATCAGCTGTCATTTGCTGACAGCTGATCACATGGTAAAGGGCAGGGATCGGCCCCTTACTCGGATCTGTCATCACCTGAGTCTCAGTGACTCTGTGACCACAGCGCGCGCAAAGGGGAGGACGTTTATTGACGGACTCCCGGCAATTGAGGACCATGCTGTGGCCGTCGAATAGTTATAGCGCTGATCTCAAGTGATTAAAGAGGGTCTAAATGGGCCATTGACATGCATCACAATTCAACTTAGGAATGAGTCTTTGAAAAGTTAAACTAAATAATTTGGCCACTTTATCCTTCCAAATAATTCACTTCCTGTCACATAGCCACACAGGAAGTGAGGGAAAATCCCTAACAATGTCTTTCCTTGGGGACACACGTCAGTCTAAATACTTTCCCCATTATGCACATTGCACTCCAGCATATTGCAGGGTACACCACAATTTATTAGGTAGTTTGGACTGTGGGGTTTATTTACTAAAGGCAAATCTACTTTGCACTACAAGTGCACTTGCTGTATATCTGAGGGGGACATGCAAGCCAAAAAAAACATCTTTGCTTTTACATGATTGTAACATCCAATCACCAGTACTTTCCCTCAGATTTTCAGCAGCTACACTTTTACTGCAGAGTGGATTTGTCTTTACTAAACCCCAAACTACCCAATGATTTGGGGTGTACACAACAAAGTGCTAGAGTGCAATTTGCTTAATGGGGACACTAGTTAGATTGATCTGTGTGTCCCCAAGAAAAGCCATTGGTAGGGTTTTACCTTCACGTCCTGTTTAGCTGTGTGACAGGAAGTGAAGCCAATGTTAAGAAAAGGAGACCAAGGCCAAACTACAAAAAAAAAAAAAAAACACACACGCAGGGGTTCTAACACTTACTTCGTTTCCCTCAAAATGCCCACAATTAGAATTGTATGGCCTTGAGCTATTTTTAAGTGCAGTGCTCTAAATCAGTGCTTCTCAAGTACCCCCAACAGGCCATGTTTGCAGGTTTTCCTTCATCTTGCACATGTGCTTTAAATCACAGTCAATGGTTTTGATTTTTGGACAGCAATTCTCGATAAGATAAATTCACAAAACATGTCCTGTTGGGGGTACTGAGGACTGAGGCTGAGAACCACTGCAGTAAAAAAAAGAAAAATTGAATACTTACCGCTCTGTATTTTTCATTTCCTTGTGACGCTCCATGGCAGCACACAATACATGCATATACTACCATGAAGGCACCAGGGTAGACAAATTACACCTGTTTTGTTATGCCAATCAGCTGTCACATTTGTTGCAAAGAAAACACAAAACAAACATCAAAATTTTGCATCTAATTTTATTGTTCAACAAAACAAAAAGGGAAGGCAAAATAAAAAACATGGTCAATTTGAAACAGTTACAGACTCAACATCTTGAGCAATTTTTGGCCAAAAAAATGCAGCAGACTATTAAATCAAAGTGAACAAACAACACACATTAACAACATCAGAATTATTTCAGGGGAACATTTCCCCCACACAAAAAATATACAATCCACAAAATAAACCAAACACCTGTTTTGCAAAGACATAACAAATAAAATACACGTGTTACAAACTCGATAAGGCCACCAACATGTACATTTTTTATTTTTTTTATTTTTTTTACTATTCAGAAACAAGATCTTCCAACATTACTGTCATGGTACAAACCATCAGTACGAGTCTTTTCATCATCATAGTACTTTCATACAAAAATAACAAACAAATTAACTTTCATCCTATCCTCACTCCCTTACCTAAAAACCCTACACTCATAAAACTTCTAAGACTTACAACACAAATCACCTAAACTACACGTACAAGAAGGCATTTTGATTATTTTCTAATTTTCTACACATACTTCCCTTTGAAATCATAATAAAGGGTAGTCCTTTCAGACTTATCCCCACACCCAAAACTCAAAATCACCGATTTACACTCACACACACCTGTACCCCCCTACCCTGTCTTAATCAACATACATCACTCCATCTTCCAATCCCATTTGTCTTCTACTTCCACACCTACACTATCCATACAAACCTCAACCTACTCCAACTTTCACAAAATCATTCCAACTCCTTTTCCAGATCCTCCGACTTCTATCTTCTCCCAATCTCTTAACATCATACAAAAAAGCCGTATGTAGCTTTACTAACATCATTTTGCAGCACTACTTCACCTCCATCTCTTCCTTCCTCACCCCCAACTGATTCCGCATATCCCATAACGCCTCTTTCAATACAAAACAAAAGATCCACCCCAAACACTTTCCCTCCACCTTCCCCAGACCTATACTTGTCTGGTAACTCTTATATGTCAATTTCCACTTACATATTTTGTCCAAAAAACATCAAACCGTAACCTTACTTTTTGTGCATAATCACAATCCCAGAGTGCATGCCGGACGCGCACACCCACACACTTGCCTCTTCTCAAGGCAAGCGAGCAAATGCTCTGTGAGCTTTATATAACATATGTTTGTGTGCTAATAAGGCAATTGAAAACACATGCACAGTCCATGAAACACCCAAAATGCAAGTTCTCCCAATGTAGAGACTGAAATTCAAAGTGGGCACACCTGTTAAGGATGTCCTTCAATTTCTAACCCATAAAAACACTCTCTGAGTGAGCATGCCCAGAAATATCCAAGCGCTGTTCACACACAAAAAGCACGCCAAAAAAAAACTAACTGGCTGGGCATGTGCAGAACAACACCAATGCAGCTAGAAAAAAATAACCCCGCCCCTCCCCCCGTCCAAAATTAAGCACATCATCCAGCATGCTACAAAATTAGAGATGGGACAATCACCCCTCCCCCCCACCAACAAATCCAATTGCAGTCTATGGCAACTGACTTGTTAATTTTGCTAGTCCCCACTTGGCTGGCTTATCTTCTAGTTATTGGCCTTAAAATGGAGGCCCAGGTCCCACCCTAAGGGACATATATCAATGTCACCAATTTGGAAAACACCAAAAACAAAACAAGGAGAAGTGCCTTTAAATATGCCAAATTGCTTAAGGGCCATTTCCCACCACATGCAGTGCATTGCGTTTTTTATGCATCCAAAATGCATGGAAAGTTGGTTATATGGTTCTAAATGGCAGTGTTTGTTCCAGTGCGTTCCAGTTCCACCAAAAAGGTAGAACATGCTGCATTTTACCTGCACTGGACTGTACTGGAACGCATCAAAACGCATCATAAACGCACTGGAACGCACAGGAACACACCTACATGCACCAAAAACGCACTGGAACACACTTGTCCTTATCTATGGTTAATAAAAAAGAGGGGTGAAAAAAAAGCACTGGACTGCATCAAAAACTTAACAAAAATGCACTGGAACGCATGAAAAACGTGCATGCAGAAAAGCACCTGGAACGCATCCGGATTGTGTTTCTATGGTGTGAACTGGCCCTAGTTCACACTATAGAAACGCAGTCTGGGTGCGTTCCAGGTGCTTTTCTGCATGCGCGTTTTTGACACATTCCAGTGCATTTTTGAGGCGTTTTTGATGCAGTCCAGTGTTTTTTTCCCCCTCTTTTCACTTAGGACAAGTGTGTTGCAGTGCGTCTTTGGTGCATTTAGGTGCGTTGCGGTGCATACCAGTGCATTTTTGGTACGTTCCGTTGCGTTTTTGATGTGTTTTACTGGGGTCCAGTACAGTTTTGTACCTAAAAAAATGCAGCATGACCAATTATTTTTTGGCTTTCTGAAATGCACTGGAACGGACTGCAGTGGTGTGAACTATGCCATTGGCATTAATGTGATCAACTTTCTTTGTGTTTTTCAGGCATCAAAAAAACGCACTGCACTCCATCCGGTGTGAACTGGCCCTAAATATCATCCCCGGGGGTGTCTATAGTATGCCTGTAAAGTAGCACATGTTTTCCATGTTTATAACAGTTGGAGAGCAAAATCACATTTCTAAAGTAAAATAATAGTAATTTAAAAGTACTTGCGGCTGTAATGAATTGCTGGTTCCCGTCAATACAGATAAAAGTCATTGAAAGTCTTTGCTAACCAAAAAAAAAATGCGTGGGGGTCCCCCAAATTCCATAACCAGGCTCTTCAGGTCTGGAATGGATATTAAGGGGAACCCCGCTGCAAAATTTTTTAAAAAATTACGTGGGGTTCCCCCCAAATATCCATACCAGGCCCTTCAGATCTGGCATGGATTTTAAGGGGAACTCCACCCCAAATTTAAAAAAAAAATGGCGTGGAGTCCCCCTAAAAATCCACACCAGACCCTTATCCAAGCACATAACCTGGCAGGCCGCAGGAAAAGAGGGGGGGACGAGAGCAGCCCCCCCTCCCTCCTGAACCGTACCAGGCCACATGCCCTCAACATGGGGAGGATGTCCCCATGTTGATGGGGACAAGGGCCTCATCCCCACAACCCTTGCCCGGTGGTTGTGGGGGTCTGCGGGCAGGGGGCTTATCGGAATCTGGAAGACCCCTTTAACAAAGGGGACCCCAAGATCCCGCCCCCCCCCTGTGTGAAATGGTAATGGGGTACAAATGTACCCCTACCATTTCACAAAGAAAGTGTAAAAAATGAAAAAATGACAAGAGCCGGTTTTTGACAATTCCTTTATTAATGTCTTTTCTTTTCTTCCATCTTCTTCCTTCTTCTTCCATCTTCTTCTTCCATCTTCTTCTTTTCTCCATTCGGGTTTCTTCCTCCATCTTCCTCTTCATCTTTATCTTCATCTTCATCTTCCTTCGGTCTTCTCGTCCGCATCTTGCTCCGGCGTCTTCCCTTCTTCTTTCTTCTCCGCCGCTCTGTTTGAATTGGAGGTTCCCGCTGTGCGACGCTTCAGTTCTTCAGTTCCCCATCGGGTCCGCTTACACCCGGTGACCCCGCCCCCCTCTGACGCACATGGATTTCACGGGGACTTTCCCCGTGGTGACAGAGGGGGGCGGAGCCACCGGGTGGTTAGCGGACCAAGTGGAGAACTGAAGCGTCCTACAGCGGGAACCTCCAATTCAAACGGAGCGGCCGGAGAAGAAAGAAGAAGGGAAAACGCCGGGGCAAGATGCGGACGAGAAGACCGAAGGAAGAAGGAAGATGAAGATGAAGATAAAGATGGAGGAAGAAACCCGAATGGAGAAAAGAAGAAGATGGAAGAAGAAGATGGAAGAAGAAGGAAGAAGATGGAAGAAAAGAAAATACATTAATAAAGGAATTGTCTAAAACCGGCTCTTGTCATTTTTTAAATTTTTGACACTTTCCTTGTGAAATGGTAGGGGTACAATGTACCCCATTACCATTTCACACAGGGAGGGGCGGGATCTGGGGGTCCCCTTTGTTAAAGGGGTCTTCCAGATTCCGATAAGCCCGCAGACCCCCACAACCACTGAGCAAGGGTTGTGGGGATGAGGCCCTTGTCCCCATCAACATGGGGACATCCTCCCCATGTTGAGGGCATGTGGCCTGGTACGGTTCAGGAGGGAGGGGGGCCGCTCCCATCCCCCCCTTTTCCCCTGCGGCCGGCCAGGTTACGTGCTCGGATAAGGGTCTGGTGTGGATTTTTAGGGGGACTCCACGCCATTTTTTTTTTACATTTGGGGTGGAGTTCCCCTTAAAATCCATGCCAGATCTGAAGGGCCTGGTTTGGATATTTGGGGGGAACCCGCACGTCATTTTTTTTTAAATCTGCAGCGGGGTTCCCCTTAATATCCATTCCAGACCTGAAGGGCCTGGTTATGGAATTTGGGGGACCCCCATGCTTTTTTTTTTGGTTAGCAATGACTTTCTATAACTTTTCTCTATATTGCCGGGAGCCGACAATTCATTACAGCAGCGGCTGCTTTTAAATGCCTTTTTTTTCCTTTAGAAATGACATTTTGCTGGCGCACTGGGAAGTTCAGGGCTGCGCCTGTTCAACTTATGCAAATTAGTTTACGTGACTTGACATTTACTAAGATTTTGCCGGCGCAGTGTCTTGGCGCATTTAAACCATTGAAATTCCCGCGCTGAGCTCAAGAAAACCTCCCGCAGCTCGAGTCGTACTTGCCGGCGCAGCAGACTGGTTTTGAAAAAGTTACTTTCCCACTCTATTTTGGGCATGTTTGTTATTTGGGCAGGTGTCACTACACTTCCTCACATCACCCCACATCACCCCTAATATTTTCTCACTTCCAGCTTTATATTTAGTGTTTAACATGCCCTGCGCCAGGTCCATAGTAGCGCACTGAGCGCCTTCTCCCGGGCGCAGAGAACACTATAGTAAATGGGAAATAGGGCTGCGCTACCGGCGCTAATGTTTTGTAAATACCAAAACAGCCATTGCGCACGCAGATGCGCCAATACTCATGGCGCAAACGTTTGGTAAATCAGCCCCTCGGTGTTAGAGCTTCAATCATCACGGCACCATGGTAGATGTGGTTTCAGGATGATTGAAGCGCATTATTTATATTATTACATTGTAATATAAAAATTAAGTAGTTCAACTCACCATAATGCAGAATTAGTGGGAGCAGTGATTTTTTCGGGAGCAGTGATTTTAATGATGCTTCAAGTGAAAAAATAAAAGTGAAATATTCCTTTAACCACTTAACAACCACCTGCCGACAAATAACGGCGGCAGGGTAGTTGCTTAACTCTGGGAGGACGTTATATAACGTCCTCCCAGAATCGCGCTCCCGCGCGCCCCCTGGGGCGCGCACACGGGAAACTCCGTGACCGCCGGGTCCAGAGGACCCGGCGGATCACGAATCGCGGTAAATCGCCGCTGATAGCGGCCGTTTACCACGTGATCGCTCCGTCAAATGACGGAGCAATCACTTGTAAACAGACCGGCGTCATTTGATGACGCCGGTTCCTCCCTCCCCTCTCTGTACCGATCGGTACAGTGTGAGAGGGGAGGGGGAGGGAGCGGATGGCAGCAGCAGCACTGTGGGCTGGATCTGTGACAATTGCAGTCACAGATCCATCCATCCATCCATCCCTGCTCAGCCATCCCTGTGCTATACCCTGCCAATACTCTGCAATACACCCTGCCAATACTCTGCAAAATACCCTGGTGCAATACTCTGCAATACCCTGGTGCAATACTCTGCAATACCCTGGTGCAATACTCTGCAATACCCTGGTGCAATACTCTGCAATACCCTGCGAAATACTCTGCAATACCCTGGTGCAATACCCTGGTGCAATACTCTGCAATACCCTGGTGCAATACTCTGCAATACCCTGGTGCAATACTCTGCCATACCCTGGTGCAATACTCTGCAATACCCTGCACAATACTCTGCAATACCCTGCACAATACTCTGCAATACCCTGCGCAATACTCTGCAATACCCTGCAAAATACTCTGCAATACCCTGCAAAATACTCTGCAATACCCTGCGCAATACTCTGCAAAATACTCTGCAATACCCTGCACAATACTCTGCAATACCCTGCACAATACTCTGCAATACCCTGCACAATACTCTGCAATACCCTGCACAATACTCTGCAATACCCTGCACAATACTCTGCAATACCCTCCACAATACCCTGTGCAATACCCGTGCAATACCCTGCCATACACCGCAATACCCTGCCATACACCGCAATACTCCGCAATGCCCTGCTATACTCCGCAATGCCCGGCAATACTCCGCAATGCCCGGCAATACTCCGCAATGCCCGGCAATACTCTGCAATAACCACTTCCCGCCCTCCGGCCGTCATATGACGTCCTTGACTTTGTGCGGGGATATCTGAATGATGCCTGCAGCTACAGGCATCATTCAGATATCGGCTTTTTCAGCCGGCGATTCCCTACACCATAAGAACAATCATAGCGGCTGTTCCGCCGCTTGATCATTCTTACGGGAGGCGAGAGGGGATGTCCCCCCCCCCCCCCGCCGCCCTCCGGTGCTTCTACCGACTCACCGCTACGATCAAAGCCAGGATTGTTGGTTTTTTTTTTTTGTATTTTTTTCAGGCTTCCCAGCCTAGAGGTGAGATGTGGGGTCTTATTGACACCCCCCCCCCCCCCCATATCTCACTGTAAAGAGGACCTGTCATGCCATATTCCTATTACAAGGGATGTTTACGTTCCTTGTAATAGGTATAAAAGTGATCAAAAAAATGTTTAGGGCGGAAAAACATGTCAAACTAAAATAAATAAAGTAAAATGAAGAATAAAATATATATTTTTTTTTAAAGCGCCCCTGTCCCCGTGAGCTCGCATACAGAAGCGAACGCATACGTAAGTCCCGCCCACATATGAAAACGGTTTTCAAACCACACATGTGAGGTATCTCTGCGAACGTTAGAGCGAGAGCAATCATTTTGGCCCTAGACCTCCTCTGTAACTCAAAACATGTAACCAGTAAAAATATTTAAAGCGTCGCCTATGGGGATTTTTTAAGTAGCGAAGTTTGGCGCCATTCCACGAGTGTGTGCAATTTTTAAGGGCGACATGTTAGGTATCTATTTACTCGGCGTAACTTCATCTTTCACATTATGCAAAAACATTGGGCTAACTTTACTGTTTTTTTTTTTTTTTTAAGCACAAAACATTTTTTTTCCGTAAAAAACGCGTTAAAAAAATTGCTGCGCAAATATCGTGCGAGATAAAAAGTTGCAACAACCACCATTATATTCTCTAAGGTCTTTGCTAAAAAAAACATATATAATGTTTTGGGGTTCTATGTAATTTTCTAGCAAATAAATGATGATTTTTACATGTAGGAGAGAAATGTCAGAATTGGCCTTGGTGCTCCAGAACGCCTGAAGGTGCTCCCTGCATGTTGGGCCTCTGTATGTGGCCACGCTGTGTAAAAGTCTCACACATGTGGTATCGCCATACTCGGGAGTAATAGCAGAATGTGTTTTGGGGTGTAATTTGTGGAATGCATATGCTGTGTGTGAGAAATAACCTGCTAATATGACAATTTTGTGAAAAAAAAAAAAGAGAAAAAAAAAATCTTGATTTTGCAAAGAATTGTGGGAAAAAATGACAACTTCAAAAAACTCACAATGCCTCTTTCTGAATACCTTGGAATGTCTTCTTTCCAAAAAGGGGTCATTTGGGGGGTATTTGTACTTTTCTGGCATGTTAGGGTCTCAAGAATTGAGATAGGCCGTCAGTACTTCAGGTGTGATCAATTTTCAGATATTGGCACCATAGCTTGTGGACTCTATAACTTTCACAAAGACCAAATAATATACACCAATTTGTACTTATTTTTACCAAAGATATGTAGCAGTATAAATTTTGGCCAAAATTTATGAAGAAAAAATAGTAATTTGCAAAATTTTATAACAGAAACGAAAAAAAAATAATTTTTTTACAAAATTTTCAGTCTTTTTTCTCTTATAGCGCAAAAAATAAAAAACCCAACAGTGATTAAATAACACCAAAAGAAAGCTCTATTTGTGTGAAAAAAAGGACAAAAATTTCATATGGGTACAGTGTTGTATGACTGAGTAATTGTCATTCAAAATGTGAGAGCACCGAAAGCTGAAAATTGGTCTGGTTATTAAGGGGGTTTAAGTGCCCAGTGGTCAAGTGGTTAAATATCGTTCCTGGGGGATGTCTATAGTATGCCTGTAAAGTGGCGCGTGTTTCCCGTGTTTAGAACAGTCCCTGCACAAAATGACATTCTAAAGGAATAAAAGTCTTTTAAAACTGCTTGCGGCTGTAATGTAATGTTGGGTCCCGCCAATGTGGATAAAACTTATTGAGAAAAACAGCATGGGTAACCCCCCAGCCCAATACCAGGCCCTTTGGATATTAAGGGGAACCCCGCACCCAAATTAAAAAAAGAAAAAGCGTGGGGCCCCCAGGCCCTATATAGTGATGAGCCGAACACCCCCGGGTTCGGTTCGCACCAGAACCCGCGAACGGACCGAAAGTTCGCACGAACATTAGAACCCTATTAAATACAATGGATGCGAGCGTTCGGATTCTAAAGTGCTAATTATAACGACTATTATCCATGTTATTGTCCGAAACAGAGTTTGGGAACCCGGCTTCTGCACCAGGGGACATGTATCAATGCAAAAAGAAGTTTTAAAAACGGACGTTTTCCGGGAGCAGTCATTTTAATGATGCATAAAGTGAAAAAAAAAAGTCAAATATTCCTTTAAATATTGTACCTGGGGGGTGTCTAAAGTATGCCTGTGAAGTGCCACGTGTTTCCCATGTTTAGAACTGCCCCTGCACAAAATAACATTTCTAAAGGGAAAAAAGTCATTTAAAACTGCTTGCGGCTTTAATGCAATGTCTGGTCCCGGTAATATGGATGAAAATCTTTAGGAAAAATGGCATAGCTACCCCATCAACCCCCCCCCCTACCCCAGCCCATTACCAGCCCCTTTGGGTCTTGTATGGATATTAAGGGGAACCCCGCACACAAAATAAAAAAGGACCTATATACTCTGAACAGCCGTATACAGGCGGTGCATACAAGACAGGGACTGTAGGTTTGTTCTTATGTAGAATCTGTTTATAATTTTGAACAGCTGCATTGTTTAAGTGGAGCTCCATGCCAAATTCCTTTTTTTTAGCTTTTTGTAAAACATAGGGAACGGTTATCACCCCTGTCACATTTTTTTTGCTGTCTGTGCCCCTGTTCAGAACATTTCACCTCACTTTGCGTCCCAATGACAACTGTTTTTGAAATGTGGTGTTTTTATTGAAACAAGGATTGGTGATAAAGCATCAGTAGAGAGGAGACACCTTTCTCCCATATTAATTCTTAAAGGAGAGAATTTTCCTTCCAAGGGGTAGATTTCTTCTCACTTCCTGTTGTCTTCTTCCGTTTGCAAGTAGTAGTAGTTTGTAAGTTGGATGTTTGAAAGTAGGGACCTTCCGTATATACTCTGCAGAAATTGGCCCCTTAGGTGTTGGTGTTGACACAACACTGAAAGCACTCACAGTTATTCTTGGTGGGTGCTGGAACGCCCTGCTGTCAAGTATAATATCAGGAATTGTAATAACATATAATTGTTGATCAGTGGTAGTAAAAATTGGGCCTTTGATGGTGGTGCTGGTGCCACAACACTGTAAGGCCTGACAGTTACTCTTGGTGGGCGCAGCAATGGTCCCTGCTGTGAATTATTAGATCAATAATTATAATTGCATGCCCCTGTTGAACAGGGGCTGAAAAATTGGGCCTTTGGTGGTGGTGGTGGTGGTGATGGTGGTGCTGGTGCCACAACACTGTAAGGCCTGACAGTTACTCTTGGTGGGCGCAGCAATGGTCCCTGCTGTGAATTATTAGATCAATAATTATAATTGCATGCCCCTGTTGAACAGGGGCTGAAAAATTGGGCCTTTGGTGGTGGTGGTGGTGGTGATGGTGGTGCTGGTGCCACAACACTGTAAGGCCTGACAGTTACTCTTGGTGGGCGCAGCAATGGTCCCTGCTGTGAATTATTAGATCAATAATTATAATTGCATGCCCCTGTTGAACAGGGGCTGAAAAATTGGGCCTTTGGTGGTGGTGGTGGTGGTGATGGTGGTGCTGGTGCCACAACACTGTAAGGCCTGACAGTTACTCTTGGTGGGCGCAGCAATGGGCCCTGCTGTGAATTATTAGATCAATAATTATAATTGCATGCCCCTGTTGAACAGGGGCTGAAAAATTGGGCCTTAGGCACTGGTGGCACAACACTGCAACCCCTCACAGATACTGTACTTGGAGCACAGCAATGAGGCCTGTTGCAAAGTATTGCATCAAAAATTTTAATTACACGCCCCTGTTAAACAGGGGCTGAAAAATTGGGCCTTAGCCACTGGTGGCGTCACCCATAAACCAAAATGATCTTCCAAGCTATCATCGTTAATCGTATCATTGAGGAGGAGGAGGAGGATAGCCAGTCAACATAACAGCACAGGCACTCAGCATCAGCATCAGTCTTGAAGGGATGTGACATTTTAAAATCAATTAGTCTGTTATATCAGCATCTGGTGTGTGGTAGCTGGTGGTGATCCAAGACTGGTTCATCTTGATGAAAGTCAGTCGATCAACCGAGTCGGTGGACAGGCGCACCCTGTGATTCGTGACAAATCCTCCAGCAGCACTGAATGTGCGTTCTGAAAGAACGCTGGATGCAGGACAGGCCAGTAGCTCAATTGCATACTGTGCAAGCTCTGGCCAGTGATCCATCCTCAAGACCCAGTAAGCCAGAGGATTTTCAGTGGGGAAGGTGTCCAAGTCTGACCTTGCCCCTAGGTATTCCTGGACCATGTATATCAGACGCTGGCGATGGTTGCTGGAACCGATCATACTTTGGGGCTGCGGACTAAAGAATTGTCTGAACGCATCGGTCAGACGGCCACCTTCCCCACCGCTCCTTCTTTGACTGCCCGAAGCCTCAGCAACTCGTTGTCCAGGACCAGGAGTTTGTAACCTCACAGTCTCTGGGAACGCGTTGCACAGACCTTTCTGCAAGGCCTCCCGGAGTTGTCTCATCCTCTGCTCCCTCTGCGACGGTACGATAAGGTCCGCAACCTTACCCTTGTACCGTGGATCAAGGAGAGTGGCCAGCCAGTAATGGTCCCTCTCCTTGATCCGAAGAATACGAGGATCCTTCCGCAGACTTTGCAGGATCAGGGAGGCCATGCAGCGTAGGTTAGCTGAGGCATTCAGTCCGGAGTCCTCTGGGTCACTAAGGACGACATGATCCGCAGCCACCTCCTCCCAGCCACGTACAAGTCCACTGGTTTCTTGGGACTGTAAATCATCCCTAAAAGACTGCTGCTGATGATGCTGAGTGCCAGCCTCCACCTCCATGCTGACACAATCCTCCTCCTCCTCCTCCTCCTCCTCCTCTTCCTGTGCAATGGGTGGGACAGAAGGAACACTGTCTGGGTAAAGGGGGCCTTGAGAGGCAAGGAAGTCCTCCTCTTCCTGCCTCTGTTCTGCCTCAAGTGCCCTGTCCATTATTCCACGCAGCGTGTGCTCCAACAGGTGGACAAGAGGTACAGTGTTACTGATGCATGCACTGTCACTGCTCACCATCCTCGTGGCCTCCTCAAATGGTGCCAGGACAGTGCATGCATCCCTGATCATGCCCCACTGGCGTGGTGAAAAAAACCCGAGCTCCCCTGACCCTGTCCTGGTGCCGTAGTCGCACAGGTACTCATTGATGGCCCTCTGCTGCGTGTGCAGCCGCTGCCGCATGGCCAACGTTGAGTTCCACCTTGTGGGCATGTCACATATAAGGCGGTTCTTGGGCAGGTTCAACTCCTTTTGAAGCTCAGCCAGGTGAGCACTGGCGTTATAAGATCTGCGGAAATGCACACAGACTTTCCTGGCCTGCCTCAGGACATCCTGTAAGCCCGGGTACCTGCCCAAGAACCGCTGCACCACCAGGTTAAGGACGTGAGCCATACAGGGCACATGGGTCAGTTGTCCCTGTCGGAGGGCGGAGAGGAGGTTGGTGCCATTGTCGCAAACCACCATTCCTGGCTTAAGCTGGCGTGGCGTCAACCACCTCTCGGCCTGCCCCTGCAGAGCAGACAGGACCTCTGCCCCAGTGTGGCTCCTGTCCCCCAAACACACCAGCGCAAGCACGGCATGGCATCTTTTTGCCTGCGTACTTGCGTAGCCCCTTGAACGCCTACGGAGCACCGCTGGTTCCGAGGACAAACCACAGGAAGAGGCCATGGAGGAAGAAGAAGAGGAGGGGGTGGAGGAGAGAGGTGTGTCACAACCAGTAGTAGCATTTTGGAGGCGTGGCGTTGGAACAACCTCCAACACTACTGCACCTTGTCCTGCATCCTTCCCAGCTGCCAAAAGAGTGACCCAATGGGCCGTGAAAGAAAGGTAACGTCCCTGTCCATGCCTGCTGGACCATGAGTCAGCGGTAATATGCACCTTACCGCTGACCGCCCTGTCCAGCGAGGCCAAGACATTGCCTTCCACATGCCTGTAGAGAGCCGGAATAGCCTTCCATGCGAAAAAGTGGCATTTGGGAACCTGCCACTGAGGAACCGCACATTGCACAAACTCACGGAAGGGGGCCGAGTCTACCAACTGAAAAGGCAGCAGTTGAAGCGCTAGCAATTTAGCCAAGCTAGCATTCAACCGCTGGGCATGTGGATGGCTGGGAGTGAACTTCTTTCGACGGTCCAGCAGCTGGGGCAGGGAAATTTGCCTGCTAGAATCGGACGTCGGTGTACTGCTAGCAGAGTGCCCACAAGTACTTGGCTGTGACACACCTAATTCTACACCTTCATTCCTCTCAGAGCAGGTTTCAGAGAGGACTGAAGGTATACTGGGGTTGGAGATCCCAGCTGATGCGGTGCAAGAAAAGGTCAGCTTTGTTCCTTGGTGTGGGTCTTTAAGGTAGGCTTGCCAACGAGCTGCATGGCAGGTCAACATATGTCTGATCAAGCATGTGGTGCCCAAGCGGCTGATGTTTTGGCCACGCGATATACGCTTGAGACATATGTTGCAAACAGCAGCTGTGCGATCTGATGCACTCGCCTCAAAAAAGGCCCACACCAAAGAACTTTTTGAATGACGGGCAGAGGCAGCGCCCTGCACAGGCGGAGCTCTGCGGTGTGATTCCGTCGGTGTGCTGCCCATATGCTGGCCACTCAAGGGCATCCTGCCTCGTTGGAGATGTGCCTCCTCCTCATCCTCCTCCTCCTCCTCCTCTCTCCTATTAGGCACCCACGTGGAGTCAGTGACCTCATCATCCCCTCCCTCCTCATCACTGGAGCCAATCTGGCAGTATGCTGCAGCTGCTGGAGCATGACTGCCAGATTGGTGTCCTTCTTGAGCATCCCCTCTCTCTGCTCTCACGCTGCTGCCTTCCTCTAGCTGGGTATCATCATCAGATCCTTCCAAACGCTGGGCATCCTCCTGGAGCATGTACCCAACACTGTGCTCAAACAGTTCGGGGGACTCCTCAGGAGGAGGGCATGGTGGGTCTAGGGAAGGATTGACTAATGAAGATAATGATACCAGAGAAGAGGACGCTTTGGCAGCTGCTTTGCCAGTACCCTGAGCCTGGGTGAGAGAGGATGAGGAGGATGAGGTGGGCTTGGTCATCCACTCTACCAAGTCTTCGGCATGATGTGGCTCAACATGTCCAGCTGCCGAAAACAAGGACAAGCGTGTCCCATGGCCATGTGCTGATGACAATGCACCGCGTACACGACCAGCACTGTTGCCCCCAGACACAGAGCCTGCTTGCCCTCTTTTTTTGCCTCCTGACTGTCTGCCTCTCCTTGGTTGCCTTCCAGACATTTTAATGGATGGCCTGCAGGGAGATGGGAAAAACAGCAATAAGGGCTACCTTCAGGTGTATATTGTGCAGGAGGCTTAGCAACAATGACACTGACACTGTCCCCTGCCTATCCTTCTCTGTCCCTAAACACAAGGATTGAAAATATGGTTCAGCAAAAAAGTTTTAGAACAGAATAGCACACTGACACTTTCCCTCACTGTCCTACTCTGTCCCTCCCTACAAACAAGATTTAGCACAGAATAGCACACTGATAATTTCTACGAGTGTCCTTCTCTGTCCCTAAACTCAAGGATTGAAAATATGGAACAGCAAAATTGGTTTAGAACAGAATAGCACACTGTCAGTTTCACTCACTGTACCTCTCTGTCCCTCAACTCAAGGATTGAAAATATGGAACAGCAAAATTGGTTTAGAACAGAATAGCACACTGTCAGTTTCACTCACTGTACCTCTCTGTCCCTCAACTCAAGGATTGAAAATATGGAACAGCAAAATTGGTTTAGAACAGAATAGCACACTGTCAGTTTCACTCACTGTACCTCTCTGTCCCTCAACTCAAGGATTGAAAATATGGTTCAGCAAAATAGTTTTAGAACAGAATAGCACACTGACACTTTCCCTCACTGTCCTACTCTGTCCCTCCCTACAAACAAGATTTAGCACAGAATAGCACACTGATAATTTCTACGAGTGTCCTTCTCTGTCCCTCAACTCAAGGATTGAAAATATGGAACAGCAAAATTGGTTTAGAACAGAATAGCACACTGTCAGTTTCACTCACTGTACCTCTCTGTCCCTCAACTCAAGGATTGAAAATATGGAACAGCAAAATTGGTTTAGAACAGAATAGCACACTGTCAGTTTCACTCACTGTACCTCTCTGTCCCTCAACTCAAGGATTGAAAATATGGAACAGCAAAATTGGTTTAGAACAGAATAGCACACTGTCAGTTTCACTCACTGTACATCTCTGTCCCTCAACTCAAGGATTGAAAATATGGAACAGCAAAATTGGTTTAGAACAGAATAGCACACTGTCAGTTTCACTCACTGTACCTCTCTGTCCCTCAACTCAAGGATTGAAAATATGGAACAGCAAAATTGGTTTAGAACAGAATAGCACACTGTCAGTTTCACTCACTGTACCTCTCTGTCCCTCAACTCAAGGATTGAAAATATGGAACAGCAAAATTGGTTTAGAACAGAATAGCACACTGTCAGTTTCACTCACTGTACCTCTCTGTCCCTCAACTCAAGGATTGAAAATACGGAACAGCAAAATTGGTTTAGAACAGAATAGCACACTGTCAGTTTCACTCACTGTACCTCTCTGTCCCTCAACTCAAGGATTGAAAATATGGAACAGCAAAATTGGTTTAGAACAGAATAGCACACTGTCAGTTTCACTCACTGTACCTCTCTGTCCCTCAACTCAAGGATTGAAAATATGGTTCAGCAAAATAGTTTTAGAACAGAATAGCACACTGACACTTTCCCTCACTTTCCTACTCTGTTCCTCCCTACAAACAAGATTTAGCACAGAATAGCACACTGATAATTTCTACGAGTGTCCTTCTCTGTCCCTCAACTCAAGGATTGAAAATATGGAACAGCAAAATTGGTTTAGAACAGAATAGCACACTGTCAGTTTCACTCACTGTACCTCTCTGTCCCTCAACTCAAGGATTGAAAATATGGAACAGCAAAATAGTTTTAGAACAGAATAGCACACTGACACTTTCCCTCACTGTACCTCTCTGTCCCTCAACTCAAGGATTGAAAATATGGAACAGCAAAATTGGTTTAGAACAGAATAGCACACTGTCAGTTTCACTCACTGTACCTCTCTGTCCCTCAACTCAAGGATTGAAAATATGGAACAGCAAAATTGGTTTAGAACAGAATAGCACACTGTCAGTTTCACTTACTGTACCTCTCTGTCCCTCAACTCAAGGATTGAAAATATGGAACAGCAAAATTGGTTTAGAACAGAATAGCACACTGTCAGTTTCACTCACTGTACCTCTCTGTCCCTCAACTCAAGGATTGAAAATATGGAACAGCAAAATTGGTTTAGAACAGAATAGCACACTGTCAGTTTCACTCACTGTACCTCTCTGTCCCTCAACTCAAGGATTGAAAATATGGAACAGCAAATTTGGTTTAGAACAGAATAGCACACTGTCAGTTTCACTCACTGTTCCTCTCTGTCCCTCAACTCAAGGATTGAAAATATGGAACAGCAAAATTGGTTTAGAACAGAATAGCACACTGTCAGTTTCACTCACTGTACCTCTCTGTCCCTCAACTCAAGGATTGAAAATATGGAACAGCAAAATTGGTTTAGAACAGAATAGCACACTGTCAGTTTCACTCACTGTACCTCTCTGTCCCTCAACTCAAGGATTGAAAATATGGAACAGCAAAATTGGTTTAGAACAGAATAGCACACTGTCAGTTTCACTCACTGTACCTCTCTGTCCCTCAACTCAAGGATTGAAAATATGGAACAGCAAAATTGGTTTAGAACAGAATAGCACACTGTCAGTTTCACTCACTGTACCTCTCTGTCCCTCAACTCAAGGATTGAAAATATGGAACAGCAAAATTGGTTTAGAACAGAATAGCACACTGTCAGTTTCACTCACTGTACCTCTCTGTCCCTCAACTCAAGGATTGAAAATATGGAACAGCAAAATTGGTTTAGAACAGAATAGCACACTGTCAGTTTCAATCACTGTACCTCTCTGTCCCTCAACTCAAGGATTGAAAATATGGAACAGCAAAATTGGTTTAGAACAGAATAGCACACTGTCAGTTTCACTCACTGTACCTCTCTGTCCCTCAACTCAAGGATTGAAAATATGGAACAGCAAAATTGGTTTAGAACAGAATAGCACACTGTCAGTTTCACTCACTGTACCTCTCTGTCCCTCAACTCAAGGATTGAAAATATGGTTCAGCAAAATAGTTTTAGAACAGAATAGCACACTGACACTTTCCCTCACTGTCCTACTCTGTCCCTCCCTACAAACAAGATTTAGCACAGAATAGCACACAGATAATTTCTACGAGTGTCCTTCTCTGTCCCTCAACTCAAGGATTGAAAATATGGAACAGCAAAATTGGTTTAGAACAGAATAGCACACTGTCAGTTTCACTCACTGTACCTCTCTTTCCCTCAACTCAAGGATTGAAAATATGGAACAGCAAAATTGGTTTAGAACAGAATAGCACACTGTCAGTTTCACTCACTGTACCTCTCTGTCCCACAAATCAAGGATTGAAAATATGGTTCAGCAAAATAGTTTTAGAACAGAATAGCACACTGACACTTTCCCTCACTGTACCTCTCTGTCCCTCAACTCAAGGATTGAAAATATGGAACAGCAAAATTGGTTTAGAACAGAATAGCACACTGTCAGTTTCACTCACTGTACCTCTCTGTCCCTCAACTCAAGGATTGAAAATATGGAACAGCAAAATTGGTTTAGAACAGAATAGCACACTGTCAGTTTCACTCACTGTACCTCTCTGTCCCTCAACTCAAGGATTGAAAATATGGAACAGCAAAATTGGTTTAGAACAGAATAGCACACTGTCAGTTTCACTCACTGTACCTCTCTGTCCCTCAACTCAAGGATTGAAAATATGGAACAGCAAAATTGGTTTAGAACAGAATAGCACACTGTCAGTTTCACTCACTGTACCTCTCTGTCCTTCAACTCAAGGATTGAAAATATGGAACAGCAAAATTGGTTTAGAACAGAATAGCACACTGTCAGTTTCACTCACTGTACCTCTCTGTCCCTCAACTCAAGGATTGAAAATATGGTTCAGCAAAATAGTTTTAGAACAGAATAGCACACTGACACTTTCCCTCACTGTCCTACTCTGTCCCTCCCTACAAACAAGATTTAGCACAGAATAGCACACTGATAATTTCTACGAGTGTCCTTCTCTGTCCCTAAACTCAAGGATTGAAAATATGGAACAGCAAAATTGGTTTAGAACAGAATAGCACACTGTCAGTTTCACTCACTGTACCTCTCTGTCCCTCAACTCAAGGATTGAAAATATGGTTCAGCAAAATAGTTTTAGAACAGAATAGCACACTGACACTTTCCCTCACTGTACCTCTCTGTCCCTAAACTCAAGGATTGAAAATATGGTTCAGCAAAATAGTTTTAGAACAGAATAGCACACTGACACTTTCCCTCACTGTACCTCTCTGTCCCTACAAACAAGGATTAGCACAGAATAGCACACTGTCACTGACACTCTCCCTACCTATCGTTCTCTGTCCCTAAACACAAGGAATCCAGAATTAGTAAAGGAAAAAAATGACACTGTCCCTGCCTATGCTTCTCTTTCCCTGCTCCGGAACACACTACACAAGGCCGCCGCGCTGGCGGCCTTTTATAGTGTGGGGCGTGTACTAAACCCCATCAGCAATAATTGGCCACAGGCATCCTGCCTGTGGCCAATCATTGCTCTCCTCGCTGCCGGCGCTGTGATTGGCCAAGCATGCGGGGTCACAGTGCATGCTTGGCCAATCACAGCGCCTGGATGACACTGCGATGGCGTAGTGCATTGTGGGCCGTTCGCGTCACTCGAATTTGGCGCGAACGGCCCAAATCGTTCGATCTTCGTCGAACGATCGAACAGCCGATGTTCGAGACGAACGTATGTTCGACTCGAACACGAAGCTCATCCCTAGCCCTATATATTCTGAACAGCAGTATACAGGCGGTCCAAACAAGACAGGGACTGTAGGTTTGTTCTTAAGTTGAATCTGTTTGTAATTTGGAACAGGTAAATTTTGTAAGTGTTGCTTCAGCCAAAAAATCTATTTTTAAGCTTTTTGGATAACATAGGGAAGGGTTATCACCCCTGTAACATTTGTTTTGCTGTCTGTGCCCCGGTTCAGAAGATTTCACCTCACTTTCTGTCCCAATGACAATTGGATTTAGAAAATTTGGAGTTTTTAGGGAAAAAAATATTGGTGATAAAGCATCAGTGGAGGAGACACCTTTTTCCCATATTAACTCATACAGGAGAGAATTTCCATTCCTAGGGGTAGATTTCCTCTCACTTCCTGTTGTCTACCTCCATTTGTAAGTAGGAGTCGCTTGTAAGTTGGATGTTTGAAAGTAGGGGACCGCCTGTATATACTTTACGGCCTGCCCTATATACTCTGCAGAAAATTGGGCCTTAGGTGTTGGTGGTACCAGAACACTGTAAGCCCTCACAGTTACTCTTGGTGGGCGCAGAAACAGGCCCTGCTGTGAAATATTAGATCAAAAATTGTCATTACATGCCCCTGTTAAACAGTGGCAGAAAAATTGGGTTTTAGGCAGTGGTGGTGGTGCCACAACACTGTAACCCCTCACAGATACTATAGTTGAGCGCAGGAACGAGCCCTGCTGCAAAATATTACAGCAAAAATTGTAATTACACGCCCCTGTTAAACAGGGGCAGAAAAATTGGGCCTTAGGCACTGGTGGTGGTACCACAACACTGCAACCCCTCACAGATACTCTAGTTGAGTGCAGGAACAAGCCCTGCTGCAAAATATTACAGCAAAAAATTTAGGGCTGTGGAAATTAACTATTAATTCCTCGATTAATCGATTAATTGTTTTGATCGATCAAAATTCTTTTGATCGATCAAAATTCTTTGGGCTTGCCGTGTCCATCTGAAGGGCTCCTTTGCTGTGCCTTCATATCTGCATGCCAGCGGTACCTTACTATCTGCCACACGCAAGGGCTGTTACACTTCCCTCTATCACTTCCCTCTATCAACCTGGGATTCTACAGCCATCCACTGGGAGTTGTGATAGTTCCCTTCATGGGACATCTACATGCCGACGGACTGATGTTAGCCCCTCCTCATCTGGATTCAGCAGTGGTATCGTTGTACACATTTTTATACCAGTATCATACTTGGCTACATGTTTTTATGACTGCTTTTGCTACCGTTTGGTATTACTCGCACCATTTTTACAGTTTATGTAGCTACATTGATTTTATCTCCAGTGCAATATTTATTTTGTTACCTACTTGAAGACTATAAAAGTTTTAATGCTATTCCCATTGAGCGCTGCCTTTGTGTGTTTTTTGTATCCTGCTATCCATTTTTCCAGTGGTTGGTAGCTGCACTGGGAATCGGCCTGCAAGGAGATCAGCTAAAAGTAGTTGGATCTATGTGCGTTATAATTAATCAAAATTTGTCGATTAATCGATTTTAAAAAAACGATTAATCGAACACGAAAATTTTAATCAGTAACAGCCCTACAAAAATTGTAATTACACACCCCTGTTAAACAGGGGCAGAAAAATTGGGCCTTAGGCACTGGTGCTGGTGCCACAACACTGCAACCCCTCACAGATACTCTAGTTGAGTGCAGGAACAAGCCCTGCTGCAAAACATTACAGCAAAAATTTTAATTACACGCCCCTGTTAAACAGGGGCAGAAAAATTGGGCCTTAGGCACTGGTGCTGGTGCCACAACACTGGAACCCCTCACAGATACTCTAGTTGAGCGCAGGAACAAGCCCTGCTGCAAAATATTACAGCAAAATTGTAATTACACACCCCTGTTAAACAGGGGCAGAAAAATTGGGCCTTAGCCACTGGTGGTGGTGCCCAGAACCAAAAATGTTCTTAGAAGCTATCAACATGAACATTGAGGAGGAATAGGATAGTCACTCAGCATAACAGGATAGTCACTCAGCATCAAAATTATTGGTTACATCAGGTGCTTGGCAGCTGGTGATCCAAGACTAATTTTTATGAAGGAGAGTCGATCAACCGATTCGGTGGACGGGCGCACTCTGTGATCGGTTACAAAGCCTCCAGCAGCACTGAATGTGCATTCCGAAAGAACGCTGGATGCAGGACAGGCCAGTAGCTCAATTGCACACTGTGCAAGCTTTGGCCAGTGATCCATTCTCAAGACCCAGTAACCCAGAGGATTTTCGGTTGGAAAGGTCTCCAAGTCTGATCTTGCCCCTAGGTATTCCTGCACCATGTAAATCGGTCCGCTGGCGATGGTTGCTGGAACAGATCAGACATTGGGGCTGCGGACTAAAAAATTGTCTGAACGCATCGGTCAGACGGCCACCTTCTGCACTGCTCCTTCTGTGACTGACCGAAGCCTCAGCAACACGTTGTCCAGGACCAGGAAATTGTAAACTCCCAGGCTCTGGAAACACGTTGCACAAACCTTTCTGTAAGGCCTCCCGAAGATGTTTCATTCTCTGTTCCCTCTGCGATGGCTGGATAAGTTCCGCAACCTTACCCTTGTAACGTGGATCAAGGAGGGTTGCCAGCCAGTAATGATCCCTCTCCTTGATACCACGAACCTGAGGGTCCTTTCGCAGGCTTTGCAGGATCAGGGAGGCCATGCAGCGTAGGTTTGCTGAGGCATTCGGTCCGGAGTCCTCTGGGTCACTAAGGACGACATGATCCGCAGCCACCTCCTCCCAGCCACGTACAAGTCCATGGGTTTTTGGGGACTGTAAACGATTCCTTGAACACTGCTGCTGATGCTGAGTGCTAGGCTCTACCTCCATGCTAACACAATCCTCCTCCTCCTCCTCTTCCTGTGTGATCGGCGGGCCCGCAGGAACACTGTCTGGATAAAGGGGGCCTTGAGAGGTAAGGAAGTCCTCCTCTTCCTCCCTCTGTTCTTCCTCAAGTGCCCTGTCCATTATTCAATGCAGCGTGTGCTCCAACAGGTACACAAGAGGGACAGTATCACTGATGCATGCACTGTCACTGCTAGTGATGAGCCGAACACCCCCAGGTTCGGTTCGCACCAGAACCCGCGAACGGACCGAAAGTTCGCACGAACATTAGAACCCTATTAAATACAATGGATGCGAACGTTCGGATTCTAAAGTGCTAATTATAATGACTATTATCCATGTTATTGTCCTAAACAGAGTTTGGGAACCCGGGTTCTGCACCAGGGGACATGTATCAATGCAAAAAGAAGTTTTAAAAACGGACGTTTTCCGGGAGCAGTAATTTTAATGATGCATAAAGTGAAAAAAAAAAAGTCAAATATTCCTTTAAATATTGTACCTGGGGGGTGTCTAAAGTATGCCTGTGAAGTGCCACGTGTTTCCCGTGTTTAGAACTGTCCCTGCACAAAATTAAATTTCCAAAAGAAAAAAAAGCCATTTAAAACTGCTTGCGGCTTTAATGTAATGTCTGGTCCCGGTAATATGGATGAAAATCTTTAATAAAAATGGCATAGCTACCCCATCACACACCCCCCCTACCCCAGCCCATTACCAGCCCCTTTGGGTCTTGTATGGATATTAAGGGGAACCCCGCACACAAAATAAAAAAGGCCCTATATACTCTGAACAGCCGTATACAGGCGGTGCATACAAGACAGGGACTGTAGGTTTGTTCTTATGTAGAATCTGTTTGTAATTTTGAACAGCTACATTGTTTAAGTGTAGCTCCAGCCCAAATACCTATTTTTAAGCTTTTTGGAAAACATAGGGAAGGGTTATCACCCCTGTAACATTTGTTTTGCTGTCTGTGCCCCTGTTCAGAACATTTCACCTCACTTTGCGTCCCAATGACAACTGTTTTTGAAATGTGGTGTTTTTATTGAAACAAGGATTGGTGATAAAGCATCAGTAGAGAGGAGACACCTTTCTCCCATATTAATTCTTACAGGAGAGAATTTTCCTTCCAAGGGGTAGATTTCCTCTCACTTCCTGTTGTCTTCTTCCGTTTGCAAGTAGTAGTCGTTTGTAAGTTGGATGTTTGAAAGTAGGGACCTGCTGTATATACTCTGCAGAAATTGGCCCCTTAGGTGTTGGTGTTGGCACAACACTGTAAGCACTCACAGTTACTCTTGGTGGGTTCTGGAACGCCCTGCTGTCAACTATTATATCAGGAATTGTAATAACATATAATTGTTGAACAGTGGTAGTAAAAATTGGGCCTTTGATGGTGGTGCTGGTGCCACAACACTGTAAGGCCTGACAGTTACTCTTGGTGGGCGCAGCAATGGGCCCTGCTGTGAATTATTAGATCAATAATTATAATTGCATGCCCCTGTTGAACAGGGGCTTAAAAATTGGGCCTTTGGTGGTGGTGGTGGTGGTGGTGGTGGTGTTGACACAACACTGTAAGGCCTGACAGTTACTCTTGGTGGGCGCAGCAATGGGCCCTGCTGTGAATTATTAGATCAATAATTATAATTGCATGCCCCTGTTGAACAGGGGCTGAAAAATTGGGCCTTAGGCACTGGTGGCACAACACTGCAACCCCTCACAGATACTGTACTTGGAGCACAGCAATGAGCCCTGTTGCAAAGTATTGCATCAAAAATTGTAATTACACGCCCCTGTTAAACACGGGCTGAAAAATTGGTCCTTAGCCACTGGTGGCACAACACTGCAACCCCTCACAGATACTGTACTTGGAGCACAGCAATGAGCCCTGTTGCAAAGTATTGCATCAAAAATTGTAATTACACGCCCCTGTTAAACAGGGGCTGAAAAATTGGGCCTTAGCCACTGGTGGTACAACACTGCAACCCCTCACAGATACTGTACTTGGAGCACAGCAATGAGCCCTGTTGCAAAGTATTGCATCAAAAATTGTAATTACACGCCCCTGTTAAACAGGGGCTGAAAAATTGGGCCTTAGCCACTGGTGGTGGCACCCATAAACCAAAATGATCTTCCAAGCTATCATCATTAATCGGATCATTGAGGAGGAGGAGGAGGATAGCCAGTCAACATAACAGCACAGGCACTCAGCATCAGCATCAGTCTTGAAGGGATGTGACATTTTTAAATCAATTAGTCTGTTATATCAGCATCAGGTGTGTGGTAGCTGGTGGTGATCCAAGACTGGTTCATCTTGATGAAAGTCAGTCGATCAACCGAGTCGGTGGACAGGCGCACCCTGTGATCCGTGACAAATCCTCCAGCAGCACTGAATGTGCGTTCTGAAAGAACGCTGGATGCAGGACAGGCCAGTAGCTCAATTTCATACTGTGCAAGCTCTGGCCAGTGATCCATCCTCAAGACCCAGTAAGCCAGAGGATTTTCGGTGGGGAAGGTGTCCAAGTCTGACCTTGCCCCTAGGTATTCCTGCACCATGTATATCAGACGCTGGCGATGGTTGCTGGAACCGATCATACTTTGGGGCTGCGGACTGAAGAATTGTCTGAACGCATCAGGCAGACGGCCACCTTCCCCACCGCTCCTTCTTTGACTGCCCGAAGCCTCAGCAACTCGTTGTCCAGGACCAGGAGTTTGTAACCTCCCAGTCTCTGGGAACGCGTTGCACAGACCTTTCTGCAAGGCCTCCCGGAGTTGTCTCATCCTCTGCTCCCTCTGCGACGGTAACATAAGGTCCGCAACCTTACCCTTGTACCGTGGATCAAGGAGAGTGGCCAGCCAGTAATGGTCCCTCTCCTTGATCCGAAGAATACGAGGATCCTTCCGCAGACTTTGCAGGATCAGGGAGGCCATGCAGCGTAGGTTAGCTGAGGCATTCAGTCCGGAGTCCTCTGGGTCACTAAGGACGACATGATCCGCAGCCACCTCCTCCCAGCCACGTACAAGTCCACTGGTTTCTTGGGACTGTAAATCATCCCTAAAAGACTGCTGCTGATGATGCTGAGTGCCAGCCTCCACCTCCATGCTGACACAATCCTCCTCCTCCTCCTCCTCCTCCTCCTCCTCCTCCTCTTCCTGTGCGATGGGTGGGACAGAAGGAACACTGTCTGGGTAAAGGGGGCCTTGAGAGGCAAGGAAGTCCTCCTCTTCCTGCCTCTGTTCTGCCTCAAGTGCCCTGTCCATTATTCCACGCAGCGTGTGCTCCAACAGGTGGACAAGAGGTACAGTGTCACTGATGCATGCACTGTCACTGCTCACCATCCTCGTGGCCTCCTCAAATGGTGCCAGGACAGTGCATGCATCCCTGATCATGCCCCACTGGCGTGGTGAAAAAAACCCGAGCTCTCCTGACCCTGTCCTGGTGCCGTAGTCGCACAGGTACTCATTGATGGCCCTCTGCTGCGTGTGCAGCCGCTGCAGCATGGCCAACGTTGAGTTCCACCTGGTGGGCATGTCACATATAAGGCGGTTCTTGGGCAGGTTCAACTCCTTTTGCAGCTCAGCCAGGCGAGCACTGGCATTATAAGATCTGCGGAAATGCACACAGACTTTCCTGGCCTGCCTCAGGACATCCTGTAAGCCCGGTTACCTGCCCAAGAACCGCTGCACCACCAGGTTAAGGACGTGAGCCATACAGGGCACATGGGTCAGTTGTCCCTGTCGGAGGGCGGAGAGGAGGTTGGTGCCATTGTCGCAAACCACCATTCCTGGCTTAAGCTGGCGTGGCGTCAACCACCTCTCGGCCTGCCCCTGCAGAGCAGACAGGACCTCTGCCCCAGTGTGGCTCCTGTCCCCCAAACACACCAGCGCAAGCACGGCATGGCATCTTTTTGCCTGCGTACTTGCGTAGCCCCTTGAATGCCTACGGAGCACCGCTGGTTCCGAGGACAAACCACAGGAAGAGGCCATGGAGGAAGAAGAAGAGGAGGGGGTGGAGGAGAGAGGTGTGTCACAACCAGTAGTAGCATTTTGGAGGCGTGGCGGTGGAACAACCTCCAACACTACTGCACCTTGTCCTGCATCCTTCCCAGCTGCCAAAAAAGTGACCCAATGGGCCGTGAAAGAAAGGTAACGTCCCTGTCCATGACTGCTGGACCATGAGTCAGCGGTAATATGCACCTTACCGCTGACCGCCCTGTCCAGCGAGGCCAAGACATTGCCTTCCACATGCCTGTAGAGAGCCGGAATCGCCTTCCGTGAGAAAAAGTGGCGTTTGGGAACCTGCCACTGAGGAACCGCACATTGCACAAACTCACCGAAGGGGGCCGAGTCTACCAACTGAAAAGGCAGCAGTTGAAGCGCTAGCAATTTAGCCAAGCTAGCATTCAACTGCTGGGCATGTGGATGGCTGGGAGTGAACTTCTTTCGACGGTCCAGCAGCTGGGGCAGGGAAATTTGCCTGCTAGAATCGGACGTCGGTGTACTGCTAGCAGAGTGGCCACAAGTACTTGGCTGTGACACACCTAATTCTACACCTTCATTCCTCTCAGTGCAGGTTTCAGAGAGGACTGATGGTATAGTGGGGTTGGAGATCCCAGCTGATGCGGTGCAAGGAGAGGTCCGCTTTGTTCTTTGGTGTGGGTCTTTAAGGTAGGCTTGCCAACGAGCTGCATGGCAGGTCAACATATGTCTGATCAAGCATGTGGTGCCCAAGCGGCTGATGTTTTGGCCACGCGATATACGCTTGAGACATATGTTGCAAACAGCAGCTGTGCGATCTGATGCACTCGCCTCAAAAAAGGCCCACACCAAAGAACTTTTTGAATGACGGGCAGAGGCAGCGCCCTGCACAGGCGGAGCTCTGCGGTGTGATTCCGTCGGTGTGCTGCCCATACGCTGGCCACCCAAGGGCATCCTGCCTCGTTGGAGATGTGCCTCCTCCTCATCCTCCTCCTCTCTCCTATTAGGCACCCACGTGGAGTCAGTGACCTCATCATCCCCTCCCTCCTCATCACTGGAGCCAATCTGGCAGTATGCTGCAGCTGCTGGAGCATGACTGCCAGATTGGTGTCCTTCTTGAGCATCCCCTCTCTCTGCTCTCACGCTACTGCCTTCCTCTAGCTGGGTATCATCATCAGATCCTTCGAAACGCTGGGCATCCTCCTGGAGCATGTACCCAACACTGTGCTCAAACAGTTCGGGGGACTCCTCAGGAGGAGGACATGGTGGGTCTAGGGAAGGAGTGACTAATGATGACATTGATACCAGAGAAGAGGACGCTTTGGCAGCTGCTTTGCCAGTACCCTGAGCCTGGGTGAGAGAGGATGAGGAGGATGAGGTGGGCTTGGTCATCCACTCTACCAAGTCTTCGGCATGATGTGGCTCAACATGTCCAGCTGCCGAAAAGAAGGACAAGCTTGTCCCATGGCCACGTGCTGATGACAATGCACCGCGTCCACGACCAGCACTGTTGCCCCCAGACACAGAGCCTGCTTGCCCTCTTTTTTTGCCTCCTGACTGTCTGCCTCTCCTTGTTTGCCTTGCAGACATTTTAATGGATGGCCTGCAGGGAGATGGGAAAAACAGCAATAAGGGCTACCTTCAGGTGTATACTGTGCAGGAGGCTTAGCAACAAAGACACTGACACTGTCCCCTGCCTATCCTTCTCTGTCCCTAAACTCAAGGATTTCAAATATGGTTCAGCAAGATTGGTTTAGGACAGAATAGCACACTGACACTTTCCCTCACTGTCCTTCTCTGTCCCTACAAACAAGATTTAGCACAGAATAGCACACTGATAGTTTCCACGAGTGTCCTTCTCTGTCCCTAAACTCAAGGATTTCAAATATGGTTCAGCAAGATTGGTTTAGAACAGAATAGCACACTGACAGTTTCCCTCACTGTCCTTCTCTGTCCCTACAAACAAGATTTAGCACAGAATAGCACACTGATAGTTTCCACGAGTGTCCTTCTCTGTCCCTAAACTCAAGGATTTCAAATATGGTTCAGCAAGATTGGTTTAGAACAGAATAGCACACTGACAGTTTCCCCGAGTGTCCTTCTCTGTCCCTAAACTCAAGGATTTCAAATATGATTCAGCAAGATTGGTTTAGGACAGAATAGCACACTGACACTTTCCCTCACTGTCCTTCTCTGTCCCTACAAACAAGATTTAGCACAGAATAGCACACTGATAGTTTCCCCGAGTGTCCTTCTCTGTCCCTAAACTCAAGGATTTCAAATATGGTTCAGCAAGATTGGTTTAGAACAGAATAGCACACTGACAGTTTCCCTCACTGTCCTTCTCTGTCCCTACAAACAAGATTTAGCACAGAATAGCACACTGATAGTTTCCACGAGTGTCCTTCTCTGTCCCTAAACTCAAGGATTTCAAATATGGTTCAGCAAGATTGGTTTAGAACAGAATAGCACACTGACAGTTTCCCCGAGTGTCCTTCTCTGTCCCTAAACTCAAGGATTTCAAATATGGTTCAGCAAGATTGGTTTAGGACAGAATAGCACACTGACACTTTCCCTCACTGTCCTTCTCTGTCCCTACAAACAAGATTTAGCACAGAATAGCACACTGATAGTTACCACGAGTGTTCTTCTCTGTCCCTAAACTCAAGGATTTCAAATATGGTTCAGCAAGATTGGTTTAGGACAGAATAGCACACTGACACTTTCCCTCACTGTCCTTCTCTGTCCCTACAAACAAGATTTAGCACAGAATAGCACACTGATAGTTTCCCCGAGTGTCCTTCTCTGTCCCTAAACTCAAGGATTTCAAATATGGTTCAGCAAGATTGGTTTAGAACAGAATAGCACACTGACAGTTTCCCTCACTGTCCTTCTCTGTCCCTACAAACAAGATTTAGCACAGAATAGCACACTGATAGTTTCCACGAGTGTCCTTCTCTGTCCCTAAACTCAAGGATTTCAAATATGGTTCAGCAAGATTGGTTTAGGACAGAATAGCACACTGACACTTTCCCTCACTGTCCTTCTCTGTCCCTACAAACAAGATTTAGCACAGAATAGCACACTGATAGTTTCCCCGAGTGTCCTTCTCTGTCCCTAAACTCAAGGATTTCAAATATGGTTCAGCAAGATTGGTTTAGGACAGAATAGCACACTGACACTTTCCCTCACTGTCCTTCTCTGTCCCTAAAAACAAGATTTAGCACAGAATAGCACACTGATAGTTTCCCTCACTGTCCTTCTCTGTCCCTACAAACAAGATTTAGCACAGAATAGCACACTGATAGTTTCCACGAGTGTCCTTCTCTGTCCCTAAACTCAAGGATTTCAAATACGGTTCAGCAAGATTGGTTTAGAACAGAATAGCACACTGACAGTTTCCCTCACTGTCCTTCTCTGTCTCTACAAACAAGGATTAGCACAGAATAGCACACTGACACTTTCCCTCACTGTCCTTCTCTGTCCCTACAAACAAGGTTTAGCACAGAATGACACACTGACACTCTCCCTACCTATCCTTCTCTGTCCCTAAACACAAGGAATCCAGGATTAGTAAAGGAAAAAAATGACACTGTCCCTGCCTATGCTTCTCTTTCCCTGCTCCGGAACACACTACACAAGGCCGCCGTGCTGGCGGCCTTTTATAGTGTGGGGCGTGTACTAAACCCCCTCAGCAATAATTGGCCACAGGCATCCTTCCTGTGGCCAATCATTGCTCTCCTCGCTGCCGGCGCTGTGATTGGCCAAGCATGCAGGGTCACAGTGCATGCTTGGCCAATCACAGCGCCTGGATGACACTGCGATGGCGTAGTGCATTGTGGGCCGTTCGCGTCACTCGAATTTGGCGCGAACGGCCCAAATCGTTCGATCTTCGTCGAACGATCGAACAGCCGATGTTCGAGTCGAACGTATGTTCGACTCGAAAACGAAGCTCATCCCTAGTCACTGCTCACCATCCTCATGGCCTCCTCAAATGGTGACAGGACAGTGCATGCATCCTTGATCATGAGCTACTGGAGTGGCAAACAAAAGCCAAGCTCCTCTGGCCCTGTCCAAGTGCCATAGTCGCACAGGTACTCATTGATGGCCCTCTGCTGCGTGTGCAGCCACTGCAGCATGGCCAACGTTGAGTTCCACCTGGTGGGCATGTCACAGATTAGGCGGTTCTTGGGCAGATTGTATTCCTTTTGGAGGTCAGCCAGCCAAGCACTGGCATTATATGACCAGCGGAAATGCACACAGACTTTCCTGGCCTGCCTCAAGAGATCATGTAAGCCCGGGTACCTGCACAAGAACCGCTGCACCACCAAATTAAGGATGTAAGCCAAACAGGGCACATAGGTCAAGTGTCCCTGTCGGAGGGCGGAGAGTAGGTTGGTGCCATTGTCGCAAACCACCATTCCTGGCTGAAGCTGGCGTGGCCTCAACCACCTCTGAGCCTGCCCCTGCAGAGCTGACAGAATCTCTGCCCCAGTGTGGCTCCTGTCCCCTAAGCACACCAGCTCAAGCACCGCATGGCATCTTTTTGCCTGAGTGCTTGCGTAGCCCCTTGAACGCCTATGAAGCACCTCTGGTTTCCTGAGGACAAATCTAAAGAGGAAGAGGCCATGGAGGAAGAAGAAGAGGAGGAGATGGAGGAGAGAGGTGTGTCAGAATCACCACTAGTAGCATTTTAGAGGCGTGGTGGCGGAACAAGCTCCAACAATACTGCACCCTGTCCTGCATTTTTCCCAGCTGCCAGCAGAGTCACCCAGTGCACCGTGAAAGATAGGTAATGTCCCTGTCCATGCCTGCTGGACCATGAGTTAGCGGTAATATGCACCTTGCCGCTGACCGCCCTGTCCAACAAAGCCAAGACATTGCCTTCCACATGCCGGTAGAGAGCCGGAATTGTTTTCCGTGAAAAAAAGCTTTGGGGAACCTGCCACTGAGGTACTGCACATTCCACAAATTCTCAAAGGGGGCAGAGTCTACTAGCTGAAAAGGCAGTAGTTGGAGTGCTAGCAATTTAGCCAAGCTAGCATTCAGCCGCTGGGCATGTGGATGGCTGGAACCGAATTTCTTTCGCCGGTGCAGCAACTGGGGTAGGGAAATTTGCCTGCTACAATCGGACGTTGGTGTAGTGATAGCAGATTGCCCGCAAGTACTTGGCACACCTAATTCTACACCTTCATTCCTCTCAGTGCAGGTTTCTGAGAGAACTGAAGGTATAGTGGGGTTGGAGATCCCAGCTGATGAGGAGCAAGGAGAGGTCCGCTTTGTTCTTTGGTGTGGGTCTTTTAAGTACACTTGCCAACGGACTGCATGGCAGGTCAACATATGTCTGGTCAAGCATGTGGTGCCCAAGCGGCTGCTGTTTTGGCCACGCTTAAAACGCTTTAGACATATGTTGCAAAGAGCAACGGTGCGATCTGCTGCACACATCTCAAAAAAGGCCCACACCAAAGAACTTTTGGAAAAACGTGCGGAGTCAGAAGCGCCCTGCACATGCGGAGCTCTGCGGTGTGATGCAGTCGGTTGGCTGCCCTTAAGCTGGCCCCAGGAGGGCATCCTGCCTCCTTGGAGATGTGCCTCCTCCTCCTCTCTCCTATCAGGCACCCACGTAGAGTCAGTGACCTCATCATCCTCTCTTCCTCGTCACTGGAGCAAACCTGGCAGTATGCTGCAGCTGGGGGAACATGAATGCCAGCTTGTTGACCTTCTTGCACACCCCCTCTCTCTGGGCTCACGTTACTGCCTTCCTCGAGCTGGGTTCCAGCATCGGAGCCTTTAAAACGCTGCGCATCCTCCTGCAGCATGTACCCAACACTATGGTCGAACAGTTCGGGGGACTCCTCCGTGCATGATGGTGGGGCTAGGGAAGGAGTAACTGATGACCTGGAGCCGATGGAATAGGCCACGTTGGCAGCTGCGTTGGCAGCCAAAGAACTCTGAGCCTGGGTGACAGAGGATGAGGAGGATGAGGACGGCTTGGTCATCCACTCTACCAACTCTTCTGCATGTTGTGGCTCAACACGGCCAGCTGCCGAAAAAAAGGACAAGCGTGCCCCATGGCCACGTGCTGAGGATGCACCGTGTCCACGACCAGCACTGTTGCCTCTAGACACAGAGCCTGCTTGCCCTCTTTTAGTGGCCTGTGAGCGTCTGCCTTTCCCTGTTGGCCTTCCAGACATACTGTATTTGATGTATTTGTAATGTATTTGAATAGGTACACCAGGAATGGCCTGCAGTGAGATGTAGCTGCACAGGATACAGTGTATATATATATATATATATATATATATATATATACACACAAACCTGGGATGTAGATATATGCTGAATATACTGCAGCTAACTGAATCAACTGCCTGCCTGTAGTATATTAGGAACAGAACAACAGGAACGTTCTGCAGTGAGATCTGGGATGTAGATATATGCTGAATATACTGCAGCTAACTGAATCAACTGCCTGCCTGTAGTATATTAGGAACAGAACAACAGGAACGTTCTGCAGTGAGATCTAGCTGCACAGGATACAGTGTATAATATACTGCAGCTAACTGAATCAACTGGCTGCCTGTAGTATATTAGGAACAGAACAACAGGAATGCTCTGCAGTGAGATCTAGCTGCACAGGATACAGTATACTGAATATACTGCAGCTAACTGAATCAACTACCTGCCTGTAGTATATTAGGAACAGAACAATAGGAACGGTCTGCAGTGAGATCTAGCTGCACAGGATACAGTGTATAATATACTGCAGCTAACTGAATCAACTGCCTGCCTGTAGTTTATTAGGAACCGAACAACAGGAACGGTCTGCAGTGAGATCTAGCTGCACAGGATACAGTATACTGAATATACTGCAGCTGACTGAATCAACTGCCTGCCTGTAGTATATTAGGAACAGAACAACAGGAACGGTCTGCAGTGAGATCTAGCTTCACAGGATACAGTGTATAATGTACTGCAGCTAACTGAATCAACTGCCTGCCTGTAGTATATTAGGAACAGAACAACAGGAACGCTCTGCAGTGAGATCTAGCTAAACTGTATACAGTATATATATATATATATATATATATATATATATATATATTGTGACAGCAGGAAGGTAAAGTCACCTGGTTGCATCCAGGGGGGTAGATATATTTCTCCCAGATTCAGGCTTTATGCTGACTTATACAACTAGGGTGGAGAGTTGTATAAGCCCAGTTGAGGCTAGTAGACTCATGGATGACTCATACCTCTAGGGAGAGTGTGGGCGTCGTACAGACAGGGAGTTGATGAGGCCAGCTGAAGCTTGTCAGCTCATTTAGGCCTCTATAAGAACTCCCAGCTTCATTAGATGTTAGCTCATGCCTGGAACCAGACCTGTGTGGACTGTCTAGGGAGAGTGAACCCCTGTGCGGTGAGAAAAAGCCTGTGTGGCTATTTGCTTGGACATTTAAAACCAGGGACTTAGGGACTAGGACAGCACTAGGCTGATCCCAGTTGTTAGTTAGGAAACCTGTATGTTTAGTCAGAGGTCAAGTTGACCAGGTTTTATTTTGTTTATATGTTTCTTTTGGCTTTGCTGTGTTTTGTCACTGTAAATAGAAAATAAACCGCACCTTTTTTTTGATTTTGAAAACCACAACCTCCGTTTGCTGGGCCTGTTTTTGTGTGGGGAGCCCATCCCGGGGGTCACACACACCCGCTGCCGAGCTAACCCCCTCACAGTTGGTGGAGAATGCGGGCAGTTTTTTTTAAGCCAGCATGGAGGAGATACTGAAGCAGCTGGCTCTAGCAAATGCCAATCAACAGCAGACAAATGCAGGTTTGCAAAAGAGCCTTGCAGCTCAACAACAGAGCCTTGCAGCCCAGCAGCAAGCTCACCAACAGAGTCTGGAAGCTCAGCAACAAGCCCAGCAGCAATCTGAGGCCCGCTTCATAGACCTGTTACAGAAGCAAGAGCAGAGACTACAACAAATGGAAGCAGTAATGCAGCAACGTCCGCAGACCAGTGAGGAAAGCCGTCCCACTAATACCGCGTCCTTTGGGGTGAGTCGTTTATTGACAAAAATGACTGGAGAGGATGATCCAGAGGTATTTTTGACCACATTTGAAAGGACTGCTGAAAGAGAAAAGTGGCCTGAGGAGCAGTGGGCTGGACTGGTGGCTCCTCTGTTAACTGGTGAATCGCAGAAGGCTTACTATGACCTAGAGCCTGACCAAGCAAAAGACTATGTGATGCTAAAAGCTGAGATATTGGCAAGGCTGGGTCTCACCCAGGCTGTCCGGGCTCAGCGTGTGCATAACTGGACTTTCCAGCTTGGAAAACCCCCCAGGTCTCAAATGTATGATCTCATTCACCTGAGCAGAAAGTGGCTACAGCCAGAGACTTTGTCCGCACCAAAGATTGTGAAACGTGTTGTAATGGATCGGTTTTTGAGAGCTCTTCCTACTGCCATCCAAAACTGGGTAAGCCATGGAGACCCAGAGACGGCCGATGGTCTTGTGGATCGTGTGGAGAAATACTTGGCTACAGAGAACCTGACGGCCTCTTCCAGAGACACTCGGACTTTCCACCCTAAGACCAGACCATCCCCAGGGGCGGATAAGAGGATTCCAAGGGGTAAGGGTGGAGAGAGTGAGAGGGTGGGAGCTCTACCCCAAGTTTGGCGAGAACAGCCTGGGAAATCAGCGGCTCAAGAGGCGGCAAGAAGGATCGTTTGCTACCGCTGCCGGCAAGCGGGACATATTGCAGCCAATTGCCCGGTTGTGGAGGAACCCATGCAGTGTGACTTTCTGATGGGCAGACGTCAGTCGCTGTGTGCGACAGTCGCATGCACTGCCATTCGAGGAATTGAGAAACATTTATGCAAAATGTGTGTTAATGGTAGAAATGTTGTGGTATTGCTGGATTCAGGTAGCCTTGTGACCCTGATAAAGGCTGAGTTAGTTAAAACAGAGGTCTCTGGGAATAGCAAGGTAGCTGTTATTTGTGTGCATGGGGACACCCGAGAGTATCCAGTGACTACAGTGTGTTTCGAGACCCCCAAAGGTACCCTCTCTCATCCAGTGGGCTTAGTATCTCAGTTACCGTATGACGCCATTGTGGGAAGGGATTTTCCGAAGTTCTGGGAACTGTGGGATGATCCTGAACCCCCCACTGGTGCCCCTATGTACCAGGAATGTGATAGCCAGAACTCCCCTGAGAGTGGTGAGGACTCTCCGGAATTTCCCTTATCAGTATTGGCAGGGGAGACTCAAGAAACTGGAGAGGAGCCCACCTCCTCAGACGAAAACCTACCATCTGTGGAGTTTTCTGATCTTGAGGTTCACAGGGAAAACTTTGCCACAGAACAGTTGAAAGACCCCGCCCTAATCAAGGCACGCGAAAACGTAGTGAAAATAGATGGCGAGTTAGTGAACCCAGATAATACCTGCACTTACCCATACTTCAGCGTAGAGAAGGACCTACTGTATCGGGTGGCAAAAAGGGCAGAAGAAACCGTTGAGCAGCTTGTGGTGCCCAAACCTTACAGGAAGTTGGTGTTGGAGTTGGCCCATGGGCACATTCTTGGAGGTCATCTGGGGACAGAGAAAACCCGAGAGAGGGTATTACAGAGATTCTATTGGCCGGGGGTGATGAAGGACATAGAAAATTATTGTTCCTCCTGCCCTGTGTGTCAGAGGTCGGCCCCGATGCCACATTTCCGTAGCCCGCTGGTCCCTCTACCCATCATTGAGGTCCCGTTTGAGAGGATCGCCATGGATTTGGTAGGTCCTATAATCAAGTCCGCTAGGGGGCACCAGTACATATTAGTTATAATGGACTATGCCACCCGTTATCCAGAAGCGATCCCTCTCCGAAATACCTCGGCCAAAACCATAGCCAAAGAGCTATCTCTTGTGTTTAGCCGGGTGGGTATTTGTAAAGAACTGCTTACGGACCAAGGTACACCCTTTATGTCCCGGGTTATGAAGGAGCTGTGTAAATTGTTCAAAGTGACGCAATTACGTACATCTGTGTATCACCCCCAAACCGATGGGCTGGTTGAAAGATTCAACAAAACCCTAAAACAAATGTTGAAGAAAGTGGTGGATAGAGATGGAAAGGATTGGGACTGTCTACTTCCTTATCTGATGTTTGCTATTAGGGAGGTGCCCCAATCCTCTACGGGATTCTCCCCCTTTGAGTTACTGTATGGGAGACACCCAAGAGGGCTGTTGGATATTGCCAAGGAAACTTGGGAAAGTGAGAGTTCTCCCCACAGGAGTGTGATTGAGCATGTCGCCCTGATGCAAGACCGAATTGCACAGGTAATGCCCATCGTGAAGGAACATTTGGCCCAAGCGCAGTTAGCACAGCAGAGAGTGTACAACCGTGGAGCCAAGACCCGTACCTTTTCCCCGGGGGATAGGATACTGGTACTTGTCCCTACGGTTGAAAGTAAATTCCTTGCCAAATGGCAAGGCCCCTACGAGATAATGGAAAAAGTGAGTGAAGTGAATTACAAGGTCAGACAACCAGGAAGGCGAAAGCCCGAACAGATCTATCACGTTAATCTGTTGAAAGCCTGGAGGGATAGAGAGTCCCTAGTCGCAGACACTTGGTCACCAGCTCAAACTGGTTGCGTGATTCCTGAGGTTGGAATAGCAGCCACCTTGTCACAACCCCAACAACAGGAGGTTAAGGAGTTTGTGCTTCGCAACAAGGAGGTATTCTCTGAGCTGCCGGGACAAACATTTGGGGTAGAGCATGACATCATTACCCCGCCCGGTGAAAGGGTGAAGTTAAAACCCTATCGGATCCCAGAGGCCCGACGGGAGGCAATACGGGAGGAAGTACAGAAAATGCTGAACTTAGGGGTGATAGAGGAGTCCCAAAGTGATTGGTCTAGTCCCATTGTGTTGGTGCCTAAACCGGATGGGAGCTGGCGATTTTGTAACGATTTTCGTCAGTTGAACAAAGTTACAAAATTTGACACCTACCCCATGCCACGTATAGATGAGTTGATCGACCGGCTGGGAACAGCCCGATACATGACGACTCTTGACCTCACAAAAGGGTATTGGCAAATTCCCCTGGCCAAGTCGGCCAAAGAGAAAAACGCATTTGTAACCCCACACGGGGCGTTCCAATATAAGAGAATGCCGTTCGGGTTACAGAATGTGCCGGCCACATTCCAGCGGAAAATGGACCAGATACTGAGGCCCCATCGGAAGTATGCTGCGGCTTACCTGGATGACGTAATTGTCCATAGCACAGATTGGGCCTCACATCTGCCAAAAGTGCAAGCAGTCCTAGACTCTATCCGGGAAGCGGGGTTTACGGCTAACCCCAAGAAGTGTACCATTGGGCAGGAGGAGGCCAAATATCTTGGGTACACCATTGGGAGGGGAGTAATAAAACCCCAACTCAACAAAGTCGAGGCCATCCAGAGTTGGCCACGTCCCAACAGCAAGAAGCAGGTACGAGCCTTTCTGGGAATCGCTGGGTATTATCGGCGATTCATTCCCCACTTTGCTTCTAAGGCTGTGCCCCTAACCAACCTAACGAAGGGGAAAGGGTCGGTCATGATTAAATGGACCCCCGAGGCTGAGGCAGCATTCCAATTCTTGAAACAAGCCTTATGTAGCCAGCCAGTGTTGTACTCACCCGACTTCTCTAAAGACTTTGTCGTACAAAGTGATGCGTCAGATGTGGGGTTAGGAGCAGTATTGTCCCAGGTCTGGAACGGGGAAGAGCACCCAGTCATTTACCTCAGCAGGAAGTTGAAGTCCCATGAGGTAAATTACGCCACCGTTGAAAAGGAGTGTTTAGCGGTGAAGTGGGCTCTAGATTCCCTTCGGTACTACCTGCTAGGTAGGCACTTTGACATGGTTACGGATCACGCTCCGTTAAAGTGGATGGCTCAAAACAAGGAAACAAATAGAAGAGTGAATAGGTGGTTCCTGGCCCTCCAGGAATTCAACTTCACAGTAAAGCATCGCCCTGGCGTTCAAATGGGGAATGTGGATGCTTTGTCTCGAGTACATGAATGCCTGATTGCTGGTGTTCCAACCCCAAGGTTAAAACAAGAGGGGGGGGTATGTGACAGCAGGAAGGTAAAGTCACCTGGTTGCATCCAGGGGGGTAGATATATTTCTCCCAGATTCAGGCTTTATGCTGACTTATACAACTAGGGTGGAGAGTTGTATAAGCCCAGTTGAGGCTAGTAGGCTCATGGATGACTCATACCTCTAGGGAGAGTGTGGGCGTCGTACAGACAGGGAGTTGATGAGGCCAGCTGAAGCTTGTCAGCTCATTTAGGCCTCTATAAGAACTCCCAGCTTCATTAGATGTTAGCTCATGCCTGGAACCAGACCTGTGTGGACTGTCTAGGGAGAGTGAACCCCTGTGCGGTGAGAAAAAGCCTGTGTGGCTATTTGCTTGGACATTTAAAACCAGGGACTTAGGGACTAGGACAGCACTAGGCTGATCCCAGTTGTTAGTTAGGAAACCTGTATGTTTAGTCAGAGGTCAAGTTGACCAGGTTTTATTTTGTTTATATGTTTCTTTTGGCTTTGCTGTGTTTTGTCACTGTAAATAGAAAATAAACCGCACCTTTTTTTTGATTTTGAAAACCACAACCTCCGTTTGCTGGGCCTGTTTTTGTGTGGGGAGCCCATCCCGGGGGTCACACACACCCGCTGCCGAGCTAACCCCCTCACAGTATATACAAACCCTGGAATGTATATATATATATTTAGCGGACCCTTAAATTTAGGGGGTCGCTATGCCCAAATTTAAGGGGCAGCCTGGGCAATAGTTTGGCTCAGGTCTTCTAATTTGATACTGGACTCCGCTCTGCTGTGGTGTTGTCTGGTGTACAGTTCCCCTTTGGCCTGTGGGTGGCACTGTTGCCCAGGCCTAAGGTCGAACCTCAGGTGACACAGTGGCGTGATTGGATGTCCTCTCTCCGCTGCCGTGTGGTGGGCGGGGCTTCCTCTGCTGTGCATGCCGGGAGAGGGTATATAAGGGGCAGACGCCATGTTTACGGGGGAGTGAACGAGAGTAGTGCCAGGGAGTGAGTCCGGGGGGGGGGGGAGTGTGCCCCCTGGGGGTGCGTGGACTGGCCGAGGAGTCTTGGGCAGTGATGTCGCGAACATAAAATTTTCCGTTCGCGAACGGCGAACGCGAACTGCCGCAAATGTTCGCGAACGGGCGAACCCGGCGAACCGCCATAGACTTCAATAGGCAGGCGAATTTTAAAACCCACAGGAACTCTTTCTGGCCACAATAGTGATGGAAAAGTTGTTTCAAGGGGACTAACACCTGGACTGTGGCATGCCGGAGGGGGATCCATGGCAAAACTCCCATGGAAAATTACGTAGTTTACGCAGAGTCGGGTTTTAATCCATAAAGGGCATAAATCACCTAACATTCCTAATGTGTTTGGAATAACGTGCTTTAAAACATCAGGTATGATGTTGTATCGATCAGGTAGTGTAAGGGTTACGCCCGCTTCACAGTGACAGACCAAACTCGGACAACGCACCGCAAACAACTGCAAACAGTCCATTTGCACAACCGCAAGGCTTTAATGATCACCTTAGATGATCACAAAGAAAATTTATGTTTTTTCTATGCAAAATTATCAAGCCGATCGCTTTTGGTCTGTTCACAATGAAGCAACGACCTTACCATCTGGGGTGTGCCAACAACGCCATTGCCAACACACTCATAGAGGTGGTCGCTTCATTGTGATACGCAAGCCCCTTCACCACAACAAGGTAACGATCACGAAGGGGAATTGACACAGGTATGTGTTTTTTTGTTTGTTTTTTTTGCAGCCACAGTGCAGCACCAGAGGCCAGAAAAATTAGGCATGTACACATGCCTGTAAAATTAGGTATTGTTGCAGCCGCTGCTGTAGCAGCGGCCAGAAAAAATTATGTTTTTCAGGCAGAAAGTGCCCTAAAACATTGCGGCTTGTGGACCATTTTTAGCCCAAGGCAGCTCATCTCATCAGGCCTTTTTTAGTCAAATGTATCGCCCACTGTCAGTCCCTTCGGGATCCATGCCTCATTCATCTTAATAAAGGTGAGGTAATCTAGACTTTTTTGACCTAGGCGACTTCTCTTCTCAGTGACAATACCTCCTGCTGCACTGAAGGTCCTTTCTGAAAGGACACTTGAAGCGGGGCAGGCCAGAAGTTCTATCGCAAATTGGGATAGCTCAGGCCACAGGTCAAGCCTGCACACCCAGTAGTCAAGGGGTTCATCGCTCCTCAGAGTGTCGATATCTGCAGTTAAGGCGAGGTAGTCTGCTACCTGTCGGTCGAGTCGTTCTCTGAGGGTGGACCCCGAAGGGCTGTGGCGATGCGTAGGACTTAAAAAGCTCTGCATGTCCTCCATCAACAATACGTCTGTAAAGCGTCCTGTCCTTGCCGGCATGGTCGTGGTAGGAGGAGGATTACTTTCACCTCTTCCCCTGTTAGATTCCCGTTGTGCTGTGACATCACCCTTAAACGCTGTGTAAAGCATACTTTTTAATTTATTTTGGAAGTGCTGCATCCTTTCCGACTTCCTGTAATTCGGTAACATTTCTGGCACTTTCTGCTTATACCGGGGGTCTAGTAGCGTGGCCACCCAATACAGGTCGTTCTCCTTCAGCCTTTTTATACGAGGGTCCCTCAACAGGCACGACAGCATGAAAGACCCCATTTGCACAAGGTTGGATGCCGAGCTACTCATGTCCTGTTCCTCGTCCTCACCGATCTCACTGAAGGTCTGTTCTTCCCCCCAGCCACGTACAACACCACGGGTACCAGATAGGTGACAACGAGCACCCTGGGATGCCTGCTGTGGTTGGTCTTCCTCCTCCTCCTCAAAGCCACATTCCTCCTCTGACTCCTCTTCCTCAGACTCCTCTTCCAGCGTTGCCGCAGGTCCAGCAAGCGATGCTGATAAGGCTGTTTCTGGTGGTGGTGATGGTGACCACAACTCTTCCTCTTCCTCTTCACGCTCATCTACGGCCTGATCCAGCACTCTTCGCAGGGCACGCTCCAGGAAGAAAACAAATGGGATGATGTCGCTGATGGTGCCTTCAGTGCGACTGACTAGGTTTGTCACCTCCTCAAAAGGACGCATGAGCCTACAGGCATTGCGCATGAGCGTCCAGTAACGTGGCAAAAAAATTCCCAGCTGCGCAGAGGCTGTCCTAGCACCCCGGTCATACAAATACTCGTTGACGGCTTTTTCTTGTTGGAGCAGGCGGTCGAACATTAGGAGTGTTGAATTCCAACGTGTCAGGCTGTCGCAAATCAAGCGCCTCACTGGCATGTTGTTTCGCCGCTGGATATCTGAAAAGTGCGCCATGGCTGTGTAGGAACGCCTGAAATGGCCACACACCTTCCTGGCCTGCTTGAGGACATCCTGTAAGTCTGGGTACTTATGCACAAAGCGTTGTACAATCAGATTTAACACATGTGCCATGCACGGCACATGTGTCAACTTGCCCAAATTCAATGCCGCCAACAAATTGCTTCCGTTGTCACACACCACTTTGCCGATCTCCAGTTGGTGCGGAGTCAGCCACTGATCCACCTGTGCGTTCAGGGCGGACAGGAGTGCTGGTCCGGTGTGACTCTCTGCTTTCAGGCAAGTCAACCCCAAGACAGCGTGACACTGTCGTATCCGGGATGTGAAATAGCCCCTGGGGAGCTGGGGGGGTGCTGTTGAAGTGGAGCAAGACGCAGCAGCAGAAGAGGACTCAGCCGAGGAGGTTATCGAAGAGGATGGAGTAGGAGGAGTAGAGGAGGTGACAGCAGGCCTGCCTGCAAGTCGTGGTGGTGTCACCACCAACTCCTCTGCAGAGCCACGCATTACATGCTTGGCAGCCGTCAGCAGGTTTACCCAATGAGCAGTGTAGGTGATATACCTGCCCTGACCGTGCTTTGCAGACCAGGTATCAGTGGTCAGATGGACCCTTGCCCCAACACTGTGTGCCAGACATGCCATGACTTCCTTTTGCACAATAGAGTACAGGTTGGGGATTGCCTTTTGTGAAAAGAAATTTCGGCCGGGTACCTTCCACTGCGGTGTCCCAATAGCTACAAATTTTTTGAAGGCCTCAGACTCCACCAGCTTGTATGGTAAAAGCTGGCGGGCTAAGAGTTCCGACAAGCCAGCTGTCAGACGCCGGGCAAGGGGGTGACTCTGTGACATTGGCTTCTTACGCTCAAACATGTCCTTGACAGACACCTGACTGTGGGCAGATGAGCAGGAACTGCTCAAGGCGAGAGACGTAGTGTCAGATGGTTGAGAGGGGGCAAGGAGGACAGCAGTGGTTGACGTGGCTGAAGATGCTGGACCAGGAGGAGGATGGTGGCTTTGAGCTTGTGTGCTGCTTGTACTCATCATCATGTGTTGATCCCATAGGCGTTTGTGATGTGAGATCATGTGCCTTCGCAAAGCAGTTGTACCTAGGTGGGTGTTGGATTTCCCACGACTCAGTTTCTTTTGGCACAGGTTGCAAATGGCATCGCTGTTATCAGAGGCAGACACACAAAAAAAAATGCCACACTGCTGAGCTTTGCAATGGCGGCATTCTGGTGGTGGCAACAGCATGCGTTGATTGGCGTGCTGTCTGGCTGACCCCGGGTGCCGATACATGCTGTCTGACTGTGCCACTAGCTCCTTGCGACGACCTACCCCTCCTTCCAACTCGTCTCCTCCTCCTCTCTGTCTCCCCATCTGAACTTTCCCCCTGTTCTTCTTTTCTTCGAGCGGGCACCCACGTGACATCCACATCATCATCATCAACCGCTTCACTTGTATCTGACAACTCAGCAAAGGAAGCAGCAGCGGGTACAACATCATCATCATCACACCGTACATCCATGTGTGTAATGCTGCCTGACTGAGACATATCCCTTTTATCTACATCCTCTGGCAATAATGTTTGCGCATCACTCATTTCTTCCAACTCATGTGTAAATAACTCCTCTGACAGATCAAGTGAAGCAACTGTGGTGCTAGTGTTGGTGGTGGCGGCAGGCGGGCGAGTGGTAACTTGAGAGGTGCCCAAAGCTGAGCTGGAGAAGGATGGTGCGTCAAGGTTCCGAGCGGAAGCTGTAGAAGATTGGCTGTCCTGTGTTAGCCAGTCAACTATGTCCTCAGAACTTTTCGAGTTCAGGGTACGTGGCCCCTGAACACTGGGCATTATTCTAGGGCCAAAGGGAATCACAGCACCACGACCACGACAGCCCCTGCGGGGTGGCCTGCCTCTGCCTGTCATTTTTTTTAGATTAGTTTAGTTGTACTATGCGTGCAAGCTACTGTGACACCAGATATGAGTGGCACTGTGCACTGGCAGAAGTTGGCACAGTAGACACTGTAGGTCTGACACACACGCTGGCAGGCAACTGACTGCTCATCTACTGCAGTCAAAACTGTTGTGTTTTTTTATGCAAGCTACTGTGACACCAGATATGAGTGGCACTGTGCACTGGCAGAAGTTGGCACAGTAGACACTGTAGGTCTGACACACACGCTGGCAGGCAACTGACTGCTCATCTACTGCAGTCAAAACTGTTGTGTTTTTTTTATGCAAGCTACTGTGACACCAGATATGAGTGGCACTGTGCACTGGCAGAAGTTGGCACAGTAGACACTGTAGGTCTGACACACACGCTGGCAGGCAACTGACTGCTCATCTACTGCAGTCAAAACTGTTGTGTTTTTTTTTTTATGCAAGCTACCGTGACACCAGATATGAGTGGCACTGTGCACTGGCAGAAGTTGGCACAGTAGACACTGTAGGTCTGACACACACGCTGGCAGGCAACTGACTGCTCATCTACTGCAGTCAAAACTGTTGTGTTTTTTTTTATGTAAGCTACTGTGTCGGGGAAAAAAAACAAGCAGACTGGTGTTTTACCAGCCCTAAAAAGGGCTTTTTGGGGTGCTGTCAGGACGCTGTGCTTACAGCAGAGATCAGATGAGTCTTTCAGGAGTGGAGTGAACACTGAATACACTTGCCTATAGCTTTCCCTATAAAATCAGCAGCAGCTAAACTGTCCCTCCTCTGGCTAACACTGCAGCTTAAGTACAGACTGAATCTAAAATAGATGCTGTCCAGGAAAAAACAAAAAAGCAGACTGGTGTTTTACCAGCCCTAAAAGGGCTTTTTGGGGTGCTGTCAGGACGCTGTGCTTACAGCAGAGATCAGATGAGTCTTTCAGGAGTGGAGTGAACACTGAATACACTGGCCTAGCCTAGCTTTCCCTATAAAATCAGCAGCAGCTAAACTGTCCCTCCTCTGGCTAACACTGCAGCTTAAGTACAGACTGAATCTAAAATAGATGCTGTCCAGGAAAAAACAAAAAAACAGACTGGTGTTTTACCAGCCCTAAAAAGGGCTTTTTGGGGTGCTGTTAGGACGCTGTGCTTACAGCAGAGATCAGATGAGTCTTTCAGGAGTGGAGTGAACACTGAATACACTTGCCTATAGCTTTCCCTATAAAATCAGCAGCAGCTAAACTGTCCCTCCTCTGGCTAACACTGCAGCTTAAGTTCAGACTGAATCTAAAATAGATGCTGTCCAGGAAAAAACAAAAAAGCAGACTGGTGTTTTACCAGCCCTAAAAAGGGCTTTTTGGGGTGCTGTCAGGATGCTGTGCTTACAGCAGAGATCAGATGAGTCTTTCAGGAGTGGAGTGAACACTGAATACACTTGCCTATAGCTTTCCCTATAAAATCAGCAGCAGCTAAACTGTCCCTCCTCTGGCTAACACTGCAGCTTAAGTTCAGACTGAATCTAAAATAGATGCTGTCCAGGAAAAAACAAAAAAGCAGACTGGTGTTTTACCAGCCCTAAAAAGGGCTTTTTGGGGTGCTGTCAGGATGCTGTGCTTACAGCAGAGATCAGATGAGTCTTTCAGGAGTGGAGTGAACACTGAATACACTTGCCTATAGCTTTCCCTATAAAATCAGCAGCAGCTAAACTGTCCCTCCTCTGGCTAACACTGCAGCTTAAGTTCAGACTGAATCTAAAATAGATGCTGTCCAGGAAAAAACAAAAAAGCAGACTGGTGTTTTACCAGCCCTAAAAAGGGCTTTTTGGGGTGCTGTCAGGACGCTGTGCTTACAGCAGAGATCAGATGAGTCTTTCAGGAGTGGAGTGAACACTGAATACACTGGCCTAGCCTAGCTTTCCCTATAAAATCAGCAGCAGCTAAACTGTCCCTCCTCTGGCTAACACTGCAGCTTAAGTACAGACTGAATCTAAAATAGATGCTGTCCAGGAAAAAACAAAAAAACAGACTGGTGTTTTACCAGCCCTAAAAAGGGCTTTTTGGGGTGCTGTCAGGATGCTGTGCTTACAGCAGAGATCAGATGAGTCTTTCAGGAGTGGAGTGAACACTGAATACACTGGCCTAGCCTAGCTTTCCCTATAAAATCAGCAGCAGCTAAACTGTCCCTCCTCTGGCTAACACTGTAGCTTAAGTTCAGACTGAATCTAAAATAGATGCTGTCCAGAAAAAAAAAACAAGCAGACTGGTGTTTTACCAGCCCTAAAAAGGGCTTTTTGGGGTGCTGTCAGGACGCTGTGCTTACAGCAGAGATCAGATGAGTCTTTCAGGAGTGGAGTGAACACTGAATACACTGGCCTAGCCTAGCTTTCCCTATAAAATCAGCAGCAGCTAAACTGTCCCTCCTCTGGCTAACACTGCAGCTTAAGTACAGACTGAATCTAAAATAGATGCTGTCCAGGAAAAAAAAAAAAGCAGACTGGTGTTTTACCAGCCCTAAAAAGGGCTTTTTGGGGTGCTGTCAGGACGCTGTGCTTACAGCAGAGATCAGATGAGTCTTTCAGGAGTGGAGTGAACACTGAATACACTTGCCTATAGCTTTCCCTATAAAATCAGCAGCAGCTAAACTGTCCCTCCTCTGGCTAACACTGCAGCTTAAGTACAGACTGAATCTAAAATAGATGCTGTCCAGGAAAAAAAAAAAAAGCAGACTGGTGTTTTACCAGCCCTAAAAAGGGCTTTTGGGGGTGCTGTCAGGACGCTGTGCTTACAGCAGAGATCAGATGAGTCTTTCAGGAGTGGAGTGAACACTGAATACACTTGCCTAGCCTAGCTTTCCCTATAAAATAAGCAGCAGCTAAACTGTCCCTCCTCTCGCTAAGACTGCAGCTTGAGAATGAATCTAAAATGGATGCTGTCCAGGAGGTGGGAGGGTCTGGGAGGGAGGGTATGCTGCTGATTGGCTGGAATGTGTCTGCTGACTGTGAGGTACAGGGTCAAAGTTTGCTCAATGATAATGAATAGGGGGCGGACCGAACATCGCATATGTTCGCCGGCCGCGGCGAACGCGAACAAGCTATGTTCGCCGGGAACTGTTCGCCGGCGAATAGTTCTGTACATCTCTAGTCTTGGGCACATTTAGCCCAGTGCTACAGCGTTCCAGGTAGGCCCAGTACTTTTAACTGGGTCTACAGTCAGCACATTGGAGTCCCAGTGTGCCCAGGTGAGGGTACCCGCTCTGACCAAGAGGAAGCCAGGGGAGGATCAGTCCCACAGAGGAGACGAGTGATAGGAGGTCGCTGTCTCGGGAAAGGCCTGGTGACCTGTCTGAGGGAGGGATTCCTTACTCAACAAAGCTAACCCTGTAGAGTGCCCATTGGCATCATCTATTCTCTAAATTCTACAGAGGTTTAAGGAAAGTTCTGGATTCAGGAATAACAGGATTCTGCTGCTATTAGAGGATCTCCTGAACCCGTCCTTGGAGGGGACAAAGTGATAGTACTGTTCGAGCTCCACTCTGGCTGCTAAAACTGTGGGAGGGATCTATCCGGGTGAGCTAAGCCCACTCGTGATCGAGTGGCGACGAGTGAGTCAAGTGTTGTGTGCCTGAATCTAACTTCTAACTTTGCTAGCTTCTTTCTCTCTTCAATTTCCCGTTAACTGAAGCAAAGGAAAATAAACTCTTTGTTGGAGGTAAAGTCGTGTGGACATTGGCCTTCTTGGGAAAGAATATAGACTTTTCCCTACATTCTAGGGACGAGAACCAGTGGAAGGAAGTAACTCGCTGCAGGACCCAAATCTGTGAATACCGCCTGACCTCTGATAAGGAGGACACAGGCTTGTGGCATGGTGTGTCCTACCCCCGCTGGTGAAGGTAAGCAGGGGCAAAAGGATTGGTGTGCTACACGTGGGGGCTCGAGTCCGGGATTTTGCAGCTACCCCTGGAAGTTGGACTATATTTTTTCCCCTGTTAGTGGTTCTGTGGAAGTCGGCCATTTCGGAAAAAATTGAACTGCGTCACTTGTGAGAGAAATGGAGGTATAGGCCTAAACCTATACTGGATTTTCTAACTGCGTAGTTAGTGGGCGTGCCTCAAATGTAGAAAGCCCGCAAGCTACGTGCAAAGAGAAAAAAGGGGGAGGAGCCCCCGCCAACTTGTGTGTTGCACGTGGCGTCTTGGCGCTAAGGGACAGTACGAGCAGAACTAGTGAAGGAGAAGCAACATGTCTGCCGCCCCATGGATTTCTTCTGCACCGGGACCACGGATGTTCTCACCTACCCCAACCATGGACGTTGCTCCCCTCACTGCCCCCCTGACGGATACAGGGATCCGGCTCAAGCCTAGGGGCCGCTTCGCCCTCTACATGTGCAGGGATGCGGAGGCCCTGGGCATGCTCTGTCCTGGATGCCAAGGACTGGCGGTAAAACTTTGCACGTTTGGAAGATGTACATCGTGTGGAGAGTTCCTTTTTGAAGTGGACCAGCCGACTGAGAGACCCTGGGTCTATCGTGTCAACTGGCTTACAGACATCGTCACTCTTGAAGAGGAAACCAATACTCCCACAGCCAGGCCCATGTGCACCGCTCCGTCTGCCACAGATGTGGAGGATGGAGTTCCAGCCATTACGGAGCTTGCGACGGATGTCATTGCAGATGCTGCCTCCGTTACAACAGAGACCTCTCTAACACCCGCCAAGCGGAAGGTTGGATATGTTAAGGCCTCCCGTGGCCGCGGTCAAAGCCTGCCCCAGCCTCTACCTGAACTGGATCTTCAAGCCGGAGGGACCTCCAGGAGATACACATCAGGGGACGGTAAGGAGGCTGGGGGAACCGTGACATTGTATTTACCAGGAAAGGGAAGGAAGCCCATACCCCACACTATTGGGGATGCATGGACAACCAGCCCGCGGAAACCTTCTATTTTTGGGGACAATGTGTCTGTCTCCACCACCGATTACCTGCCGGCAGAGGAGTATAATACCTCCGAGTTGGATTCATCTTCGGATGTGGGAGATGGTAACAATGTTAATGAAGTTTTCATCAAAAAGGGTTGGGATAAAATTCCGGTGGCTTCACCCCACAGTTTAGGGGGAGTTTCGCCAATGGACTTTGGGGAAACTACACCCCGAGTGGAAGCCCCTACTCTAAAGGAAGGGATTAATCCCACGCCCGCTTTGCCTGCTCCGGCATCCTCCGTGCTTGTTGTTACTGATGTCCGTGCACCATTACGGCCACCTTTGCCACTGCTATAGCTTGCACCATTAAGAAGGTCTCCGGATGCTTTTGTCTTCCCTGGATCAGGAGATCGGGCTACCATGCCACCTCTAGCCCGATTGCAACGGCTCCTAAATAAAAAGGTTGCCACGGACTATGGTTGGGAATACCCATATGTTCCCAAAGATCTTCTCCTCGAGATTGAGGCCTCTCATGAACGATGGTATGCTGACTTTGTGTGGGATCATATAAAAGTGGCAAAAGGCCACCGGTACTTAAAGTGCTCTGCTGTTATGGCTGATCGTTTCAAGGGGTGCCGTAAAGACTGGACTTATAGTCGGCACATCCATGCGGACCATGTGGTAATCTGCAGCAAGGACAGAGAAGATGCTGTTACTTCATAGAAACTTTGGACAGACAGTGGAAAATTCTTGTCCTCACTGATCCCAAGTATTACCTCTGAAGTGGGAACTTTTTTATATTATTCCACTTCAGGGAAACTGCCTTGAACTATTAACTTGGCCCTCTGCTTAAGGGGGAACTTACTCTGTTGAGGAATCGGAGAACTGTTTGTTTCTTTTTCTCTCCTCTTCAGTCCCGCAGAAAATAAAGTTATTTTTTTTGCTTTTGCTCCTTGAAAAAAAAAAGAAGAGAACTGAACACTGGGTAGGTTTAGTCAGGGCCAAAGCAGGAAGCCGCCGTGATCAAGAAGGAAGGTTCCTGTGTGTTAAAACATGCCTATGCGCATCAATGACAGTGTAGTGATGTGTGCTGCCACTAGGTGGTGGTGTTCTGCAGAAATTTATGCTGCAGAAGCCAGTCATTTGTTCTTGGAGGAATGGATTGCTTCTGTTTTCTAGGAGTTAGGATGTGTTTATTGTGTGTTTGGTTTTTTTCTCCCTCTGCAGGCGATCGGCCATCAACTATACCGGAGAATGGGTGGGGAAGATATGATATGATTGAGGGAGGGATTGTCTATTGAAAAAAAAAATGTGTAATGTGTATTGCTACATGCTTCTTTCTTTTCCTTCTCCTCTTTACTCTATTTCCAAAAGTTGATTCAGGCACCGAACCAATTTATTGTACATAGTTTGGAAAAGACCAGAACCCACTCAGGATTGGGGGGGTCTTCTGATCTCTTCCAGCCACTGGGGACAGTGGCTCTTTAAGGGGGGGGTATATGTAGCGGATAGTGTTGAGCGAACCCGAACTGTAAAGTTCGGGTCTGTACCGAACTTTAGCTTTTTCCCGAACCCGAACCCGGACTTTGCGCAAAAGTCCGGGTTCGGGTTCGGCAATCTAATTACGCAGTTAGAAATGCTTCAGGGGCCAGCCAATCACCTTTTGATTAGCTGGTGTGCCCTTAGAAGCCATCATAGCCATGCCTACTAATGGCATGGCTGTGATTGGTCAGTGCAACATGTGACCCAGCTTCTATATAAGCTAGAGGCACACAGCACACACGTCACTCTGCTTCAGAATAGATAGGGAGAGGATCTTGGCTGCTGCTGTTGCTAATAGGGAGAGATTGTAAAATACATGAGGTAGTCCTGATTCTGCAATCTGAGGGAAAAGATAGAGAGATAGTGTAGTGTAGGGCCAGGTTCCTGTTGGTGCTTTCAGGGAGAGAGATTTATTATATAGGAGTCCAGATTCAGAGATTAAAATCAGCGATCTGCATAGGTTTACCTGTTTGTGTTGCAGTGCACAGTCTTTTTACACTGCCATGAGCCCAGTGTCAGAGAAAATCTAACTTTTATCTGCAAGCTCAGTGCACCAGCACTGCATATATTACGTTGAGAGATACACCGTTTCCATACTGTGGGTGTATTCTGCTCTTTGAAAAAGATCCATTTAGGGGGAAAAAAAAGGCACTTTATTGTGCTCTTTTCCAAAAGACCCATAGGGCAAAAAAAATAAAAAATTTGCATTTTATTTTGCTCGTGCAAAAAAAGACCCGTTTAGGGCAAAAAATAAATAAATAAAAAATTTGCACTTTAATGTACACTTGCAAAAAGAGCCATTCAGGGCCACAAAAAATATTTTGCAGTGTGTTATACATATGTGGAGGTGTGTGAAATAAACAATTTCTATATAGTTTTCTCCTACTGTGCTAAACTAAAAAGACAACATTTTTTTTTAATAGCATTTTCTGCAGTTCTGTAGCTGTGCGATTCAGCGGTTATGTACTGTGGGTGTGTTCTGCTCTTTCAAAAAACGCCATTTAGGGGCACAAAAAATAGTTTGCAGTGTGTTATACATATGTGGAGGTGTGTGAAATAAACAATTTCTATATGGTTTTCTCCTACTGTGCTATACTAAAAAAACAACATTTTTTTTTAATAGCATTTTCTGCAGTTCTGTAGCTGTGCGATTCAGCGGTTACGTACTGTGGGTGTGTTCTGCTCTTCCAAAAAACGCCATTTAGGGGCACAAAAAATAGTTTGCAGTGTGTTATACATATGTGGAGGTGTGTGAAATAAACAATTTCTATATAGTTTTCTCCTACTGTGCTATACTAAAAAAACAACATTTTTTTGGAATAGCATTTTCTGCAGTTCTGTAGCTGTGCGATTCAGCGGTTACGTACTGTGGGTGTGTTGTGGTCTTCCAAAAAACGCCATTTAGGGGCACAAAAAATAGTTTGCAGTGTGTTATACATATGTGGAGGTGTGTGAAATAAACAATTTCTATATAGTTTTCTCCTACTGTGCTATACTAAAAAAACAACATTTTTTTTGAATAGCATTTTCTGTAGTTCTGTAGCTGTGCGATTCAGCGGTTACGTACTGTGGGTGTGTTGTGGTCTTCCAAAAAACGCCATTTAGGGGCACAAAAAATAGTTTGCAGTGTGTTATACATATGTGGAGGTGTGTGAAATAAACAATTTCTATATAGTTTTCTCCTACTGTGCTATACTAAAAAAAAAACATTTTTTTTTAATAACATTTTCTGCAGTTCTGTAGCTGTGCGATTCAGCGGTTACGTACTGTGGGTGTGTTCTGCTCTTCCAAAAAACGCCATTTAGGGGCACAAAAAATAGTTTGCAGTGTGTTATACATATGTGGAGGTGTGTGAAATAAACTATTTCTATATAGTTTTCTCCTACTGTGCTATACTAAAAAAACAAAATTTTGTTTGAATAGCATTTTCTGCAGTTCTGTAGCTGTGCGATTCAGCGGTTACGTACTGTGGGTGTGTTGTGGTCTTCCAAAAAACGCCATTTAGGGGCACAAAAAATAGTTTTCAGTGTGTTATACATATGTGGAGGTGTGTGAAATAAACAATTTCTATATAGTTTTCTCCTACTGTGCTATACTAAAAAAACAACATTTTTTTTGAATAGCATTTTCTGCAGTTCTGTAGCTGTGCGATTCAGCGGTTACGTACTGTGGGTGTGTTCTGCTCTTCCAAAAAACGCCATTTAGGGGCACAAAAAATAGTTTGCAGTGTGTTATACATATGTGGAGGTGTGTGAAATAAACAATTTCTATATAGTTTTCTCCTACTGTGCTATACTAAAAAAACAACATTTTTTTGGAATAGCATTTTCTGCAGTTCTGTAGCTGTGCGATTCAGCGGTTACGTACTGTGGGTGTGTTCTGCTCTTCCAAAAAACGCCATTTAGGGGCACAAAAAATAGTTTGCAGTGTGTTATACATATGTGGAGGTGTGTGAAATAAACAATTTCTATATAGTTTTCTCCTACTGTGCTATACTAAAAAAACAACTTTTTTTTTTTAATAGCATTTTCTGCAGTTCTGTAGCTGTGCGATTCAGCGGTTACGTACTGTGGGTGTGTTGTGGTCTTCCAAAAACACCCATTTAGGGCAAGATCCTAAATTTGGAAAATATGAGGAGAAGGTCAAAGGGACGTGGTGGCCCCGGTCGTGGTGCTGCTGGTGGAGCTCCTGTTGCAGGGAGAGGACGTGGTGGATCTGTGCCAGATACACGCACAAGTGAAACACCTTCCTCAGGTGCGAGTAGGCGACCGAGCCTGCGCCGGTATTTTGTCGCACCTAATGAGGCTGTACGAATGTTTAGGCCAGGACAAGTACAGGCGATAGTAGATTGGGTTGCTGACAGTGCCTCTGGTTCCTTCACATTGTCTCCCACCCACTCTTCTGATGAAAGATCAGAGTTGGCACCTGAAACCCATGTCCATCAGTCTTTCACCTCACCCCCTTGCAAATCCGCCAAGCAATCTGAGCCCCAAATCATGCAGCAGTCTCTTCTGCTTTTCAATGACTCTGTTAGCAGGGTTTCCCAGGGCCATCCACCTAGCCCTGCCCCAGAAGTGGAAGAGATTGAGTGCACCGATGCCCAACCACTTATGTTTCATGATGAGTACATGGGAGGACCATCGCAGTACGTCTCGGATGATGACGAAACACAGGTGCCAACTGCTGCTGCTTTCGCAATTGTGCAGACAGACGAGGAGGGCAGGGGTGAAGACTGGGTGGAAGATGATGTGGAGGACGATGAGGTCCTCGACCCCACATGGAATCAATGTTATGCAGGTGACCAGTGTAGTTTGGAGGAAGAGGCGGTGGTCGCACAGAGCCACCAGCACAGCAGAAGAGGGAGCAGGGTGCAAAAGCGGAGCGTCCGTCCCCTAGACAGTATGTCTGCTACTGCCCAATGCAGCAAGGGACCGAGCACACCAAAGCCAGGTCCAAGGAGTTCCCTAGCGTGGCAGTTCTTCACACAATGTGCTGATGACAAGACACGAGTGGTTTGCACGCTGTGCAATCAGAGCCTGAAGCGAGGCATAAACGTTCTCAACCTGAGCACAACCTGCATGACCAGGCATCTAAGTGCAAAGCATGAGCTGCAGTGGAGTAGACACCTCAAAAACCAAGAAAGGTCTCTGGCTCCTCCTGCTTCCTCTTCTGCTGCAGTCTCGGCCTCTTCATCCACCTCTGTAGTGACAGTGGCACCTGCCACCCCGCAAATAGAGGATCTGCCAGCAACACTACCACCTGGGTCACCAACCATCTCCACAATGTCCCATGGAAGCGTTCAGCACTCTATCTCCCAAACATTGGAGCAGAAGAGGAAGTAACCCCCTAGCCACCCGCGATCCCTGGCCCTGAATGCCAGCATTTCAAAACTCCTGGCCTTTGAAATGCTGTCATTCCGTCTGGTGGAGACGCAGAGTTTTAAAAGCCTGATGGCATTGGCTGTCCCACAGTACGTCGTGCCCAGCCGCCACTACTTTTCCAGGCGAGCCATCCCTTCCCTGCACAACCAAGTGGGGGACAAAATCAGGTGTGCACTGCGCAACGCCATCTGTGGCAAGGTCCACCTAACCACGGATGCGTGGACCAGTAAGCACGGTCAGGGACGTTATATCTCCCTAACAGCACACTGGGTAAATGCAGTGGCGGCTGGGCCTGAGGCAGATAGCAGTTTGGCGCATGTCCTTCCACCACCGAGGATTGCAGGGCGCTTCAGTTTGCCTCCTGTTGCTAACTCCTCCTACTCCGCTTCCTCATCCTCTACCGCCTCCTCATCCGGTCAGCGTAACACCTTCACCACCAACTTCAGCACAGCCAGGGGTAAACGACAGCAGGCAGTTTTAAAACTTTCCTGTTTGGGGGAAAAACCCCACACCGCGCAGGAGTTGTGGAGGGACATGGAACAACAGACCAATGAGTGGTTGCTGTCAGTGAGCCTCAAGCCCGGTCTGGTGGTGTGCGATAATGGGCGAAATCTCGTAGCAGCTCTGGGCCTAGCCGGTTTGACGCACATCCCTTGCCTGGCGCATGTGCTGAACTTGGTGGTCCAGAGGTTCCTTAAAAATTACCCCAATATGCCAGAGCTGCTGCAGAAAGTGCGGGCTGTGTGTGCGCACTTTCGGCGTTCTCACCCTGCTGCTGCTCGCCTGTCAGCGCTGCAGCGTAACTTCGACCTTCCCGCTCACCGCCTCATATGTGACGTGCCCACAAGGTGGAACTCCACCTTGCACATGCTGGCCAGACTGTGCGAGCAGCAGCAGGCGATAGTGGAGTTTCAGCTGCAGCAATCACGCGTGAGTCGCTCTGCGGAACAGCACCACTTCACCACCAATAACTGGGCCTCCATGCGAGACCTGTGTGCCTTGTTGCGCTGTTTCGAGTACTCCACCAACATGTCCAGTGCCAATGACGCCGTTCTCAGCGTTACTATCCCAGTTCTATGTCTCGTTGAAAAAACGCTTCGGGCGATGATGAAAGAGGATGTGGCACAGGAGGATGAGGAGGAGGAGGAGGATGCGGGATCATTTCAAAGGCTTTCAGGGCAGTCTTTCACAAGTGGCTACGAGGGTGGGTTCCTGCACCAACAAACGCCAGGTACACAATTGTCCGGCAGAACGGGCACAGTTCTGGAGGATGACGAGGTGGAGGAGGAGATGGAGGAGGAGGAGGAGGAGGAGGAGCCATTTTCACAGCAGGGTGGCACCCAGACCAGCTCGTGGCCATCACTGGTGCGTGGCTGGGGGGATACAGAGGACACAGACGATACACCTCCCACAGAGGACAGCTTTTCTTTGCCTCTGGGCAGCCTGGCACACATGAGCGATTACATGCTGCAGTGTTTCCACAATGACCGCCGAGTTGCCCACATTTTAACTGGCGCTGATTACTGGGTGGCCACCCTGCTGGATCCCCGTTACAAGGACAACGTACCATCCTTAATTCCCTCACTGGAGCGGGATCGTAAGATGCGCGAGTACAAGCGCACGCTGGTAGACGCGCTGCTGGTGGCATTCCCACCTGACAGCGGGTGTACGGTGGAAGCACAAGGCGAAGGCAGAGGAGGAGGAAGAGGTCACCAACGCAGCCGGGGCACCGGCAGCACCTCAGAAGGCAGGGTTAGCATGGCTGAAATGTGGAAAAGCTTTGTCAGCACGCCACAACAACCAGCACCACCAGCTGAGATGGAACGTCTTAGCAGGAGGCAGCATTTCACCAACATGGTTGAGCAGTATGTGTCCACAGGCCTACACGTACTGGATGATGGGTCTGCCCCCTTTAACTTCTGGGTCTCCAAATTGGGCACATGGCCTGAGCTTGCCCTTTATGCCTTGGAGGTGCTGGCCTGCCCTGCAGCCAGTGTATTATCTGAACGTGTATTTAGCACGGCAGGGGGCGTTATCACAGACAAGCGCAGCCGCCTGTCCAGAGCCAATGTGGACAAGCTCACGTTCATTAAAATGAACCAGGCATGGATCCCACAGGACTTGTCCGTACCTTGTGCAGAATAGACATGTATACCGGTGTTGTGACAAAAACTGTCCGGCCATCGGATTGTGCCCGGCCCATACTGCGAAGGTGCAGCGCTTGCGCAGTACAGAGGACAAGGAGATTCACAAAATCTCTGAAGATGAACGGCGCCTGCGCAGTGAGTGCAGGTTCAAGCCCCACCATCCAAGTGGACATACGGTAGCACATAGTAACAGGGCCCCTCACGGGCTCGGTTTGATCGCCACGCTTCGGGCACGGCCTCACTTGGCTCGGCTTGAACCACGGATGGTGTGGCCTTCACCTGAACTCACCTTGCAGGCGCCGTTCGTCTTGGGAGATTTTCGAAATCCCCTTGTCCTACATACTGAGCAAGCGCAGTACAGGGTGGACACTATTTGACGGGGGACAGAATTCGACACATCACCGGCCTTACCCAGCCATTGTTGTATTTTTGAACCAGTGTTGGCTACCTCGTCCTCCTCCACCGCCGCTTCCACCTACACAGCCACATCCACCGCCACCTCAACCTCCTACTCCATATGGACCTTGTCCTCCTAGGTCAAGATTATAATTTTTATTTTATTTTTTTGTAGCGCACAGATCCTTTCCCCCTTACCTGCCTTTATGTTGTTGGCTCCTCGCAGGAGGAAGAAAGGCACACCGCACTACCAGCCCGTACCCTCCTATATAAAGAGGTTGAGCGGTGTACTTGACGGGCCGTGTCCACAGCCGGAGTCAAAACTCCTCCAGAGGATGATTCTCACCTCTACTGTAGGTAGAGGCAAGTCCTTTAATTCCCAGTAAAGTCAATGTCCACACCAGCTGAAATTACAACTCATATTCTCCACTGGCAAAATAAACTCTACTCGGATAGAAAAGGTTAGAGCAAAGAAACAGGACAGCTTAAGGTGTGGAGGAGGTCCAGGCACAAACGTAGCACATTCACTTCACTGCTTAGGTTTCTCAAACAATTTTAGGTGCACGGTCTCTGCCACAGACCTTGAGGTTGGTCTCTGCCACAGACCGGGTGTACAAGGCCCCTGCCTCGGACCTGGAGAACTTTGGTCTCTGCCACAGACCAGGGTGTATAAGGCCCCTGCCACAGGCCGGGTGAATAAGGCCTCTGATACAGTCAAGATGACCTTGAGCTTCTCCTTCTACGAACCTAGCCCATATCAAGGGGAAGACATCTCTCCAGGGAGTCAACAGACCCTTCCTTCACCGTGACTCCCGCATCGGTCCATCAGAATGATCCTCCCTTCCCTGGAACATGGTCCCCTACACGAGGCGGCACCTTAAGACTCCTCGACCCTTAGCGGACTCCAGACGAAGGCTCTGGACTCCAGGCTTTACTCCCGCACCTAGGCTTCCATATCCAGGGCAGCAGGAACTCCAAGATAGTACCTCACCCCGGGCTAAAGGTACCCGAGATGGAACAGGAACACATGCACCCAGGCCGAAGGCACCTGGGCGTGGACCCCACTGGACATCAGCCCCCAGGCCAAAGGTCTGCCCCTTTTATATGCTCTCCCGGCATGCACAGCAGGTTCCCCGCCCAGCTGTACTACTGCCAAGAGGGGACACAAAAGGCACAGCACTGTATCGGCGGTTCAACCCTAGCCTACCATGGCAGCGCCACCTGTAGGCCGCAGGGAACTGCACACCAATACTGTCCCCCGAGGACAAAATGGTCCATGAATCCTACAGAATTAGGGTGTTTGAGCCTATTTACCACTCAAACACTTCCCTTAAATTTAGCACCCCGCTACATTTTTATTTCAAAGTATTTTATTTTCCCACTAGCTTATCCATTAAATTGAATAATTTATTCCAGAAAGGGCGTATTCTGGGGCATTCCCACCATATGTGTGGCATCGTGCCGTTGAGTTTCTGAGGTTCTTAATGACTTCCCGTACCTCTTCTGCTGAAAAGGGGGCCTCCAGCATATTTTTTTATTTTTTTTATGTTATTTTAAGTTATTTCCCTATCCACATTTGTTTGCAGAGCACTTGCCATGCTCTTAACAACATTTTGCTGCCATTTGCAGCCCTCTAGCCCTTTCCATTACTTTTTTAGAGCCTTTTTAGTCCTTAGAAGTCCGGGTCCCCATTGACTTCAATGGGGTTTGGGTTCGGGTTCAGGTTAAAGTTCGGTCCCGAACCCGAACTTTTTTCCGAAGTTTGGCCGAACCCGTCGAACCCGAACATCCAGGTGTCCGCTCAACTCTAGTAGCGGACCCTTAAATTTAGGGGGTCGCTATGCCCAAATTTAAGGGACGGCCTGGGCAATAGTTTGGCTCAGGTCTTCTAATTTGATACTGGACTCTGCTCTGCTGTGGTGTTGTCTGGTGTACAGTTCCCCTTTGGCCTGTGGGTGGCACTGTTGCCCAGGCCTAGGGTCGAACCTCAGGTGACACAGTGGCGTGATTGGATGTCCGTTCTCGGCTGCCTTGCGGTGGGCGGGGCTTCACCTGCTGTGCATGCCAGGAGAGGGTATATAAGGGGCAGACGCCATGTTTACGGGGGAGTGAACGAGAGTAGTGCCGGGGAGTGAGTCCGGGGGGGAGTGTTCCCCCTGGGGGTGCGTGGACTGGCCGAGGAGTCTCGAGCACATTTAGCCCGGGGCTACAGCGTTCCAGGTAGGCCCAGTACCTTTAACTGGGTCTACAGTCAGCACATTGGAGTCCCAGTGTGCCCAGGTGAGGGTACCCGCTCTGACCAAGAGGAAGCCAGGGGAGGATCAGTCCCACAGAGGAGACGAGTGATAGGAGGTCGCTGTCTCGGGAAAGGCCTGGTGACCTGTCTGAGGGAGGGATTCCTTACTCAACAAAGCTAACCCTGTAGAGTGCCCATTGGCATCATCTGTTCTCTAAATTCTACAGAGGTTTAAGGAAAATTATGGATTCAGGAATAACAGGATTCTGCTGCTATTAGAGGATCTCCTGAACCCATCCCGGGAGGGGACAAAGTCATAGTACTGTTCGAGCTCCACTCCAGCTGCTAGAACTGTGAGAGGGATCTATCCGGGTGAGCTAAGCCCACTCGGGATCGAGTGGCGATGAGTGAGTCAAGTGTTGTGTGCCTGCATCTACCCTCTAACTTTGCTAGCTTCTTTCTCTCTTCAATTTCCCGTTAACTGAAGCAAAGGAAAATAAACTCTTTGTTGGCGTTAAAGTCATGTGGACATTGGCCTTCTTGGGAAAGAATATAGACTTTTTCCTACATTTTAGGGACGAGAACCAGTGGAAGGAGGTAACTCGCTGCAGGACCCAAATCTGTGAACACCGCCTGACCTCTGATAAGGAGACACGGGCTTGTGGCATGGTGTGTCCTACCCCCGCAGGTGAAGGTAAGCGGGGGCAAAAGGATTGGTGTGCTACATATATATATATATATATATATATATATATATATATATACTAAATATACTGGAGCTAACTGAATCAACTACCTGCTCAATCTAGCTAACTGAATCGCCTGCCTGCTCAATCTATCTAAGTGAAATTAAATGACACTCTCTCTATCTCTCTCTCGCCGGAACACACTACACAAGGCCGACGTGCAGGCGGTCTTATATAGTGTGGGGTGTGTACTTAATACCCTGAGCCATAATTAGCCAAAGGCACCCTGCCTTTGGCCAATTATGGCTCTTTGTGCTGACAGCGCTGTGATTGGCCAAAGCATGCTGGTCATAGTGCATGCTTGGCCAATCATCAGCCAGCAATGCACTGTGATGACGCAGTGAATTTTGGGCCGTGACGCGCCACTCAAATTTGGCACGAACGGCACATAATGTTAGATCTTCATCGAACAGCCGATGTTCGACTCAAACTCATGTTCGACTCGAACTCGAAGCTCATCCCTAATGTCCACATTCTTCAGGGTTGAGTGAGGCTGGGTGTCATTCAACCCAGAAAACCATTTTGCAGTGAAAATGCATTACTGCAGTGGATAGTGCCAGAAAAAAAGGGAGTATTGCATTGAAAGCTGCTGTTTTTTTTATTTTTAATGCCGGAATACAGTTTTCTTTTTTTTATTTGCTCAGAGTCAGGCTTTACGTATTTTCTTGACATTCAATCCCTAAAATGTATGTTAACCCAAATGAATTATTCCATAAATGTGTATGTAATTCTATGTAGGTGTTTTAATGTAGCCTGTTATGTTACATTTGCTAGTTGTGTTAGCAATACCTGGTGATTCTGCCAGGTACAGTCTCTCTCGCTTGCTGTTGCAATCTGACCATGCCAAGCATGGAAGCAGACTCATGGTCAGTTTTCTTTCAATAAATTTTTATTTTTCAATTCAAGACATGTACAGAAAATCTTAAAAAATTGTTGTTTAAACATGACAAAGGATTATTTCCAATTGTTTATGTCACAATGTTCTCATCAAGAGATTAAGAAAAAAAAGAAAAATGAAAAATAGGCATTCAGGGAAGTCACACCCCACCTGGACGCCCCTAACGGGATCATCCTGCGCCCAGGTCAGGCCCCCCCCCCCCCAGCCCGCCATCCTCATATGAAACCAATAAAAAGGAACTCGGAATCTTAATGAAGAACAGTACTATACTCATATACAATAACGCCCATCAAATTTAAGACTCGGAAATACCGCAATAAGAACACAGTAAATAATGATATCAAATCTTTGAATCATGTTTAAGTATCGAAACAAAAATAAAAATAAATAAAACAAAAGATAAAAGAACCAAGAAAAGATAGAATAGAAGAAGAAAGAAATAAGAAGAAATCACATGCCGAACATGAGGCTCTTTAGGAATTAGAGCGGTCAGGGTCATGCCTGACCTTCAAAGAAACGCCTTAGAAAACTGCCCAAGGTTCCCATATTGCCTCAAATTTAGGGATTAAATTAGTTGATATGCTAACCATCTTCTCTTGAGCCATAATCCAAGAGATCTTATTGTGTGTAGCCTTAATGGATACCCTGGGCTTCCTCCAAGATCTAGCAATAATAATTTTAGTCCCCAGAAGTATAAAGTGAATCAGTTTTCTAGTTGGTTTAGAAACGTTGGGAATATTGTCATTGAGGAGAGCAACAGAAGCTGACCTAGGTACTGAACACGAAGTGACCTTAAATATGAGATTAAAAATTTTCTTCCAGATCGGCCTGATCCTAGGACATTCCCACCAGATATGCACCATCGAGCCCAATAAATGGCAGCCTCTAAAGCAGTTGGGATCCGATTCTGGGTAGATGGATGCAAGCCTGATGGGAGTCATATACCATCTCATGACAACTTTTAAGTTAGCTTCCATGAGGGAGGTGTTCAAAATACTGTGGAATGAGCGAAAGTTGGCCTTTTGCCAGGATCCTAGATCCCAATTTAGCTGGAGGTCATCTTCCCATGCTTTCATGTATGAGGTTTTAGTAGCTGTACAAGTAAGTGAAGAGTAGATGACAGAAATGCCCCCCCTTTGTCCCACGGCCGATCCGCACCAGATCTCATAGTCCGTAAATTTGGGAGGAAGAGGTTTCTCCGTCCAAATATCATTCAAGAATTGTGAAATCTGTTCAAATCTAAATTTTTCAGAGTCAGGGAGGTCAAATTCATTTAGACAATGGGGCATGGTAATAGGACCCCGATTTGTAAAGTATTGTCCTATCCTATATAGACCTTTGTTTGTCCACCAACTGAAGGCCTCGGTATCCATACCAGGAAAGAATTTTGGATTATTAAAAATGTGTGCTAGTGGTTGTGCTACAGACACTAGAGTGGGAAGAGGACGGAGTCTGTCCCAAAGGGCAAATGATTGAGATAAGGAAGGGGATAAAATAGGTGGTCTCTGTCTTTGTGGGCACCAAAGCAGGTACTCTAAGGATAATTGTGGTACTGCTTGTTCTTCTATCAGCACCCAGTCCGGTTTTTCATTCTTGGAATAAAATATAGATAATTGTGCTAGTCTGGCAGCTAAAAAATAATTATATAAGTTAGGCAAACCCACCCCTCCCTTCTTCCTATTTAAATATAGGGTGTTTTGGGGAACTCTGTAACTAGATTTGCCCCATACGAATGTGAGAATTTTACTTTGTAAGGAATTTATCTGATCTTTCCTGATGGGAATGGGGAGGGAACGAAATAGATATAAAATTCTAGGGAGTAATGTCATTTTCACTGAATTAATCCTGCCCAACCAAGATAGTTTGAATTTGTCCCAATTTTTAAGATCTGTAATAATTTTATGGAATAGGGGAGGATAGTTACTTGTGTAAAGAGATTCTGTTCGAGCAGTCAGAAAGATTCCCAGATATTTAATATGAGAAGAATTCCATTCAAATTTGAAAGACTGTTTGATGAGGGAAACTATGGGTAACGGGAGGGAAATATTTAGTGCCTGTGACTTGGCAAAATTTACCCTGAGTCCTGAAATATTAGAAAAATCAGAAATTACTTTATAAAGATTCGGGAGGGAGGTAATGGGAGAGGTAAGAAAGAGAAGCAAATCATCTGCGAAAAGTCCGCATTTATGCATCTGATTCCCACAGGTTACGCCTTTAATGTCAGAATTTTGTCTAATGGCTATGGCCAAGCTTTCAATGGCCATAGCAAAGACAATAGGGGATAGTGGACAACCTTGTCTTGTACCCCTGGCTATATTTATCGGAGAGGAATAATATCCTTGTATACGTATTTGAGCTTTAGGTTGAGAATACAGAGCTCTAATAACTCCCATAAAACGTGGGCCAAAACCCTATCATTCTAATAGGGGAAAAAAGTATTGCCAGGATACAGAGTCGAAGGCCTTCTCCAGATCAAGTGCTAACAGGAAACCCTGTTGTTTTTGACCTCCGTCCCAGTTGGACTGCAAAAGGGAGATAATATCAATCGCTCTTCTCACTTGATCTGGGCCTTGTCTTCCTGGCATAAATCCTACCTGATCCTTGTGAATATATTTAGTAATAAAAGAGGAGAGGCGATTCGCTAAAATTTTAGTGAGAATTTTCAAATCATTATTTATCAAAGAAATAGGGCGATAATTGGAAACTTCTTCTGGGTTTTTATCCGGTTTGGGTATAACAGTAATGTAGGCTGTATTAAGTTGTGTACCTAATTGGGAACCCCTTGTAGTAAAATTAAAAATGTTTGTTAAATATGGGGTAAGGGTGTCCTTGAAGGCTTTGTAGTAGGGAGCTGATAATCCATCAGGTCCTGGGGCTGATCCCGCCCTGAGATCTTGAATTACTGCTGTAACCTCTTCAACAGAGAAGGGAGCTTCTAGGATATCTCTATGTTCCATATTCAAGGATGGAATAGGGAGGCCATCTAGGTATGAGGATACCGAGTTCATGGGTATATTTGAAGGGTCGCTATAGAGTTCGGAATAAAATGTCTGAAAAGCCTTTAGTATCTTTTCAGGGTTAGCCGTGGGGTCCTTTCAGCAATGCGGATCTTAGGTATGGAATAAACTCTTGTTTTAGGAGACAATTTGGATGCCAACATTCTACCTATTTTACCTGTTTGAGTATAAAATTTATTACTTGTCCAACGGAGAGATTTCTCCGCTTTTGTAGTGAGTGCTAAATTGAGTTCTAGTCTACTCCTTTCAATCTTAGACAATAAGGATAGAGAAGGTTTCCTTTTATGCTGTGTTCTCAGGGTCCTGTATGATCTCTCCAATCTATCAATGTCCGCTTCCCTGTCCTTTTTGATTCTTGTCGAAATTTGGATAAGCTTGCCCCTAATAAAGGCCTTATGAGCAGCCCAAAGGACTTTGGCGGAAACATTTTCTATATCATTAAAGCTGAAGTATTCTTGAAGAGCTTTATCTATTTCCATTTGTATGGCTGGATCGGAAAGTAAAGACTCATTTAGTCTCCAATTACCCCCCTTTGATCTACCAGTTTTAATGCGTAGGAACATGACAACCATGGAGTGATCAGAAAGGACCGTGTCTTTGATGATTGATTTAATAACATCCGGGAGAATATAGGAAGGAACCAGGATATGGTCAATCCTAGAGTAGGTGTTGTGTGGGTGAGAGTAATGAGTATAATCTCTTATAGAAGGATTAGATTCTCGCCATACATCAGCTAGGCCTTTATCATGTAAAAGTCTAGCTATTTTCAGGCTTATCTTAGTGGGTCTGGTTAATTGGGTCGAGGGGGGTTTGGATTTGTCCAACCCCTGATCAAATGCTGCATTGGAATCTCCCCCCCAAATGATTGTGCCCTCTAATTGAGGAGATAGGGTGTCCAGGATGAATCGAAAAAATGTATCTTTGGTCAGTTTTCATGTCATTCTCTCTTGGAGTTAGAGGATTTAACCTCTGTGCCTGTCTCTCAGCCCACCTCTCCATTTGAAATCAAGATTTGCCACCTGTAGGTAGGGGTTGTCCAGGGATGACCATCATTCTTTAACCCCTGCTTATAGCCGGAGGAAGCTACGTACACACGACCATTTTTCTCGTCGGGAAAAATTTCATTTTTTCTCTTTGACGAGAAAAACGACCGTGTGTGGGCTTTTGGTCATTTTTCCTGACGAGAAAAACGGCATTAATCACGACGAGAAAAATTAGAACATGCTCTAATTTTTCTCGTCGTGATTCACTGCATTTTTTTCCGCTGCAGTTTTCCCATAGGGAAACACTGCCGGGGAGCCTACACACAGTCGTTTTTCTCGACCAAGAGAAAAAATGACGGGAAAAACGGCCGTGTGTAGGGAAACAAGCCATTCCTCGTAATTCCCGTCGATTTTCTCGACAGTGTTTTCACCGTCGAGAAAATCGATCGTGTGTACGCGGCATAACAGTCTTCATGAATCTAAAGAGCTCCAGAGATGTATGATGTTGGCACAAGTGCCCAGAGCAGGGGGAGAAGAAATGACACAGTGGACACATAACTGTTCATAAAATAAGGCAGAAAATGTACTTTAACATACTATTTACCATTTTTACATGAAAGTGAGCCCCGGAGTGACAAAACAAAGTGACAGAATAACGTAGGGCCGGGTATGACTGTGTGTTTAGTAAGCCAACAAGGGGTTAAGAAATCAAATGGAATGGTAAGGGGAGTGGCTGAGGTAAAATGGTGAAGAGGGGAGGAGCAGTATAAGTTAAGGAGGAGGGGGCATCCCTGGATTCAGTCAGCAAGAAAGAACAGGAGGAGGCAGGTTTTTACCACCCACCCTTCCTGTTGTGTTTTGTGTTGGTGTTGTGCGTCTGTTTTCTTTTCTTTCAGGTTCCATGGTGGTGGTCGTCATAACAGCGTGTGGTGGTGTCCTTGGTCTTTGATGGTGGCAGATAACAGATGTGATGGAAGTGGTGGGGGGCTCATCTGTGGTATGGGCCCCTCTGGGGTTATTCCAGTGGAACGGTGTCTGCTGGAATACGGTTATGGTTGCACTGTGGAAAACAGTGGTTGTCTCCGAGCTGGTTATACGGCTGGAGGCATGGTACAGTAAAAAGGTACCGCAGTGCAGTGGTGGTAAAAAGTTTAGCAGGGTTGCCATCAAAGACCAACAGGCTGGTGTTAAAGAAGTTGTTTGGTTAAAATGTTAAGTTAAAAGTATTGGAAATTATTATTTAATAAATTAATAAATTAATTATTGAATTTATTTAATAAATAGGCTGTTATGGCCATTTATACTCCAAAACCTGTGTGTCTCTTCATTAATAGAGGTTTAAGGGGGATAAGTGATGTTAAAGGTCATAGGTAAAGGTGGGGTTATCTGGACTACACTAGTCATGGCAAGCTTTACCAGGGGGTAAGCTTTGACATGGTGTAGATTACATGCGTTAGGTTCACAAATGCTTTAACAAATACCTTTACAATTAATCGTAATCATAACCCCAAGAATTAGATCTAAAGGCTTGTAACCCCCACCATAGTAACCTAACATAACCCACAGAATATGCCCTAAGACTAAACGATGCCATTGTTCTGTATATACTGTATACCCTGTCCTGTGCCAAAAACATCTGTGTCCAAGTTCTGTGCTGAAAGATACTGGTGCCAAACTGAAAGTGCAGACAACTGCGGATACACAAGATTATTTGGCAATCAGTAGAGATAATTGAACAGAGTCAGTTCAAGGAGAAATCTGTACTGAACATTTTTTTGGCTGCAGAAATCATCCAGCAATTCAGAATCTTTTACTAATAATCTGATCAGCTGTACATTTTTTCAGCCAGTTCTGCCCTGGCTACAATGAATCACTTGTAATTATAAATTATTTATTAATACAGTCGTACACGTGGGGGGGTTGACCATATCTATAAAATATATAGTGGTGAAAAATATTATTTAAAAATTGCAAAATATGAAAAAGTCCCCTCTGAAAGTGGTGCAGCATTATTGACTATGCAAGCACTTCCTGTGTGAGTGTCAAACATTAAGCCCTGTACACGCGACCGGTTTTCCCGGCAGGAAAAAAAACAATGGTTTTCCTGACATTTTTTCACTCAAGCCTGCCTTGCATACACACGGTCACACAAAAGTCCGGCAAACTTTTGACTGCCAAGAACGTTGTGACGTAAAAGACTATGGCGAGCCGAGAAAATTAAGTTTTATGCTTCCAAGCATGCGTCGAATTGTTTCCGAGCATGCGCGTTTTCTCTCCCCTCGGAAAAGCATACACACGACCGGTTTTCATGATGGGAAAAAGTCCGCCGGGAATCCCGACGGGGAAAAAAAGCTGGTTCTCTTTTTTTTTTCCGGCAGTTTTTCTGTCGGGAAAACTGTGATGGAGCATACACACGGCCAGGATTCCCGGCCAAAAGCTCTCATGGCAGTTTTCCTGCCGGGAAAACCGGTCGTATGTACAGGGCTTTAGAGAGTGTGTGTGTGATTACAAATATGCTTAAATTATTTAACTGTCACTCAAGTGATTCATGTACCTAGATGTTTTGAATTATTACACTAATTAATGCAATTAATCATTATCGTAATTTATTGTCAGGAATAAGTAGAAAAAACACTCCCAGAAGGACTTTCCCCCAAGACAACTATAACTTGAATCAGTGTTTTTCAACTTTTTTTTCTGTCATGGCGCCCTTGAACAGAATTTTAAGTCTTGAGGCACCATCAGTGCAGCCCCATCAGTGCCCATCAGTGCAGCCTCATCAGCGAACATCAGTGCAGCCTCATCAGCGAACATCAGTGCAGCCTCATCAGCGAACATCAGTACAACCTCATCAGCGCCCATCAGTGCACATCAGTGCACATCAGTGTAGCCTCAGCAGAACACACCAGTGAAGAAGAAAAATTACCTTTTTTCAAAATGTTTGGTCTTTTTTTATTTATTTAGCAAAAAAATGGCGGTGATAAATATCATCAAAAGAATACAGTGTTGCATGACTGTGTTATTGTCATGCATAGTGAGACAGCACTGAGATCCGAAAATTGGCCTGGGCAGGAAGGGGGTGAAAGTGTCCAGTATTGAAGTTTTGTCAAGGCTGGGCTCTCAGCCCTTCCTTCTCTGTGCTCAGGTTGCTCAGCTGTCAATTAATTGCCAGTACTCATCGTTCCACAGTGGCTCACCTGTTGATTATCTCCTGCTTGTCAGTCAAGCCCACAGCCAGCCCCTTCTGGCTATTTAAACTGGCTGGTTAATTTCTTCAATGCCTTCGCCTTGGTCAACATATCTAGAGACTCTCTGCTGTGTTCCTGTTGAAGACTTGCCTGGCTGATGTACCTTCTGGTTCCTGATCCTGTCTGCTGCCTCTGACTACGCTGATCTCTGGCTTCCTGATTTACTGGCGTGTTCTGACTACCCGATTTGGCTACCGAACCCTAGCTATGTTTTGAATACATTTACCAGTTGTACCATTTTTACCATTTTATTAAAAGGTGTGATTTTTACTGCATTTTCTATCTCAGTCTGATTCATGGTTCCTGACAAGTGGTTAATGTACATTCACAACAGATGCTACTAAATTGTTAAAAAAACAAATCAAATTAATCTAACCTTAGAGACTTTTCTATGATCTTTAAGGCATTTTGAGAATAAATACTTCACATTACATGGAACAAGGGAGAACAGGAATGGTTTGCTTCAAAAATCCTTTGCTTCATATTAAGACTAGGTAAATAACTTAATGTCCATCGTTTGGGCACTTTTCATTAAATTTAGTAAGAGATAACAGTGAAAGCAACCATTGATAAAATTCTTCTGAAAATGCTCACAGCCTGGCTGGTATACTAATCAATTGGGAGAGATTTACTAAAACTGGAGCACTCAGAATCTGGTGTAGCTGAGCTGTGCATGGAAGCCAATCATCTTCTAACTTCAGCTTGCTCAATTAAACTTTGATAATAAAACCTGGAAGCTGATTGGTTTCTATGCAGAGCTGTACCAAAGTTTGCACTCTCCAGTTTTAGTAAACTTTGTCTTCATCACTTTCTTACTTGCTAACCTAGATAGTATGTATGTTAGGAAGAGTAAAGTAAAGTCAAGTGCCCTTATACGTATACTTGTTCCAGGAGAGTGACTCAAATTATTAAAGTTCTTGGAGCAGCATGAAGGTGAGTCAGCTAGCATCTTCAGGAGTAGGGATGGGCCCGGTGCTCGATTCGAACCCATGTTCGAATCGAGCATCGGGCGTTCGCTCGCTCGTCGAGCCCAGAACTATTTGGGCCGTTCGCATCACATTCGTGTGATGCGAGCGGCCCCGCAATGCATTGCGGCCGGCGCGGCCGGCGCAGTGCATTGCTGGCTGATGATTGGCCAAGCATGCACTGTGACCCCGCATGCTTGGCCAATCACAGCGCCCGAAACTCGGAGAGCAATAATTGGCTACAGGCAGGACGCCTGTAGCCAATTACAGCTCAGGGGCTATAGTACACGCCCCACCATTTAAAAGGCCGCCACGCCATCGGCCCCGGTCACATGAGTTCCGGCTTTAGGAGAGATTAGTCTGCTGATTCTGTCTTTGCTTGATACTGAAAGATTTGCTCTTCTTTGCTAAACCATTGGCTATTTCTTTGCTAAACCATTGCTACCTAAGTCATTGATCGTTCATTGCTGCTGATTGCACAGTTAGTGTGTTATTAGCTGCTGCTGGGGATTAGTCTGGTGCGTGCTTACTGTTAGTACAGTATTGCAGTAGTACCAACCGCAGTGCTGTTAGCACAGCATTGCACCCCAACAGCACCCATAGGACTTCTAGTGTGTTAGTGGCAGCAAACAGAGCTCCTATATTTTCTTCTCAGCAGCACCCATAGGACTTCTAGTGTGTTAGTGGCAGCAAACAGAGCTCCTATATTTTCTTCTCAGCACCACCCATAGGACTTCTAGTGTGTTAGTGGCATCACACAGAGCTCCTATATTTTCTTCTCAGCAGCACCCATAGGACTTCTAGTGTGTTAGTGGCAGCAAACAGAGCTCCTATATTTTCTTCTCAGCAGCACCCATAGGACTTCTAGTGTGTTAGTGGCAGCAAACAGAGCTCCTATATTTTCTTCTCAGCAGCACCCATAGGACTTCTAGTGTGTTAGTGGCAGCAAACAGAGCTCCTATATTTTCTTCTCAGCAGCACCCATAGGACTTCTAGTGTGTTAGTGGCAGCAAACAGAGCTCCTATATTTTCTTCTCAGCAGCACCCATAGGACTTCTAGTGTGTTAGTGGCAGCAAACAGAGCTCCTATATTTTCTTCTCAGCAGCACCCATAGGACTTCTAGTGTGTTAGTGGCATCACACAGAGCTCCTATATTTTCTTCTCAGCAGCACCCATAGGACTTCTAGTGTGTTGGTGGCAGCAAACAGAGCTCCTATATTTTCTTCTCAGCAGCACCCATAGGACTTCTAGTGTGTTAGTGGCAGCAAACAGAGCTCCTATATTTTCTTCTCAGCAGCACCCATAGGACTTCTAGTGTGTTAGTGGCAGCAAACAGAGCTCCTATATTTTCTTCTCAGCAGCACCCATAGGACTTCTAGTGTGTTAGTGGCATCACACAGAGCTCCTATATTTTCTTCTCAGCAGCACCCATATGACTTCTAGTGTGTTAGTGGCAGCAAACAGAGCTCCTATATTTTCTTCTCAGCAGCACCCATAGGACTTCTAGTGTGTTAGTGGCAGCAAACAGAGCTCCTATATTTTCTTCTCAGCAGCACCCATAGGACTTCTAGTGTGTTAGTGGCATCACACAGAGCTCCTATATTTTCTTCTCAGCAGCACCCATAGGACTTCTAGTGTGTTAGTGGCAGCAAACAGAGCTCCTATATTTTCTTCTCAGCAGCACCCATAGGACTTCTAGTGTGTTAGTGGCAGCAAACAGAGCTCCTATATTTTCTTCTCAGCAGCACCCATAGGACTTCTAGTGTGTTAGTGGCATCACACAGAGCTCCTATATTTTCTTCTCAGCAGCACCCATAGGACTTCTAGTGTGTTGGTGGCAGCAAACAGAGCTCCTATATTTTCTTCTCAGCAGCACCCATAGGACTTCTAGTGTGTTAGTGGCAGCAAACAGAGCTCCTATATTTTCTTCTCAGCAGCACCCATAGGACTTCTAGTGTGTTAGTGGCATCACACAGAGCTCCTATATTTTCTTCTCAGCAGCACCCATAGGACTTCTAGTGTGTTAGTGGCTGGCAGCAAACAGAGCTCCTATATTTTCTTCTCAGCAGCACCCATAGGACTTCTAGTGTGTTAGTGGCATCACACAGAGCTCCTATATTTTCTTCTCAGCAGCACCCATAGGACTTCTAGTGTGTTAGTGGCATCACACAGAGCTCCTATATTTTCTTCTCAGCAGCACCCATAGGACTTCTAGTGTGTTAGTGGCATCACACAGAGCTCCTATATTTCTTCTCAGCAGCACCCATAGGACTTCTAGTGTGTTAGTGGCAGCAAACAGAGCTCCTATATTTTCTTCTCAGCAGCACCCATAGGACTTCTAGTGTGTTAGTGGCAGCAAACAGAGCTCCTATATTTTCTTCTCAGCAGCACCCATAGGACTTCTAGTGTGTTAGTGGCATCACACAGAGCTCCTATATTTTCTTCTCAGCAGCACCCATAGGACTTCTAGTGTGTTAGTGGCAGCAAACAGAGCTCCTATATTTTCTTCTCAGCAGCACCCATAGGACTTCTAGTGTGTTAGTGGCAGCAAACAGAGCTCCTATATTTTCTTCTCAGCAGCACCCATAGGACTTCTAGTGTGTTAGTGGCATCACACAGAGCTCCTATATTTCTTCTCAGCAGCACCCATAGGACTTCTAGTGTGTTGGTGGCAGCAAACAGAGCTCCTATATTTTCTTCTCAGCAGCACCCATAGGACTTCTAGTGTGTTAGTGGCAGCAAACAGAGCTCCTATATTTTCTTCTCAGCAGCACCCATAGGACTTCTAGTGTGTTAGTGGCATCACACAGAGCTCCTATATTTTCTTCTCAGCAGCACCCATAGGACTTCTAGTGTGTTAGTGGCAGCAAACAGAGCTCCTATATTTTCTTCTCAGCAGCACCCATAGGACTTCTAGTGTGTTAGTGGCATCACACAGAGCTCCTATATTTTCTTCTCAGCAGCACCCATAGGACTTCTAGTGTGTTAGTGGCATCACACAGAGCTCCTATATTTTCTTCTCAGCAGCACCCATAGGACTTCTAGTGTGTTAGTGGCATCACACAGAGCTCCTATATTTTCTTCTCAGCAGCACCCATAGGACTTCTAGTGTGTTAGTGGCAGCAAACAGAGCTCCTATATTTTCTTCTCAGCAGCACCCATAGGACTTCTAGTGTGTTAGTGGCAGCAAACAGAGCTCCTATATTTTCTTCTCAGCAGCACCCATAGGACTTCTAGTGTGTTAGTGGCATCACACAGAGCTCCTATATTTTCTTCTCAGCAGCACCCATAGGACTTCTAGTGTGTTAGTGGCAGCAAACAGAGCTCCTATATTTTCTTCTCAGCAGCACCCATAGGACTTCTTGTGTGTTAGTGGCAGCAAACAGAGCTCCTATATTTTCTTCTCAGCAGCACCCATAGGACTTCTAGTGTGTTAGTGGCATCACACAGAGCTCCTATATTTTCTTCTCAGCAGCACCCATAGGACTTCTAGTGTGTTGGTGGCAGCAAACAGAGCTCCTATATTTTCTTCTCAGCAGCACCCATAGGACTTCTAGTGTGTTAGTGGCAGCAAACAGAGCTCCTATATTTCTTCTCAGCAGCACCCATAGGACTTCTAGTGTGTTAGTGGCATCACACAGAGCTCCTATATTTTCTTCTCAGCAGCACCCATAGGACTTCTAGTGTGTTAGTGGCAGCAAACAGAGCTCCTATATTTTCTTCTCAGCAGCACCCATAGGACTTCTAGTGTGTTAGTGGCATCACACAGAGCTCCTATATTTTCTTCTCAGCAGCACCCATAGGACTTCTAGTGTGTTAGTGGCATCACACAGAGCTCCTATATTTTCTTCTCAGCAGCACCCATAGGACTTCTAGTGTGTTAGTGGCATCACACAGAGCTCCTATATTTCTTCTCAGCAGCACCCATAGGACTTCTAGTGTGTTAGTGGCAGCAAACAGAGCTCCTATATTTTCTTCTCAGCAGCACCCATAGGACTTCTAGTGTGTTAGTGGCAGCAAACAGAGCTCCTATATTTTCTTCTCAGCAGCACCCATAGGACTTCTAGTGTGTTAGTGGCATCACACAGAGCTCCTATATTTTCTTCTCAGCAGCACCCATAGGACTTCTAGTGTGTTAGTGGCAGCAAACAGAGCTCCTATATTTTCTTCTCAGCAGCACCCATAGGACTTCTAGTGTGTTAGTGGCAGCAAACAGAGCTCCTATATTTTCTTGTCAGCAGCACACATAGTACCTATAGTGTGTTAGTGTCAGCACCCATAGGACCTACAGTGTGTTGTGAGCACACATAGGAGTTCTATTTTTTATACTATATACACTACCGACTACAATGGCTGGAAGACCGCCAAGGAGAGGCAGAGCGTGCCGAGGCAAGAACACAGGGCAGGCAGGCTCTGTTTCTAGAGACAACAGTGCTGGCCGTGGACGTGGTCGTGCATCGTCATCAGCACGTGGCCATGGGACACGCTTGTCTTTGTTTTCGGCAGCTGGACATGTGGAGCCGCATCATGCCGAAGGCTTGGTAGAATGGATGACCAAGCCCTCCTCATCCTCCTCATCCTCTCTCACCCAGGCTCAGGGTACTGGCAGAGCAGCTGCCAACGCGTACTCAATGGCATCATCAGCCACCCCTTCCCTAGACCCACCATGTCCTCCTGAGGAGTCCCCCGAACTGTTTGAGCAAAGTGTTGGGTACATGCTCCAGGAGGATGCCCAACGATTCGAAGGCTCGGATGATGATACCCAGCTTGAGGAAGTCAGTAGTGTGCGCGCAGAGAGAGGGGATGCTGAAGGACAGCAATCTGGCAGTAGTGTTCCACCAGCTGCAGCTTACTGCCAGGTTTGCTCTAGTGGTGAAGAGGGAGGGGATGATGAGGTCACTGACTCCACGTGGGTGCCTGAAGGGAGAGAGGAGGAGGAGGAGGAGGATGCAGCGTCACATGTCCAACGAGGCAGGATGCCCCCTGGAGGCCAGCTAGAGGCCAGCACAGCAACTGTACCACACCGCAGAGCTCCGCCTGTGCAGGGCGCTGCCTCTGCACATTATCACAAAAGTTCTTTGGTGTGGGCCTTTTTTGAGACGAGTGCATCAGATCGCACCACTGCTATTTGCAATATTTGTCTCAAGCGTATCTCGCGTGGCCAAAACATCAGCCGCTTGGGCACCACAAGCATGAGCAGACATATGTCGACCTGCCATGCAGCTCGTTGGCAAGCACACATAAAAGACCCACACCAAAGAACAAAGCGGACCTCTCCTTGCTCCTCATCAGCTGGGATCTCCATCCCCACTATATCTTCAGTCCTCTCTGAAAGCTGCTCTGAGAGGACTGAAGGTGTAGAATTAGGTGTGTCACAACCAAGTACTTGCAGTACACCGACGTCCGATTGTAGCAGGCAAATTTCCCTGCCCCAGCTGCTGGACCGTCGAAAGAAGTATACTCCCAGCCATCCACATGCCCAGCGGTTGAATGCTAGCTTGGCTAAATTGCTAGCACTTCAACTGCTGCCTTTTCAGTTGATAGACTCGGCCCCCTTCCGTGAGTTTGTTCAATGTGCGGTTCCTCAGTGGCAGGTTCCCAAACGCCACTTTTTCTCACGGAAGGCGATTCCGTCTCTCTACTGGCATGTGGAAGGCAATGTCCATGCCTCGCTTGACAGGGCGGTCAGCGGTAAGGTGCATATTACCGCTGACTCATGGTCCAGCAGGCATGGACAGGGACGTTATCTTTCTTTCACGGCCCATTGGGTCACTCTATTGGCAGCTGGGAGGGATGCAGGACAAGGTGCAGTAGTGTTGGAGGTTGTTCCGCCACCACGCCTCCAAAATGCTACTACTGGTTGTGACACACCTCTCTCCTCCACCCCCTCCTCTTCTTCTTCCTCCATGTCCTCTTCGAGTGCTCTGTCCTCGGAACCAGCGGTGCTCCGTAGGCGTACAAGGGGCTACGCGAGTACGCAGGCAAAAAGATGCCATGCCGTGCTTGCGCTGGTGTGTTTGGGGGACAGGAGCCACACTGGGCCAGAGGTTCTGGCAGCTCTGCAGGGGCAGGCCGAGAGGTGGTTGACGCCACGCCAGCTTAAGCCAGGAATGGTCGTTTCTGATAATGGCACCAACCTCCTCTCCGCCCTGCGACAGGGGCAGCTCACCCATGTGCCCTGTATGGCTCACGTCCTCAACCTGGTGGTGCAGCGGTTCTTGGGCAGGTTCCCAGGCTTACAGGATGTCCTGAGGCAGGCCAGGAAAGTCTGTGTGCATTTCCGCCGATCTTATAATGCCAGTGCTCGGCTGACTGAGCTGCAAAAGGAGCTGAACCTGCCCAAGAACCGCCTAATATGTGACATGCCCACCAGGTGGAACTCAACGTTGGCCATGCTGCAGCGACTGCACACGCAGCAGAGGGCCATCAATGAGTACCTTTGCGACTACGGCACCAGGACAGGGTCAGGGGAGCTTGGCTTTTTTCCCCCACGCCAGTGGAGCATGATCAGGGATGCATGCACTGTCCTCTCACCATTTGAGGAGGCCACGAGGATGGTGAGCAGTGACAGTGCATGCATCAGTGACACTGTACCTCTTGTCCACCTGTTGGAGCATACGCTGCGTGGGATAATGGACAGGGCACTTGAGGCAGAACAGAGGCAGGAAGAGGAGGACTTCCTTGTCTCTCAAGGCCCCCTTTATCCAGACAATGTTCCTTCTGTCCCACCCATCACACAGGAAGAGGAGGAGGAGGAGGAGGAGGAGGATTGTGTGAGCATGGAGGTGGAGCCTGGCACTCAGCATCAGCAGCAGCAGTCTTTTAGGGATGATGTACAGTCCCAACAAACCAGTGGACTTGTACGTGGCTGGGAGGAGGTGGCTGGCGATCATGTCATCCTCAGTGACCCAGAAGACTCCGGACCGAATGCCTCAGCTAACCTACGCTGCATGGCCTCCCTGATCCTGCAAAGCCTGCGGAAGGATCCTCGTGTTCTTCGGATCAAGGAGAGTGACCATTACTGGCTGGCCACTCTCCTTGATCCACGGTACAAGGGTAAGGTTGCGGACCTTATCTTGCCGTCGCAGAGGGAGCAGAGGATGAGACATCTCAGGGAGGCCTTGCAGAAAGGTCTGTGCAACGCGTTCCCAGAAACTGGGAGGTTACAAACTCCTGGTCCTGGACGACGAGTTGCTGAGGCTTCGGTCAGTAGCAGAAGGAGCGGTGGGGAAGGTGGACGTCTGACCGATGCGTTCAGACAATTTTTTAGTCCGCAGCCCCAAGGTATGATCGGTTCCAGCAACCATCGCCAGCGTCTGATATACATGGTGCAGGAATACCTAGGGGCAAGGTCAGACTTGGACACCTTTCCCACCGAAAATCCTCTGGCTTACTGGGTCCTGAGGATGGATCACTGGCCAGAGCTTGCACAGTATGCAATTGAGCTACTGGCCTGTCCTGCATCCAGCGTTCTTTCCGAACGCACATTCAGTGCTGCTGGAGGATTTGTCACCGATCATAGGGTGCGCCTGTCCACCGACTCGGTTGATCGACTGACCTTCATAAAAATGAATCAGTCTTGGATCACCACCAGCTACCAGACACCTGAAGCGGATATAACGGAATAATTTATAATGTCACATCCCTTCAAGACTGCCTATGCTGATGCTGAGTGACTGTCCTGTTATGTTCACTGACTATCCTCTTCCTCCTCCTCAATGATCCATGCCACCACACCAGTGCCTAAGGCACAATTTTTCAGCCCCTGTATAACAGGGGCGTGTAATTACAATTTTTTAAAAAGATGCTTCGCAACAGGTGTGACTGCTGTGCTCCAAGTACAGTATCTGTGAGGGGTTGCAGTGTTGTGGCACCAGCACCAATGCCTAAGGCACAATTTTTCAGCCCCTGTTTAACAGGGGCGTGTAATTACAAATCCTGATCTAATAGTTCACAGCAGGGCCCATTCCTGCGCCCACCAAGAGTAACTATGAGGGCCTACAGTCTTGTGGCAACACCGTCCACCACCACCACCACCACCACCAAAGGCCCAATTTTTCTGCCCTGTTCAACAGGTGCATGCAATTACAAATCTTGATCTAATAACTCACAGCAGGGCCCATTCCTGCACCCACCAAGAGTAACTGTGAGGGCTTACAGTCTTGTGGCAACACCGTCCACCACCACCACCACCACCACCAAAGGCCCAATTTTTCTGCCCGGTTCAACAGGTGCATGCAAGTACAAATCTTGATCTATTAACTCACAGCAGGGCCCATTCCTGTGCCCACCAGTCTTGTGGCTACACCAACATCTAATAGGGCAAATTTCTGCAGAGTATATACGGCAGGCCCCTACTTTCAAACATCCAACTTACAAACGACTCCTACTTGCAAACGGCAAGAGAAAACAGGAAGTGAGAGGAAATCTACCCCTAGGAAGGAAAATTCTATCCTGTTAGATTTAATTTGGGAAAAAGGTATCTCCTCTCTACTGATGCTTTATCACCAATCCTTGTTTCAATTAAAACCCCACTTTTCCAAAAACATTTGTCATTGGGACGGAAAGTGAGGTGACATGTTCTGAACAGATGTGCAAAGACAGCAAATGTTACAGGGGTGATAACCCCTCCCTATGTTCTCCAAAAAGCTTAAAAATTGATTTTTTTGGGATGTAGCTACACTTCATAATGTACCTGTTCAGATTCTACTTAAGAACAAACCTACAGTCCATGTCTTGTTTGCACCACCTATATACTGCTGTTCAGAGTATATAGGGTTGTAGGTATAGGGTTTTATTTTGGGTGCGGGGTCCCCCTTAGTATCCATACAAGACCCAAAGGGGCTGGGGTGGGGGGGGGGGGGGGTGATGGGGTAGCCATGCCATTTTTCTCAAGGATTTTCAGCCATATGGCGGCCAGGACAAGACATGACATTAAAGCCGCAAGTGGTTTTAAATGGCTTCTTTTTTTCCTTTACAAATGTCATTTTGTGCAAGGACAGTTCTAAACACGGGAAACACATGCCACTTCACAGGCATACTTTAGACACCCCCCAGGTACCATATTTAAAGGAAAATTTCACTTTTTTTTTTTTCACTTTATGCATCATTAAAATGACTGCTCCCGAAAAAACTTTAGTTTTTAAAATTTCTTTTTGCATTGATATATGTCCCCTGGGGCAGGACCCGGGTCCCCAAACCTGTTTTATGACATTAACATGCATATTGGCCGTTGTAATTAGCAATTTTGATTTCGAACGTTCGCGTCCATTATAACGAATAGGGTTCGAAAATTCGCGCGAACTTTCGGTCCGTTCGAAGGTTCTGGTGCGAACCGAACCCGGGGGTGTTCGGCTCATCCCTATTCAGGAGGAGAGACCAATGTCTGTTTTTACAATTTTCTCATTACAGGTCTCATTTAAGCATAGCTCTTTTCTATTATTTTATATGGAGTTACTATTTCTTATAGTCTCATGCAAAATATAAAGCAGAAAATAGAATTACCACATTCAGACACAAGATGGCAATAAAGACCAACTTGCTCTTTAGCTGTATATGCTCCACATTCATTCTTTGGCATGCCCAATGTTTTCAACAGCCTTGGATCTAAAAAGCATCTACAAACTACAAATTCAAAACTTTTTAATTTAGTAGATTTTGTTTTATTCAGAATGCCTGGTATTATTCAGAATACGTATTCATTATAGAATGAAATTTAAAAAAGAGTATCTAGAATGATGGGTGTATACTCATAAGGCACTAAATGATGACAACGCTAAACTATACCATGACATTTCAATAGTGCAGGACCACATTATAGATGTTGTTCACTTGCTTTTTACTTAGAAAGCAGTTGGGTACAGTTAAGAAAGCAGCCATCTGCTGTCACAGTGCAGTTACAGTAGTATGTTGAAGATCTGATGCACTCTCTTAGAAAGCCTACACACCGGCCATACATGGATCAAAATTCACAAACTTCAGCAAGGACCGGCCAAATTTTAATTTATATATGGGCAGGCTGGTTGTACACAAGTCGATCTTGTTTACAATCAGCAGGAGGGATTGAAAGAAAGAAAATGTCTTAATTCCCCCATCCACACACTTGATGTGGATGGGGGAATTGAGTCATTTTCTTTCATTTAACCCGCTGACTTACATCATAGAGACCTGTAAATGTTAGTGTGCCACTCAGGCTTGGTAGAAGGGGGTATGCAGACCAGTGCGTCTGCAACTGCTGCTCAGAGTGCTGGCAGGGGATGGAGCCCATCCTGGCTCATGCAGTGGCTCGAGGGAAGAAGGGTGACCCCTGAATGCCGCACATCTATGGTGTCCTGCAGAGATGAATGGAGTGGCAACCTCAGCCTTGACTCTGACCAGGCCACTCCCCCAATGCGTTTCGCTCTGCCCCCCTGGAGCTTAGTCATGGGGATAATGAACTCATGTGTGTGGGAGTATTTAAAGAAGAAGTCCAGCCTGAGCTTGATTGGCTTCTCCTATGGGTCACAGGATAGCAATTTGTTTTCCCGTTTTCAGCGGAGAGGGGTCTGATGTCCGCTCTACGCTGTCGTCACTGGGATCAGTCCAGGAAGCACGTCATCCCAACTGAGGAAGTCTGGATCCGCCAGGTGCCTGGACTGATGGCCGTCTCAGCCTCTCAGTGACTCACTGAGATAGCCTCTCCCCGCCCCTCCACAGCTCAGTGCTCCAGTGAGCGTAGAGGAGCAGAGCAGGAGAGATGCTGACTGACAGGCAGCAGCTCTCCGCTCGGGGAGGTGAGAGAACCGAGCCATCAGCGATGTTCGGTGGTTGGGTTCTCAGTGAAGAGGCAGCGGGGGGACAGATGCAGCATCTGTCTGATGCTGCATCCATCTAGGTAAGTATGAATCTACAAAAAAAAAGCATACTTCTCTTTTAAGCATCATCGACAGTGACAGCATTGGGTGACACAGTGGCAGCAGGGCCAGACTGGGAATAAAATCCATTTCATACCAGCCCCACAGCATTATTATACCAGCGTAACAGCATAGCGTCATTATTTTCTTGTTCATAAAAGGGAAAACCATACATTTTAAAGCACATTTGAAGAGTGTATTATATATAGATAAGACAGATATGAAATCACATAGGGCTTTATATATATATATAAACGCAAATTCCAGGTAAAAGTGGTAAAAGTGGTCAATCATCAAGGGGGACCCCAGGAACTCAGAGCGTGGGGGGGCGGGACCACCTTCCGCAGAAAGAATACACTAAAGTAAGGGGGGGTGGGTTACTGATATAAGGCAGAAACCTTTATATCAGTGCCCCCTTACATTATCGTATTCACTCCCCCCTTACATAAGTGACCCCCCTCAGACTGGCCTAGCGGGGCCATCACTGACCTCCTCTCAGGTGCACCGTGCAGTCAGTCGGCTCCAGCTCAGTGGCTCTGGTTTTATCCTATATAGTCTCCTCTCCACAGTCCACACACATCAGACTTCTCCCATGACCCCCATCCCGGCGGTGTTCCCACTCTTGACTCCTCTCCAGACTCCCTCAGAGACTGCAGACATGATACAGGAGATGGTCAGAGGCTGCAGACATGATACAAGAGCTCAATGCAGCCTCACCAGTGCCCATCAAATGCAGCCTCACTGTGCCCATCAATGCAGCCTCACTGTGCCCATCAATGCAGCCTCACTGTGCAGATCAATGCAGCCTCACTATGCCCACCATTGCAGCCTCACTGTGCCCATCAATGCAGCCTCACTGTGCCCATTATTGCAGCCTCACTGTGCTCATCAAATGCAGCCTCACTGTGCTCATCAAATGCAGCCTCACTGTGCTCATCAAATGCAACCTCACTGTGCCCACCATTGCAGCCTCACTGTGGCCACCATTGCAGCCTCACTGTGCCCATCAGATGCAGCCTCACTGTGCCCACCATTGCAGGCTCACTGTGCCCACCATTGCAGCCTCACTGTGCCCACCATTGCAGCCTTACTGTGCCCATCATTGCAGCCTCACTGTGCCCATCATTGCAGCCTCACTGTGCCCATCATTGCAGCCTCACTGTGCCCATCAAATGCAGTCTCATTGTGCCCAGGAATGCAGTCTCACTGTGCCCAGGAATGCAGCCTCACTGTGCCCATCATTGCAGCCCCTCCTATGCCCTATGTCCCAGTCTGCAGTACCTGTCTGTGGGAAGGTGTGTTGTTGATGCTTGGTACGGTACTTTCCATGCCAGCAGGATATCCATGATCGCCATCAGCAGGCAGGGTCTGTTCTTGTTTTGGATGGGGACAGTGCTCCTTCCAGAGGATCTGTTTGCTGTGAGATGGAGTGGTCCCTGGCCACCTGCACCTTCAGCCTGTCCTCATTTTCTGCCCCCAGTCAGCCTGTCCTCTGGTCCTGGGGAAGTGAGAGCACTGGGTGGGAGCTGGAGAGAAGGGAGAGTGGAGAGCACTGGTGGGGTTTGAGAGCACATGGGTGGGGGCAAAGAGCAGGGGGGAGTGGAGATCACAGGGGTGGAGAGCGGAGAGCGCTGGGGGGGGCTTGAGAGCACTGGGGGGAGCCAAAAAGAACAGGGGTGGAGAGCACGGGAGGCTGAGAGGGGGGGCTGGAAAGCACTGAGGGGGCTAAGAGCGTGGGGGGTAAAGAGCACTGTGGGGGATCTTGAGAGCACTAGGGAGGGCAGAAAGAACAGGGGTGGAAAGCACAGGGGCTGGAGAGCACTGGGGGTACAAAGAGCAGGGGGGAGTGGAGAGCACTGGGGGGTGGAGAGCAATGGGGGAGCTTGAGAGCACCAGTGGGGGCCAGAAAAAACAGGGGTGGAAAGTACGGGGGGCTGGAGAGCACTATGGGGGGCGGAGAGCACTGGCGGGGTTGGAGAGCACATGGGTGGGGGCAAAATGCAGGGGAAGCGGAGAGCACTGGCGGAGTTGGAGAGCACATGGGTCTGGGCAAACTTCAGGGGGAAGCAGAGAGAACACTGGCGGGGTTGAAGAGCACGTGGGTGGGGGAAAAATGCAGGGGGGAGTGGGGGTACAGGGGTGGGGAGCGGAGAGTGCTGGGGGGGAGCTTGAGAGCACTGGAGGGGGAGCCAAAAAGAACAGGGGATGGAGATCATGGGGGCGGAGAGAGCACTGGCGGCGTTGGAGAGCACATGGGTGGGGGCAAAATGCAGGGGAGAGTGTAGAGTACAGGGGTGGGGAGCGTAGAGTGCTGGGGGAGCTTGAGAGCACTGGAGGGGGAGCCAAAAACAACAGGGGTGGAGAGCACGGGGGCGGAGAGCACTGGGGGGCTGGAGAGCGATGGGTGGAGCTTGAGAGCACTGGGGGGGGCAGAAAGAACAGGGGTGGGGAGCACGGGGGGCTGGAGAGCACTGTGGGGGGCGGAGAGCACTGGGGTGGGGGCTGGGGAGTGATGGGGAGAGCTGGAGAGCACTGGGGGGGGGAGAAATAACAGGGAAGGAGAGCACTGGGGGGGAAAGAACAGGGGTGGAGAGCACTGGGGGGAAAGAACAGGGGTGGAGAGCACTGGGGGGGGAAGAACAGGGGTGGAGAGCACTGTGGGGGGAAAGAATAGGGGTGGAGAGCACTGACGGGGGGGGGAAAACAGGGGTGGAGAGCACTGGGGGGAAAGAACAGGGATGGAGAGCACTGGGGGGGGGAAGAACAGGGGTGGAGAGCACTGGGGGGGAAGAACAGGGGTGGAGAGCACTGGGGAGGGAGTGGAGAGCACTGGGGGGGAAAGAACAGGGGTTGAGAGCACTGGGGGGGGGGGAGAACAGGGGTGGAGAGCACTGGGGGGGAAGAACAGGGGTGGAGAGCACTGGGGGGGAGTGGAGAGCACTGGGATGGTGGCTGGAAAAGGATGGGGAGAGCTGGAGAGCAGGGGGGGGCAGAAAGAACAGGGGTGGAGAGAACTGTGGGGGGGGCTGGAGAGTGTGGTGGGGAGGAGAGCACTGGGGGGGGGAAAGAATAGGGGTGGAGAGCACTGACGGGGGGAAGAACAGGGGTGGAGAGCACTGGGGGGGAAAGAACAGGGAAGGAGAGCACTGGGGGGGGAAAGAACAGGGGTGGAGAGCACTGGGGGGGAAGAACAGGGGTGGAGAGCACTGGGGGGGAGTGGAGAGCACTGGGATGGTGGCTGGAAAAGGATGGGGAGAGCTGGAGAGCAGGGGGGGCAGAAAGAACAGGGGTGGAGAGAACTGTGGGGGGGGCTGGAGAGTGTGGTGGGGAGGAGAGCACTGGGGGGGATTCACAAGGAGAACTGGGTGGGGCCAGCAAAAGAAGTTGGATAGGAGGAAAAGCAGGGGTGGCTGCATATAGCTGCATGAGTTTTGTATATTCCTCCATACAGCAGCTGAGCTACGAGTAAGCACTAGTTACAGTGCGAAACATGTCAGCTGTTACCCCGGTTATGCTGTGATTTTTTGGTGTATTTTATCCGATCCTTTACAATAAAGGCGACCGTCAAGGTTTTTTGGAGTGCGGCTGTCCATATCCTTATTTTCCTTTTCATATACAGCCGCTGAATGCTTGATTCTCTTCCTCTCCCTCTTGCAAGCATTCCGCGGCTGTATGGAGGAATATAGAAAGCTCAATTCCTCTATATGCAGCCACCCTACCGAATCCGATCCTCCTATCCAGGCACATAGGGCGGGCTATACGGGGGGCATCTCATGTGTATCATCACGGAGCTGGCTGGATCTGTGTTCGGCGGCGGGGCTGTAACACGGTCCCGCCCCCCTAGACCGGCTCATGTGATAGTAGATAGAATCAGTGTTCAGCCTATCACATGAGCCGGTCTAGGGGGGGGCGTGTTACAGCGCCGCCGCCAAACACAGATCCAGTCAGCTCCGTGATGATACACAGGAGCAGGAGAGAGGGGACAGGGAGAACTGCAGCCGGAACTGAAACCGGCCCCAGGACAGGCGGCCTACCGGGAATTCTCCCAGTATCCCGGTAGGCCAGTCCGACCCTGAGTGGCAGCATTGGGAGCATTGGATGGCACAGTGGCAGCATTGGATGGCACAGTGGGAGCATTTGATGGCACAGTGGGAGCATTGGGAGCATTGGATGGCACAGTGGCAGCATTGGATGGCACAGTGGGAGCATTTGATGGCACAGTGGGAGCATTGGGAGCATTTGATGGCACAGTGGCAGCATTGGATGGCACACTGGCAGCATTCGATGGCACAGTGGCAGCATTGGGAGCATTTGATGGCACAGTGGCAGCATTGGATGGCACAGTGGGAGCATTTGATGGCACAGTGGCAGCATTTTATGGGCACAGTGGCAGCATTTGATGGGCACAGTGGCTGCAATTGATGAGCACAGTGGCTGCAATTTATGAGCACAGTGGCTGCGTTTGATGGCACAGTGGTGGTATTTGATGGCACAGTGAGGCTGCAATTGATGTTTTTTTTTTAGAATTTTTCAATTTGTTTGCGCCTCCCCAATTTTTTTTTAGCACCAGCTGCTACTAATGATGGTCCTAAACATATATAGCGGTATTTTAAGTGTACAGTGTTGCCAACCGCCTATATTTTTACGGGCAGGCCATAAAAACAGGGCACTTTTCTCCTGCTCGTAAATGCCCGTAGCAGAAGAAAAGTGCCAGTAAAAATGGCTGTTATTGGCTCGGGTCAGAACTGCGCATGTACAGTTCCAAAGATCACCACGACGATCCGATCCTGAGCTGACCCTGCATTCAGCCAGCATAGACAAAGGCTGTGCGTGTGGACAGTGCGCCTGATATTTTCTACCACAAGGGGAGCCCCGCCCACGATGATCATGTCATCAGCATAGCGCACTTTCCCAGGAGCCGGGCAGACGGAGGAGCCTCCAGTGGATAGTGCATGGGGCTGGCGTGTAACTATGGAATGGGAGATAGACAGCGCAAACTTGGACCCCCCCCCCCCCCCGGGGCCAAGCGGACACATACCAGGCCCTGACCAGCAGTGCAAGCACACCTGTGACCCTAGTGAGTGCACAAGGGCGGTCAGAGACAGTCCATGTCCATATTTTTTAACATTCTCCTGTGCAATGTCTATATTTTTAACCATCTCCTGTGCCAAGCCCTTATCTTTTAACCATCTCCTGTGCCATGTCTATATCTTTTAACCATCTCCTGGGCCATGTCCGTATCCTCTAACCATCTCCTGTGCCATGTCCGTATCCTCTAACCATCTCCTGTCATTTATCATGTCTGCAGTCTCTGAGGGGGAGCCTTGGGAGGAGTCTAGAGTGGGAGCGCTGCAAGATTGGGGATCACGAGAGGAGTCAGACATGTGTAGATTGTGAAGAAGAGACTATAGGATAAAACCCCTCATCAGAGTTCCCAACATTCCCCTTCACATCAGAGTCTGCAGGATTTCCCCTTACAGTCTAAGGGAGAACACAGTGGACCCTGATGTAAGTGGGAACTCTGATGTAAAGGGGAACGCAGAGTCCCTCCCCTTACATCAAAGTACCTTCTTAGAGCATAATCTGTGGCATTGTCCTTCATATCAGAGTCTGCAGAGTTCTCCCTTGCAATGCAAGAGAGAATTCTGCAGACTCTAACGTAAGGGGGGACTCTGTGCTGGCTGGGTTATATTAACCTGACCTTCATGTAAATAGAGAAATATGTTTTTTGACTTTTATTTAACTTAAACACATTGATTATAGCACTAGCTATATATTTATAGTTTAAATATTGATATTTGCACAGTTTAGCACCGAAAATAATTGCCATTTTAAGTACATTTTGCGGTGCCAGTAAGAAAACTGGTGTCGTTTATAAATTTTGGCATCAGGGGGTTGGCTAAACTGTAAGTGTATGCATTTTTAAATTTACAATCACTCAATTTTTTTTGTCAGTAGCAGAAGCAAGACAATGTATCATTGTATTTTCTCCTCCTCCTTTTCTTGGTGTGCCCCCATAGCAAGCCTCTTGTCAGGTGTAATACAACTACAGTAGCTAGGAGGCATTACACTGTGACAAATTCTGCATTATGTAGAGCAAAGCAGTATGTAGTAGGGGATTCTGCATTAACAAAAAAGCATATATAAATTGTAGCACTAAAACATATAAAAATGCACCAAGTGATATGAACACCGTGCTCAATGGTATAGTTGGATAATCAGTAAACAAATGTCCGTATAAAAAACATATGAACAGTCTATCTGATAGACTGATCTATAATGAACAAACGGTGGCATTCCAGCTACAGATCGAGAACCTCGAGGACCGAAGTCGACGAAACAATGTGCGCCTCCGGGGTGTCCCGGAAACTACTAAACAAGAAAAACTGCAGGAAACGGTAAAAACTATCTTTCAAAAATTTTTAGAAGATGTTACCCCTTTGAATTTTGAGCTTGATGGAGTTCATAGAGCCCTAGGACCCAAATCCAAAGACCCAAATCGCCCGCGGGACGGAATATTCCACTTACATTACTTTAGGCATAGAGAAGTCATACTAAAGAAAGCATGGGAAGTAGGAGTGATAGACTTTCAGGGGGTACAGATAAAAATTTTACCTGACCTTTCAAGGGCCACATTGCAACGCAGAGCATTGCTACGCCCGGTGCTGGAACGGATACGAGACTGTGGCGGTACAAACCTTGGACCCAGACATACTGGGCAACTACAGGCCGATTTCCATCTTGCCTTTTGTGGCAAAGGTGATGGAGCGCCTGGTGGTTATCCAGCTACAGGCTTACCTTGAGTCTTTCCATCTCTTGGACGAATTCCAGTCCGGTTTTCGACCTGGACATGGAACAGAGACGAGCCTCATCTGTGTCTATGATGATGTCCTTCACAGCTTGGACAGGGGTGACTCAGTAGCTCTGGTTCTTTTGGATCTGTCGGCCGCATTTGATACCATTAATCATGGAATCTTACTGGAGCGGATGAAGTCAGTTTTGGGTATGAGTGGGTCGGCTTTGGCATGGGTGGCCTCTTTCTTAGAGGGCAGAGTTCAGGGAGTCAAGACTGTCCCCTTTTACTCTAAGTCCACTGCCCTGGACTGTGGAGTGCCACAGGGCTCTGCCTTGTCTCCCCTGCTGTTTAATATCTATATGAGGCCCCTTGCCGACCTACTAAAGTCCCACGCCGTCCATTACCATGTTTATGCGGATGACAGCCAGGTTTACTTAAAGATTCCTAGGACCAGACGGCTGATGCCACCCTTGCCAGCTGCTTGGAGGCCATCAACACATGGATGTCTGCCAACTTCCTGAAACTTAATGGGGGAAAAACTGAGGTGATCATCTTCAGCGATCTGGCCACCCCTCCAGATATCCCACATTGGCCTCCCTCATTTGGTCCTGCTCCGGAGGTGGCCCCCCAGGTCCGTGATCTGGAATTTGTCCTAGATTCAGGTTTAACTTTGGCTCCTCAGGTAAAGAGGGTCGTCAGTGCATGTCACTGGCAGCTAAAACTCCTGAGGGGGCTGTTTAAATATTTGGATATCTCGGACAGAAAAACTGTCATCTGCACCACGATAGGTAGCTGCCTAGACTACTGCAACTCTCTTTATCTGGGATTGCCAAAGATGTTAGTGCAGAAGCTTCAACTTATTCAAAATGCTGCGGCTAGGTTACTCATGGATGTCCCGCTGAGGGATCATATCACCCCTGTCCTCTGCGCCGTGCACTGGCTGCCAGTCCACTATCACACCTTATTTAAGGCCGGGTGTATTATGTTTAAGATAATGAGAGGCCTGGCCCCAAGCTATCTCTGCTCTCGTTTTCATAAACAAGCTTTTGTTAGATCACTCAGATCTACCGGCAGAGCTCTCCTCCACATCTCGGTGCCCAAGAAGATCCGGCGTGGTGGTCGGGCCTTCTCCCACCAGGGTGCCGTTTTGTGGAATAGCCTCCCTGTCGAGCTCCAGGAGGCCCCTACTATTCCGGTCTTCCGCGGGTTACTGAAGACTTGGCTTTTCACGCAAGCCTTCCCTGCGTAGCCACTCCCTTCCACCCTTTCTGCCACTCTGTGCTGCTTCTGGTTCCTGGGTCCTCTTCTCCCAGAAACTCTGCTATGCACGTCGGGACTTCGGGGTAAGACCGCGCTTTATTAAGATACCTCTCAACTCAACTCAACTCAACATATCGTTGGAGATTCCCGATTTCCGTTTTAGTACGAAAAGGGGGTACATCATTTTGGCTCCGGTCTAAAATAGACTTACCAGATTTTTTTCAGTTCCTGGGCAGTGAACCATTTCCAGTTCAAGACTGGCTACAGGTATTAACGAGGAGATAATGAGGAGAAAAAAAAAAAGATAAAAAATATACGAGAACTTGGACTGCACAGCATAATTAAAAATATGAACAGAAGAGCGAACTATAATATGGGGTTTTTCTTTCCCCCTTCCCTTCCCCTACAGGGGGAGAGGTACTATTTTCGGGTGGGTTTGGGTATGGGTTTTTTCTTTTCTTTTTGTGTGTTGGTTTTTTTTTGGGGGGGTTTGGTGGGGTCTCCCTTTTTTTGGGGGGGGGATTTTTTGACGAATTGAGGAACTGATAAATAAATGGGTTGTGTGAGGGGGAGGGGGGGAGGTGGGAAGAGGTGATAAAGGTAATTTTGTTTTTGGGGGAGGGTGGTGGAGGAAAGAGGTAATAAATGCAATTTTTTTTTTTTTGGGGGGTCCTATACTCTCTATTAATCTGGATACTCGGAGATGAATAATGAACGGAAAATGAAATGGCAATATGATATGAAATTGAAAAGTATTGTATTAAATATGGTACTAAATGTCAAAGAGGGGGAGGGAGGGGGAGGAGAGGGAGGGGGGAGAGGGATGATAGATGGAAGATATATATGAATATAAGTGTATTCATACTGGTGAGGGGAGGGGGAGGACTATGAGAAGGTTGATTAAGAGGACAGGAAAAACGGTTTATCTTGTGGTGCTGCCCCCCCCCCCCCCACCTTTACCTAATAGCTAATTTTTTTCCTTTCTTTTCTCTTTTCCTTATTTTTTTTTCTTTCTCTTGTTAGAGTGACCACTCACGAAAAGGAGATATCACTCACTAAGCAAGTTGACAGGCTTAAATTGCTGTCTAATAAAATAATGGATATAGGATGGGTTTTTTTTTTCCCCCTAGGGTTGCTATCCCCTGCCCCCACCCCCCCTTTTTTTTCTCCCCCTCAGCTTGTGAAGATGAGCTTAAATATTGGAATTTAAAGTTTGAACTTGGAAATATAAGATGGATCCCCCTTGATTTCATCTCTCCTCTCTCAATCAGATAGGGATATTAGTAGAGGGGGATACTGGAGAAATACAATTACACATAGACACGTAGATAGTCACAATCACAGTGTTTTTTTTGTTTTTTGTTTTTTTGGTATGGGGGAAGGGAGGGAAGGGAGGGGGCTATGAGGGTATGGAAATAGGGGACCACAGTGGTTCAAGGGGACACTTAATTTAAAAGGAAGGACACATAGGGGAGAGCACAGATATAAAATACACTAGGGATTGAGTAAGGACTAATATAGTCCAACACACTAATACAATAAACACATTACATGGATATAGGGATATTGGGAGACGGAGAGGGAGGAGAGAGGAGATATGAGGGGATAGGGACAGAGAAATGGGTTAAATATTAGTTAAATATTAAATATTAGTAATTGACAATAATTGAAGTAATTGGAGTAACATAAAGATCTAGGGGAGGGAGGGCGGGGGGAGGAGGAGGGGAGTGGGGGAGGAGAGGGAGAGAAGGGGGGAACAGGGGGGAACAGGGGGGAGGGGGAGAGGAGGAGACCCCCCTTTTTTTTTTTTTTCTTTGTTCTTATTTGTTGGTTCTATTAAATATTATTGAGTATCTTCTCTATATGAAAGGATCTCAGCGGGATCCAAAGGAACTTCTCGGTCTAGAAAGAGGGGAGGGAATTAGGGGAAAGTCTAGATATAAATCCTTTTTTTTCTGAGCTTTCCCTGCCCCCCCCCCCCCCCTCTTATTTCAAGGAGGAGTTGGGGGGTGAACTCGGGAGCCACCTTTTGATTTCTGTTTTCTTTTTTTTCTCTCTTGATGTCCCTGGTCATACCCAACCACTCCCCTAAATAGGTCAGCACTCTTAGAGTAGATAGACTTCATAAAGCAAATTGCTTCGATACCACTGGAAGCCACTACAGGGGTATGTAGTTAAATTTGGGTAGTTGAAGCCCACTGTGATTTGTTTTTCCTTTTTTTTTTTTTGGTTTTGTTTGTCTTCTTGTCAAATATGACGTTGGATGGTATAGTAGTGATGTCCCTGAACGCTAAGGGTCTTAATGTACCTGAGAAACGACATATGCTACTACAGGACTTAAAACGCTCTGGTACTGACATAGCTTTCATTCAAGAAACACATTTTAAGATAGACAGATCCCAATATCTCCAAAATAGATTTTATCCATGAACTTACCATTCCATTAATCCGACAGCTAAATCAAAAGGTGTTTCAATATAAAATTTCCAGCAAAATCCCATGGCAATATCAAAGCTCGGAGATAGACCCTATGGGCCAATATGTTTACATTAAGGGACTCTTGGGGAATAGACAGATGACATTAGCAACAATTTATGCTCCCAATGAAAATCAGGCATCTTTCCTGGATGAGGTATTGAGGAAACTCTTAGATTTTATGGAGGGTCAGTTGATACTCGGAGGGGACTTTAATATACCTTTGATACCATCAATAGATACCTCTACGGGTATATCATCTATCCTGCCAAGACAATCTAAACGGATCACAAAACTGCTACATAGAACCCAGCTAATTGACGTTTGGTGATTACAACATTCTGGAGAAAGAGATTATTAGTTTTATTCTCCTCCGCATAAAACCTATTCCAGAATCGATTATTTTATGGTTCCCCATACCTATCTACATGCGGTTAGAGCCACACATATAGGCAATATCACATGGTCAGATCATGCACCTGTGTTCATGACGTATGACCTAGCGGGAACACAATCACCTACACATCGTTTTTGGCGACTGAATGAAAGCCTCTTGCAGATCCCGGAAGTTATAGAAGATGTGACTAAAGAGCTGACATTATATTTTCAGATGAATGATTTACCAGATTGCGACCCAGGAGTCCTATGGGAGGCACATAAATCAGTCCTTAGAGGGATTTTGATTAAACATGGTGCTCGAATTAAACGGGAGCGAATGAAACAACTTTCCGAATTACTGAGCAAACTAGCGAAGGTGGAGTCTAGGCATAAACATGCCCCTAGTCAGACTTTAGAAATAGAACTCACAGGACTTAGGAAACAAATCACGGATCTGCTTCATTATAAAGCAAAAGCAGCACTACAGTTCTGCCGCAAGGCGAACTATGAACTACTGTAGGCGATAAATGTGGAAAAGTACTTGCAAGAAGGGTCAAAGAACATAAGTTATCAACATATATACCTCAAGTTGTCAATAGCGCCGGTCAAAAGATAACATTACCAACACATATCACTCAGGAATTTAAAGAGTACTATGCACATTTATATGATCTAGAAAGACAAAAATCTCCTGCGCTCTCGGTGTATCGTCAAAACACGGGTAGTGTGGTTCCGTCTAAAGGCAAAGTCTAAAGTCTTGCAGCCCTCCTCAGAACAATGGGTGTTCATGTGGCTAGAAAAAAGAAAGAAAAAAGGAGGGCGCACCGACCTAGTGTATTACCACTTAAACGTTTTATTTAAAATATAAAAAAGCAGTAATCCTACTCACAAACGGAGCTTAAATAAAAGCTTATCGGACAAATCAGCTGGAAATTCTTTGGCACCTGCCGACTGGACTCGATGACAGAGAGGGTCGGACAATACCTCAAACAACTGGATAGCTGACGCGTTTCTGGGGCGCACCCCTTTCCTCAGAGCCTAGATGGTCCATGATAGCTCTCCCCCACAGAACCCTCCGTTATATGTGTGTGCACATGTGCAGAGGCCTCAGCTCAGGTGACCACCAATTAGCAAACCCCGCCTCCCACTCCTAACTGACCCCACCCATGTGGGTGGGCCTTCCACTAGCCCCCCTCCCACACAAATAGAAGGCACCCTAGTGGCTGTTAAAAAATAACTAGGGGGGGGGTTTTGAGGAGAATGGGAGAAAAGAGTGGGTACCATATCACTACCCTCTAGAAATTCTGGCTATTATTGGACCATTAAGTCCTCTAGTGATGCAGACCACCAGTACAGCAATGTATGTCCTCCATAGGCATGGCCTATTAAGATGTAGTCACCCCATATACGGGGGGTGTGTGTAAGGAGGGGTATTGGCATAGGCAGATATCAGCATACATAGTAAAGGGCGGTGGGAACCGAAGGGTCTTACCCCAAAGCAGAAGCAAAGGCAGTTCGTCCTGACGCGGCATAAGCGGTAGCTGTATTTATCGCAGCAAACGTCCCCGCAGATCCGTTGGGACGCACACTGTCTAGCAACCAGGAAGTGCGGGTGCCTCCTGCGTTCCAACCCGCACTTCCGGTTGTGCCGAGATGTCAGTTCCGCTTCCCCTATACACAACACACCTCTAACCAAGGTACCAGGAAGTGCGGGTATGTTTGCATTCCACCCGCCACTTCCAGTCCGTCTAGGAGCCTCCCACCGCTACTCTTTGAGCCTATAGCCAATCCAGTGGTGCGACAAGCTAAACGGCGTCACTCCCTCTAGTGGCCAAGAACGAAAATGGCACGAACCTCTATACTGGAGCTAAATGCAAAAAAGGGGGGGGGCACAAACCAGAGCTGGCTGATTGATCCTCAGAACATGGCCACACACACAAGAACGAAAGCTGTAGGTGCACACAGTGGGTGGAACCCCCTAAGGGGGTATGGAACAAATGATTACAAAACTATTAGATCTATACTAGCCCAAATATTGCAAAATAATAATGATAAAAAGCCTCCAGTGGACTAAAAAGCATACACGATAGGGCAATACTACACTAAAGGTCCATACACATAAAATTCAAAAAATTCATAAATAAATAGATATATATAAAAATGAAATACATACATAATTTCATATAGAAGAGTTAAGAATTAAAATTATTAGTAGTAATATTCGAAGTAGTATTCGAAGGACCAGCAGCATTACTCCTAAGGAAAAAATGTATACACACACACATTATGCATGTATACTCACACAAGCAAGAAAAGTAAATAGTATGCTATATACGTGTATATACATAATTTGTAATATCCACCAACCCACTGTGTGACAGACCCACGGGATGTTTTCCTGCTTGGACTCACGTCCAAACCAACAGAGACATGTGCCCTAGATATCTACCAGAGGCACACATCTCAATGGCCTTACTAATTTGTAAATTTAAAATGACCAATCAATAGATTGAGGTCCGAAAACTCGTGAGTCTGTAAAGAGCCCACTTCTCACCATATCCAGAACATAAAACAGTCAAGTATATTATATTGTTAAAAAAGCAACCCCCCATTTTAACTCACAAAAGGTACCCAAAAAAAGATCTCCCTTACAGTCACCTATGTGAGGCCCTATAAACCTAAAGAGCCACGCTCATCTACAAACCTAGTCGCATGGAGATGGCCAAATGGCAGTGCCATAAGCTGCCCTACCAGACACCACCTATAGCGACATATGGGGGATGTTTTAGCCATGACGCAAAGGGACAAGTCCATTTGCTCATGCCAAATGTGATGACAGTAGACCAACAGCAAGGGACAGGGGCCAAACCCCATCCCTAAACTGTCCACACTGGTCTGACTGTGATCACACTATATTATGCAGCTCTATTTCCTCGTTGAGGCCCTGCGGGGCCATAGTTTTCAGGGTAAAAATCCAGAAGGCTTCTCTTTTGCACAGAATCTGATATTTCTTGCCATTATCCAGACCACTTGATATGGCTTCTATGCCAAAGACCTTGAGACCATCTGTACTGCTATCGTGGAATTCCTTGAAGTGTCTAGGCACTGAACATTTATCTTTCTCTGTCAAGATGTTACTCCTATGTTCATTCATCCTAGTCCTCATTGGTCGAGATGTACGACCAATATACAAGAGACCACACGGGCAGAGTAAACCATAGATGACGTAAGGGGTGCCACAATTAATAAATTGCTTAATCTTGTGACTCTTCCCATCTGCACCGGTCACATCTTTTTTCCTGTGACACATATGCACACAGTTCCCGCAATTGCCCCCTCTGCATCTATAGCTACCTTTTTGGTCGAAGATAGTCGTCCAAAGGCTATTTAGCCCTTTATTCTTATTTCTCTTCACCCTACTCGGTGCAATGATGCTCCTCAAGTCTTTTGGTCTCCTAAATACTAAGTTTGGATGGGGTGGGAGGCACGTCTTCAAAAAAGGGTCTGATTCCAAAATCTTCCAATTTTTCTTGAAGATTTTGTGTATAGTAGGTACTTTATTATTATACCTGGTGCAGAACCTCACCTGTGGTGGTTCATCCTCTGCGTGCTTCGTACTTTTGACACTTCCAGCACTACCCTCTCTGTACAACTGCAGGTATTTTTGAAAAGCCTCCTCTATGTTTGCTTCTGCGTACCCCTTCTCCTTAAACTTATCTCTTAGGATAAGGCTCTGCTCTTCATAGTCTTTCTTCAGGGTGCAAGTCTGCCTGAGTCTGCAGAACTGACCAAAGGGGACATTCTTGATCCACCTTGGGTGATGATGACTGCGGGCATGCAAGTAGGAATTGCCCGCACTAGGTTTGAAGTGGGTTTTTGAATAAATTCTACCACTGTCATCTGACCTCAGTTCTAGATCTAAAAATATCAGAGATTTTTCGTCTACTACATGCGTGAAAGAGATCCTGAAAGGGTTTCCCGCACAATGCGACAGGAACCCATCTAGTTCTTCATCGGTACCATTCCAGATGATGAGAACATCATCAATGTACCGTGAGTACAGGACTAGGTTCCTCCCAAAGGGGTTATTGGCCCAGATGTATTTAAGTTCCCAATACCCCATAAACAAACTAGCATAGCTGGGAGCGAACCTAGCCCCCATCGCTGTGCCCCTCACCTGCCTATAGAAACAGTCCAAAAATGAAAAATAATTATGAGTCAGAGTAAACTCTATGCAGTCATAAATGAACTGTGCCTGCTGTGGGCTAAACAAATGTGCTTCTGCCAGATAATACTCAATGGCTCGGAGACCGAACTCATGCTGAATAGATGTGTATAGGGACGCTACATCAAGCGAAAGCCATCTATATCCCTTTTCCCATTTGTATGCAGTTAGTATTTCCAATGCATGGCCTGAATCTTTGATATATGATGGCAAACTTGTCACTAGGCCTTGCAGGAAGTAGTCAATATAGCTCCCAAGGTTGCTGGTCAGGCTATTGATTCCTGCAATAATGGGTCTACCTGGCGGTCTTCTCATATCTTTATGTACCTTCGGGATATGGTAGAAGTGAGGGACCACCGGATGTTTTGAGTATAGGAATTGGTATTCACTTTTACTCAGGACCTTACTTAGTAGTGCCCTGTCCAACAATTTTTTGAAAGCATCATTGTAGCTCACAGTTGGATCCCATAGGAGCCTCTCGTAGGTATTTACATCCCCAATTAGCCTAAAAGCTTCCTCAAGATACTGGTCTTTGTCCTGTATGACCAGCCCTCCTCCTTTGTCTGCTTTCCTTATAATGATTTCCGAATTCTTCTTCAGACTACTTAGAGGAGCTTCAATCTCAATCTCATAGCCCTTATTAGATTTCTGGCTTTTATTCCCACACATTTTCCTAAATTCGCCCATCACGACCTCATAGAAGGTCGGTATAAAATTGCCTTTATTCCAATGTGGATGGAAGCTTGACTTTGGTCTAAAGTTAGTTTTTACTATTGCTTCTTCATAAGCCAGGGCAGGGGTCTCTTCTAGAGGTTCTGGCCCACCTTCTACATACAACTCTTCCAAAATCTCCAACATATCCTTATCTAAAGACCTCTCACCTAGAGTTGAAGTAGTTGTCTCTAGATTTCCACTGTCTGTCCCATTAATTTCTTTAAGCCTAAAGTGGCGCTTCACCGTAAGGCTGTGCACAAATTTATTCAAATCGATGAACAATTCGAAAAGGTTAGGGGGGCTTTCTGGGGCATAGTTGAGGCCCTTTCTCAGCAATTCAAGTTCTTTTTCTGTGAATATACATTTTGAGAGGTTGAAAATTTTTATAGTTGAATGGCTCTCTATTTCCTCTGCTCTCTTTTTGTGTTTCCTCCCTCCCCTTTGCCCTCTTCTCGTTGATTTCTTAATCTCCTGGTGTTTAGGGGGGAGGGAGGTCTGGGTGCTTGTATTTTCTGTGCTGCGGGTTTCGTCCTTCCCGCAGCTCCTTCCCCAAAAAAAGAGTTGTCAATCTTTGATTTCTCCATTCTGATGCCATTAGTATTCACAGAATCTGTTGGTAATTCTTGCAATGGGGCCTCCCTCCGTGTTACCTGGATCTCATCAGTGGCACTATCCTGACTTTGGGGGTCATCTATTCTTTGTTCCTCTTTATCACGCAAAACATTTCCACTCCTCTCCACTGGTGCACCAGTCTGCACCAGGGGAGGAGGGAAATCATCATGTACATTGGATCTAAAAAGTTCATTGTGTGGCTGATCACTAATGCTCCTAATTCTATTTTTGTTCTTATATTTAGGTTTATTTCTATGCCAGGGTTTCTTTCTGTTCCCATGGTTCTTACTGCTTTTTTGGGGGTAACTATTAGTCATACAGCGACTCCTACTCCCCTTATCCACCTGTTGGTAGTGCTGACTAGTATAGCCTACATCACCCCCCATTTTCTCTTCTCTTTCCTCGTCTGGGAGTGGAGGATTTTTGTCTTTCCTCCAATTGAACTCACATTCCATTAGTGTAATCTTGCCTATGCCAATACCCCTCCTTACACACACCCCCCGTATATGGGGTGACTACATCTTAATAGGCCATGCCTATGGAGGACATACATTGCTGTACTGGTGGTCTGCATCACTAGAGGACTTAATGGTCCAATAATAGCCAGCATTTCTAGAGGGTAGTGATATGGCACCCACTCTTTTCTCCCATTCTCCTCAAACCCCCCACCCCTAGTTATTTTTGAACAGCCACTAGGGTGCCTTCTATTTGTGTGGGAGGGGGGCTAGTGGAAGGCCCACCCACATGGGTGGGGTCAGTTAGGAGTGGGAGGCGGGGTTTGCTAATTGGTGGTCACCTGAGCTGAGGCCTCTGCACATGTGCACACACATATAACGGAGGGTTCTGTGGGGGAGAGCTATCATGGACCATCTAGGCTCTGAGGAAAGGGGTGCGCCCCAGAAACGCGTCAGCTATCCAGTTGTTTGAGGTATTGTCCGACCCTCTCTGTCATCGAGTCCAGTTGGCAGGTGCCAAAGAATTTCCAGCTGATTTGTCCGATAAGCTTTTATTTAAGCTTTGTTTGTGAGTAGGATTACTGCTTTTTTATATTTTCATTTATATGATCTACCATTACCTACACCATCTAGATTAGTCATAGATGAATATATTCAAGCGTCCCAAATGTCTTCTTTAACTAGTGTAGTAAAGGAGGAATTAGATGCCCCCATATCCTTAGCGGAATATCAACAAGCATTAAACTCCATGAAAGCAGGGAAAGCCCCGGGCCCTGATGGGTTTACGGTACAATATTATAGAACGTTATCAACAATACTAGGCCCGCGCTTGATTAATCTATTTAACGCGATAGATTCCAGATTTTCATTTGCTAGGGACACTCTGGGAGCTCACATTGCCTTAATACATAAAGAGGGGAAAGACCTCACTTCATGCGGCAGCTACAGGCCTCACTATTAAATGTAGATCTCAAATTGTATACTAAAATTTTAGCTAGCCGTCTGGCGAATCACTTACAAAAATGGATCCATTTGGATCAAGTTGGATTTATTCCCACACAGGAAGCAAGGGATAGCACATCTAAAGTGTTAAATTTACTCTATGTAACTCAGTCTACAAATACGCCTTGTATATTGTTAAATACTGATGTGGAGAAGGCATTCGACCGGGTAAACTGGTCATTCATGCTCTCCGTACTCAGACATATTGGGTTAGGAGAAGTGATGATAGTCCGGATAGCCAGAATATACTCAAACCCGACCGCACAAGTGAAAGCAAATGGTGTGCTGTCAGAGTAATTTCCAATTAAGAATGGTACTAGACAGGGATGTCCTTTGTCTCCTCTTTTATATGCCTTAACTTTAGAACCTTTTCTTTCCACGATAATGCCGCGTACACACGATCGTGATTCACGGCGGTGAAAACACCGCCGTGAATCACGACAGGAAAAATGAGGGAACGGCTTGTTCCCCCACACACGATCGTTTTTCCCGTCATTTTTTCTCTTGACGAGAAAAACGACCGTGTGTAGGCTCCGCGGCAGTGTTTCCCTATGGGAAAACTGCAGCGGAAAAAAATGACAGGAATCACGACGAGAAAAATTAGAGCATGTTCTAATTTTTCTCGTCGTGATTAATGCCGTTTTTCCCATCGGGAAAAACGGCAAAAAGCCCACAGACGATCGTTTTTCTCGTCCAAAGGAAAAAATTAAATTTTTCCAGACGGGAAAAATTATCGTGTGTACGCGGCATGAGGCTTAACTCTGATATACAAGGAGTGATGGTAGGTAATAAACAATATAAGGTCTCGGCTTATGCCGATGACCTGTTATTCTTCTTAACAAACCCAATAGTTTCATTACGAAATCTCCTTAAACAATTTGAGTTGTATGGAGTTCTATCCAATTTAAAAATACATTTCTTGAAGTCAGAAGCGATGGGGGTTGGGTTACCCTTACGAATCTTAGAACAATTGCGAGGGGGTTTTCACCTCAAGTGGACTACATCGGCATTAAATTACCTAGGTACAAATATCTCAACAAGTATAACCCGTGCTTATGAGTAGTGATGAGCCGAACACCCCCGGGTTCGGTTCGCACCAGAACCCGCGAACGGACCGAAAGTTCGTACGAACATTAGAACCCTATTAAATACAATGGATGCGAACGTTCGAATTCTAAAGTGCTAATTATAACAACTATTATGCATGTTATTGTCCTAAAAAGGGTTTGGGAACCCGGGTTCTGCACCAGGGGACATGTATCAATGCAAAAAGAAGTTTTAAAAACGGTCGTTTTTCGGGAGCAGTCATTTTAATGATGCATAAAGTGAAAAAAAAAAAGTCAAATATTCCTTTAAATATCGTACCTGGGGGGTGTCTAAAGTATGCCTGTGAAGTGCCACGTGTTTCCCGTGTTTAGAACTGTCCCTGCACAAAATGACACTTCTAAAGGAAAAAAAAGCCATTTAAAACTGCTTGCGGCTTTAATGTAATGTCTGGTCCCGGTAATATGGATGAAAATCTTTAAGAAAAATGGCATAGCTACCCCATGACCCCCCCCCCCCTACCCCAGCCCATTACCAGCCCCTTTGGGTCTTGTATGGATATTAAGGGGAACCCCGCACATAAAATAAAAAAGGCCCTATATACTCTGAACAGCCGTATACAGGCGGTGCATACAAGACAGGGACTGTAGGTTTGTTCTTATGTAGAATGTGTTTGTAATTTTGAACAGGTACATTGTTGAAGTGTAGCTCCAGCCCAAAAATCTATTTTTAAACTTTTTGGAAAACATAGGTAAGGGTTATCACCCCTGTAACATTTGTTTTGCTGTCTGTGCCCCTGTTCAGAACATTTCACCTCACTTTCCGTCCCAATGACAACTGTTTTTGAAATGTGGTGTTTTTCTTGAAACAAGGATTGCTGATAAAGCATCAGTACAGAGGAGACACCTTTCTCCCATATTTATTCTTACAGGAGAGAATTTTCCTTCCTAGTGGTAGATTTCCTCTCACTTCCTGTTGTCTTCTTGCGTTTGCAAGTAGGAGTCGTTTGTAAGTTGGATGTTTGAAAGTAGGGACCTGCCGTATATACTCTGCAGAAATAGGCCCCTTAGTTGTTGGTGTTGGCACAACACTGTAAGCACTCACAGTTACTCTTGGTTGGTGCTGGAACGCCCTGCTGTCAACTATTATATCAGGAATTTTAATTACATATAATTGTTGAACAGTGGTAGTAAAAATTGGGCCTTTGATGGTGGTGCTGGTGCCACAACACTGTAAGCCCTGACAGTTACTCTTGGTGGGTGCAGCAATGGGCCCTGCTGTGAATTATTAGATCAAGAATTGTAATTGCATGCCCCTGTTGAACAGGGGCTGAAAAATTGGGCCTTTCGTGGTGGTGGTGGTGGTGGTGGTGTTGCCACAACACTGTAAGCCCTCAGAGTTACTCTTGGTGGGTGCAGGAATGGGCCCTGCTGTGAATTATTAGATCAAGAATTGTAATTACATGCCCCTTTTGAACAGGGGCTGAAAAATTGGGCCTTTCGTGGTGGTGGTGGTGGTGGCGTTGCCACAACACTGTAAGCCCTCAGAGTTACTCTTGGTGGGTGCAGCAATGGGCCCTGCTGTGAATTATTAGATCAAGAATTGTAATTGCATGCCCCTGTTGAACAGGGGCTGAAAAATTGGGCCTTAGGCACTGGTGGCACAACACTACAATCCCTCACAGATACTGTACTTGGAGCACAGCAATGAGCCCTGTTGCAAAGTATTGCTTCAAAAATTGTAATGACACGCCCCTGTTAAACAGGGGCTGAAAAATTGGGCCTTAGGCACTGGTGGCACAACACTACAACCCCTCACAGATACTGTACTTGGAGCACAGCAATGAGCCCTGTTGCAAAGTATTGCTTCAAAAATTGTAATGACACGCCCCTTTTAAACAGGGGCTGAAAAATTGGGCCTTAGGCACTGGTGCCACAACACTCCAACCCCTCACAGATACTGTACTTGGAGCACAGCAATGAGCCCTATGGCAAATTATTGCTAAAAAAATTGTAATTACACGCCCCTGTAAAACAGGGGCTGAAAAATTGGGCCTTAGCCACTGGTGGCGGCACCCATAAACAAAAATGATCTTCCAAGCTATCATCATCAATCGTATCATTGAGGACTCGGAGGAGGAGGATAGCCAGTCAACATAACAGCACAGGCACTCAGCATCAGCATCAGTCTTGAAGGGATGTGACATGTTAAAATCAATTAGTCTGTTATATCAGCATCAGGTGTGTGGTAGCTGGTGGTGATCCAAGACTGGTTCATCTTGATGAAAGTCAGTCGATCAACCGAGTCGGTGGACAGGCGCACCCTGTGATCCGTGACAAATCCTCCAGCAGCACTGAATGTGCGTTCCGAAAGAACGCTGGATGCAGGACAGGCCAGTAGCTCAATTGCATACTGTGCAAGCTCTGGCCAGTGATCCATCCTCAAGACCCAGTAAGCCAGAGGATTTTCGGTGGGGAAGGTGTCCAAGTCTGACCTTGCCCCTAGATATTCCTGCACCATGTTTATCAGACGCTGGCGATGGTTGCTGGAACCGATCATACTTTGGGGCTGCGGACTAAAGAATTGTCTGAACGCATCGGTCAGACGGCCACCTTCCCCACCGCTCCTTCTTTGACTGGCCGAAGCCTCAGCAACTCGTTGTCCAGGACCAGGAGTTTGTAACCTCCCAGTCTCTGGGAACGCGTTGCACAGACCTTTCTGCAAGGCCTCCCGGAGTTGTCTCACCCTCTGCTCCCTCTGCGAAGGTAACATAAGGTCCGCAACCTTACCCTTGTACCGTGGATCAAGGAGAGTGGCCAGCCAGTAATGGTCCCTCTCCTTGATCCGAAGAATACGAGGATCCTTCCGCAGACTTTGCAGGATCAGGGAGGCCATGCAGCGTAGACTGCTGCTGATGATGCTGAGTGCCAGCCTCCACCTCCATGCTGACACAATCCTCCTCCTCCTCCTCCTCCTCCTCCTCCTCTTCCTGTGCGATGGGTGGGACAGAAGGAACACTGTCTGGGTAAAGGGGGCCTTGAGAGGCAAGGAAGTCCTCCTCTTCCTGCCTCTGTTCTGCCTCAAGTGCCCTGTCCATTATTCCACGCAGCGTGTGCTCCAACAGGTGGACAAGAGGTACAGTGTCACTGATGCATGCACTGTCACTGCTCACCATCCTCGTGGCCTCCTCAAATGGTGCCAGGACAGTGCATGCATCCCTGATCATGCCCCACTGGCGTGGAGAAAAAAAACAAGCTCCCCTGACCCTGTCCTGGTGCCGTAGTCGCACAGGTACTCATTGATGGCCCTCTGCTGCGTGTGCAGCCGCTGCAGCATGGCCAACGTTGAGTTCCACCTGGTGGGCATGTCACATATAAGGCGGTTCTTGGGCAGGTTCAACTCCTTTTGCAGCTCAGCCAGGCGAGCACTGGCATTATAAGATCTGCGGAAATGCACACAGACTTTCCTGGCCTGCCTCAGGACATCCTGTAAGCCCGGGTACCTGCCCAAGAACCGCTGCACCACCAGGTTAAGGACGTGAGCCACACAGGGCACATGGGTCAGTTGTCCCTGTCGGAGGGCGGAGAGGAGGTTGGTGCCATTGTCGCAAACCACCATTCCTGGCTTAAGCTGGCGTGGCGTCAACCACCTCTCGGCCTGGCCCTGCAGAGCAGACAGGACCTCTGCCCCAGTGTGGCTTCTGTCCCCCAAACACACCAGCGCAAGCACGGCATGGCATCTTTTTGCCTGCGTACTTGCGTAGCCCGGTGAACGGCTACGGAGCACCGCTGGTTCATAGGACAAACCACAGGAAGAGGCCATGGAGGAAGAAGAAGAGGAGGGGGTGGAGGAGAGAGGTGTGTCACAACCAGTAGTAGCATTTTGGAGGCGTGGCGGTGGAACAACCTCCAACACTACTGCACCTTGTCCTGCATCCTTCCCAGCTGCCAAAAGAGTGACCCAATGGGCCGTGAAAGAAAGGTAACGTCCCTGTCCATGCCTGCAGGACCATGAGTCAGCGGTAATATGCACCTTACCGCTGACCGCCCTGTCCAGCGAGGCCAAGACATTGCCTTCCACATGCCGGTAGAGAGCCGGAATAGCCTTCCATGAGAAAAAGTGGCGTTTGGGAACCTGCCACTGAGGAACCGCACATTGCACAAACTCACGGAAGGGGGCCGAGTCTACCAACTGAAAAGGCAGCAGTTGAAGCGCTAGCAATTTAGCCAAGCTAGCATTCAACCGCTGGGCATGTGGATGGCTGGGAGTGAACTTCTTTCGACGGTCCAGCAGCTGGGGCAGGGAAATTTGCCTGCTAGAATCGGACGTCGGTGTACTGCTAGCAGAGTGGCCGCAAGTACTTGGCTGTGACACACCTAATTCTACACCTTCATTCCTCTCAGTGCATGTTTCAGAGAGGACTGAAGTTATAGTGGGGTTGGAGATCCCAGCTGATGCGGTGCAAGGAGAGGTCCGCTTTGTTCTTTGGTGTGGGTCTTTGAGGTAGGCTTGCCAACGAGCTGCATGGCAGGTCAACATATGTCTGGTCAGGCATGTGGTACCCAAGCGGCTGATGTTTTGGCCACGCGATATACGCTTGAGACATATGTTGCAAACAGCAGCTGTGCGATCTGATGCACTAGCCTCAAAAAAGGCCCACACCAAGGAACTTTTTGAATGACGGGCAGAGGCAGCGCCCTGCACAGGCGGAGCTCTGCGGTGTGATTCCGTCGGTGTACTGCCCTTACGCTGGCCACCAAAGGGCATCCTGCCTCGTTGGAGATGTGCCTCCTCCTCATCCTCCTCCTCCTCCTCTCTCCTATTAGGCACCCACGTGGAGTCAGTGACCTCATCATCCCCTCCCTCCTCATCACTGGAGCCAATCTCGCAGTATGCTGCAGCTGCTGGAACATGACTGCCAGATTGGTGTCCTTCTTGAGCATCCCCTCTGTCTGCTCTCACGCTACTGCCTTCCTGTAGCTGGGTTTCATCATCAGACCCTTCGAAACGCTGGGCATCCTCCTGGAGCATGTACCCAACACTGTGCTCAAACAGTTCGGGGGACTCCTCAGGAGGAGGACATGGTGGGTCTAGGGAAGGAGTGACTGATGATGAGTCTGACATTGATACCAGGGAAGAGGACGCTTTGGCAGCTGCTTTGCCAGTACCCTGAGCCTGGGTGAGAGAGGATGAGGAGGAGGAGGAGGGCTTGGTCATCCACTCTACCAAGTCTTCGGCATGATGTGGCTCAACATGTCCAGCTGCCGAAAAGAAGGACAAGCGTGTCCCATGGCCATGTGCTGATGACAATGCACCGCGTCCACGACCAGCACTGTTGCCCCCAGACACAGAGCCTGCTTGCCCTCTTTTATTGCCTCCTGACTGTCTGCCTCTCTTTGTTTTCCTTCCAGACATTCTAATAGATGGCCTGCAGGGAGATGGGAAAAAAGCAATAAGGGCTACCTTCAGGTGTCCTTCTCTGTCCCTTTACTTAAGGATTTCTAAATATGGTTGAGGATGATTGCTTTTGCACAGAATAGCACAATGACAATTTCCCTGACTGTCCAAAAAACAAGGATTTCAAAGATGGTTGATGAGGAATGCTTTAGCACACTATAGCACAAGGAGAATTCCCCTCACTTTCCTTCTTTGTCCCTAGAAACAAGGACTCGCACAGTGAAAGAAACTGACACTCTCCCTACCTAGAGTTTTCTGTCCCTAGAAAAAATGTTTTTTTTAAAGCACACTATAGCACAAGGAGAATTCCCCTCACTTTCCTTCTTTGTCCCTAGAAACAAGGACTCGCACAGTGAAAGAAACTGACACTCTCCCTACCTAGAGTTTTCTGTCCCTCGAAAAAATGTTTTTTTAAAGCACACTATAGCACAAGGAGAATTCCCCTCACTTTCCTTCTTTGTCCCTAGAAACAAGGACTCGCACAGTGAAAGAAACTGACACTCTCCCTACCTAGAGTTTTCTGTCCCTAGAAAAAATGTTTTTTTAAAGCACACTATAGCACAAGGAGAATTCCCCTCACTTTCCTTCTTTGTCCCTAGAAACAAGGACTCGCACAGTGAAAGAAACTGACACTCTCCCTACCTAGAGTTTTCTGTCCCTAGAAAAAATGTTTTTTTAAAGCACACTATAGCACAAGGAGAATTCCCCTCACTTTCCTTCTTTGTCCCTAGAAACAAGGACTCGCACAGTGAAAGAAACTGGCACTCTCCCTACCTAGAGTTTTCTGTCCCTAGAAAAAATGTTTTTTTAAAGCACACTATAGCACAAGGAGAATTCCCCTCACTTTCCTTCTTTGTCCCTAGAAACAAGGACTCGCACAGTGAAAGAAACTGACACTCTCCTTACCTAGAGTTTTCTGTCCCTAGAAAAAATGTTTTTTTAAAGCACACTATAGCACAAGGAGAATTCCCCTCACTTTCCTTCTTTGTCCCTAGAAACAAGGACTCGCACAGTGAAAGAAACTGACACTCTCCCTACCTAGAGTTTTCTGTCCCTAGAAAAAATGTTTTTTTTAAAGCACACTATAGCACAAGGAGAATTCCCCTCACTTTCCTTCTTTGTCCCTAGAAACAAGGACTCGCACAGTGAAAGAAACTGACACTCTCCCTACCTAGAGTTTTCTGTCCCTAGAAAAAATGTTTTTTTAAAGCACACTATAGCACAAGGAGAATTCCCCTCACTTTCCTTCTTTGTCCCTAGAAACAAGGACTCGCACAGTGAAAGAAACTGACACTCTCCCTACCTAGAGTTTTCTGTCCCTAGAAAAAATGTTTTTTTAAAGCACACTATAGCACAAGGAGAATTCCCCTCACTTTCCTTCTTTGTCCCTAGAAACAAGGACTCGCACAGTGAAAGAAACTGACACTCTCCCTACCTAGAGTTTTCTGTCCCTAGAAAAAATGTTTTTTTAAAGCACACTATAGCACAAGGAGAATTCCCCTCACTTTCCTTCTTTGTCCCTAGAAACAAGGACTCGCACAGTGAAAGAAACTGACACTCTCCCTACCTAGAGTTTTCTGTCCCTAGAAAAAATGTTTTTTTAAAGCACACTATAGCACAAGGAGAATTCCCCTCACTTTCCTTCTTTGTCCCTAGAAACAAGGACTCGCACAGTGAAAGAAACTGACACTCTCCCTACCTAGAGTTTTCTGTCCCTAGAAAAAATGTTTTTTTAAAGCACACTATAGCACAAGGAGAATTCCCCTCACTTTCCTTCTTTGTCCCTAGAAACAAGGACTCGCACAGTGAAAGAAACTGACACTCTCCCTACCTAGAGTTTTCTGTCCCTAGAAAAAATGTTTTTTTAAAGCACACTATAGCACAAGGAGAATTCCCCTCACTTTCCTTCTTTGTCCCTAGAAACAAGGACTCGCACAGTGAAAGAAACTGACACTCTCCCTACCTAGAGTTTTCTGTCCCTATAAAAAAAATTTTTTAAAGCACACTATAGCACAAGGAGAATTCCCCTCACTTTCCTTCTTTGTCCCTAGAAACAAGGACTTGCACAGTGAAAGAAACTGACACTCTCCCTACCTAGAGTTTTCTGTCCCTAGAAAAAATGTTTTTTTAAAGCACACTATAGCACAAGGAGAATTCCCCTCACTTTCCTTCTTTGTCCCTAGAAACAAGGACTCGCACAGTGAAAGAAACTGACACTCTCCCTACCTAGAGTTTTCTGTCCCTAGAAAAAATGTTTTTTTAAAGCACACTATAGCACAAGGAGAATTCCCCTCACTTTCCTTCTTTGTCCCTAGAAACAAGGACTCGCACAGTGAAAGAAACTGACACTCTCCCTACCTAGAGTTTTCTGTCCCTAGAAAAAATGTTTTTTTAAAGCACACTATAGCACAAGGAGAATTCCCCTCACTTTCCTTCTTTGTCCCTAGAAACAAGGACTCACACAGTGAAAGAAACTGACACTCTCCCTACCTAGAGTTTTCTGTCCCTAGAAAAAATGTTTTTTTAAAGCACACTATAGCACAAGGAGAATTCCCCTCACTTTCCTTCTTTGTCCCTAGAAACAAGGACTCGCACAGTGAAAGAAACTGACACTCTCCCTACCTAGAGTTTTCTGTCCCTAGAAAAAATGTTTTTTTAAAGCACACTATAGCACAAGGAGAATTCCCCTCACTTTCCTTCTTTGTCCCTAGAAACAAGGACTCGCACAGTGAAAGAAACTGACACTCTCCCTACCTAGAGTTTTCTGTCCCTAGAAAAAATGTTTTTTTAAAGCACACTATAGCACAAGGAGAATTCCCCTCACTTTCCTTCTTTGTCCCTAGAAACAAGGACTCGCACAGTGAAAGAAACTGACACTCTCCCTACCTAGAGTTTTCTGTCCCTAGAAAAAATGTTTTTTTAAAGCACACTATAGCACAAGGAGAATTCCCCTCACTTTCCTTCTTTGTCCCTAGAAACAAGGACTCGCACAGTGAAAGAAACTGACACTCTCCCTACCTAGAGTTTTCTGTCCCTAGAAAAAATGTTTTTTTAAAGCACACTATAGCACAAGGAGAATTCCCCTCACTTTCCTTCTTTGTCCCTAGAAACAAGGACTCGCACAGTGAAAGAAACTGACACTCTCCCTACCTAGAGTTTTCTGTCCCTAGAAAAAATGTTTTTTTAAAGCACACTATAGCACAAGGAGAATTCCCCTCACTTTCCTTCTTTGTCCCTAGAAACAAGGATTCGCACAGTGAAAGAAACTGACACTCTCCCTACCTAGAGTTTTCTGTCCCTAGAAATAATGTTTTTTTAAAGCACACTATAGCACAAGGAGAATTCCCCTCACTTTCCTTCTTTGTCCCTAGAAACAAGGACTCGCACAGTGAAAGAAACTGACACTCTCCCTACCTAGAGTTTTCTGTCCCTAGAAAAAATGTTTTTTTAAAGCACACTATAGCACAAGGAGAATTCCCCTCACTTTCCTTCTTTGTCCCTAGAAACAAGGACTCGCACAGTGAAAGAAACTGACACTCTCCCTACCTAGAGTTTTCTGTCCCTAGAAAAAATGTTTTTTTAAAGCACACTATAGCACAAGGAGAATTCCCCTCACTTTCCTTCTTTGTCCCTAGAAACAAGGATTCGCACAGTGAAAGAAACTGACACTCTCCCTACCTAGAGTTTTCTGTCCCTAGAAAAATTTTTTTTTAAAGCACACTATAGCACAAGGAGAATTCCCCTCACTTTCCTTCTTTGTCCCTAGAAACAAGGACTCGCACAGTGAAAGAAACTGACACTCTCCCTACCTAGAGTTTTCTGACCCTAGAAAAAATGTTTTTTTAAAGCACACTATAGCACAAGGAGAATTCCCCTCACTTTCCTTCTTTGTCCCTAGAAACAAGGACTCGCACAGTGAAAGAAACTGACACTCTCCCTACCTAGAGTTTTCTGTCCCTAGAAAAAATGTTTTTTTAAAGCACACTATAGCACAAGGAGAATTCCCCTCACTTTCCTTCTTTGTCCCTAGAAACAAGGACTCGCACAGTGAAAGAAACTGACACTCTCCCTACCTAGAGTTTTCTGTCCCTAGAAAAAATGTTTTTTTAAAGCACACTATAGCACAAGGAGAATTCCCCTCACTTTCCTTCTTTGTCCCTAGAAACAAGGACTCGCACAGTGAAAGAAACTGACACTCTCCCTACCTAGAGTTTTCTGTCCCTAGAAAAAATGTTTTTTTAAAGCACACTATAGCACAAGGAGAATTCCCCTCACTTTCCTTCTTTGTCCCTAGAAACAAGGACTCGCACAGTGAAAGAAACTGACACTCTCCCTACCTAGAGTTTTCTGTCCCTAGAAAAAATGTTTTTTTAAAGCACACTATAGCACAAGGAGAATTCCCCTCACTTTCCTTCTTTGTCCCTAGAAACAAGGACTCGCACAGTGAAAGAAACTGACACTCTCCCTACCTAGAGTTTTCTGTCCCTAGAAAAAATGTTTTTTTAAAGCACACTATAGCACAAGGAGAATTCCCCTCACTTTCCTTCTTTGTCCCTAGAAACAAGGACTCGCACAGTGAAAGAAACTGACACTCTCCCTACCTAGAGTTTTCTGTCCCTAGAAAAAATGTTTTTTTAAAGCACACTATAGCACAAGGAGAATTCCCCTCACTTTCCTTCTTTGTCCCTAGAAACAAGGATTCGCACAGTAAAACACACTGACACTCTCCCTACCTATCCTTCTCTTTCCCTAAACTAAAGGAATCCAGGTTAAGCAAGAAAGAAATAAATGTCACTGTCCCTGCCTATGCTTGTCTTTCCCTGCTCCGGAACACACTACACTAGGCCGCCGTGCTGGCGGCCTTTTATAGTGTGGGGCGTGTACTAAACACCCTCAGCAATAATTGGCCACAGGCATCCTGCCTGTGGCCAATCATTGCTCTCCTCGCTGCCGGCGCTGTGATTGGCCAAGCATGCGGGGTCACAGTGCATGCTTGGCCAATCACAGCGCCTGGATGACACTGCGATGGCGTAGTGCATTGTGGGCCGTTCGCGTCACTCGAATTTGGCGCGAACGGCCCAAATCGTTCGATCTTCGTCGAACGATCGAACAGCCGATGTTCGAGTCGAACGTATGTTCGACTCGAACACGAAGCTCATCCCTACTTATGAGCTAAATTTCCCTCCTTTGCTTATAAAATCTAGGCTACTACTGGAAAAGTGGCATATAAATTTTCATTTGTGGTTCGGTAGATGTAACTTAATAAAAATGTGTATCTTGCCTAAATTTTTATACCTATTTCAAGCTCTACCGATATGGATACCACTATCTTATTTTAAACAAGTACAGGCAATGTTCACATGATTCGTTTGGGCCCATAAGAAACCACGTCTGTCTCGTACCTTATTAACATTTCCGAAGCAATACGGGGGTTTGGCATTGCCAGATATTCGGCGATATTATCAAGCAGTACACCTTAGCAGAGTAATAGACTGGCAACGCCATAATGACCTGAGGCTATGGGTGCAAATAGAACAGCATCAATCCCCCATACAATTAGAGAGAGCATTATGGTGTTGGGAACATGTACCATCAGAGTTGAAATCACACCCCTTGATAGGGAATACCCTGAAACAATGTTCACAAGCTATTCTACATGCGGGCCAAACGACTAAAAAATCCCCTTTGACTCCGATTATTGGGAATCCTACATTTCTACCAGGTCTTTCAACAACACAATTTGTGACGTTACGAGAGACTGGGCAAATGAGCGCATCACAATTTGTGAGAGGGAATAGATGGCCCACTATAGAGGAGTTGGCAAACTCCGTGGGTCCATATAGACTCACATTTTGGAATGCAGCTCAGCTATACCACTTTCTACAGACCATACCAGACCCGCATGTATATACTAGGCAATTAACCAAATTTGAGAAGCTTTGCTCTGGAACAGAATTACTACCACATATTCTTTCTAAGACATATGTGCTACTTAATTCCCCACGAGAACAGCCAGAGTTAACATGTATATTAAAATGGGGTGAAGATTTACATTGTACATTTACTGCAATACAGGTTCAATCTATGATTGGCCTCTTTTATAAATCTTCAATTTGCACTAAGGTACAAGAGACCAACTACAAAATATTAACGAGGTGGTATATGACGCCCAGTCGACTCCATACAATGTTTCCTGATACATCAGAATATTGTTGGAGATGTGGCAAAGACAGAGGAACGATGTTACATATATTCTGGATGTGCCCTAAACTAACGGCCTTTTGGACAATGGTCCGTACTATATCTCAGAAGTTTTGTGATTCCCAGATCCCAAATGATCCGGCGTTATTTCTACTACACGTTTCTAACATATCAATCAAAAATTATAAAAAGTCTATTCTGTGTCATCTACTAAATGCAGCTAAGTCTTGCATTCCTCTATTATGGAAACAAAAGACCCCCCCCCCCCCGACCACAGCTTTGTGGCTGAGGAAGGTAGAAGATATTAGAAGAATGGAAGATTTGATTTTGACAGTATCTGATAGACAGGAGGTGTATAGAGAGACCTGGACATCTTGGAATCTGTTTATCCAATCAGAGGAAGGGATATCCCTTCTAGGGACATAAAATAGCTATAGTAATTTGGGCTGTGGGAAGTGGCAGATGCGTGGTTCAATAGTAGCATATATATTCAGGTGACATCTTTGTTGATATATTTATTCATCTATTTATTTTTTGTTTGTTTTGTTTCGGTTTAGCTTAATTTGATCTTGTTTTTTTTTTTGTTAACCTAAGGTATAGGGAATGAGGAGGGGAGTTCTATTATATAAGGTGGTATGAAGAAGGAGATAAAAGTTATTGAGATAGTGTGATAAGAGATTATTCATGTATTAAATGTATTATATGTTATACATGTAATCTAATTAATGTTATGTGTATAAGTGAACTAACTACCTTAGAGAGTTAATAACCACCTATTGGTAAACTATGTAATATTATGTTAACCCTGCATATTTCCGAAAAAATCTAATAAAATTCATATTTGAAAAAAAAAAAAAACATATGAAAGAGTCTCTGAAGTGGTATAATGGTAAAAAAAGGTTCAATGTAGATAAAGGTGTTGGTGCTCCCACAATCTTGAAAGAAAACAAGTGAAGTGAAGATGACCACCACCAACATAGGAGAGGCTTACCCAAAACAGTGGACCCTAAAGAACATACGTTCAAAGGGTCAGCTAGGCATGGCATAAACCACTGTAGAAGCTGGATACTCCGCTGTAGTTCCCACAAAACGTCTCATACACCAAATCACTGCAGGAGGGTAAGCTGATGCTGGGTACTTATGGGTGGTAACCCAAGTGATGCCAGGAATGTAACCAGATGGGGTATAAAATTGAGAGGAAAAGAGAAGGGCACATAGCGTGATACTGTATAAAAAATAAATTTAATGTAGGTAGGAACACTTACATTAGAAGATGAAAACAGCGCTTATCAAAGTACTAAAACGGCAACAGTGGAGTCTACCGATGCATTTCGCAACATAGTGCATTGTCTGGGGTGTCCCTCCACTGTTGCCCTCCAGAAATATATAGACAATGTGATCCCGCAATTAAGCGCCCCCCCCCTAGATGTCCATCACGTGAGCAACCTCTTCTTGGTCGCCAAAAATGGCGTCCCGGCATGCGCTTCAAACCTCCATCTAGGCTACACTATGGATATTGTGATTGGCCCCGGGGTGCCCAAGGAGTGTGTCTATGTAATTTGAAATCCGGTTGGAGACAAAAGGAAGCTAGGGGAACGCTGCCTCTGACACAGCACGCTAGCCGTCACGCTAAACCACGTGTTACGCACCTGACATAGACAGCAAGAGGGCAGACAAAACCCAACCCCCGCATGTCACAGGCGCGACACGTGACACATCACGTGCGGTGCAGCCCAGCCTATGTCACATGGGAATCACGCGCTGCACACCAAACCGGGACAACAAGGAAGCAGATGAGCGCCAACCTCTGCGTGTCACCGACGTGGCACGTGACGCACCACATAGGACGTCTGATGTGCTCCAAGCCTCAACAAGCTACGGACAGAATGCGTTCCACCCAGTAAATGGGAAAGCAGGAAAATAAATAAAAATAACAATAACAGCGAAAAACAGGAATCTTGAAATAAGAAGGGAATGTAATGTAATGTATTCTACATTAACCACCAATGTGACGAGGTATTTATAAAGACCACCATATAACAGGGAATTTTTTACCAACAACTAATATAAGGGGGGATCACTATGCTGACCACTAGTATAAGGGGGAATTTACACTGACCTCTAATGTAAGAGGGAATTTACTCTAGTTTACAATGTTAGGAGGAATTTACACTGGCAACCAGTGTACTAGGGAATTTACACTTGCCACAATATAAGGGGGGGATTTCTACATTGACCACCAAAATAAGGGTGATTCTACACATACCACCAATGTAAAGGGGGATTAACATTGACCACTAATTAAAGAGGAAATTTACACTGACCACTGGTATAATGAAGGAATTATACACTGTGGTGAAAATCTTTACACTGACCTCAACATAACAGGTGTATTTCCACTAACCACTAATGTAACTTAGACATTTACACTGACCAACGATGTTAAAGAGGTGTTTATAGTAACCCCTCTTCTACATCCCTCTGTTAATCTCTGCATCATAAATCCCCCTGCTAACCTTTGCACCCAAAACCCTCTCCCTCTGTTTACCTCTACATGCCCCCTCTACTCACCTTTGCACTCTAACACCCCCTTACAGCTGCACATGCCCACTTTGCTCACCTTTACACCCCAACCCCCCTGCTCACCTTTGCGCCCCAACCCCCTATTACCTCTAAACACACCCTCTTTGCTGAACTTTGCGCCCCAATCCCCCTGCTCGCCTTTGGACCCCAAATGTTAGTCTCCTCTCTGTTTGCCTGTGCACCCCCATCCTTTTCTCACCTTTTCATCCCAACCCCCCCTTGATCATCCTTACTCCGAAAGGATACCCCCTGCTTACTTCATCACCGCTACTTTTCTCCCCCTTGCACCCCAATTTATCACTCTTCACCTTTACATCCCAAATGATATTCATTTTCCTGCTACTCACCTCTGCTGCAGCACTGCAGCATCCGTTATTTACAGTACCAGATGGCAGGCTCAATGGCAGCCAGCAGTTGAAGGCAGAACTTCCAAGTCTGCTGCTGAATGTTTAAATCCCCCATGTGCACAGCATCCAGTTAAGGGGATGGGGGATGGTACCTCAGAGACATGATTTTCATATGAAAGTGGTGGGTAATTTACATGTGAATGACATTTGATTTGCACATGACCCACCTGTACACACTGCACACAGTAGCAGGGCAGGGCTGGGCAGTGGTATTGACAGACTCAACAATTCAGGCTGTGATCTTGTGACACAATATGGGACACAACCTTCAAGGGTCAGATGAGTATAAAGCAGGACTGTCCCACCCAATCCTGGACAGTTGGTATGGATTTCCAAAGCACAGCTTGTCGAACCATTTTAGCATTTACTACAACAGGGATCCTAGTTTGGCCTCTTTTTGTGGTATTGATATGCAGCGTACACACAACCGTTTTTAATGTCATTGAAAAAACAACGTTTTTCTCGACGTGATTCTTCTCAAGCCAACACTATAAAGGGGAAGTTCCATTTGGATGGCGCCATCCTTTGGGCTGCTTTTGCTGATCCTCGTGTTAGTAAAGTTTGGTGAGAGACGATTCGCGCTTTTCAGCCTCATGCTCTTCAGTCCGTTACAGCGTGACGAATGTGATATCTCCATTATGAACGCTAGTTTTACCAGAACAAGCGCTCCCGTTGCATAACTTGCTTCTGAGCATGCACGTTTTTTTCACGTCATTAAAGCCTACACACGCCCGTTTTTCATGACGAGAAAAACGACGACGTGAAAAACGACGAGAAAAAATAGAGCATGTTCCAAATTTTTCATGGCTATTTTTCACGCCGCGAAAAATGCTCTGGAGCCTACACACGATCGTTTTTAATGACCAAATTAAAAAATTGCATTTTTCTTGTCATGAAAAACGGTCGTGTGTACGCGGCAATAGAGTTGAGCCCCATTGGAGAGGAGGCAATATGAAACAAAAGATCTCCAAGAACGAAACTGAGTGGATATACAAATTTAATACTCTAATGCCTTGTACACACGATCGGAATTTCCGATGAAAAAAGTCCGATCAAATTTTTTCATCGGATATTCCAACCGTGTGTGGGCCCCATCTGAGTTTTTTCAGTCGGAGTTTAGAAATAGAACATGTTTTATTTTTTTCCGATGGAAAAAAATCCGATAGGAAATTCCTATAGTCTGTGGTGAATTCCGACGGAGAAAAAAAACATGCATGCTCAGAATCAAGTCGACGCATGCTCGGAAGCATTGAACTTAATTTTTCTCGGCTCGTCGTAGTGTTTTACGTCACCACGTTTTGGACGGTCGGAATTTGGTCTGACAGTGTGTATGCAAGACAGCTTGAACGGAATTCCGACGAAAAATTCCATCGGATTTTAGGCCATCGGAAATTCTGATCGTGTGTACAGGGCATTAGTCCTCTAGGTATGAATATAGATATTGATTTAAATTGTTTTATCTCTAATTATTAAATGTAGATTGCGATGGTGTTCCAATTCTTTTTTATCCTATTTACTTAAGTGGTCTTATAATTAGTGGTACTTATTGTTAATATAATTTTAACTTTTTCACACACATATAGTATGCCTGTAAAGTAGCGCTTGTTTCCCGTGCTTAGAACAGTCTCTACACAAAATGTCATTTCTGAAGGAAAAAAAGTCATTTAAAAGTACTCGCGGCTGTAATGAATTCCCGGCAATACAGAAAAAAGTCATTGAAAGTCATTGATAAAAATGCGTGGGGGTCCCCCCAAATTAAATTACCAGGCCCTTCAGGTCTGGTATGGATATTAAGGGGACTCCTGCGCCAAATTTAAAAATGGTAGGGGTACAATGGTAGGGGTACAATGTACCCCATTACCAATTCACATGGGGGGGCAGTATCTGGGGGTCCCCTTTGTTAAAGGGGTCTTCCAGATTCCGATAAGCCCCCCCGCCCACAGACCCCCCACAACCACCGGGCAAGGGTTGTGGGGATGAGGCCCTTGTCCCCATCAATATGGGGACATGGTGCTTTTGGGTCCAGACCCCAAAGCATCCTCCCCATGTTGAGGGCATGTGGCCTGGTACGGTTCAGGAGGGGGGCGCTCTCTCGTCCCCCCCTCTTTTCCTGTGGCCTGCCAGGTTGCGTGCTCGAATAAGGGTCTGGTATGGATTTTTGGGGGAACCCCACGCCATTTTTTTTAAATTTGGCGCAGAGTTCCCCTTAAAATCCATACCAGGCCTGAAGGGCCTGGTAATTGAATTTGGGAGGACCCCCACGCATTTTTTTTTTTTTATCAATGACTTTCAATGACTTTTCTCTGTATTGCCGGGACCGGCATTTCATTACAGCCGCGAGTACTTTTAAATGACTTTTTTTCCTTCAGAAATGACATTTTGTGCAGAGACTGTTCTAAGCACGGGAAACAAGCGCTGCTTTACAGGCATACTATACACACCCCCAGGTACGAAATTTAAAGGAATATTTCACTTTTATTGTTTCACTTTAAGCATTATTAAAATCACTGCTCCCGAAAAAACTGCAGTTTTTAAAACTCTTTTTTGCATTGATACATGTCTCCTGGGGCAGGACCCGGGTCCCGAAAAAACTTTTTATGACAATAACTTGCATATAAGCCTTTAAAATGAACACTTGATTTTTCATGTTCGTGTCCCATAGACTTTAACGGGGTTCGGATGTTCGAACAAGTGTATTGCCTGTTCGCATGTTCTGGTTCGAACCGAACTGGGGGGTGTTCGGCTCATCCCTAGTAATCAGTATGGCTAAACAGTCTGATTAACATCAAAGGTATGATGATTTAAATGGAATGGTGTGGTGTAACACCAATATATATATATATATATATATATATATATATATATATATATATGAGGGTATTGCATTACCTATAGGATTGTGGTTCTAGAAACAAACTATACCCTTTATTTTTAATGTAAAAAACATTTAAATTGAAGTTGCGTATATTTTACCGTGTTGTAAATAAAATTATAGTTGATGTACTTTATGACACCTCCAAAGTCTCGGTCTGGATGGCTTTGGGAATCTTTGATGTGATCTCAGCAGCTCCAACAGACTTAATCAAGTGACACACTTAATAGTATTCCCCTTTGCTTCTCCCACAGCAGCTACAGTACAAAAAAGGATATAGTCGGAAGAGCTGGGCCAGAACAGAGTGCAATTAGACAATCCCAGAAGAGTGGAGAGCTATGGCATACAACGAGGGATGGAGCTGTTCTTGGGAATTGACTTTGCCTAAAGAGGTCAAATTTTCAAGCAGGTCCAGAGGCATATTGCAAGTCAATAAAAAATGTAAGTAAAGTAAAAGCACAAAAAGTAAGCATTTGAAAAACATATTTTTCTGTGTTTTTTAACCTTCAATTTTCTAAGTTAGTGAAATGCGCTCTTTAAAAATATACTGTAATTTCTCTCTAACTAATCCGGTTGGTTCTTTGCTAGGAGTTCACTGATGCAATAGGATTTTGTGAGAACTTTAACATCAATTTATGAAAATAAAAATGAAAGCTGACCACATTTATTTTCAAAAGGTCAACTAACACAAACCACTAACTTCTATGTGGCACACCCAGCAGGAAAACAATAACATAAATGAAAATGTTAATCAGCCCCCCTGGAGACTTTAGCTCCACTTAGTCTTGATACAATTGTCCCATGTGAACGCATAAAGGAAAAACTATCCAGGTGCGCCAGGATGGTCACACACCACTACAGCGATCGAGCATGCTGAATGATGGGTGTTGACATTGTTTCTTTTTACTCAAGCTGCCTTTATAATAAGTTTTTTTTTTCATTTTTTTTTATTTTATTTTATTATCATACAGATAAGATGAATAGAAGCCCTGTGAAAAGCTTCTGTTGCATTCTCCCCCCCCAGCCTTTTCTTATTGCTTTTGAAAGCCAACAAGAAAAAGGCTGTTTGGTACTGTCTGGCTAAGCCATGGTCTGATGGTGATGTAATGGTCGTGGCTCTCAGTGACTGGCTGAAGCCAAACTGGTCATGTCACGTCCACACATGGAACAACAATCGGCTTACAAGTAAATCACATCTTAGCCCAAGCTGTCCTTACAAAGGCAGCAAAAGCAGGAAAGCATTCACACTGCACAAAGCATCAATGAAGCATGAAATGTAAAGGGGACGCTTTGGTTGGATCTTTCTCAGGGAGGCCAAGTTGAAAATCTCTCCATCTTTTATGTATGCATTGAGCGTCTCTGCTTGGGGTAAACTTAGGTCATTTTCTTCATTCTTGAGTAATAAAGAGACTTCATTCATGCCTGTGCTCAGAAAGAATCTAGCGTTTGAGAATGTGTTCATAGAACTATCACATACAGTCTTAAAACCACACTAGATCTATAAAGTAAAATAAAACATATTTCCTTATATGCTGAAACAGTCAGTAATTTATGTTTCATTGCTGTTCTTCTTTTCCCAAATGTTCATAGTTTAAATTATATCTACAGAGTTTGGAAACAGCAAATACTGTTCTCAAACATTGTACTCAAAAACTGTAAAAGACTCTAAATCAGGGATATGCAATTAGCGGACCTCCAGCTGTTGCAGAACTACAAGTTCCATGAGGCATAGCAAGACTCTGACAGACACAATCATGACACCCAGAGGCAAAGGCATGATGGGAATTGTAGTTTTGCAACAGCTGGAGGTCCGCTAATTGCTTATCCCTGCTCTAAATCAACAATAACTCGACTGATAATTATGTTTGTATCTAACTCCATAGCCTTTAGTAATAGTTTTTGTTGTTTTTTTTAACCCATGTTTTATCCGAATATAACCAGCCAGATTTTTAGATACATTTCTTGAAAGCCAGGCTGTAGAAAAGCAGTCAATCACTAATGCTATTTAAAGTGCAGTAAGCCACAATCATTTAAAACCAATTATTTTGTAACTGTTTTGATTGTAGTAAACTTGAAATAAGCTTGTTTGGAACAGGTTATTACATTTTTTGATGCCTTGAATTACTGACAAGCTTGCTGACAAGTCAGAAATGACTATAGCTATAGAGAGACAAATGATCGGTTCAGCTATCATTTGTCTCTTATTCACTGGAGACCATTGGACCTTTCACTGTACAGTAAAACCTTGGTTTGAGAGTAACTTGGTTTGAGAGCGTTTTGCAAGACAAGCAACATTTTTAAATAATTTTTGACTTGATATAGAAGCGATGTCTTGATATAAGAGTAGAGTCATGTCACAACTGTGTATAAAAGAGAAGAGAGGTGCCTCTAATTGTAGCAATATGGCTACATTTATTGAAGGCACAACATTTAGCAACTCACATAGTTTATGAATAAAAGAGGCACATCTAAGTATGCAGGCATCCAGGGTAAAGCTGTCCACATAGACCGTGCTCCGCACCGCCATCGACGTCATCCCTTCCACGCTGCGCTCCACGAGCTCTTCAAGCCTCGCTTTCAGATCGCTCTTTTGCAGGGTAGTCTTTCCAGTCACGATTGCAGACTGACAGCGGTGAGAGCCGGCAGTGCAGAGGATGGTCTATGTGGACAGCTTTACCCCGGATGCCTGCATACTTAGATGTGCCTCTTTTAATCATCAACCACGTGAGTTGCTAAATGTTGTACCTTCATTAAATGTAACCATATTGCTACACTTAGAGGCGCCTCTCTTCTCTTTTATACTCTATAGCTTCTGCTGTATTTGCTTTTAATCCCCTTGTGGAGGCTGCCAGTTGTGGATGGACATTTTATGGTTAAACAACCTATCACATTGCTATAATCTTTTTATATGGACTATAAACTGAAGGACTTATGAATAAATGGTTGTGGAACAAATCATCTGAGTTTCCATTATTTCTTATGGGGAAATTTGCTTTGATATACAAGTGCTTTGGATTACAAGCATGTTTCCGGAACTAATTATGCTCGCAATCCAAGGTTTTACTGTAATTATAAAACATGTTTGATTTTGGTTTCACATTCTTTGAATCAAATTGCATTTGTTGCCATTCACCATGCATCTGAATTTCCTATTTTTTTTTTTGGTGATGAATCCAGGCCTTACTAACATTCACCATCTATAAAAAGGCAAATATTACAGCTGCTGGTCCTGACCTGGTTTGCAGATGGTGAATCGTGATTTTTTTGACATCTGGAAAATCAGGACCCATTCCCAGTTTTGCATTATGGTAAAGTGTCATAAAATGCATGCAGTGCCATTCATTTAGAACTAGTGACTTGCATTATGGTAAGTTAAAAAGAAAAAGGGGCTATGCCATGATTTTCAGGCCATTGCCCTGCACAGAGTGTATGTTAATACATACTGTATATTAGCACTTGTTAACAAGAGTGCATTAATGCACTGCAACAGCCTAGAGAAATGTGAAAGGGCCCTCAATGTAATTTACAAGCCAAAGGTAATACAGTGACTACAATGAATAGTTATTAAAAATCAATTTTTTAATGGCCAGACTAGAAATTTTCAGTTGATCCTCTACTTTGTTTTAAAAATCTGTTCAGAGAAAGATAATAATATTGGATTCACATCCTCTGCATACTTATAGATCAGTGATCTCCAAACTGCATCCTGGAGGCCAGCTGCAGCCCTTTGCTTGCATTTATCTGGTCTTTGGAGCATTACCCCCCCCCCCTCACTGTCAGCAACACCGACAATGGGGCACATGCAAATAAAAAGGTATGGACAGCCGCACTCCAATGTGATACCTTTATTGAATAAAAGACAGTATATACAGCAAACAGAGTCAGAGGAATCAGATATAACGAATGTGTTTCACATCCCTTACTGTTGCTTAGTCATAGCTAGACACTGGGGCACTAGTCCTCTCACTGGCACCAATGATGAGGCACTATTCCTCCCACTGACACCAATCATAGGGCACTATTCCTTCCACTGACACAGATGATGGGGCACTATTCCTCCCACTGACACCAATGATGGGGTGCCATTCCTCCGACTGACACCAATAATGGGGCATTATTCCTCCACCTAATACCAATGCTGGGGTATTTTTTAATTCCACTGACACCAGGGCACTTTCTTCTCCCAATGGCCACAGTGACAGGTGGGGCAGTATGACAGGTGGCGGCAGTGGGACAGGAGGGGACAGAGTGACAAGAGGGGGTCAGGGTGGCATGAAGGGGTCAGAATCATAGAAGGGGGTCAGCGTCACAGGACTCACAGGACAGGGGCAGTGGGCAGGAGGGGGGATAGTGTCACTCTGATTACACACAGGAGAAAGGGAGCCGCTCAGGTGTGGAAATCCTTCAAATCACCTCCTCCCAGCAGCCGAGGGTGCAAGAAATGCTATTGACAGCAAACAGGAACGAACAAGTCTTCTGGACTGCAGCACTCCGAAAAATAAAAGCCTTTATTTTAAAATAAGGAATTCCAAATACATGCTATACATCACGGCACACAGGTCAAAAAAATCCGGCTAACATGTTTCGCACTATGCTAGTGCTTATTCATAGCTAGCTAATGCACAAAAATTAAACCAATATATACCCTAAAAGAAAAGGGATCATGTGATCCAGCACCATGTGAAAACAATTATTCAATGATCTACGTGTAAGTGAGTGATTCTAGTGAAGCACTGTGATCATCCGATCACTGTGATAAGAGAGGAGAGAATCATTCTCAAAAAATCAATGAAGAAAAAAAGTATGTGTGAAGGATATGTGTGTGTGTGTGTGAATAAAATCATGTAAATAATAATAAAATGTGATATAATCATATCAGTATGTAATAAACACTAAAATAGGAATGGAATTAGTAATGTAGCGGCCTCACCCCCTTTTCTCTGTCTAGGGGTATGTTGTAGGTGAGGGTGAGATGCGCTATGGCCCATGTCCTCCCCATTGTAGCAGGTGAGGTGAAGGCCAGTACCAAATATTCTCCTCGGGCCTGTGTGTTTCTATTACAACCAAGTCTTGCTGTGCTGACACTCCCCTTCACTCCCATCAACCAGAGTTCCACACCGATAGGATCCAACACTTCTTTTATTGTAACACACACAATAAACAGTTCTTTGTTCGCCAATTTGTTGAGATCCATAAACAGTTCAATACGGTGAGGTGAGCAGGTCGAGGCACTGTCCTAATGATAAACTAAACCACTGTGGTTTCACCAGCGGTTGCTATAGCCATTGGCTAGAGAGAGAACTTGAAATGTATGAGCCTCTACCAGCGACTCGGAAGAACATGAATGGAGTACCTTCGCTGCGTTGCGGCCCCTGTCAGGGGGAAGACGTCCCTCCAAAGGAGTTACCAGAGGCCCCTCCATCACCGGGTTGATGCTGCTCCGGACTCTTCAGACGGGTAACCTCTCTGGCCTCCTCACCTCAGACATGGGCCCCATCCACCTCAGGGTCCCTCGGACTCATCCACCCTTGCGGAGCCCAGTCGAAGTTACTGGGCCCCAGGCCTCCGGTGTAGTACCTCACCCCAGGCTTAAGGTGCCTGAGATGGACGCCAACACTGCTCTGACCAGGCCATGGGTGCCTGGGCTGGAACTCCGGACCGACCGCACCCAGGCCTAAGGTGCCTGGGTGCCGGATGTAGAAGACCTCGTGGCGAGGGCGTCTCTCCCCTTTATCTCCTCCCGTGACGCCACAGCAGGTTCTCCGTGTCAAGGTCACCTGTGGCCAGGTGACAGATGCACACCGTAGGGGGACAGGAGTGCACCGCGAGGTAGTGAACCCTATGGCTGGCTTCTGCGGATAGGAAACTGGGTGGTTGTGGAAAGCGGGACCAGAGGAGCACAACCCGGATCCTAACGGAAGCTAGAGCCAAGATTCCCCAGGGCGCGGAGTCTAAGACCCAGCAGGTCTTCTCCAGGGCCTCTAGTGGTGAGGATGTTATGCTGCAGGCTGGGACCAGGTCGCGGCCCCTGGAGTTTCCTAGCTCATGCCCCGTAGGATAAGGGGAAAAGAGGGGAAGCAGCAGCACAAGATATGAGAGAACCGAATAACAAGCTGAAGGTCAGGGGCCACAAGCAGACAAGGATAACGAAAGAACGAGCCGAAGGTCAAGGGTCACGAGCAGACAGGGATAGTCGGGGACAAGCCAATAACGTAACAGAGAGACAGACGTAGCACACGGCAGGCAGGAACCCAAACACACAATGCCTAACAAACACGTTGATCAGCAAAGCAGGCTTGCAGTGCACAGGTTAATATAGTGTTCTGTGATAGGGCCTGGGGTGGAGTCAGGCTGGGAGGAGATTATAAAGGAAGCCAGGTGAAAGGGTTCTGGCCTCTAAGATGAACACATGGGAAGGAAGGTAAGCTGACAGACAAACACTACTGCATATCCATGACAGTACCCTCCCTCTTATGGGCCCTCCCCCACCTGGGCCCAGGCATAAAGGGAAATCTCAGATGAAACCTCCTCAACAGATGAGGTGCAACGACATCAGATGCAGCGATCCAAGACGCCTCCTCAGGACCAAAACCTCTCCAATGCACAAGGTACTGAAGAATACCTCTGCAGAGCCGAGAATCCAGAACTTGTCTAACCTCGTACTTTAGATTATCCTCAGAGACCAGAACTGAGGTAGGGAGATGACAAGAAGATCTATTGAGGACCAAAGGCTCTCTAGGAATAAGCAAGGGCATGAGAGGATCAACAGAAATCTGAGGAGGGTCCCCTAGACCCTTAAAGATGAACTGGTCATCTAGCACAGGACCATCAAACTGGGCAGATGTCAGTGGAACCCTGAAGTCAGGTTGGTTAGAGGGTGACATGTCACAGGAGTCAAGCTGAATAGCTGAAAGACAAGCAGAATGTCCTGAACAAGAAAAAGTAGGCGGCTCACTGGGCATGGGCTGGACTGGCATAACTAGTACAGAGGCCGAGTGAATAGAGTCAGGTGTAGCGACTACCTGAATCGCATCGCAAGACGTAGCGACTGCAGGACTTGTAGACAAGCTAGCCTGGCTGTGCGTCCAAGGGCGATTAGGGACAGAGAAATGTAAATGGTTATGCGACCTGGAATGAATGACCGGCTCAGGTTCACAGGGGGCAACCTTGGGTAGGCAGGACGAGGAACAGGAGGAACCCCAAGCCAGGATCTGTCCAGTAGTCCAGTACACATGAGGAGAATGGAGCTGTAACCATGGGAGACCCAAAATTATAGGCGTTGAGGCCTTGGGTAAGATAAGGAAGGATATCCACTCCTGGTGGAGTGTCCCTACCGACATCTTAACAGGGAGGGTCTGGAAGCGGATAGGTCCCCCTGGGAGAACAGTACCATCAATCGCCAAGACCACCAATGGCGTGGTGAGGGGCAAAAGAGTAAGTCTCATGGACGACGCGATTTCCCAGTCCATGAAATTACCAGCGGCTCCGGAATCCAGATATGCTGAGACCGAATGAGAAGAAGCACCAACATGAAGGAACACAGAAAGCAGAAGACGAGAAGGGGAAGGTGATATTTCTGGGTCCAATACTCCACTTTCCAGATGAAGTGGACCCAAACGTTTTTCTGGACAAAGAGAGCAAGTGTCACGAAAATGACCTTTGCCCCCACAGTAGAGACACAGGCCTAGAGTTCTGCGCCTAGCACGTTCCTCTGGGGATAGCCTGGTCCTGCCCAGCTGCATGGGTTCCTCAGCTGGCAGGAGATGCTCCACGGGTCGAGGAGAGGGGAGCTCAGGCTGACTAAGGACCAAGGAGTGCTGGCGTCGCTTTTCTAGGGTCCTTTCCTGAAAGCGAATATCGATCTGGTTACACAAGGAGATAACTCCGTCCAGATCAGTGGGGATGGTTCTTCCTGCTAATTCATCCTTCACTCTATCAGACAGGCCATGCAAAAAGGTTGCGACTAAGGCCTCATTGTTCCAGCTCAACTCAGCCGACAGTATGCGGAAATTAAGGGCGTACTGTCCCACTGAAGCAGACTCTTGGCGGAGACGTAGAAGGGCGCTGGCCGCTGAAGAGACACGAGCCGGTTCTTCAAAGATATTCCGAAAAAGTTTCAAGAAGCCAGACAGGCTAGAAACCACTGGATCATTCAGTTCCCACAGAGGGGCTGCCCAGGCTAAAGCTTCACCGGAGAGGAGGGAAATGATATAGGCTACCTTTGCCCTATCAGACAGAAAGTTTTGAGGCTGAAGCTCAAAATGAATCGTGCATTGGCTAAGGAACCCTCTGCAGGCCTTGGAGTCCCCAGAGAAACGGAACGGAGCTGGCAGTGTTAGTGAGTGTGTGGCTGCGACTGGTGCAATAGGTACCACCGCTGGTTGTACTTGAGGTTGCGGATTCGGGGTTCCCAAGGAGGCCTGAAGCTGCTCGAATCGAGAAGCCAGATCCTGGAGGAATCGCATCACCTGAGTCTGATTCGATTCCTGGGTTTCAAGTCTGTGGACTATGCCCCGCAATGGATCATCCGCGGGGATCGGGATGTCAGCCGGGTCCATGGCTGATCAAACTGTCAAGGTCACCTGTGGCCAGGTGACAGATGCACACCGTAGGGGGACAGGAGTGCACCGCGAGGTAGTGAACCCTATGGCTGGCTTCTGCGGATAGGAAACTGGGTGGTTGTGGAAAGCGGGACCAGAGGAGCACAACCGGGATCCTAACGGAAGCTAGAGCCTAGATTCCCCAGGGCGCGGAGTCTAAGACCCAGCAGGTCTTCTCCAGGGCCTCTAGTGGTGAGGATGTTATGCTGCAGGCTGGGACCAGGTCGCGGCCCCTGGAGTTTCCTAGCTCACGCCCCGTAGGATAAGGGGAAAAGAGGGGAAGCAGCAGCACAAGATATGAGAGAACCGAATAACAAGCTGAAGGTCAGGGGCCACAAGCAGACAAGGATAACGAAAGAACGAGCCGAAGGTCAAGGGTCACGAGCAGACAGGGATAGTCGGGGACAAGCCAATAACGTAACAGAGAGACAGACGTAGCACACGGCAGGCAGGAACCCAAACACACAATGCCTAACAAACACGTTGATCAGCAAAGCAGGCTTGCAGTGCACAGGTTAATATAGTGTTCTGTGATAGGGCCTGGGGTGGAGTCAGGCTGGGAGGAGATTATAAAGGAAGCCAGGTGAAAGGGTTCTGGCCTCTAAGATGAACACATGGGAAGGAAGGTAAGCTGACAGACAAACACTACTGCATATCCATGACACTCCGCCCCCGCTGTAACACCGCCGGAATGGGACAAAAAGGACAGCACTGCGGCAGTGATTCTACCTCGACCTGTGGGAACACCGCCACCCCAGGCCAAGGAGAATAATACACCACCAAAGTCCTCCACGATTAAAAATGGTCTAAATCCTCTATGATTCACACACACACCTGGGTCATACTACCACCCAGGTGTATCCCCCTAAATTTAAACCCCTGCTACACTCCCCCCTAGTGATTTGACGCTGGTCCCCAGCGTCTGGTGCAAACCCATGTCTTCCAAAAAGTGGTAACATAAGCCTGACCCCAGAGGCCATCCCTCAAAATTGTGAATCCTAATTGTGCCAAGACCTGCTCAAAGGAAAGGGAACATAAAATAATAAAACTTTTCAATAGAACCATCTGAACATATACACATATCCCTCCCATCACTGCCTAAGAACCACCCCACACTCAGCAGTCTTGACAGACGAATCTCCCGCAGAAGGGAAACAAAAACACAACATCCTAACACATTTGTGTTAATTTGGAATGAATGGGTCTATCAGCCGAGAGACCCATTCGCTCCAATGAGTAAGGTGATGCAAATGTAAAAAAAACAAACAGCCGTTGCGCAACACTGCCACCTGGTGACAGTGCCGCGGTAATGACACTTGGTGAAATCCTCCAGGCAACCTTCCCTCTTCCTGCATCCCTACTCTGATTCTACCCCAAAGTCTGTGACTCTGATGTACGAAGAAAGAGAGAACAAAACAAAACAGCTCTCATTCCTCCAAAGAGTAGAAAAGCCCAAATAAAAACTAGGGCCCAGTTCTGATATTCTGGTAAAACACTTCCAGAGAGATCAGCAACAGAAGAACATATAGGGGAGTTTTTTTTTTCCCTTTACAAATAGAATTTCGGGTGCGGCAAGAACAAAGGCTTCAGGTGCTTATCAAAGACTTCCACTGAATAATCAATGTCTTCTCCATCCTTCCGGCAGATAAGCACCTTGTCTGCATGGATATGGCGACCCCACATCCATTCTGCTCTACAGTCTCTGAATTGTTCGGACACTGATGGTAAACAGGACAAGTACCGGCGAGCATGCGGCACTTTAAGCTTCTCCCAAACAAACTTGTCATACCATCTCTGTCTCAGGACTTCGACCTCAAAAAGCAAGTCCCGAGGCAAGTAAGGATATTCCCATCCGTACTCACGGGCGACCCTCTGGCAGAATAGCCGCTGCAGTCGGGCCAAAGGAGGCATTGTGGCCCACTCACCTTCTCCTGGCATGACAAGGGCCTCTGGATGCCGAGGTACTTTCACTACCTCCGTCGGCTTGAATCTTGGTGCCCGCAGTGATGCGCGCTGTGTCCCCGCCACCGGAACGGATGATGCTGCAGGTAGCGGAATGACAAGCGAAGGACTAGGCTTCCTCGTGAACTACGGGACTTCCGCCCGGGGTGTGCTGTCTCCCGTGGACATGGGCGAATCCCGTGGTGTACGTAACACAGGCAATGGCATTTTGTCCCAGCCCTTGCGGTGAAAAAGTTCATCTATTTCACCATCCTCTCCACAGTCCGACAGCGATTCTAGGTCGGAGGTGTCATACATCTGTGCGGGGAGGTAGTCCCTAGTAGACACCTCCAACCACCACCACAGTCCCAGCCCCTGGCTCACGTTGACCTTTCGTAGAACTAGGATGTCCAGGACTCTTCCAACCGGATCCATCTAGGCCCGGCAAGCGACGGGGTGAAGCTCGACCACGACCACAGGATGCCTGTACCAGGCCGACTTTCCTCTTCGGAGGTGGGAGCAGGGAATCTGTGGTGACCGGGGCAGCATCCTCTGATTTTTCTTTCTCAGTCTCTGGTTGGGCAGTCACATCGCCCTGGTCAGTGTGTACGGGGACCTCCGCAAAGGCCTGGATCTCCCCTTCCGGAGTAGCGGTACCTGTGAGGCAGTTGAGGCGAAGGGCCCGGGGCCTTACTGTGGATGTCTCCACCTTGAATAGGAACTGCTTGCATGCCTTGCAACACCCGAATGGCTTCAGGTTGACCACCAGTCCCGTGCACCCGGAACAGATCACACCGAGGGCCTCCGTGTCTCTGCAAGTGTACAGAGCCAACTGCCCTCGGGGTCTAAGTCTTATCCCCGTGTCTGTAAGGGGAGCAGCAAAAGCAGTCATCTTCGTGGGGTAGGGAACCGGAATCCACGGGGAGCTTGAGGCCATCCCGACTATCTGCTGCTCCATCATGCACTGACCACGCGCTGAAGTCTCCACGTGTATCTCCCCACATGGCCAGACTCCTCCTACAACTTGCACTTTTTCGCGGGCTTCCACCAGTCTCCGCCCACGAACTGCGCAGTTATGGGGTGTCTCATGGCGCAGTGCAGTAAAAGCCCCCACATGTAGTACATCACACGGCTGGACTTCTCCCTCTTCTTGCTCTTCTGCATGGGCCTTTCCCGTCTTAGGGTCATGTCCACGACTTTGGTCGATCACATGGCCGACCCACTCGGAACTCCTCCGGGCAGCAAAGTTCAAACACAGCCGTTCTCAGTTCCATGGTCAAAACACACATCATCCTGGACTCACGAGCCCCCACGTGTAGCGGCCTCACCCCCTTTTCTCTGTCTAGGGGTATGTTGTAGGTGAGGGTGAGATGCGCTACGGCCCATGCCCTCCCCATTGTAGCAGTGTATTTTTGCTTCACACATTCATGGGGTTGATTTCTCTTATTCAATATGTGTCTGGATTCCGCAACAAGGTTTCGGATTCCCATGACACATTTGTCTAAATTTATGCCACACATGTAGCGATATCGTGCATTAGTCAAATGCACTATTCGCACACAAGTGGTTATAGTTGGACTGGTTACTCAGATAATCTTTTCATTTTCAACATTACACCCCATTCATGTTACACATACACACATGCCCCTCTTTGAAATTTTAAATTTTAAATTTTAAACTTTAAATTTATATGTATGTTTCTATACATCCATCTCTTTTTCATTTTTTCATTTTTTCATTGTTTCATTGAAATCATACAGGTTCTGGCTCAGGATATATATAAACATCAATATTTCCCTATACCTAATCATTGATTCCATATTTTATATTTTGCATTACTTCAATATGACCTACACTTAGAATAATCTACTGACGAGCGACAGCCAATGGCACAAGTTTAATCGTTTCCCGTGCATATATGCACATTGATTGTGCATGTTGCATATGCTCAATACCGGCTTGGTGCGCTGCACATGGGACACACATTCATGCATGGTAAAAACCACAACACAATACAAGTCCAATTAATCAATTTAAATAGAAGTCCTTTATTCACAGTTAATATATACACAATAATAATAATGATATAAGAGATAAACAGTCTATTATTTAAAACAAATAACATAAAAATAGGAATGTGTTTAGGCCATCAAGATCAAGAACAACACACTGATAGATTGATTGCACTGACACGTCCACACAAAAATAAAGTAACAAATAATATATATATTAAACGCTATTACATAAGTATGCTGTAGTTTACATGCGTAGTATCGTATGGTTTACAACGCACCTTACCAAACTAATTTACTTATATCGCTGTCATGTCCATTGCGTTTACCATCTTTAATATATTTAATATATCACAAAACATATACTCACATATTATTTTTTATGTTTTCACGTTTTTGTTCTTGTTTATCCAGCCTAACTTGATTAACTCTCACTCTTGCTTTCCAATGGGACTAAAATGACTTACATAATTTTCATGTCCTGGTGGTTTCACGTTCAGCAGTCACCTGTTCTTTCCTTCGTTGTTCCCATATATAATTTTCATATATATAATTGATCTTGGCCACACACATCACAGACCATTTTGACTTTATTCTATCTTACTAATTCCATTCCTATTTTAGTGTTTATTACATCCTGATATGATTATATCACATTTTATTATTATTTACATGATTTTATTCACACACACACACATATCCTTCACACATACTTTTTTTCTTCGTTGATTTTTTGAGAATGATTCTCTCCTCTCTTATCACAGTGATCGGATGATCACACTGCTTCACTAGAATCACTCACTTACACGTAGATCATTGAATAATTGTTTTCACATGGTGCTGGATCACATGATCCCTTTTCTTTTAGGGTATATATTGGTTTAATTTTTGTGCATTAGGGCGCTATGAATAAGCACTAGCATAGTGCGAAACATGTTAGCCGGATTTTTTTGACCTGTGTGCCGTGATGTATAGCATGTATTTTGGATTCCTTATTTTAAAATAAAGGCTTTTTTTTTTTTGGAGTGCTGCAGTCCAGAAGACTTGTTCATTCCTGTTTGCTGATTACACACACCTTGGGAATGACCAATTTTCCCAGCTGGGGTGCAGCATGTCAGGTGGAGAGCAGAATGTCAGGTGGGGGACAGTTTGAAAGGAGGGGGGCAGTGTTACAGGAGGGGGCAGCATCACAGAAGAGGGGCAGCAGGACAGGAGGGGGCAGCATCACAGAAGAGGGGCAGCAGGACAGGAGGGGACTTGTTCTTCTTTTTCTTTTTCTTTTTCTTTTCCCTACCTAATTAGATATCCCTACCTAATTAGATATCCCTACCTAATTATTGTCTGTAGCCTCTATGGTGGCCACGGCACCTTGCTAGCTTGGACTGTTTTGATTGTTAAAATCGAGTAGCAGCAGGCAGGTATTTGAGCAGAGCAAGATAGGCTGGCGAAAAGGTGTGGGGGGTGTGAGCTAAGAAAAAGCCCAAGTAGATGGCAGAATGGAACAGCTTAGTCGTAGAATGGAACATCTTGCTGTTCTTTAGCTATCTAATCACATATTATACTGAACTAGGAATTAATGTAAAAATACTGCGCTATACACATAAATAAACAATAGCAGCCAGCACTACAATCTTAACAAAAATTGGGTTAAATGGATAGAGTAGGTCACAACTTAATTGTTGCAAAATACTAAACAAGTAGTTCAGTATAATAAAGTGAAAACAGTGCAGCGCTAAGAATCAAATGTTGAGTATTGACATATCGACATACTGTGATATACAAAATAAATTGTGATTAGCATATACAAAAAACTCTAACACCATCTAATTCATAATCTCTCTAAATAAAGTGCACTGTGGGAATTGTAAATCAACATTGGTAGTGTAGTCTCATTGGTGATTAAAACATGAATCCATTAGTATATGTTGATGGGAAGGAATCCAGGAGTGTAGGACTAAAGGAGTCACCGCCATGTGTGCATCCACCACCCAGGGGAGAAGATTAAATACGCTTACCAGAAGGTAGCATCAATCAGGCATGTGATTTCAAAGTTCTGGATAGTGAGTGGTGCTCATCCTCCCCAGCTAATCCACCTCAGGCAACCTCGACCCGGCATGTGAGAATATGGATGGGGATGGCAACATCCCAGATGGTAAAAAAACCTCCATCCACCAGAGAACCGTTTGGCAGGTTTATGGTTAACAATAACAGCATCCATAAAAAACAACAGAAAGCCTCCACATAGTGAAAAACCGTATGGTTACGGGTTTATTTGGAATAAAAGGGCTTTACATAGATTCCAAGATGTATTGCATCAAGAAAAAAATCTCCTCTGTGATCACAAAAGCATACAATTCAAAAAGGCACAATGGCATGGAAAGGATTGGGTTTGATGAGTCCTTTCCATGCCATTGTGCCTTTTTGAATGTTATGCTTTTGTGATCACAGAGGGGATTTTTTACTAATGGATTCATGTTTTAATCACCAATAGGACTATACTACCAATGTTGATTTACAATTTGCACAGTGCACTTTATTTAGAGACACTATCAATCAGATGATGGTGTTAGAGTTTTTTGTATATGCTTATCACAATTTATTTTGTATATCACAGTATGTCGATATGTCAATACTCAATGTTTCATTCTTAGCGCTGCACTGTTTTCACTTTATTATACTGAACTAATATAGAAATGTTGAAGCAGCGCTAGTTATCAGGGTGCAAAATGCTAATATAAACTACTAAACGATCCAGTGAACCATATTATAAAAACATATACACAATCTGTGTCAAAGTATCAAAGATACATGTGCATCATAAATTCAAAAGTATATAAAAAAGGTTGTATATTCAGAAAAAATAAATATATATATAATGTAATGAGTCCAAAAAAATGAATAGTGTAAAAAAATATATAAATATTTGAAGTGAAAAAGTTCACACAAAAGGGTCAGTCTCCCAGAAGGGCTATCATTTACCAGCAGGCAAGAAGAGAGGAGAGGGAGAAGAACAGACATAGTGGGAGTCCAAGTGTTCACATCAATGGGAAACCAATCATACAGGTATACTTCCACATTCTTCCCCAGGTGATACCAGGCTCTCACCTTATTGATGGAACCAAAAGGGTCAAACAAAGCCTTAATCGATCTCCAACATTAAAGGTAACGATCTCCAGCTCCTTTGGGTGTTCTGAAGGACAGGATCACTGCAGCCTTTTAACCGCTTCCACCAGTGTATTCCAAGGGCTTAATATCTCCTAACTCCACAGCTCAGGAACAGAAAAACAGGGACTCCATGGTGAAGTACGTTTTAAAAGCAAATTGTTGCGTTTATTAGAAATATAGCATAAAAACAATGGTCAAAAAACGCCAGACATCAAAAACGCTATTAAAGAGCAAATACTTCCACTCACGGCCGTAAACCGGAAGTCAACGTCACTAAGCTCCTCCTCCCGACGTGTTGCGTCACTCCTCACGTGACTTTATCAAGGGCGTGGGAGCTGAGTGACGACGATGAGCTTAAATACTTCCTTGTGGTCATGGAGACCATATGTAAATTCTCTCAAGACTTAATATATGCAAAAACAGTGTCAGAGTCGGGAGATCTGGGAAAACAACTAGATCACTCCAAACTCTCACTAATCTGGATATTAATCTAAAAACCCTAGTATAAAAGGAGGCATCAATGTATATAGTACAAACAATAGCGGCTATACATATATGGCAGAGCAGTAGATTCAAAACATCAGATAAAGTAAAAAGATTTAAAACAAACTAAAATAAATAAAGATAATATTATAATATGGTTCACTGGATCGTTTAGTAGTTTATATTAGCATTTTGCACCCTAATAACTAGCGCTGCTTGAACATTTCTATATTACTTATTTGTGTTGGTACACTGCAGGAGTTCAGCTGCTGTTTGTCATTTATATTCACATAAGCAACACGTTTTTAGCACTTTATTAGTTTTATCTTACACTGAGTGGCAGGCGCATTAGTACCCCCCTTTTTTTCATTATACTGAACTACTTGTCTAGTATTTCGCAACAATTAAGTTGTGACCTACTCTGTTAATTTAACAGTTTTCAGCTTAAACCACTAGGGACTAACGCCAGCTTTTCATTGCATGTGATTGATTTGAAGAATAGCGGTTAGGTTGTGAGCATTAAAGAGCATGTGAGAGAGTTCTGAATGTTTATTACACCAAGAGATCTTCCAGTGTGTTGGAAAATACCTTCAACATATAACATAGGTGTAAATTTCAAAGTAAACTGTACTGTGTCAATAGAAAGAAAAATTGTTCACTTCCTAACAATGAAGCATGAACATCTTTTTATTATCTGTCCAGTGCTCCCTCGCTGGAGCCTAATGAAAAGATACTTTACTGATATGAGAAACACTTGACACTCACCCAGCCTTCCACAATACTGTGCTGGGTGTCTAATTGGGCAGTTCTTAGGCTGTGCAGTGGTGGAAGTGATGGGGGTAAATAGCCCTGTGCAAATTTTGACTTTAAAAAGGTTGAAATTTGTTGAGGGGTGTCTCGGTCTATGTCAGGAGATCGTGGGGACTGTATACTTACTCTGGCTGCTGTTAAGTAAGCCTGGACCTTCATCTGCTATGGGCAAAGTGAAGGTTCACTTGCGAGCTGTCCATACTGTACACCACTAATTCTTAATTACTTTTTTATTTTGGGTCATGGAAGGTTTTGCACTACTCTACTGGGCCCTGGTCTCACTAACTGGCTTGAAGGGTCATGGTTTGTTAGAGTCTGAGTCTACTTGCAGTGTAAACTTCATGTATTTGCTGTAGACTTTGTACCCACAAAATACTACTTCTACTGTAGCATATGTGACTATCATAAACCTCAATTCAGGGCAGAGGTCAGTGGTCAAAAGGGCAGTGTACAGGGGTCAGCAGAACAGAGGACATGGGTCAGCAGGGCAATGTACAGGGGTCAGTAAGGCAGTGTACAGGGGTCAGCAGAGAGGAGGACAGCATTTCTGGTGGAAGAGCACTCAGCAGAGCTCCTCCTCTTATCCCTGCACTGCACACAGCCTGCTCACTTAGCCAATCTATTTGTCCCCGCACATGTTACCGGTCTCAAAATATAAATTAAGAGAGCCGATGATTGTAGACGCAATGAGGTAATGTGATCAGCTCAGCAGGCACTGAAAAGAAATACACGAACAGGAGAAAATATGACCAATCACCTTTATGACTGAAGTAGTTTTGCTTTTACATAACAATACATATATTACATTTTATTTTAGTCACATGTTCATAACCGTTAACATAATAATAGTACAGATTTTGACTGATATACTTTAAAACATAGTTACAACAATGAACATTATTATATTTTAGTAAATATATATTTTCCTTTTATTCAGTATTATAGATAATTATCTTTATCTTTTTGGTACACATTTAGCTGTGCCATAATGATAATTGCATTGTATTGCTTTAATACTGTTTAATTAAGATATCTTTCAGTAGTTCTCTCTTTTGACCACTAGATGGTGCACATTGCATGTCTGTACGAAGCAATGTATAACCTTTACAATACAATAGATTCTTAACCATTTAATATAGTTTTGAAGCATGTGGTTTCTTATTTATGTAACTTTGCATAAACCAGGTTTAAATATACCTTTGTATAACAGTTTTTTTTAAACATAAAACGTATAACAGTTTAGTGCTTACAATAAACATTTGCTTTGACTAATACAGTTGTTTTATGATTTTGGCGCCCTTTTTACTGCTCCTAACACATGTTGTTCTGAACCTCTAATTACAGCAAAACTATTGCATAAAATCTGCTGAAACTTTTCCTGCATCTGCTCAAGATGTTTATAAATCTTTCTATCATAGTTTAACAAGGATTAGAAATGATTTAACCACTTGACCACTGGGCACTTAAACCCCCTTAATAACCAGACCAATTTTCAGCTTTCGGTGCTCTCACATTTTGAATGACAATTACTCAGTCATACAACACTGTACCCATATGAATTTTTTGTCCTTTTTTTCACACAAATAGAGCTTTCTTTTGGTGGTATTTAATCACTGTTGGTTTTTTATTTTTTGCGCTATAAGAGAAAAAAGACTGAAAATTTTGTAAAAAAATGATTTTTTTTTCGTTTCTGTTATAAAATTTTGCAAATTACTATTTTTTCTTCATAAATTTTGGCCAAAATTTATACTGCTACATATCTTTGGTAAAAATAAGTACAAATTGGTGGATATTATTTGGTCTTTGTGAAAGTTATAGAGTCCACAAGCTATGGTGCCAATATCTGAAAATTGATCACACCTGAAGTACTGACGGTCGATCTCATTTCTTGAGACCCTAACATGCCAGAAAAGTACAAATACCCCCCAAATGACCCCTTTTTGGAAAGAAGACATTCCAAGGTATTCAGAAAGAGGCATTGTGAGTTTTTTGAAGTTGTCATTTTTTCCCACAATTCTTTGCAAAATCAAGATTTTTTTTTCTCTTTTTTTTTTTCACAAAATTGTCATATTAGCAGGTTATTTCTCACACACAGCATATGCATTCCACAAATTACACCCCAAAACACATTCTGCTATTCCTCCCGAGTATGGCGATACCACATGTGTGAGACTTTTACACAGCGTGGCCACATAGAGAGGCCCAACATGCAGGGAGCACCTTCAGGCGTTCTGGAGCACCCAGGCCAATTCTGACATTTCTCTCCTACATGTAAAAATCATCATTTATTTGCTAGAAAATTACATAGAACCCCAAAACATGATATATGTTTTTTTAGCAAAGACCTTAGAGAATATAATGGTGGTTGTTGCAACTTTTTATCTCGCACGATATTTGCGCAGCAATTTTTTTAACGCGTTTTTTACGGAAAAAAAATGTTTTGTGCTTAAAAAAAAAAAAACAGTAAAGTTAGCCCAATGTTTTTGCATAATGTGAAAGATGAAGTTACGCTGAGTAAATAGATACCTAACATGTCACCCTTAAAAATTGCAAACACTCGTGGAATGGCGCCAAACTTTGCTACTTAAAAAAATCCCCATAGGCGACGCTTTAAATATTTTTACTGGTTACATGATTTTAGTTACAGAGGAGGTCTAGGGCCAAAATGATTGCTCTCGCTCTAACGTTCGCAGAGATACCTCACATGTGTGGTTTGAAAACCGTTTTCATATGTGGGCGGGACTTACGTATGCGTTCGCTTCTGTATGCGAGCTCACGGGGACAGGGGCGCTTTAAAAAAAAAAATTATTTTTTTATTGTTCATTTTACTTTATTTATTTTAGTTTGACATGTTTTTCCGCCCCAAAAATTGTTTTGATCACTTTTATACCTATTACAAGGAACGTAAACATCCCTTGTAATAGGAATATGGCATGACAGGTCCTCTTTACAGTGAGATATGGGGTCAATAAGACCCCACATCTCACCTCTAGGCTGGGAAGCCTGAAAAAAAACAAAAAAAAAACAACAATCCTGGCTTTGATCGTAGCGGTGAGTCGGTAGAAGCACCGGAGGGCAGCGGGAGGGGGGGACATCCCCTCTCGCCTCCCGTAAGAATGATCAAGCAGCGGAACAGCCGCTATGATTGTTCTTATGGTGTAGGGAATCGCCGGCTGAAAAAGCTAATATCAGAATGATGCCTGTAGCTGCACCCATCATTCAGATATCCCTGCACAAAGTCAAGGACGTCATATGACGGCCGGCGGGCGGGAAGTGGGCATTGCGGAGTATTGCCGGGCATTGCGGAGTATTGCCGGGCATTGCGGAGTATTGCCGGGCATTGCGGAGTATTGCTGGGTATTGCGGAGTATTGCAGGGCATTGCAGAGTATGGCAGGGTATTGCGGAGTATGGCAGGGTATTGCACAGGGGGTATTGTGCAGGGTATTGCGCAGGGTATTGCGCAGAGTATTGCGCAGGGTATTGCAGAGTATTGCGCAGGGTATTGCAGAGTATTGCGCAGGGTATTGCAGAGTATTGTGCAGGGTATTGCAGAGTATTTTGCAGAGTATTGCGCAGGGTATTGCAGAGTATTGCGCAGGGTATTGCAGAGTATTGCACAGGGTATTGCAGAGTATTGCGCAGGGTATTGCAGAGTATTGCGCAGGGTATTGCAGAGTATTGCGCAGGGTATTGCAGAGTATTGCGCAGGGTATTGCAGAGTATTTTGCAGGGTATTGCAGAGTATTTTGCAGGGTATTGCAGAGTATTGCGCAGGGTATTGCAGAGTATTGCGCAGGGTATTGCAGAGTATTGCGTAGGGTATTGCAGAGTATTGCGCAGGGTATTGCAGAGTGTTTTGCAGGGTATTGCAGAGTATTGCGCAGGGTATTGCAGACAGAGTATTGCGCAGGGTATTGCAGAGTATTGCGCCAGGGTATTGCAGAGTATTGCACCAGGGTATTGCAGAGTATTTTGCAGAGTATTGCGCAGGGTATTTTGCAGAGTATTGGCAGGGTGTATTGCAGAGTATTGGCAGGGTATTGCACCAGGGATGGCTGAGCAGGGATGGATGGATGGCTGGATCTGTGACTGCAATTGTCACAGATCCAGCCCACAGAGCTGCTGCTGCCATCCGCTCCCTCCCCTCTCCTCTCACACTGTACCGATCGGTACAGAGAGGGGAGGGAGGAACCGGCGTCATCAAATGACGCCGGTCTGTTTACAAGTGATTGCTCCGTCATTTGACGGAGCGATCACGTGGTAAACGGCCGCTATCGGCGGCGATTTACCGCGATTCGTGATCCGCCGGGTCCTCTGGACCCGGCGGTCACGGAGTTTCCCGTGTGCGCGCCCCAGGGGGCGCACGGGAGCGCGATTCTGGGAGGACGTTATATAACGTCCTCCCAGAGTTAAGCAACCACCTTGTCGACGTTATTTGTCGGCAGGTGGTTGTTAAGTGGTTAAAGTACGTACCTGCAAAGAAATACACGGACAGGACAAAATTTGACCAATAACCTTTATGACTGAAGTAGTTTTGCTTTCAGCCACATTGTGTGTGGTCTTATATAGACTCTGTTCGTGTGCCTTCTATGCCATCTACTGGTTGTTGATAGAATAGCAGGATAGAAATTCCATTTTCTTTGCTTAGAAAAAAAATAAAAAATGAATGTGGACTATGGGGTGTCTGTTTTGTCTTTTTTGTGACCATATAAACCCCAGTCCGTCACACTCTCCCCTCCTTTAGTTAATGGCTCCCGACATTACACTCAATTGTTATCTGAACTCTATTTAGTGATTTAAGCATCCCAAATAGGTACTTGTTGCCACCAAGGAGCTATGTTAACTACCTGGTATGTCATGGGGGTTGCTAGCATTGTAGGAGTTTGTATAATGTGAATCTGACTTGGTCTGTATGTTGGCTGACCTAGTGTGTCATATGTAAAGATCTCTTTAGGCTTAGCTTGTCTGGTAGATCTTCTTACAGGAGTTGAGTCTACTCCATCAACATCATTCTCCATTTGCATATCTTGGCTCACAGGTAAGTCTTGACTTAATGGAGGTAATTCTGCAGTGTCTTGTCCCACCATGTCTGTAGCCCAGATTTGGTCACCAACTACTGTTCCATCATTTTGTTCTTGTTCAAGGTTGGGTGTGGTAGTTGTAGGATAGAATTCTTCAGCAGAAACTCTTAATGAGGGTTTCTGTACGTTTTGAGAGTTTTGTTGAGGCACAACACGATTATGACTTTCTGTAGTCGCTGGTATAGAAGGATAATACCATCTTTCTTCATCTGAACATTCCTCCTCCATATCCATTCTGGTCTCCTTTCTGTTATTTGATTGTCTTTGGTTCATCGGTACTCTTGGAATGTGTCCTTCAATTGGTAGGTCATTTACTGGTAGTAAGAGATTTCTGTTCAGTACCCGAATAGTCTTTTTACCACTTTCAGGCTGAATTTTGTACAAAGGCCCATCTTTGATTCTTTCTACCACTTTGTGTACTGATTCTTCCCAGTATGAATGAAGTTTACCAGGACCTCCTCTGTCAGAAAGATTTTGTACTAAAACCCGATCACCCGGTTGAAGAGGTGCTCCTTTTATCTTCTTGTCATAGTACTTCTTTCCTTTAGCAGATGATTTTTGGCTATACTCGGATGCAATTTTGTAAGCTTCTTGCATTCTGGATGGCAATTTCTGAGTAAATGTTGGTTGACTTTCTGATTCCTTTTCCAAATTTAGGTTGAGCATTAGGTCAATTGGCAAAGGAGGAGATCTCCCATACAATAGAAAGAATGGCGAGTATCCAGTGGCTTCATGCCTGGTGCAATTGTATGCATGAACCATATGTGGAAGATGTTCTTTCCAATCTGACTTTTTCTCTACCTCTAAGGTGCGAAGCATCTGTAACAAAGTACGGTTCAGTCTCTCCATTGGGTTACCCTGTGGATGGTATGGAGTAGTTCTTGAATGATAAATCCCTGCCAATCGTTGTAATGTCTGAAACAAGTTGTTTTCGAATTCTCTTCCATGGTCATGGTGGAGTTTCTCTGGATATCCAAAACATGGTATGAAATCTTGAAAGATCTTTTCTGCTGCCATTTTTCCAGATTTGTTCTTAGTTGGATACGCTTGTGCAAAGCGTGTGAAATGGTCTACTATTACAAGTATATACTCATATCCTCCTTTGCTTCTCTCCAAGTGAAGATAATCAATGGATACTAACTCCAAGGGTGAACTGGTAGTAATCGAACCCATAGGTGCCCTTTCGGGGATAGTTGGACGCTTTTGTTTGATGTAGTTGCACTTCTTCAGCACATATTCATCAATGTCTCTTTGCATATGTAGCAGAGTTTTTGAATTTAGGGGAGGCATCTGGGTGGTAGTGTAACCCAGATGCACTGATTGTTAGGGAAATTGGGACCATTTGTTGTTCTTGGAGGGCTCTGGTGGTGTGAGGTTCCCTTTGGCCTGTGGGTGGCGCTGTCGCACCGGGCCGGGGTTGAACCCTCACTGCAGTGCTGTGACCTTTTTGTTCTCTTCCGGCGGTTGTACCGCGGGGCGGGGAACCTGCAGTGATGCTGGGGAGAGGAGATAAAAGGGGGCGGACGCCCTGAACACGGGGGTTCAGAGTCGGAGGTCAGAGTCGCACCCAGGCACTTTCAGCCTGGGTGCCGGCGTTCCGGGTCCAGGTGCCCTGGAGCTGACCGGAGCGGGAGATGGAGTCCATCCCAGGCACCCTTAGCCTGGGGTGAGGTACTATTGAGAAGGCCTGGGGCCCGGTACCTTCGACTGGGTCCCGCAAGGGTGGAGGAATCCGAGGGGGCCCTAAAGCCTTGGGTGCCCGAGTCTGAGACGAGGAGGCCAGGGAGCGTAACCCCGCCAAACAGTCCGGTGCAGCATTGCTGGTGACGGCGGAGCCTCTGGTAACTCTCTTGGACGGATGTCTTCCCTCTGACAGGGGCTGCGCTTAGCGAAGGTAATTCATTTTCTGTTCTACACATTCGGTGGCAGCGACTTTGCGCCATAACCGTTGGTGACACCACAATGGTTGGTTCTATCTAAGGATTGTGCCTCGGCCTACTCCCCACCTATACTGAACTGTTCTTTGGTCACAACCTGTCTGTGCTAAGTGACGATTTATTGCTATTGGAGAATAAATACGAGTTGGACCTTTTCAGTGGTGTGGAACTCCAGTTACTGGGAGCAGAGGGGGTCATTTACAGAAAAGACTTGGCTCTGGGTTATACACACGACCCAATGGTAAAATAGGTTCTGGCCTTCACCTCTATCCAAAAGAGGACATGGGCTGTGGTGTTTCTCACCCCTCCTCCCATACCCCCCCTAGACGAGACAACAAGCCGAGAAGCAGAAGGGGTGAGAGGGGTGAGGTCGCTACACATACATGGCCAGTAAAATCATTCACATGCTAGGTGGGTTACCTTGTCAGTGCCAATGTGACCCATGTCATCATGAAGATTTCTTAAGACCAACGGTTTTAGCTTTTCTGGTAGAACTAGCTGTTTCCGGGTTCCAGAGTGTTGGTAGAGGATTCCTTCCTCAACTCTGAGTTTATTCCATTCGTGTATCAAACGTCTTGTTTTACTGGTCATACTCTCCTTTTCTTTGTGGTTTGAAATCCAATCATTCTCCTTAAGCCAGACCACTTCTCTTACGTTGGAATCATCTTGTTGTAATGCTCTAATATTCTCCTGAGTCATTGGGCAGATTGTCTGTCCTTTCAGCAATTCTTCTGCCACATTACTTTCTGAGTGAAGAGTCAATTAAGCCACCCATAGTGCCTCTTCTTCGTCGATAGCTTTGCTCCCTTGCCACATAGATGACACAACCTCAGGTGGTACAAGCTCTGTGTACTCACTCAGATTCTCTGAGTTCCACTGGAAATCGTGACAGTGTATCCACGTCTGCATTCTGTTTACCTGGCCTGTACTTGATATCGAAGTGGAAATCGGCCAACTCGCCAACCCAGCGATGACCCACAGCATTCAGTCTGGCAGTACTCAATACATATGTCAATGGGTTGTTGTCTGTGTAGATTGTGAAGGTTGGAGCGTAGTACAAGTAACCTCTGAATTTGTCACAGATTGTCCACATGAGAGCTAAAAACTCAATTTTACCAGAGTGAAAATTGTAATTGCGCTCTCCTGGAGTTAATGTTCTGGAGCCAAATCCAATAACACAAAGTTTTCCTCCTTGTCGTTGGTACAGTACAGCACCTAGGCCTTCATTGGAAGCATCAGTGTGTAAGACGAAGGGTAAGTCAATATCAGGGTATGCTAGTATTGGTGGATTGGTTAGCATGTCCACCAATCTGGATACCACAGCATGATGTTTGGGTGCCCATTGGATCTGTGTTTTAGATGGCACTTGTACTTTGTTCCTGTTTTCCTTTGTAGATTCCCCCCGATTGTTTTTGGTGATGGGTGTAGCAGATTCTTTCTCAGTGCTCTGCAAAAGTTCATACAGTGGTTTAGCAAGTCAAGAGAAATCTTGAATGAAGGACCTGTAGTAGCTCAGGAATCCTAACAAAGATCTGACTCCTCCCACTGTTTTTGGTTCTTTCCTTTTCAACTGTAATACCGCTTCAAGGTCCTTTGGATCAATTTTTATGCCTTCTTCTGACACCATTCGTCCAAGGTATCGAATCTGTCGTTTAAAGAGTTCACACTTCTTCGGTCTAAGTTTGATACCATGCTCACGCATGCAACTAAGCACTTGCCTAATATCATTGACATGCTCCTGAAAAGTTTTGGAGTAGCAAAGTACGTCATCCAGGTATGGAGAACAACATTTGTTTCTGATGCCCTCTAGTACATTCTCCATGCATCTCTGAAAAGCTGCTGGGGAATTAGTTAATCCGAACGGAATACGATTCCACTCCAGGAGTCCCCAGGGGGTGCTGAAAGCCGTCAGATGTCTGGAGTCTTCATGCACAAGGCCTTGATGATACGCACTACCCTGGTCCAGGATTGAGAACCATGTAAATCCTCCTAAGCTATCCAACAGATCTTGTATTCTAGGTAGTGGATGTCTATCTGGCATAGTATTTCAGTTTAACTCCCTAAAGTCAACACATAGTGGTAGGCTACTGTCCTTCTTTCGAACACAGACAACTGGTGATGAGTATGCAGAAGAAGATTTTGTTATCCAACTTCGGTCAAGAAGGTTTTGATATATTCTTTCACTTCCTTGTATAGGGGTTTTGGTATCGAATTGTAGTGTTTCTGGACAGGAGTTTCATCTTTCAGATTTATCCTCAGTTTTAGGTTAGGAATGCATCCTATGTCTCCCTCATCTCGAGCAAAGACTTCTGATTCCTCATATAACATTTGTCTCGCTATCTCCTGTTCTTCTTCTGAGAGATCTTCCAGATTGACAGGTGGGTGCTGATTTCCAGTGTCCACTTGTTTCAACTGGTTTACATGAAACACCCTTTTCTTCTGGTCAATTCCCTTTCCATCGTCTTTGTTTGGAGACAACGGTAGAATCTTAGCTGCTGGAGAAATGGTACCCAATACTGTTCTGGGCGGAAGGTAGATATCTTGTTGCGCACGGTTCAGTATAGGTATCTCCTTCTTCAACTAGATATTCTGGAAGTGGTTCAAATGTATTTGACTTCACAGAGCTCGCCTCCTTTAATCTGGAGTCCCTTCTTCCCCACTTTGACCACGCGACTATCGATTACTTCTCCTGGGTCAGTTGCTTGATTGACAGCATTGACAATGTTATTCGCTACACTCTGTCTTACTTTCATAGCTTCACTCAGCAAGATAGTCAGGTTTTGGGTGCTGTTTGATCGGTCACCGTTTTCTCTAATAAATTCTTTGATAACATTAAACCCAAGAAGTGGATTGTCATTACAGCAGTCGCTCAACAGTAGAGATGAGCCGAACACCCCCCAGTTCGGTTCGCATCAGTACATGCGAACAGGCAATAAATTTGTTCGAACATCCGAACACCGTTAAAGTCTATGGGACACGAACATGAAAAATCGAAAGTGCTAATTTTAAAGGCTTATATGCAAGTTATTGTCATAAAAAGTGTTTGGGGGCCCGGGTCCTGCCCCAGGGGACAAGTATCAATGCAAAAAAAAAGTTTTGGAGCAGTGATTTTAATAATGCTTAAAGTGAAAAAATAAAAGTGAAATATTCCTTTAATTTTCGTCCCTGGGGGGTGTGTATAGTATGCCTGTAAAGTAGTGGTTGTTTTCCGTGCTTAGAACTGTCCCTGCACAAAATGTAATTTCTGAGGGAAAAAAAGTCATTTAAAAGTACTCGCGGCTGTAATGAATTGTTGGCTCCCAGCAATACAGAGAAAAGTCATTGAAAGTCATTGACAAAATAAAAATAAAAAAAATACGTGGGGGTCCCCCCAAATTCAATTACCAGGCCCTTCAGGTCTGGTATGGATATTAAGGGGAACCCTGCGCCAAATTTACAAAAAAAATGATGTGGGGTTCCCTCCAAATATCCATAGCAGACACTTCAGGTCTGGTATGGATTTTAAGGGCAACTCTGCGCCAAATAAAAAAAATGGCGTGGAGTTCCCCGCAAAAAATCCATACCAGACCCTTATCCGAGCATACAACCTGGCAGGCCACAGGAAAAGAAGGGGGACGAGAGAGTGCCCCCCTCCTGAACCATACCAGGCCACATGGCCTTAACATGGGGAGGTTGCTTTGGGGTCTGGACCCCAAAGCACCATGTCCCCATGTTGATGGGGACAAGGGCCTCATCCCCGCAACCCTTGCCCGGTGGTTGTGGGGGTCTGTGGGCGGGGGGCTTATCGGAATCTGGAAGACCCCTTTAACAAAGGGGACCCCCAGATCCCAGCCCCCCCTATGTGAATTGGTAAGGAGTACATTGTACCCCTACCATTTCACAAAGAATGTAAATAATTGTAAAAAAAACCACACAGACACAGTTGGGATAAGTCCTTTATTAAAAATAAAAATAAAAAAAAGATTCCAGCGGTGGTAATCCACTCTCGATCTCCACTCCAGTGATATCGGTATCCAGCGACGGATGATCTGCAGGCTCCAGCAATGATGTCTAGCGAGGAACAGCACATGGTCCTGTCTCCACCGGAGAAACCCCGGGAATGACGTTGCGGCAGCCTGACAGGTCTTATGTAACTGAGGACAGGGCCATCCGTCACGTGACCCCGTCCTCATCTGACGCAAGGGGAAACCCGGGCTTTCCCAGTGAGGTGATGGGTGACCCCGTCCCCCTCTGATGTAACGCAGGTTTCCGTTGCATCAGAGGTGGGCGGGGTCACCCGCACGTAACTGGGAAAGCCGCAGACCCCCACAACCACCGAGCAAGGGTTGTGGGGATGAGGCCCTTGTCCCCATCAACATGGGGACATGGTGCTTTGGGGCCCAGACCCCAAAGCATCCTCCCCATGTTGAGGTCATGTGGCCTGGTATGGTTCAGGAGGGGGGGCGCTCTCTCGTGCCCCCCTCTTTTCCTGTGGCCTGCCAGGTTGCGTGTTCGGATAAGGGTCTGGTATGGATTTTTGGGGGGAACTCCACGCCATTTTTTTTTAAATTTGGCGAGGAGTTTCCCTTAAAATCTATACCAGACCTGAAGGGTCTGGTATGGATATTTGGGGGGGACCCACGTCATTTTTTTTTAAATGTAGCGCAGGGTTCCCCTTAATATCCATACCAGACCTGAGGGGCCTGGTAATTGAATTTGGGGGGACCCCCACTCATTTTTTTTATTTTTTATCAATGACTTTCAATGACTTTTCTCTGTATTGCCGGGAGCCGACAATTCATTACAGCCGCGAGTACTTTTAAATGACTTTTTTCCTTCAGAAATTACATTTTGTGCAGGGACAGTTCTAAGCATGGGAAACAAGCGCTACTTTACAGGCTTACTATACACACCCCCAGGTACGAAATTTAAAGGAATATTTCACTTTTATTGTTTCACTTTAAGCATTAATAAAATCACTGCTCCCGAAAAAACTGCAGTTTTTAAAACTATTTTTTGCATTGATACATGTCCCCTGGAGCAGGACCCAGGTCCCCAAACACTTTTTATGACAATAGCTTGCATATAAGCCTTTAAAATTAGCACTTTAGATTTCTCCCATAGACTTTTACAGGGTGTTCCGCGGCTTTTCGAATTTGCAGCGAACACCCCAAATTGTTCGCTGTTCGGCGAACAGGCAATGTTCAAGTCGAACATGAGTTTGACTCGAACTCGAAGCTCATCCCTACTCACCAGCATTGTCACATAGATGGCTGAGTTTCCAAGTCCACTACTTTCGAATTCCAGGAGGACTTCAATCCATCTGACGAATGGAATGATAGAACCATTTGCAGCTGTAATGGATAAGTTGACGTCACAAAGTAAATCTTGTATGTGCCTAATGGAGACACTGGGTAGAAACTTTTCTAACCATACCTTCCCGACAATGCTGACCTGAGCTCCTGTGTCCATCAACATGTCAACCGGAACACCATTCATCCAAAATGACAATAGGCACTTTCCTCCAATTAATTGTGCTACGTGTTGTTTGGAGAATCCATTCTATTTTGGGAGTGTTCTAGTTGACCGGTGGGTACCTTAGCATGGGACAGATAATTTGAGGTGGTCACTGGTTGTCCCTTCCCAGTGACTGTCTGTCGTTTCCCAACTGCCTTCTTTTCTTCAAGCAATCAACCGCTCTGTGTCCTGTCCAAACACAGTAGAAACAATGGTAGCAGTTCTGACTCTCTCGTTTGATGCAATCATTACCCCTGGGCTTGCAGTGAGCTGTATCTGGAACTTGAACATTGGTTATTGGCTTAGTCAATCGGTTTCCAACAACAGGAGTTTGCTTCATCATCTTTTCCAGGTTCTTCGTGAGAGCAGAAACCTGTGTTGTTAGTTCCGTTAATGCAGTGTGATTTGCTCTAGCACAGGGGTGCCCAACCTTTTGAAGAGCGAGGGCCACAATAAGTAGAGCGGATGGAAGACAGATCCGTATCTGCTCTGCATATGCAGAGCTGACACGGACACAGCCCACTCTACTCTGTGAGCCCTTCCATCTGATCCAACCAGATGGAAGGGGACGGATCCCCTTCTGTTTTTTTTGTGGATCGGATTGGAGGTAGGTGGGTGCAAATGGACACAAGTTCATTTACATCTGCCACTTCACAGAGGTGAAGGCTGCTTTCACAGTGGTGTGCGGCGGTTTAACTGCACTGCGGGTGCAGCACAGTGCACCTGTGGCTTTCCTGCAGGTTAGCTTCACTTTGCCAGCGATGTCTATAATATCCTGCAGGTGTGGCGCACTTTCTGAAAGCGATCCAAACCACAGATAATAACAGAAGTCTTTGACTCAGTGCAGGTAAGCCGAAGGTGCACTGCGCTGTACCTGCGGATCAGTTTGAAAGCAGCCCAGTAACCACTGCAGAACAGATATGTCTATATATACATGGCTTTTAGTAATAAACGTACCTTTAATAACAGTCTTCCATTCAGGTATCGCCGGCTGTTGCTGTCCCAGGCAGAATGCATTTGGTATCACTCCGCTTGTGACAGGAGCCGGCGCGATACAGGAAGCATCGGCATATGCGGCTCTGCTTCCTCCGCAACCGCTTGCTTCCTCTATTGCTGGCTTCATTCAAAACACTGATGCTCTGGGATGGCTTGAGAACCTGCTATCCCAAAGCAGGAGGTCGCGGGCCACATCAGAAGGCTCCGCGGGCCACGTGTGGCCCCCTGGCCACTGGTTGGGCACCCCTGCTCTAGCATCTCCCTCAACTCTCTTTTGCAATGTGTCTTTTTCACTATTCCCTGGTGTCTGTGATGAATGAACAGTAAAGCCCTGTACACACGATCGATTTTACCGATGATAAACAGTCCAATAGACTTTTTTCACTGGACAAACCGATCGTGTATGGGCCCCATCGGTCTTTTTTCCATCGGTGAGAAAAAATAGAACATGTTTTAAATTTATCCGATGGAAAAAAAAAACGATAGCAAATTCCGATCGTCTGTGTGGAACTCCATCGGACAAAAAACCCAGAAGCATTGAACATAATTTTTCTCAGCTTGTCAGAGTGTTTTAGGTCACAGCGTTTTGGACGGTCGGATTTTTGTTTGATGGTGTGTAGGCAAGACTGATGGAAGTCATCTTCATTGGATTTCCGATGGAAAAATCCATCGGATTAGAATCCATAGGAAATCCGATCGTGTGTACAGGGCGTAAGAGGTTTATGTTTAGGTCCACTGTTTAAGCGTCTCTGCCTTTCTGTTTCCTCATCAACTGATCTGGTGACCTGGTCTATGATAAAGTCATCCGTTACTGTCAAATCAGACACGTAAGACTTGATATCTCCTCTAACATTAGAATTTTTCTTGTTTAGTCCCTGATACAGTGTATAAAGGAATACGCCTTGCACCAGTTTTTTTGTCATAGTTAAGCTCTAGCCTATCATGTTGTGATATAGACAGAACTTTTTGTTTTAACCCCACTAGCCTGTAAACAAAATGTTGTGCTGTTTCTCTTTCTTGCTGTGTAGCATTACTAAGGTCCTGAAATAACTCAGTACTAAAGTTGAGCGGACACCTGGATGTTCGGGTTCGACGGGTACGGCCGAACTTTGGAAAAAAGTTTGAGTTCGGGACCGAACTTGACCCGAACTTGACCCCGAACCCGTACCCCATTGAAGTCAATGGGGACCCAAACTTTTGAGGACTAAAATGGCTCTAAAATAGTAATGGAAAGGGCTAGAGGGCTGCAAATGGCAGCAAAATGTTGTTAAGAGCATTGGCAAGTGCTCTGCAAACAAATGTGGATAGGGAAATAACTTAAAATAACATAAAAAAAATAAAAAAATAAAATAATATGCTGGAGGCCCTCTTCTCAGCAAAAGAGGTACAGGAAGTCATTAAGAACCTCAGAAACTCAACGGCACGATGCCACACATATGGTGGGAATGCCCCAGAATACGCCCTTTCTGGAAAAAAATATTAAATTTAATGGATAAGCTAGTGAGAAAATAAAATACTTTGAAACTAAAAAAATTAAAAATTAAAATCTTGACCTAGGAGGACGAGGTCCATATGAAGTAGGAGGTTGGGGTGGCAGTGGATGTGGCTGTGTAGGTGGAAGTGGCGGTGGAGGAGGACGAGGTAGCCAACACTGGTTCAAAATACAACAATGGCTGGGTAAGGCCGGTGATGTGTCGAATTCTGTCCCCCGTCGGATGGTGTGCTTGCTCAGTACGTAGGACAAGGGGATTTAGAAAATCTCCGAAGACGAACGGCGCCTGCGCGGTGAGTCCAGGTTCAAGCCACACCATCCGAGGTTCAAGCCAAGCCAAGCGAGGCCGTGCCCGAAGCGTGGCGACACTGGCGAGCGAAGCGAGCCCGTGAGGGGCCCTGTTACTATGTGCTACCGTATGTCCACTTGGATGGTGGGGCTTGAACCTGCACTCACTACGCTGGCGCCGTTCATGTTCGGAGATTTTGTGAATCTCCTTGTCCTCCGTACTGCGCAGTACGAGCCGGACACTATCCGATGGCCGGACAGTTTTTGTCAGAACACCGGTATACATGTCTTTTCTGCACAAGGTACGGACAAGTCCTGTGGGATCCATGCCTGGTTCATTTTAATGAACGTGAGCTTGTCCACATTGGCTCTGGACAGGCGGCTGCGCTTGTCTGTGATAACGCCCCGTGCCGTGCTAAATACACGTTCAGATAATACACTGGCTGCAGGGGTAAGGGGCAAGCTCAGGCCATGTGCCCAATTTGGAGACCCAGAAGTTGAAGGGGGCAGACCCGTCATTCAGTACGTGTAGGCGTGTGCACACATACTGCTCCACCATGTTAGTTAAATGCTGCCTCCTGCTAAGACGTTCCATATCAGCTGGTGGTGCTGGTTGTTGTGGCGTGCTGACAAAGCTTTTCCACATTTCGGCCATGCTAACCCTGTGCTGGCGGTGCCCCGGCTGCGTTGGCGACCTCTTCCTCCTCCTCTGCCTTCGCCTTGTGCTTCCACCGTACCCCCACTGTCAGGTGGGAATGGCACCAGCAGCGCGTCTTACGATCATGCTCCAGTGAGGGAATTAAGGACGGTACGTTATCCTTGTAACGGGGATCCAGCAGGGTGGCCACCCAGTAATCAGCACCAGTTAGAATGTGGGCAACTTGGCGGTCGTTGCGGAGACACTGCAGCATGTAATCGCTCATGTGTGCCAGGCTGCCCAGAGGCAAAGAAAAGCTGTCCTCTGTGGAAGGTGTATCGTCTGTGTCTTCTGTATCCCCCCAGCCACGCACCAGTGATGGCCATGACCTGGTCTGGGTGCCACCCTGCTGTGAACATGGTTCCTCCTCCTCCGTCTCCTCCTCCTCATCCTCCACCTCGTCATCCTCCAGAACTGTGCCCTTACTGCCGGACAATTGTGTACCTGGCATTTGTTGGTGCAGGAACCCACCCTCGTAGCCACTTGTGAATGACTGCCCTGAATGCCTTGGAAATTATCCCGGTTCCTCCACCTCCTACTCATCCTCCTCCTCCTCCTGTGCCACATCCTCTTCCATCAATGCCCGAAGCGTTTTTTCAAGGAGGCATAGAACTGGGATAGTAACGCTGAGAACGGCATCATCGTCACTGGCCATGTTGGTGGAGTACTCGAAACAGCGCACCAAGGCACACAGGTCTCGCATGGAGGCCCAGTTATTGGTGGTGAAGTGGTGCTGTTCCGCAGAGCGACTCACGCATGCGTGCTGCAGCTGAAACTCCACTGTCACCTGCTGCTGCTCGCACAGTCTGGCCAGCATGTGCAAGGTGGAGTTCCACCTTGTGGGCACGTCACATATGAGGGGGTGAGCGGGAAGGCCGAAGTTACGCTGCAGTGCTGCCAGGGGAGCAGCAGCAGGGTGAGAACTCCGAAAGTGCGCACAGGCAGCCCGCACTTTTTGCAGCAGCTCTAGCATATCGGGGTAATTTTTCAGGAACCTCTGGACCACCAAGTTCAGCACATGTGCCAGGCAAGGGATGTGCGTCAAACCGGCTAGGCCCAGAGCTGCTACGAGATTTCGCCCATTATCGAACACCACCAGGCCGGGCTTGAGGCTCACTGCCACCAACCACTCATCGGTCTGTTGTTCCATGTCCCTCCACAACTCCTGCACGGTGTGTTTTTTTTTCCCCAAACAGGAAAGTTTTAAAACTGCCTGCTGTCGTTTACCCCTGGCTGTGCTGAAGTTGGTGGTGAAGGTGTTACGCTGACCGGATGAGGAGGCGGTAGAGGATGAGGAAGCGGAGTAGGAGGAGTTAGCAACAGGAGGCAAACTGAAGCGCCCTGCAATCCTCGGTGGTGGAAGGACATGCGCCAAACTGCTATCTGCCTCAGGCCCAGCCGCCACTGCATTTATCCAGTGTGCTGTTAGGGAGATATAACGTCCCTGACCGTGCTTACTTGTCCACGCATCCGTAGTTAGGTGGACCTTGCAACAGATGGCGTTGCGCAGTGCACACCTGATTTTGTCCCCCACTTGGTTGTGTAGGGAAGGGATGGCTCGCCTGGAAAAGTAGTGGCGGCTGGGCACGACGTACTGTGGGACAGCCAATGCCATCAGGCTTTTAAAACTCTACGTCTCCATCAGACGGAATGACAGCATTTCAAAGGCGAGGAATTTTGAAATGCTGACATTCAGGGCCAGGGATCGCGGGTGGCTAGGGGGGTACTTCCTCTTCTGCTCCAGTGTTTGGGAGATAGAGAGATGAACGCTTCCATGGGACATTGTGGAGATGGTTGGTGACCCAGGTGCTAGTGTTGCTGGCAGATCCTCTGTTTGCGGGTTGGCAGGTGCCACTGTCACTACAGAGGTGGATGAAGAGGCCGAGACTGCAGCAGAAGAGGAAGCAGGAGGAGCCAGAGACCTTTCTTGGTTTTTGAGGTGTCTACTCCACTGCAGCTCGTGCTTTGCACTTAGATGCCTGGTCATGCAGGTTGTGCTCAGGCTGAGAACGTTTATGCCTCGCTTCAGGCTCTGATTGCACAGCGTGCAAACCACTCATGTCTTGTCATCAGCACATTGTCTGAAGAACTGCCACGCTAGGGAACTCCTTGGACCTGGCTTTGGTGTGCTCGGTCCCTTGCTGCATTGGGCAGTAGCAGACGTACTGTCTAGGGGACAGATGCTCTGCTTTTGCACCCTGCTCCCTCTTCTGCTGTGCTGATGGCTCTGTGCGACCACCGCCTCTTCCTCCGAACTACACTGGTCACCTGCATGACGTTGATTCCTTGTGGGGTCGAGGACCTCATCGTCCTCCACATCATCTTCCACCCAGTCTTCACCCCTGCCCTCCTTGTCGGTCTGCACAATTGCGAAAGCAGCAGCAGTTGGCACCTGTGTTTCGTCATCATCCGAGACGTGCTGCGATGGTCCTCCCATGTACTCATCATGAAACATAAGTGGTTGGGCATCGGAGCACACAATCTCTTCCACTTCTGGGGCAGGGCTAGGTGGATGGCCCTGGGAAACCCTGCTAACAGAGTCATCAAAAGCAGAAGAGACTGCTGCATGATTTGGGGCTCAGACTGCTTGGCTGAGTTGCAAGGGGGTGAGGTGAAAGACTGATGGACATCGGCTGCAGGTGCCAACTCTGATCTTTCATCAGGAGACTGGGTGGGAGACAATGTGAAGGAACCGGAGGCACTGTCAGCAACCCAATCTACTATCGCCTGTACTTGTCCTGGCCTCAACATTCGTACAGCCTCATTAGGCCCGACCAAATACCGCTGCAGGCTCTGTCGCCTACTCGCACCTAAGGAAGGTGTTTCACTTGTGCGTGTAGCTGGCACAGATCGACCACGTCCTCTCCCTGCAACAGAAGCTCCACCAGCAGCACCACGACCGCGGCCACATCCCTTCTTTGACGTTCTCCTCATATTTTCCAAATTTAGGATCTTGCCCTAAATGGGAGTTTTTGCAATAGCAGAATACACCCAGAGTATGTAAACGGTGTATCTCACACCTACAGAAATGCAGAAAATGCTATTCAAAAATTTTTTTTTGTCCTAAAATGTTTTTTTTTGAATAGCACAATAGAAGAAAAATATATAAATTGGGTATCACACACCTCCAGATATACAGAAAACACTGCAAAATATATTTTTTGCACTTAATGTGTGTTTTTGCAATAGCAGAATACACCCAGAGTATGTAAACGGTGTATCTCACACCTACAGAAATGCAGAAAATGCTATTCAAATAAATAAAATTTGCCCTAAAAATAAAATTATTTGAATAGCACAATAGAAGAAAAATATATAAATTGTGTATCACACACCTCCAGATATGCAGAAAACACTGCAAATTAATTTTTTTTGCACTAAATGTGTGTTTTTGCAATAGCAGAATACACCCAGAGTATATAAACGGTGTATCTCAAATCCTACAGAAATGCAGAAAATGCTATTACAAAAAATATGTTTTTGCCCTAAAAAAAATTTTTTGGAATAGCACAATAGAAGAAAAATATATAAATTGTGTATCACACACCTCCAGATATGCAGAAAACACTGCAAAATATTTATTTTTGCACTAAATGGGTGTTTTTGGAAGAACAGAATACACCCACAGTATGTACAGGGTGTATCTCACAGTAACATATGCAGTGCTGGTGCACTGAGCTTGCAGATAAAAGTTATATTTCCTCTGGCACTTGGCTCAAGGCAGTGTAAAAAGACTGTGCACTGCAACCCAACCAGGTAAATCTATGTAGATCGCTGAGTTATTAGAATAGATTTCTGAATCTGGACTCCTAGATAATTCTCTTTCCCTAAAAGCAGCAACAGGAACCTTGCCCTACACTGTCTATCTTTTCTCTCAGTGCAGTGTAAAAAGCTTGTGCACTGCACCCACACAACTAAATCTATGTAGATCGCTGACTAATTAGACTCTATTTCACAATTAGGACTGACTCCAATCAGGACTGACTCCTATCATGTAACTCTCTCCCTCACAGCAACAGCAGCCAGGAACCTTTCCCTACACTGTCTAATGCAGAGTGACGTGCTGTGCTGTGTGCCTCTAGCTTATATAGAGGCTGGGTCACATGCTGCACTGGCCAATCACAGCCATGCCATTAGTAGGCATGGCTGTGATGGCTTCTAAGGGCACACCAGTTAAACTAAAGTTGATTGGCTGCCCTGCAGCTTTTAAAAATGCGCCATTACATTGCCGAACACCGGACCCGAACCCGAACATACAGTCAATTGTTCGGGTTCGGGTCCGGGACCCAAAAACCCAAAAGTCCGGTACGAACCCAAACTTTACAGGTTAGGTTTGCTCAACTCTACTCAGTACCACTTCGTTCTCTCATATGTGACTTCAAAAACCTTTTAAATTCAGCAACAGTAAAATCATCTTTGTCAGTCAACAAATCTTTAAGAGCCCATTCACACAGGGGCAACACGACTTCCAGCGCGATTTTATGAGGCAACTCAGACACGACCTAAGTATGAATCACAGCACGACCTGGAGCTATTTACAAGGCAACTCCAAGTTGCCTGCAGGACAGGAGACATTCCAGTGGCCAATCAAACAAGAATCAGCTCTGTGGAAGGGAGGGGGGAGAGAGAGTTTTGCAGGAGAAATGTATGTTATCTTCCTGGAGAGTTGCTCCTATTAAGACAGTGAGAGGCGACTCCCATTGAAATGAATGGGTACAGGTCGCCTAGGAGTCGGATTGAAGTAGTACAGGGACCTTTTTTGAAGTCTGAGTGACTGCAGTAGTGTGCATAAGAATGGCTCCATTAACTTACATTGATTTCTTCAGCCAGCACGACCTGAGGCAACTAGGGGCAACCTGGGGCGATTTGGAGTCGGATCCAAAGACGCCCCTGTGTGAATGGGCTCTAAAGCGGTTGTAAACCCGAAAATATATATATATTTTAAATAAACACCTGCAAGACAAAGCCATAATGAGCTAGTATGACTAGCATACTAGCTCATTTTGCAATACTTATCTTAGATCGAAGTCCCCGAAGCCGTCCTCGTCTCCTCCTCCGGCCGCAGACATCTCTCCGGAAGGTTACTTCCGGGTATCGCCGCTCCGGCCGCTGTGATTGGTCGGAGCAGCCAAAACGTCACTCCGCGCATGCGCGCGGGTGCCGTCAAAGCCGGCTCTGCCGGTTTTATGAATGGGATTCTCAGTGCGCCTGCGCCGTAGACACTGGTGTATTCCTTTTGGCAAATATCTCCTAAACCGTGTAGGAGATATTGCAAACATTTAAGCCGTGTACACACGATAGGTTTTACTGATGAAAACAGTCCGATGGACTGTTTTCATCGGACAAACTGATCGTGTATGGGCCCCATCGGTCTTTTTTCCATCGGTGTTTAAAAACAGAACATGTTTTAAATTTATCCGATGGTTAAAAAACCGATGGCAAATTACTATCATCTGTGGGGAACTCCATCAGATAAAAAACTCACACATGCTCAGAATCAAGTCGACGCATGCTCATAAGCATTGAACTTCATTTTTCTCGGCTCATCGGAGTGTTTTATGTCACCGCGTTTGGAACGGTCGGTTTTTTGACTGATGGTGTGTAGGCAAGACTGATGGAAGTCAACTTCACCGGTTTTCCGATGGAAAAATCCATCGGTTTAAAAACCATAGGAGTTCCGATCGTGTGTACAGGGCTTTACAGTTAAGCCTTAATCTAGGCTTACCTGTAGGTGTAACTTCCCCCGAAGGGTTTACAACCACTTTAAAATGACCAGGTTTGATTATTCTCAACACTGTACGTATAATTTCAGAATCAGGGAATTTTTCTGTTAGACCCTTGTCAATTTGTCTGCACGCGCTACTATAACTCATGTCCGAACCATGATCTGAAATTACACCACCGTGCATTTTGAATTTTCTACGTGGCAATAAAGCAATAACATCAGTTAATCTCACCACCTCCGATACATGTTCAGTCCTTGCAGTCCCACTCAGAGCCGATCTGCCCTATACGCACGCTACGCAAGCTGCGTAGGGCCCCCGCAAATGACTCAGGGCCCCTGATTTTCCACTGCCACCGCCGCTAGAGGTCCGTGGCCACCATTTTCTTGAAGACCGCCGCCGCTAGTGGTCCGCCGCCGGACGGACAATGTCTCCGCCGGCCGCCATTTTGTTGAAGACAAGATGAGGTCAGGTGGCTGCCAATAGGAATTAAGCTGCGGCACCACCCACCTCCCGCCCCGCTGCCGTCTGTCTGTGAAATGATGTGGGAAGGGGCGGGGGTGGGCGGCGCCGCAGCTCAATACCTATTGGCAGCCACCCGGCCAGGCTCCTCCACTGTAAGGGGGGACTCCGCTGGGAATGCCTGATGTAAGGGGGGACTCCGCTGGGAATGCCTGATGTAAGGGGGGACTCCGCTGGGAATGCTTGATGTAAGGGGGACTCTGCTGGGAATGCCTGATGTAAGGGGGACTCCACTGGGAATGCCTGATGTAAGGGGGGACTCCGCTGGGAATGCCTGATGTAAGAGGGGACTCCGCTGGGAATGCCTGATGTAAGGGGGGACTCCGCTGGGAATGACTGATGTAAGGGGGGACTCCGCTGGGAATGCCTGATGTAAGGGGGACTCCGCTGGGAATACCTGATGTAAGGGGGGACTCCGCTGGGAATGCATGGTGTAAGGGGGGACTCCGCTGGTCATGCCTGATGTAAGGAGGGACTCCGCTGGGAATACCTGGTGTAAGGGGGGACTCCGCTGGGAATGCCTGGTGTAAGGGGGGACTCCGCTGGGAATGCTTGGTGTTTAGGGGGGACTCCGCTGGGAATGCCTGGTGTAAGGGGGGACTCTGCTGGGAATCCCTGGTGTAAGGGGGGACTCCGCTGGGAATACCTGATGTAAGGAGGGGCTCCGCTGGGAATGCCTGATGTAAGGAGGGACTCTGCTGGGGACACCTGATGGCATCTGGTGGCAGGCGACTTGACAAGTGACACGCTCAGGGCTTCCACTGATTCTGCATTATGGTGAGTTGAATAATTTAATTCTATATTACAATGTAATAATAGAAATAATGCACTTCAATCATCCTGACACCATAACAACCATAGTGCCGGGATGATTGAAGCGCTAACACCAGGTGTTTGGAGTATCTTTATCTGCTGATTGTTAAACTTTCTGGAATACACATATTTCTATTGTGGTGTAGGATCTGGGCCTGCTGTCCCTCGATCCTTCTTTCTCTCCCTCTTTCTCTCCCTCTTTCTCACCCTCTTTCTTTCTTTCTCCCTCCATCTGTCATTCATCTCAGACTCTAACCACACCCCTCCAAGTTTGAACACACCTGACCTGTATCACCATTGTCATTGGATAGTTTAACCCGCCCTGTTCCCCAAGGATGGGAGGGAAGGGTTTTGAAGAGAAATGTGTTACCATGTGTTTTGAAAATAAAGTCATTCCCTGTTTTGGAACTTGAAATACAGAGCGTTGTCTCATATCTCTGGAAGGATTAATCCTATGGGAAGTGGTCGTCTGGCTGTGGAGGGTCGATAGTGGTTGTGTGTTCAGAGAGGGAATATTCTAAACGGCGTTTGTTACCCCCCTTTCGTATTTGGGGTGCCGTTACAGGCCCCTTAGCAGAATTTTGCTTAGGGCCCCAGGGAGGTCAGGATCGGCACTGGTCCCACTACTTATTTTTTTGGCAGTGGTTGTAATGTCCACAGTTGTTGTACTTTCCTTGTTGAGTTTTAGTTCATCGATCTTGTCTTTCGTGATGAGTAGGTAAGACATACCTTGATCTTCTAACTTCTCCAGCTGATCACTTCTCATGTAGTCTTCAATAAATTCCACGAGTTCCATTTCGTTGGCACCAGTCACTTATGGAATGTCCACGTCTCTTTCATCTTCCAGCGTAATAGCGAGGCTATGCAGCTGTTCTTTACTAAGCAGATAAATTTGTTTTCGGATATCCCACATCAGCGCACGACGAGAAGACGCCATATCTGTTGCACTCTGAAGACTTGCACTCACAAGGCAGACGACACTCATGACTCTCCTTGTAGCTCTGCAGTAGGCTCACGCTTGTCTCACGCTTCCCTCTCACTGGTAGCACAACGAATCCCGGAAGAGCCTCCAAAATTTTACCGGTCTCAAAATTTTAATTAGGAGAGCCGATAATTGTAGACGCGATGAGGTAATGTGATCATCTCGGCGGGCACTGCAAAGAAATACACGAACAGGAGAAAATATGACCAATCACCTTTATTACTGAAGTAGTTTCGCTTTTACATAACAATACATATATTAATGAAAACAGTTGTCCTGTTTATCATTTTAAGTGGCAGCTTTAGTTTAATATATTTTTATTCACATTTTTTTGCATTGGCGCAGTGGTGGTATAAGATATTAGGAGCAGTTATATTTTGATACCTATTTTTATTGTCAATACATATATTCAATTTTTTTTTATAGTCACATGTTTATAACCGTTAACATAATAATAGTACAGATTTTGACTGAAATACTTTAACACATAGTTACAACAATGAACATTATTATATATATTTTTTTTTTTGTAAAAGATTTTATTGAGAGATATAAACAGTACAGGGCAATAAAACTGTGTCTGTAGAAGCATTTTACAAAGTAAGTGGATGGATAACAATGTGTAATCTAAGGGACTCGAATATCTAGCTACGCAATACAGCAGTACAAAAACTATCGTCACTAGGGAAGCAACTGGATGGATCTTGGTTGCAACAATCATCCTAGGATTACAGGCTGAAAATAAAACGACATAACAATATCTGAAAGAGGGAGGTAACCAGGAGTATGGGGGGGGAGGGGGGGTGGAGAACAAGTTTTTTTTTTGTCATATATAGCGGTAGGAGAGGAGAGGGGGGTACCGGTGATGGAGAAGCCTCATGGACTTTTATCTTCTTCCCAGTGTTGATGTTGAAGAGGGAGAGACTGCCTCTCCTGGGCGTGGGAGAGGGGAAGATCCATAATATGAGAACGAGAACTGGTCGAAGTTGGAGACATCCTCTGGAGAGAGAACTGAGAGCATAAAGGGTTGCCATCTAGAGAGGAAGTTTGATTTAGATCTGTCAAGTCTGAAGTCAGTGTTGATGCGATCTTTGAATAATAGAAGTAGGAGTTCCCGTTTGACTTGAGCGACAGTAGGACAAAGCGATGAGGTCCATTTTTTCAGAATGACTCTCCGTGCGATCAGAAGACATAGCAAGGACCATTCCTTGTGGGAGGGGCGTTTGTGAGAGCAGTCGATGACAGGTGTTGGTGCCGTGGTCCTTTGGGACCAGGGGAGAAGCTGGGGGTCCCAGTGCCCAAAGATGAGAATCAGTGGGTCCTTTGGGAGTTTCAACAGAGTTATCTCAAAAATGTAGGATAGTACTCGATCCCAGAAGGTGGATATGTAAGAGCAAGCCCAGAAACGATGAGTCAAGGACGGTCTTGGATGATGGCAGAGGGGGCAGACAGCAGCACTCGGATCCGTTTTGGTAGAAAGGAAGGGTATGTAAGCTCGATGTATGATCTTTAGCTGAGTTTCCCTCCATGTTTCATTGGGAGTCAATTGGTTCACTTTATTGAGACCCTGGAGGAGTTTGTCCACTAGATCCGTGTCCGGGAAGTCTTTACCCTAATTAGTAACAGAGGAGGATGTTAGAGGAGGAGTGGTCTTTTGTATTAGAGGTTTGTAAATGTTAGATATTTTAAAGGATCCTTCCTGGAGCAGCAGGTCTGTGAAGTTTGGTTCAAATCTCTTGGATTCCTCTTTGCATGCGTCTCTTAAGAAGCTGAGGCATTGTCCGAAATGGAAAGCATGTGATCGTGGAAGTGAAAACGTTTTGGCTATGGTTGAAAAGGGTAGAGGTCGCCCTGTCGCCGTGTCGCACAATGAGGCGAATTTTGTGAGACCTTTTCCTGCCCAAATGTTGAACGGTTTGTGATCCAGACCAGGAGGAAAACTGGGGTGTCCCTGAATTGGCAGGTGACTCGACATAAAAGGAGAGAGCTTGAGGCTCTTCCAGACTTCCCTCCAAGCAATAGGAGTGTCTCTTAGCAGGAGGTTATGTTGGTACAAGGGTGGGACTGATTTCCACTTGCAGTGGAGAAGGGCTACCAGTGAGTATAGGTGGGCCATTGCAGATTCCATGGAGTAGTTGGAATAGCGAGAGGCTTGTGAGATCCAGTCACGGCTAATTCTCAGAAGACATGCTAAGTTATAAGTTCGCACATTCGGAAGACTAATACCCCCTTCGCGCCTGGGAAGATAGAGTTTCTTTAAAGCTATGCGTGGTCTCTTGCCCTGCCAAAGGAATTTAGATATGGCGGAGTTGAGAAATTTGACATCTTTATTTTGAAGTAACAACGGGATCGTCTGCAGAGGATATAATAATCTAGCAAAACTGACCATCTTCAGCAGGTGACATCTTCCCAGGAGCGAGAGGGGGAGATCCATCCAGTTATTTAGTTCCTGAGAAATTCTAGTAAGCAAGGGAGTATAGTTGAGGTGATATAGAGAGGAGGGCAGTTTCCCTATTTTGATTCCTAGATAGGTGATGTGAGTTTTGGCAACTGAGAATATGGAATTCTTGACCCAGGGGGGGATTAGGTATATTTCCTAAGGGGAGAATTTCGCTCTTGCCGTAATTTATGCGGAGGCCTGAGTAGGATCTAAATTAGTCAAAAACCTTTTTAATGGTGGACATGTCAGAGGGGGGGGTTGGCCGAAAATATAAGGACATCATCGGCAAAGAGGGATGTGCGGAGATCGTGCTGGCCAATTTTGATGCCATGTAGGGGGGCTGCATGGGTTAGGTATCTGGAGAGGGGTTCTAGTGCGATATTGAAAAGGAGAGGGGATAAGGGGCAGCCTTGTCGAGTGTCCTTGTGGAGGTGGAATTCATCTGAAAGTAGGCCTGCCGCTACTAATCTGGCTGCCGGGGCTTTGTACATGTTGGAAACAAGGTGGGCAAAGGGGCCAGAGAATCCCATTTTTGCCATAGTTAGGGATAGCCATTCAAAGCTGACGTTGTCGAAGGCTTTCTCCGCGTCTAATGTGATAATGGCGTAGTCTCCACTTGGGTTGAGCTTGGCTTGTTCCAGGGCCATCATGACTTTGCGAATGTTCATGGTGGCAGTTCTGCCTTTCACAAAGCCTGATTGGGCGGGATGGATCAAAGAGGGGATAATAATCCCAAGTCTAGTGGCAATGATTTTGGATAGGATTTTGACTTCTAAGTTTAGAAGGGAGATGGGTCTGTTGGAGCCTGGTTCTTGGGGGTCTTTTCCTTTCTTGGAGAGCAATTTAATGATGGCCTGATTTCCTGTTTGTAAGTATGGGCTGCCGGACCATATACTGTTGTAAACCTTGTGGAGAGTGGGTTCTGTGATATGTTGTAGGGTTTTGTAGAATTCGCTGGTAAAGCCGTCGGGGCCACAGGCCTTAGAGGGGGTTAAGTTGCGGATAGCATTAGAGATTTCGGACAGCGAGATAGGGGCATTAAGGGTCTCTAAGTGAGTGGGAGATATTTTAGGAATGTCTATTTTTTCCAGGAATGCCTGTGCTGACTGTTTGTCTATCGTGTCTGGGGCATATAATGCTGAGTAGTATTGAAGCATCGCTCTGTTTATCGTTTGGGGAGTGGTCTGTACCTTGCCATCAGGGTCCCGCAGCGATGTAATGTGGGTCGGGTGGAAGGGTCCCTTGCAGAGCCTAGACAATAGTTTGTCAGCCTTATTTCCAAACTTGTGAAGAGTGGCATCCAAGTGGGCCCTTTTGGTCAGTTCGAGGGTGTCAGCCCATGTGTCAAAAGCCTTTTTGTAATCGCAAAAACTTCACTTTTTTCCGCATGAAGTCACTGTGTAAGCCAGCTCCCAGTAAAGCCCCTCGCGGACCAAGTGATGTACGAGAGCCTAACCTCAAATAGTGGCCGTTTGTCGGCCGACGAGAGTAATGATGGGGGGGAGGGCGGCGTGGATTTACACAGTTAGGTCAGGTGGGGAGAGTAGCAGATTAACAACAATAATATAAAATAACCGTAACAGGCAAGTGTATGGGAACATAGAGCAAAATAATAATTATTTGGACACCGCAATGGTGCAGTCCGTGGCTTGAAGTCCGATGGGACGGAGAGAGGGTAGGTTAAGCATTTACAATGTGACCAACCTGAGGTGTTGCATCATGTGCGATCGTGATGAACGGATGAAAATGGGACCTGAAATTGCGGCTGCCATGTCAGCGAGGGGCTATATTCTTAACCATTTAATATAGTTTTTAAACATGTGGTTTCTAATTTATGTAACTTTGCATAAACCAGGTTTAAATTTACCTATGTATAACAGTTTAGTGCTTACAATAAACATTTGCCCTGACTAATGCAGTAGTTTTATGATTTTGGCGGCCTTTTTACTGCTCCTAACACATGTTGTTCTAAACCTCTAATTACAGCAAAACCATTGCATAAAATCTGCTGAAACTTTTCCTGCATCTGCTCAAGATGTTTAGGAATCTTTCTACCACAGTTTAACAAGGATTAGAAACAATTTAAAGTACGTACCTGCAAAGAAATACACGAACAGGAGAAAATATGACCAATCACCTTTATGACTGAAGTAGTTTCGCTTTCAGCCACATGGTGTGTGGTCTTATATAGACTCTGTTCGTGTGCCTTCTCTGCCATCTACTGGCTGTTGATAGAATAGCAGGATAGCAATTCCATTTTTTTGCTTAGAAAAATAAATAAAAATGAATGTGAACTATGGGGTGTCTGTTTTATCTTTTATGTGATCATATAAACCCCAGTCCGTCACACACAGAACATAGCTGAGATCGGATACCCTTACAGGAACTTCCTCGATCTGCATAGTGTGTTGCTGGCTACTGCAGCTGTGCTGCCATTCTGATCTGGGAATTTCACAGGTTAGAATTGCTACATAGCAGATAGATATACACTGTGCAGATTGAGGCTGTGTCTGTAATAGCCCTTTCACACTGTGGCGGTGGGGGCGTCGGCGGTAAAGCGCCACTATTTTTAGCGGTGCTTTTCCGTCGTTTTCGCGGTGCTATTCGGCCGCTAGCGGGGCGGTGTATTCACCGCTCCTACAGCGCATCAAAGATGCGGCTAGCAGGACTTTTTTTACTGTCCTGCCAGCACACCGCTCCAGTGTGAAAGCCAGGTATAAACAATGAAGGGTTGTACCGCTCTTTTAAGCTGTAGGGCTTTCAAAATGCTCCCGCCCTGATACTGAAACAGGTGCTGGCTCTGCACTAATGCATGGAAAAGAAAGGAGCCCTGGACTGCCGCACTCTGTATAAACAATTTATTTCCAAAATTTCTAAATAAAATCCAAAATTAATCCATAAATTCCAAAAAATCAAGTTCACTGAACACAGTGGAATGGAATGAGCTTCTGATTGTCTCCAACACACTCCAATTAGGAAATGCACCTGTGTACTGAACAAAAAGTCATCACAAAATGACATTAACATATTATGTTGAGCATACTTGTGAATACAAAGTGTATGAACCGGACCGAGAATATAATCAAGGTCTGGTCATTTTAAAATAAGTGGAGAAAGAAGGCCATAGTGTCTAAAAACACAAATGTGTGTATGTATGCACACATTTATGTTGTAAGAAAAAAAGGCTGGTGAAATAAAACAATGTGTATGTATGTATGGTCAAAAATGTATTTATAATAAAAATGATAATGTGAGTGTTGTAAAGTACCAGCACATAGTGTTATTAGTGAAAAATAGATAAACCATGAAAAAACTTTTTTTATGTATGGTGTTTGTTAAATGTGCAAGCTATACTAACATATGTGCTTAAGTGCTTAAATTAAATTAAACAGACATTTATAATGACTATAAATTAAACCAAAATATGTGTATATTTTTTTATGTATATAAATATATACCGAATGGTGAAAAAATAAAAATATTTAAACATGGCCAGAAAAAAGTTAATATATCCACATGTGTTATTCCAAATAAAATATGTCCATATATATGGGTGTGGATATTGGTGTAAATGTAGATACAAAAGAATTTGCAAAAACAAGTCTGCCCAAAATAATCCATCTAGGGTATAAAACCAATATTTATATATAGTCCAAGATTAATTATACACATGAACTGTTAATGGACATAAATAGATATAAAATGAAATAAAAAATGTTTGGATAAAAAGATAAAGATAAACTGGAATTTTTTTAAACCAAACAAAACACAAAACATAAGATATCTGTGTGTCTATGTATACGTGTCAATCGGCCGATGCACATCCAAGGCATGTACAATCAGGCATGCATGATGGTGAAAGCATGCGTCTAAGAGGGGGGCCGTATATATATATATATATATATGAGGTCTAAGTTGGGATCCAGTATATCTAAATATAAAAAACTAGACTTGTGCACAACGGAAAAATTTGTTCCGTTTCGGTTCGCTTCTTGTGCACAACGGAAAAATTTGTTTAGTTTCGGTTTGTTTCTTTCCGGTCCTGTTGATTCGTAATCATTCGTAATTTTGCTAGACGGGATTTTCCGTGTTCGGACTAATTTGGATTTTTGCAAGCGACATTTTTCGTTGAATTTTTCGTTGCTTTATAATTCGGACTTTCGGTAGAGTACATTGTTTTTCATTGATTCTGGACACAACTCCTACTTTCGTAACTTTTTTTGGGTTCGTTGATTCGTAATTTTCCGTGTCTCTCTCACAACGACGCTGCCTATTATGCCTAATGTGCTTCGAATGGATTTGTACTTTTCTAAATACATAGCGGTTATTTGTAACGATTCAAAATCTCGTATTTTACTTTGGTTTTTTACATGCGGCTATAGCCTCCGCCCCTGTACACCATTTTGAGAGGGTTCAGCACGGTGAGGGAGAAGAAGAGAGCAGAGCAGAGTGTTATTGTGCTTCGAATGGATTAGAAATCTCGTATTTTACTTTTGTTTTTTACATGCGGCTATAGCCTCCGCCCCTGTACACCATTTTGAGAGGGAGTTCAGCACGGTGAGGGAGAAGCAGAGAGCAGAGCAGAGTGAGTGTTATTGTGCTTCGTATGGATTCGTACATTCGTAACTTTTTTCATAACGAATTATGCCGAAGACATTCGGGCATTCGCTATTTGCGGTATAATTTATTTTGGATTCGGTTTTATTCGTAATTGCTTTGTTCGGAAATTCGAATGCTTCCGAATGTCCGAAAGTTGCTAAATTCAGACGAATTTCGATTCGTTACGAAACGAATTGCACAAGCCTAGAAAAAACCTTCTTTGCTGTGCCATGTTGCTTTAGTCATGAAAATAACCGTTTAAAATTGTGTATATACATGGGTCACCTTATTTCATTTAACAAAAGACAGAAAATATGTCTTTACAACATATCCATGCAATGTGTATGCCTGATTGGAATATGTATAGATAAATGAACGGTGACCGATATATATTAAAAGCCGAACCCTATTGCCGCGTACACACGATCATTTTTCCCGTCGGGAAAAATTACATTTTTTTTTTTCGCCGAGAAAAACAATCGTCTGTGGGCTTTATGCCGTTTTTCTCGTTGAGAAAAACGGCAGGAAAAACGACGAGAAAAATTAGAACATGTTCTAAATTTTCTCATCGTTTTTTCCATCATTTTTTTCCGCGGCAGTTTTCCCATAGGGAGACACTGCCGCGGAGCCCACAGACGGTCGTTTTTCTCGACAAAGAAAAAAATGACGGGAAAAACGGTCGTGTGTGGGGGAAAATGCCGTTCCCTCGTTTTTCATTTAATTTCATGTCGTGATTCACGGCGGTGTTTTCACTGCCGTGAATCACGATCGTGTGTACGCGGCATATGGCTTACTGATCTAAAGAGTATTAGAAAAACTGTCTCTGTAGAGAAATGTATCTCTTTTTATGATTATAATAATTAGCAAGGAAAATCGCAATGTCAAGGAGTCCATGAAAAAATGGAAAAAGAGATTAAGATGGTACTAGAAATGGTTAGGTGAATAACCAACTGCATAGCATGATTGCTACGATATAATGATCATGCAAGCGTATGACCAACTAATGACACCGTCAGAGCCAAATAGTGAATAAAAAATGATGAAAGAGTAACAACTATGGCAAAACGCATGTCATAATGTCTGTAGTGTGTTGATCAGACGTGTGGTCAACTTGCAAAAATGGCAAAGCCAGGATCAAACACTGAAATTAAAGAAAAATTGCTAGATTGCAGGGATTGCAAAACAAGGAGGTAGTGGGAAATAGATAAACACGACCACACGGTGTGAAAATTGCATCAAGAGCAATAAATGTAATATAGGAAAAATGTACAAGAAAACGCACAAAAAACGCACACAAAAAACCGCACAAAAAATGCACAAAAAAATTGTGCAAAAGTTTGTGTGAAGAAACATGTCACACCAATCTAATTGGACCTATTGTGAAGACTCATTATATGATGGTATATGATAATGTATTTTTTCAAGACAAACACGACCGCACGGTGTGAAAATTGCATCAAGAGCAATAAACATGCATGACCCTGTACAAAAATTATTTCTCTCAATTTCATTTTGCCAGAATGCACGAACTGCAGAAATTATCGCAACACATGCAGAGAGGCAAAGTTGTTTTAAATAATAGAAAAAATGTACAAGAAATTGCACAAAAAAAAAAAAACAAACGCACAAAAAATGCACAAAAAAAAAAAGAAATTGTGCAAAAGTTTGTGTGAAGAACCATGTCACACCAATCTAATTGGACCTATTGTGGAGACTCATTATATGATGGTATATGATAATGTCTTTTTTCAATATTTAGATGTTTAATGGGATACTCAGGGTGGAAATAATAGGGAAATATTAAGCAATAGATTGACACTAATGAATAGGGACAGATTGTTTTAGGAGCTATTTAATAAAAGTGTGATATGTCCCATTAATGGTTCAGTCCTGCAGGGCGTCTAGTGTTCAAAATAAAAATCCACCGGACTTCTTGTCTGCAGAGTAAGTTGAACTTATCCCCTCCTCTGAGGGGTTTTGTGATTTTTTCTACTCCCTGAATGCTTAAACTGGAGGTGTCTTTGCTGTGAACCTCGTTCCAATGTCGGGCTACATTTGTTATATGGTTTTTGTCTATGTCATAAAGATGATCGTATAAACGATCCTTTAGACGTCTGGTAGTCCTACCCACATATTGTATAGAACATAATTTACAAGTGATGGCATAAATGACATAGCTGGTATTGCAATTAATAAAGGAGTCTATTTTATGTGGTTTACCAGTGGACATAGAAATGACAGTATTGCCCCTTTGGATGAATGGACAATAGACACAACTGTGACTTCCGCATTTAAATGTTCCTTTGAAGGATAACCAATTTCTAGTAGTACTATTGCTAGTGAATAGACTGGGGGACAACAAGTTTCCCAAAGAGGGTGCTCTTCTCGATACCGTGCGAATACCTTTTTTCATAATTTTTTCATATATGGGGTCATGTGACAATACTGGAAGGTACTTTATAACGATATGTTTTACTTTCTGAAACTCTGCTCTATAAGGAGTGGAGAAGGTGGGAATGGAGTTTCCAAAACCATTTCTATTGTTTTTGTTCTTTTTAGATGTCTTTTTACGGTTTGTGCATCCATCACCACCTTCTCCATGAATAGTGTCTGTTGCTTTACCAAGAAGGGCATCGCGAGATGCTCGCCTAGCTATAGACAATCCCCTATTGATTACGGATATAGGATATCCCCTTTCTTGGAATCTGGCTGACATGGCTTTCGCTTCTTGTTCAAAATCTGTGTCCTTACTGCACAACCTTCTCAAGCTAAGGAATTGTCCAATGGGAATACTGTGGATGGTATGTCCTGGGTGACTTGAATCTGCTCTTAAAAGAGTGTTGCCTGCGCTTGGTTTTCTATACAGATTGGAAGAGATGTTATTACAGTATTTTCACCTGTTAATCTGACATCTAAGAATTCAATGATGTTGATACCAAGTGTGCCAGTAAAATGCAGATTTAGTAGGTTATCATTCATGTATAGAAGCCATGTATCCAAATCACAGTGTGGGTCATTAACAATAAACAGAAGATCGTCTATAAATCTACAAAAGAATATAGTATCCTTACGGCGGGGGCTATGTGGTCCAAAAATGCGGAGCCTCTCCCACCACCCCATGTAGAGGTTAGCTAAGGATGGTGAGAATTTAGCGCCCATCGAGGCTCCACACTTCTGGAGGTAATAGCCCCCGTCAAACATAAAATAATTGTGGGTCAACAGATATTCTAGACACATTATGACAAATTCCTGTGTGGCAGGTGAAAGACAACCTGATCTCTGTAAAAAGAAAGAAACTGCTTGTAAACCTAAAGTGTGCGGTATGGAAGAATAGAGGTTAGAAACATCACAGGTGATCCATTGACAATTTTCATCCCATGCAATGTCATCCAATTTGGACAGCAGATCATTGGTATCGCTGATATAGCCTGGTAAGTCCATGACTAGAGGCTGAAGTTGTTCATCGACCCACTGTCCTAACCGTTCATTTAAGGAGTTAAGTCCTGCAACAATTGGTCTGCCTGTGAGTGGTGAAAGACCCTTGTGCAGTTTAGGGAGATGATGAAAAATAGGCATGACAGGAAAAGAGGGAATCAAAGTTTATTTTTCTTTGTCTGTGAATATTCCGATGTGGATGGCTCTATCCAACAATGCAGAGAGTTCTTTTTTGAAAGATTCTGTGGGGTCACCCCTGAGTTTGTGATAGGTAGTGGTGTCTGACAGTTGTCTCAATGCTTCCTGTTTGTATGTGGTAGCATCTAAGACAACCACTACCCCGCCTTTGTCGGCGTTTTTAATGACTATAGAAGTGCTTTTATGTAAATTTTCAAGTGACATTTTTTCATCTGTAGTCAAATTCTCGATTTTCTTTTAATTTTTTGGCAGATTTTTTGCTAGGAGTGATAGATCTCTCTCTACTAATTTCTGGTATAAGTCCATGTCCTTGCCCCTTGAATTTATAGGGTAAAAGTCTGATTTTACTTTGAAACAAACCGGTTTACAGCCAGAACTGAGATTGTTCATGGCTTCACCAGCTGTATCAGATTCGTGGGCAAGGTCTGTCAGATCCATTAAAGCATGTCAGGAAAACAATTAGAAAAAGATGTGGACTCACCCATAGAAGAATTCTCTGCTGAGAAGTTTGATGATGCTTCATCTTCTTCAGAAAAATAATGTTTCTGTAGTGTAAGAATTCGGGCCAACCTGTTAACATCTATGATGGTGTTAAAAAGATTGAAGTGGTTGGATGGGCAAAAATTCAAACCTCTTGATAGTAAAGAAATGTCTGTGTCCGTCAATGGGCAAGCCGACAGGTTCATCACATTTAACTTTTCTTCTATTTGCGATCCCGTAGGGGATAACGAGTTCCTTTGTTTTCTTCTATGTTTCTTGCCACCTCTCCTTGTCTTTTTGCTTTTTTCTTCCCTTTCTTGCTGTGGCTTTGGCCATGCTGGTTTAAAGAAGCCGATGCCGATGTTGATGCATCTTTGCGTGTGTGTTCTGATCTCGGACTGACTTCAGGAGAAGAATCAGAGCCAGTGGCTGCAAAGGTATCATTAAAAGGTTCACCCTCGGTATCTGAAAAACGAACCCGCTTTTTATTTGGGGTTCTTTGTGAGCGATTTGTGTGGAATGTTGGTTTTTTCCATGTATAAACTTTATTTGCGTCGTAATCCAGCTGGTCCCTGATTTTTTTCTCCTTTTTGGTGGCAATTACTGCTCTTTCTAGTTTATCCAATTTTTTGTTTAACTGGACATCTAGTTCGGAGTAGCCAGGTAGTCCTTGTTGGTCTACTAGTTCCTTTTGTATGGTGGTCATTTCACTCTGTACCCTGTCCAGTTCTTTCTGCTTGAAGTCTATGATGATTTTCATTAGTTTGAATGAACAAGCGGAGAGGGTATTCGTCCATTGTGATTTCATGTCCTCGTCTGGAAAGTCAAACGTGGGGAATTTTTTATTCGCAATCCACGAGATATTTGTTCCATGCTGATGTATTCAGAAAGGGTGTTGACATCCCAAAACGCCCTTATTTCCTTCGCCATTAAGCTTTCAAGTTTGCGGAATATGCACTTTAAAGAAAGATCGCCTGCATCCGGAGTGTGGAAAAAAAGTTTTTGGCTGGAACGTAAGGGATTGTTTGCCGGGGCTGTAAGGGTTCGGCTGAATCCTGCGTCTGTTTCTGTGGTTGCTGTAGTGGAAGTAGATTCAATGTTCGTTGTAGTAGCAGGGAGATCCATAGTGTATATATACACTAGATTTAATGAGTTTCAGTGCTGAAAGATGAACAGCTGAGCAGGTACAAAAATGGGCAAAGTCCAGGTATAAACAATGAAGGGTTGTACCGCTCTTTTAAGCTGTAGGGCTTTCAAAATGCTACTGAAACAGGTGCTGGCTCTGCACTAATGCATAGAAAAGAAAGGAGCCCTGGACTGCCGCACTCTGTATAAACAATTTATTTCCAAAATTTCAAAATAAAATCCAAAATTAATCCATAAATTCAAAAAAATCCAAAAACAGGCAAAACAGAAAACTGACATGCAGGGATGGATGGCTGATGCGTTTCACATCAAAGTAGATGCTTACTCATAGCTGGAGTATGTGGAGAAATCATCAGAATATATAGGGAATAAAACCAGATTTGCACCAATCAAGTTCACTGAACACAGTGGAATGGATTGAGCTTCTGATTGTCTCCAACACACTCCAATTAGGAAATGCACCTGTGTACTGAACAAAAAGTCATCACAAAATAACATTAACATATTATGTTGAGCATACGGCTTCTTTCACACGGGACGGATCAGTCATGATCCGCCCCGTGAACCTCCGCTTGCTCAGCGGGGATCGCTCCGTTGATCCCCGCTGAGCCGGCTGATGACTGGGCGGTCCCCGCACACTGTGCAGGGACCGCCCTGTCAGATCTCCGCTCTCCCCTATGGGGGATCGGATGAACACGGACCGTCTGTCCATGTTCATCCAATCCGCTCCGCAGACGGATAGAAAAATAGAAATTTTTCTATCCTGAAAAACGGAGCGTAGCGGACACGGGTGAGATCGGGTGTCAGCGGATGTTCATCCGCTGACATCCGCTGTCCCATAGGGATACATGTATGTCCGTTTTTCATCCGAAAACGGATGGGTGAAAAACGGACATACGGTCCGCCCGTGTGAAAGGGGCCTACTTGTGAATACAAAGTGTATGAACCAGACTGAGAATATAATCAAGGTCTGGTCATTTTAATATAAGTGGAGAAAGAAGGCCATAGTGTCTAAAAACACAAATGTGTGTATGTATGCACACATTTATGTTGTAAGAAAAAAAGGCTGGTGAAATAAAACAATGTGTATGTATGTATGGTCAAAAATGTATTTATAATAAAAATGATAATGTGAGTGTTGTATAACACTATGTGCTGGTACTTTACAACACTCACATTATCATTTTTATTATAAATACATTTTTGACCATACATACATACACATTGTTTTATTTCACCAGCCTTTTTTTCTTACAACATAAATGTGTGCATACATACACACATTTGTGTTTTTAGACACTATGGCCTTCTTTCTCCACTTATATTAAAATGACCAGACCTTGATTATATTCTCGGTCCGCCTCATACACTTTGTATTCACAAGTATGCTCAACATAATATGTTAATGTCATTTTGTGATGACTTTTTGTTCAGTACACAGGTGCATTTCCTAATTGGAGTGTGTTGGAGACAATCAGAAGCTCAATCCATTCCACTGTGTTCAGTGAACTTGATTGGTGCAAATCTGGTTTTATTCCCTATATATTCTGATGGATTCTCCACATACTCCAGCTATGAGTAAGCATCTAGTTTGATGTGAAACGCGTCAGCCATCCATCCCTGCATGTCAGTTTTCTGTTTTGCCTGTTTTTGGATTCTTTTGAATTTATGGATTAATTTTGGATTTTATTTTGAAATTTTGGAAATAAATTGTTTATACAGAGTGCGGCAGTGCAGGGCTCCTTTCTTTTCCAGTGTGAAAGCCCTCGGGCTTTCCCAATGGAGTGAATGGAGCCGCTCTTTCAGGGCGCTTTGCAGGCGCTATTTTTAGTATTATAGCGCCTGCAAAGCGCCTTAGTGTGAAAGTAGTCTAAGGGAATCTGATCTTAACTATATTCTGTGTGGGGAGGAGGAGATCTGTTGAGTGCCTTGTGTGTAGTGTGGGCAGTGCAAGTCAAGGTCTTCTAGCACCCAGTGTGAAGATGACAAACTGTATCTCCCCAAGTCTGAGCATCATGTCAGCATGTCATCTCATCCATAAAAGAGCAGTGATATGTCCCTTAAAAAAGGTCACTCTCACATCCTTGGTTCATCAGTGATATGTCCCTGGAAACACCACTCTACCATTGTGCTGTTACACTCGTATGAAGATATAATACAATGCATAGTCATGGTCATGGTTAATGTTGATATTACTGTGAACTGAGAATTTTTGTATTAAATTTCCTTAAGCCATTGTTTATATGGCCTCAGTATACAGTAATTAGTTAATATACTGCAATCTTGTGATTATTTTGGTTATTGCGCCATCTTTTTCTGTGTTCCCTCCCATTTTATGATGTATTTCCCCTTCCTTCAAACAATAGCATGATGGGATAAAAATGGCTGCTTGTTTAATGGCCAAATGTTAATCTGCTCGCATGCTACCATGTTTTGACCTGAAAATACTGTCTTTTCAATCTTCTGCCACATCCAGTTGTCTGCTGTAACCTGCTGTATTTAATAAAGATTTGTATGGATAAGAAAAGGTACTTGGTGAGTTCAGCTCTCTGATAAAGACTCTCCGTGGTGATTATATCTGCTTATACAGGCAGGCATAGAAGTCTCAGCAAGGGATAAGTCACTAATACAACAGTTGGAGTCAGAATACCATGGCTCAGCAGTTACATGTACCTGAAATACCACTCTCTCATCCCTGGCTCACCAGTGTCATATCCCTGGAATGACCATTCTCTCATCCATGACTGAGCAGTGACATATTCCTCGAAACACAACTCTCCCATCGGTGGCTCAGCAGTGACATGTACCTGGTCAGCAGTGACATATCCCTGGAATTACCATTCTCCCATCCATGGCTGAGCAGTGACATGTTCCTGGAAACTCCACTCTCCAATCCCTAGCTCAGCAGTGCAATGTTCCTGGAAAGGCCACTCTCCCATCCTTGGATCAGCAGTAACATGTCCCAGCAGTGCAATGCTCCACTCTCTTCTCCCACCGCACCTAAGCTGCCCCAGTGGTTATATGTTTAAAAAGCTTTCCTGGAGCCCTGTTTGCTCCTCAAGAACAGGGGAAGCAAGGAGTAGGGGTTCATTGGCTAGAATGGGATGAACCATGTGGCCTTCTCTTCATTTCACAGCATATAGTAACAGATAATGTGCAAATGAGCTGTTGGTCCTGGAGATAGATACATCCTTTAGAATTTGACCAAATCAATTGTCCTCTTTGTTGTGTAGAGCCCACGCCATTTAGGGGTGCTATATACCCAAATTTAGGGGCTGGTCTGAGATAGTAGTTAGGCTCAGACCGTTCTCAATTTATAGGTTGTGCTGTTTTATTTCCAGGTGGTATACTGGTGTGCAGTTCCCTGTGGCCTGTAGGTGGCACTGCCATAATGGGTCAGGGTTGAACCACTGGTATTAGTGCTGTGCCTTGGAGTGTCCTCTCTCAGAAGTGGTAGAGTGGGCGTGTTTAGCCTGCTGTGCATGCTGGGAGAGGATACATAAGAGGCAGACGCCGCCTGGGAGGGGTTTTTGTTTCGGAGGAGGAGAGGAGTCGGAGTCCAGGTGCGTGGCGCATGGCCCTCCAGGCCATGGGACCATGTGTGCATCAGTCCCAGGCACCTTTAGTCCTGGGGCTGCATCTTCAACATTGGGCCCAGCACCTTTAGCTGGAGCCCACTTCTGGGAAGAGGAGTCCCAGGGTGTCCCTCGCGAGGGAGCCCGCTTCTAAGAAGAGGAGGCCGGGGGAAGACCTTTCTGACGGACCGGTGAGAGTTCACGGTGAAGGAAGGGGCCCGGTAACTTTCTGGAGGGATTTTTATATCCACCAAGGGCCTAGTAATGTGCTGCTGCGGGCACCTGTCCTTATGTACCAGAAGCTAAGAGGTTCGGGGTCTGATAGATTCTGTGGCAGAGAGTCTCCCGATCGCATCTAGGAAAAGAACCTGATTGATCGTTCGAGCATCACTTCAGCTGCTAGGATCCACTTTGTAGGAGACTATCCAGGTGAGCTAAACCTACTCGGGGATAGAGTAGTGATTGTGATATTCATTTGTGCCTGGACTAACCTCCCAAACCTTGCTGTCCTGTCTCTTATCCACCCTTTCCTATCTGCTGAACATTGAGAAAATAAACTCAACGTTGGAGTTTAAAGTGATGTGGACATTGGAATTACTTGGGGGGAAAACAGAGACTTGTCCCTATATCCTAGGAGACGAGAACCAACTGACAGGAGAACCTACCTGTGGGACCCAAATACATAACACCGCTTAGCCTCCTCAACCAGGAGGGTACGGGCATATAGTACGGTGTACTTTTTTCCTGCAATTGAGCCAAAGCAAGGGAAAAGGGTCCGTGTGCTACAGTTGTGACTATATTTTTTAAGTGAAAGATCCTTTTAAATGATTGACTCTTTGATTAATCAGCCCTCCTGTCCCTAAAGTTACTCCATCCAGATATAGCAGGGTATTACAAACTGTGTTTCAGGTCATCATTTTTTTCTTACAAGATAAAAGGTAAAATGATAAAAGATATATTTTTAACAGATATACAAAGTGGAACTTATTCCCGGAGGAGAATTGTACAGTAAATACATTAAAGTGTATCTCTAGAAAAAATAATTTGTTTTAACTTTAGATACAGTGAGAAAAGGTTAGACCCCTGTCAAGTTTTTATTTTATTTTTTTATTGTGGAATGTATATGGATTTGTGCCCCCTCTGGGGAGGGTTACCTTTCCTTCATGCCTCTGGGACAGGAAGTGAAGAGAAAGTTCCCTAATGGTAACCAGACGGCAAAAAGTTACTTTGTGATCTACGCACTCTCAGCTTTACCCTGTACAGAGATTTTCTTAATTCACGGGACAATAATCTAAGTTCCTGCAGACTAAGGCTGATCATCCCTGGGGTAGGTTAATGGAGCAGTTAACTCTTTACACACAAAATAGCTGTGCCCGCATTTTTTAATAACAACATCCATGGTTCACAGCATCTGATGTCGCAACTGACTTTTAAAATTGTCTGTAGACCTTGTTGCCATAGGAATGTAACAGATTTTAAACCGCAGTAGCTTCTTTTAAATTCCTTATTTTCTAGTTTGAGCATTAACAAATCTCTTAACAGAATATTGCAGTATATTACAAAACAGACATTAGCTACAGTAAAAAGGGTTTAAGAGTGAAAAAATACAAGTCCACCTGGTCTTTGATACAGTGTAGAGTTCAGATCACTTGAAGTACAAGTTTGATCTTAAGTTAAAGGAGCACTAAAGCTTCCCTTTTTTTTGCCTAAAAATAACAAACATGTTATACTTACCTCCACTGTGCAGCTCGTTTTGCACACAGTGGCCCCGATCCTGGTCTTCTGGGGTCCCTCGGCGGCTGTCTTGGCTCCTCCCCGCAAGGACTCCACACCATAATGCGAGTGAGCTCGCATGGTGTGAAGTGATTGCGGGCGCGCTCCCGTGATACAGCGGCGGCCATAGCCGCCGACTGTATCACTCGGCCCCGCCCCCCGCGCGCCGCGTCATTGGATGTGATTGACAGCAGCGCCAGCCAATGGCTGCGCTGCTTTCAATCCATCCAGTGTAGCCAATCGGCGGCCAGGCTGAAAAACGAAGAGGATGACGGGGACGAGCGTGGGACTTTCGAGGGGCCAGGTAAGAAAAACGGGGGCTCGGGGGGGGGGCGGTATTGTCGAATGTTTTTTCACCTTAATGCATAGGATGCATTAAGGTGAAAAAACATGTAACTTTACTACTCCTTTAAGCCTCTGGCCCTCATAAATTTGTATTCAGTTGTAGTTCTGATGGTAATACAAAAGTTCCTAGCTGCTAGTGCAGATATATTTTTTTTGTCCACCAGACAGGATGGTAGAGAACTGCTTTCAAAATTGGTTGTAGTTGTGCTGGAGTGTTTTAAAATGGCCAGTGGACAAGCCCTTAAAGCGGTAGTAAACTGTTGTTGGTTTTTTTTTTTTTGCAACCTCTAAGACAATAGGGATTATTTACGAAAGGCAAATCCACTTTGCACTACAAGTGCAAACTACAAGTGCAAAGTGCACTTGAAATTGCACTGAAAGGGCACTTGGAAGTGCAGTCACTGTAAATCTGAGGGGTAGATCTGAAATGAGGGGATTGCTGATTTTATCATCCAATCATGCGCAAGCTAAAATGCTGTTTTTTATTTTCATTGCATGTCCCCATTAGATCTACAGCGACTGTACTTTCCATGCACTTTCAAGTGCACTTTGCACTTGTAGTTTGCACTTGTAGTGCAAAGTGGATTTTCCTTTCGTAAATAACCCCCAGAGTCATAATGTGCTAGTAAGCATTGCATACTAGTACATTATGTGAAACTTAGGTTAGAATAAAGCCCTCCAGTGACACGCTGTCACCATTGAAGGCACTTCCATCTTCACCCCATCTTCCTTTCGGGTTTGCAGACTCCGACTTTGTGTGTGGCCTGAGACGCGATGACGTCACTCTCATGCATGAACGCGTGAGCGATGTTTAAGGCACAGGACTCTGAAGGAACGAACCAGGTGGCCGTTCCTTTAGAGCGCATGTGCCAGTGACGTTACTGGCTGCATCTACAGTAAATATCTCCTAAACGGTGCACATTTAAGAGATATTTACAGTACTTATAAGTAAGCCTTATTATAGGCTTGCCTATAGGTAAAAATTATGTATGGAAGTTTACTCCCACTTTAATGCCAGCTACTAAATCCTGGGTACATCTATCTTTTCATATGGCAAGGTTTTACAATCCAAAAGCCAGCATATTTTTAGCAGAATGCAGTTATGATTTGTTAGAGACGAAATATGACAAGTCTATAATGTGTTTTTCTCCTAGGTGGTCTTATGTGACTTTCTAACCTTCTGAACCTTGTAATTAGTTGAGAACTTGTTTAACTAAATAATATCTTCTCCTACAATAATGTAACTACTTTTTAGGAGGTAACTCCATTACCATGGAAATTTTGGAATATGTATGGTCTAAAGTTTTACTATGGGAAGTTCCTCACAAAGTCAGCATAGGTCAATACTCTAGCCACACAGATACCTATTCCTAAAACTGCACACAAGACTACAAGACCATGTACAACACAGCTTTATCAGAAGTTATTTTAAAACCCTGGGTTAGTTGAGGTTTATGATGCCCTTCAATCCTTCTAGGTAGTCTGTTTTGTTTTTTTTTGGTTGGTTAATTCTGCTGTCATTCTTGGCTGCTTAGCTCAGATAGAAGGTTTTAATATGACCATCGTATTAGTGACTTTTTAATTATGGTGGAAATAAAGGTAGCGTTGTGAACCCCTTGGAACTAACTGTTTTTCTGCAGTAATTGCAAATGCGATCTGTTCCTGATCTAAAGCCTGGTACACACGGTAATTTTTTTTTTTTTTCTTCAATTCAAACTGACCATTTTTGGCCAGTTTTCTGGCCGTGTGTACCTAGATTTAATCACAAATCACAACAATAGACAAACACATTGTGCTTAAGCTGATAGCACACAAAGAATTCTAATTTCTCATGTCTTTATTGAACAGACCCATTAAACAATCACAGAGCTGGAAGAAAAGTCAGTGAACGCTTGGAGTTAATAGCTGATAGAACCTTCTTTGGCAGCAATGACTTTAAGCAAGTGCTTTCAGTAGCTCGGGATCAGACCTGCACAACATTCAAGAGGAGATTTTAACCATTACTGTTTGCAAAACTGCTTCAGCTCAGACACATTTGTATAAGGTCTGTTGGGAACACCTCTTTTCGGGTCATTACACACCATCTCTTTGAGGTTAAGGTCTGGACTCTAATTGGGCCACTCCAAAAGGCACATTTTCCTTTTTCTGAAGCAAGTCTGTGGTGGATTTACTTGGATTCTAATGCCCCGTACACACGACCGTTTTTAATGTCATTGAAAAAAAATGCATTTTTCTCGACGTGATTCTTCTCAAGCCTGCCTTGCCTACACACTATCGTGGAAAAAAATGCTCGAGTAAAGCATGGTGATGTACAACACGTACGACGGCACTATAAAGGGGAAGTTCCATTCGGATGGCGCCACCCTTCATGTTAGTAAAGTTTGTTGAGAGACGATTCGCGCTTTTCAGCCTCGTGCTTTTCAGTCCGTTACAGCGTGACGAATGTGCTATCTCCATTACGAACGCTAGTTTTACCAGAACGAGCGCTCCCGTCTCATACTTTATTCTGAGCATGCGCATTTTTTTTCACGTCGTTAAAGCCCACACACGGCCCTTTTTCATGATGAGAAAAACGACCATGTGAAAAACGACGAGAAAAATTAGAGCATGTTCCAATTTTTTCATGCCCATTTTTTACGTCGTGAAAAACGCTCTGAAGCCCACACGTGATAATTTTTAATGACCATTTTAAAAAATTGCATTTTTCTCGTCATTTAAAACGGTCGTGTGTATGCAGCATTAGGTTCATTGTCCTGCTGCACCACCCAACTTCTAATAAACGTGGACATTTATTTTCCCATCAATGATGGCAAGTGGTCCAGGCCCTGAGGCAGCAAACCAAGCCCAAATCATGATGTTCCCTCCACCATATTTCACTGCTGGAATAATTTAATGCTTGTAAGCTGTGTCCATTTTGCGCAATACATACTGCTAAGTATTCTTCCAGAACAATTCAACTTTAGTTTCATCAGTCCACCAAACATTTTCTCAGTAGCATTTTGGTTTGCCAAGGTGCTCTGTGGAAAACTTCAGGCGCACATCAATGTTTTTTTTGGAAAGCAGCAGCTTCCTGCATGGCGTTCTTCCAATGGACACCCTGCCTGTTCAAAGACTTCAGTATGGTAGACCAGGGTTTCTCAACTCCAGTCCTCAAGGCGCTCCAACAGGTCATGTTTTCAGGCTTTCCATTATTTTGCACAGGTTATTTGATCAGTTTCACTGCCTTGTAATTTCCACAGCTGTTTCATCTGAGGGAAATCCTGAAAACATGACCTGTTGGGGCGCCTTGAGGACTGGAGCTGAGAAACACTGTGGTAGACACATGAACAGGGGTTTTTGTCAGTTCCAGAGATCCTGAGACACGTCACCCGATTGGCCGAGAGGAGAAGCGAATCTATTGGCAGTCGAGGAGGAGGAAGGAGGAGATGCAGGGGAAGCTGCCAGGAAGTTCAGGAGGAGGAGACACAGGGTGAAGCCGCCGCCGGAAGGAAGCAATGTCTGCAACCTAGATGGGGTAAGTGTGGGACTGGTGACCGACCGACCGTCCAACTGGGGGGGGTTTCCTGTGACCCGACCAACAGCCGCCACCAGCTGCCACTGTGACTGATGGATGACTAAACACTTTGAGATTGCTTTGTATCCTTTTCCAGCTTTATGAAAAGCAACTACTCTTGCTTATATGTCTTCAGAGAGCTAATTTTTTGCAAGGCATGGTTCCCATCAGCTAATGCTTCTTATGAGTAGCAATCCTAAAATGTTTGAGTGTCTTTTATCAATCAAAGTAGCGCTAAACCATTACTCCAAACTAATTTCCTTAATTGGACTCCAGATGTGCAAACTACTGATTCCAATTAGTTTTCATTGAAGTAATAAGTCTTTGGGTTTACTCAGAAAAAGAAAATTTACATTTTGGAGTGGCCCAGTCAGTGCCCAGACCTTAACCCCATAGAGATCCTGTAGAATGGCCTCAAGAGAGCATCAGACATCCTAAAAATGTGTCTGTCATGTGTCTATGCTGAGAAATACAAATTGCGGGCCAGTTACCGGGTCTGAATCCAATAGAACACCTTTGGAATGAGGTAGAGTAGTACAATCGCAGCTTGTGTAGCTGACAAATCTTCTGAATGTTTGTGGTGCAATCATATCAACACCAGAATCTAAAAGGAATGTTTGCTTAATGTGGATTCCATGCCACAAGGAATTGAAACGGTTCTGAGAGAAAAGTTACAATGTGGTCAGTGTGGTGACCCCAGTTACATGTGTGGTCATTAGGTTGACACACTTTACATACAGTAAATAAATCTACTGAAAAATATTAGGCTAGGTTCACACTGCTGCAAATTCAAAATCGCGCAATTTTACAGCGATTTTGCCGCGAATTTGCCACGATTTTGCCGCTATTTCAGGGAATGCCAGTCTATACAGCTGAATTCGCATCGCACACGGATCAAACTCGCACAGGACACTTTTTTTCTGCAGCTTAGATTCGCAACGCATTGATGTGAACGGCACTAATGTAAAACAATGTTATTTAAATGACTTGCGAATTTGAGCAATCGCAACAGCTCAAATTCGCAATAGAATTCGCAGCAGTGTGAATCCAGCCTTACAGTGTTATTAGTTTGGTTGCCCCAGTTTACATTGTGGTCAGTGCAGTGATGCCGCCAAAATTGTGGGTCAGTGAAGTGGCACCCATTACATGTGGGATCAGTGTAATTACATGCATTACATTGTGATCAGTTTGGAGACACCTGGTCTGATGTGGTCAGTGCATTGACACATATTACAATGTAGTCAGTGCACTAATACCAAATACTTTGATGGTCAGTGTGGTGAAATCCATTACATTGTGGTCACCTGTTATATTGTGGCCTGTGCTGTAATATCTGTTACATTGTGGTCAGTGTGGTGACACCCATTATATTGTGGTCAATGAAATGAAATTAAATACAAAAAAAAACATTTTATCCTATATAAGTGTAGCACTACCCCCGTAGGAGCTCCTGGTTAGTTTTGGTCTGCCGTTACCTCACTGTTCTCCGTGTTGGCTCAAAGTCTAGGGTTAAAAGTTGCATAAAACACGGTCGCCAGTCACTGAGTCTTTTCCAATGCTTTTTTTATCAATCAAACGTTTGCAGAATGAGGGATGGAGGATTAGGGGGAGTTCAGGTACCTGGTGCAGATCACTGAGAACAATTGAGATCCTGGAGACAGGTATACTATACGGATAAGCCCCTCTCACCGGCCTAGCCGCCGGAATGATGCACGGACAAAATGAAAAGTCTCTGCCACAGACTTGGTAATCAGAATTTCCAAAGTTCAATCATAACTGCACAGTATAAGAAAGTCCTTTAAGCTGACCCGGCAATACTGTGAGGCAGATTGGTCGAGATGCATCCCCCAATTGAGGCCCCAGGCTCCTCTCGAGATACCAGCCTTCCACTGCGTTTTCTCCAAGATGAGTCCTCCCCTGGTTCCTGCAATTGCTCGGCTTCTTCCCGCAGGACAGACAGCACAGGATCACCCTCGAACCAGTAGGCCCCAGAAAGCTTCTGGGCCTACCTTCAGTAACAGAAGCCTCAGGCCAGCCGGCCCCGAGGCAGGAGAAGAATTGTCACATGCCTCCGGCCAAGAGGTGAGAGCGCTCCCAAAATGGCATCCGCCCCTTAAGTACCCTCTCCCAGCATGCCCAGCGGTATCAATCTTCCACTAGGTTGCTTCTGGGAAAGAGCACCCAATACGTGTTGTACGTTCCACCACGAACCAGAGGTGACAGCGACACCTGCTGGTAACCGCGGGAAATACACCCAACTCAGCCAAAGCTGGAACATAGGCCAATTTAGCCAAAACATGAAATCTGAACTAACTACAGTTCAGACATCCCACTAAATTTAGATAATAGCGCCCGGTCAACAGGAGCAGGGCGCTACATACTCCCCCTACTACAAAAAGATGCTGTCCTCAGTGTCTGAAAAAAAACTTGCTCTCAATCCTGAGAGCCAGTACCTGAACTGCAAAACTTGGATGGGAGGGAAAAGGGTAAGGAAGATAAACAATTTTACAGATCTTAAACACAGAGCATAAACACACCGTAATACCACATTCACATGTATTAACCCCCTAGTCTCTGCCTAAACCACCCACTCTCCAGCAGTCTTGAGAGAAGATCAGGTTCACCTAAAAAAACAAAGACACACAGGCAAACATATAAAATAACATTACTGTACATTGCGGAAGCAAAGTTACACTTCCCAAGAAATGGAACTTCCCTTCTCGTTTTAAAGATAGGCAACTAGATTGTAAACTTAAAAGTCCAACCCCTTTCTAGAGGAAACGTCCACCACCTAGTGGCAGAAATCTATGGCATAACAAAAGTCCTTTTTAGTGCAAAGTGATGAAGTAAGTGAAAAATCTTTACCTTGAAGTTCTCACCATCCCCCACACTATCTGACTATGTAACCCCATAGTCCACTTTTGGCACAGAGACTCTTTTCTTTTATTTTTTTTGGTCTCTTAGCAAAGCAAAATAAAGTCAGAACGGCCACTCTGGACATTTACTAATAAAACTGAGGGTCTGGCAGAGTCACTGGTTTCCCCTCTTCATCCAATGTGGTAATAAAGTAAACGATGTTGTCCTTTTCGGGCCTGCAAATGACCACCTTGTCAGCATAAATGTGCCAGGCCGTAACTCCAGTGTAACAAGCACCCACTGAAATGGCCATCCACCTTGGAAAAATAGCCAGCTCTCCTGAAGGGCTTTGGTATAGACAATAGTCCCAAATAGCTTCACCGTACCACTACTCCCGGTTTGACTCTATTTCCTGCATTACTTCCTTAGGAACATAGGAAAATTCCAGTCCGTACTCTGTGGCAACTCTCTTAATGAGAACCCTTTGCAAATGGGCAAGCCTCTGCAAAGCTCGGGTGCTTCCCAGTCCCGGAGGTACACACGAGTTAGGAGATTTGTGCACCATGGACCTGGCAGGCAGCTTTTCAGGTGCAAGACTACTAACAACTTTAGACATAGTCTCGTTAGTAGTGCTGTGTGGCTCCACACTAGGTGATGTTCTCCCAGAGTCCATGGCTGTCCAATCTGAGAAAGTATAGGAGGAAGCAACATCTGCACCCTGAGCCCACAGCAGTTCCTGTGACATTGTCTCAAAAAGGTTGTCATCCCCTGAGACATCAGACAATGAGTCTAATTCAGAGTCCCCCAACTCCTCTGCAGGCAAATATTTACTGACAGTCCCAGATATGTTCCCCCATGATCTCTCACCCGTTCCTGACGTGGATTTTCCAGGGTTCAGGCTCTTCTCTTGGTTCTGGTTCGGGTAGTCCTTGGGGTAGGCCTCGACCTTGGCTTTCACATATCCCACATCCCACCTTCTTGAGAACAGGTGCAACGAGTACAGGTGTAGCTGAGGTAGAAGCAAGGGCAATATCCACTGATGGCTCTACAGCAGCTATAGCCGGGACATCCTCTGTAAGGGCACTCACCGTAGCAGCTGGGGTGAGTGCCTGTCGGACTCCAAAAGCACGGGCAGTGGTTTCTAGTGCAGCGGTCCCCGCAGCCCAATCCACTCGATAGGCAAGGGGTGGCATGATGGGTTGCTCCACAGCGAGTAAGTATTCTCCGCATTGGGAACATCGAACAAAAGGACGGAGATGAATGGCCAGTCCCTCGCACCTGTGGCATAGCATACCCAGCGCTTCGACATCTCCGACCGTGTACGTGTTCGTGCTGAACCACCCCCGTGGCTTCAAACGAATACCAGTATCCGTCAGCATGGCACCTGCAATGGTGTCGGGAGAAAACATCCTGGGCCCCAGGGCCAATGATAGTAGAGAAAAAGAAGACATGGCTGTACTCTGACCTTCTCTGTATGGTCACGCGACTTCTTCTCTCTGACGCCAGACACACACACGCGTCTCACGCAGCAAGCAGGAGGGAACTCCTCCCACTTGTTTCTCCAGTCACGTAGTTTGCGGGCTTCTTGCTTTCTTGGCTCCGCCCACAGCCTACGCAGCTAGAGAGTGATCTGCACTTAACCCCTTTCTTTCCGTACAAAACAGACCAGGGCCCTCTTTAGTGCGAACCCTCAGTGAATGTCTTTTCTTAAAGTTGCTAGGGGCAACGACAATATCCCGGACGAGCCCCCATGTGTAGCACTACCCCCATAGGAGCTGCTGGTTAGTATTGGTCTGCCGTTACCCCACTGTTCTCCATGTTGGGTCAAAGTCTAGGGTTTAAAATTGCATAAAACACGGTCGCCAGTCACTGAGTCTTTTCCAATGCTTTTTTTATTAATCAAAAGTTTGCTGAATGAGGGATGGAGGATTAGGGGGAGTGCAGGTACCTGGTGCAGATCACTGAGAACACTTGAGATCCTGGAGACAGGTATACTTGCTGTCACTGGATCTTGCTCACCCGGATAGGCCCCTCTCACCGGCCTAGCAGCCGGAATGATGCACGGACAAAATGAAAAGTCTCTGCCACAGACTTGGAAATCAGAATTTCCAAAATTCAAGCACAACTGCACAGTATAAGAAAGTCCTTTGAGCTGACCCGGCAATACTGTGAGGCAGATTTATTTTATTTATTTATTTAAGGTACTTATATAGCGCCATCAATTTACGCAGCGCTTTACATATACATTGTACATTCACATCAGTCCCTACCCTCAAGAAGCTTACAACCTAAGGTCCCTAACAAACATTCATACATGTACTAGGGTCAATTTAGACAGGAGCCAATTTACCAGCATGTCTTTTGAGAGTATGGGAGGAAACCGGAGTACCCGGAGGAAACCCACGCAGGCACAGGGAGAACATGCAAACTCCAAGCAGATGGTGTCATGGTTGGGATTCGAACCAGCGACCCTTTTTGCTGCTAGGTGAAAGTGCTAACCACTACACCACTGTCAGGATGCATCCCCCAATTAAGGCCCCAGGCTCCTCTCCAGACACCAGCCTTCTGCTGCGTTTTCTCCAAGATGAGTCCCCCCCTGGTTCCTGCAATTTCTCGGCTTCTTCCCGCAGGACAGACAGCACAGGATCACCCTCAAACCAGTAGGCCCCAGAAAGCTTCTGGGCCTACCTTCAGTAACGGAAGCCTCAGGCCAGCCGGCCCCGAGGCAGGAGAAGAGTTGTCATATACCTCCGGCCAGAGTGGCCACGAGGTGAGAGAGCTCCCAAAATGGCATCCGCCCCTTAAGTACCCTCTCCCAGAGGTGACAGCGACACCTGCTGGTAACCGCCAATACACCCAACTCAGCCAAAGCTGGAACATAGGCCAATTTAGCCAAAACATGAAATCTGACTAACTACAGTTCAGACATCCCACTAAATTTAGATAATAGCGCCTGGTCAACAGGAGCAGGGCGCTACATAAGTAGGAACTTCAGGTAGGTCTTAAAAATGTAGGTCTTAAAAATGTAACAGTCAGCAGCTACAAGTACTGTAGCTGCTGACTTTTACAAAACAGATACCTACCAGCCCAAGAAGTCCATCGCTATTATTGTCTTTGGTTCTGTCTTCCATCCTGCGCTGCCATCTTAGATTGGGATGTTGACTTTTGACTTCCTGATTAGCCACAGCCGGCCCCCTACTGCACATGCACAAGATTTGCTGATGGGAGTTGACTGTTCTTAAGCCTTCTGGGATGTGTAACGAATGAATCAATTGGAGAAAGTACGTGTAGAAAAGGAAATTGCAACCCCTAAAATAACATTCCAAGTTTTTAAAAGGGGGGAGAGAGGGATAGGATTATGCAATGTCCATAAGTGGGGTGTACAGTATTTCACAAATGTGAGTACACCCTCACATTTTTGTAAATATTTTATTATATCTTTTCATGTGACAACACTGAAGAAATGATACTTTGTGTGAGGGGGTTAGCTCGGCAGCGGGTGTGTGTGACCCCCGGGATGGGCTCCCCACACAAAACAGGCCCAGCAAACGGAGGTTGTGGTTTTCAAAATCAAAAAGGTGCGGTTTATTTTCTATTTACAGTGACAAAACACAGCAAAGCAAAAGAAACATAACCAAAATAAATCCTGGTCAAGTTGACCTCTGACTAAACATACAGGTTTCCTAACTAACAACTGGGATCAGCCTAGTGCTGTCCTAGTCCCTAAGTCCCTGGTTTTAAATGTCCAAGCAAATAGCCACACAGGCTTTGTCTCACCGCACAGGGGTTCACTCTCCCTAGACAGTCCACACAGGTCTGGTTCCAGGCATGAGCTAACATCTAATGAAGCTGGGAGTTCTTATAGAGGCCTAAATGAGCTGACAAGCTTCAGCTGGTCTCATCAACTCCCTGTCTGCACGACGCCCAGCCCTCTCCCTAGAGGTATGAGTCATCCATGAGCCCACTAGCCTTATACAACTCTCCACCTAGTTGTATAAGTCGGCGTAAAGCCTGAATCTGGGCAAAATATATCTACCCCCCTGGATGCAACCAGGTGACTTTACCTTCCTGCTGTCACATACCCCCCCTCTTGTTTTAACCTCGGGGTTGGAACACCAGCAATCAGGCATTCATGTACTCGAGACAAAGCATCCACATTCCCCATTTGAACGCCAGGGCGATGCTTTACTGTGAAGTTGAATTCCTGGAGGCCCAGGAACCACCTATTCACTCTTCTATTTGTTTCCTTGTTTTGAGCCATCCACTTTAACGGAGCGTGATCCGTAACCATGTCAAAGTGCCTACCTAGCAGGTAGTACCGAAGGGAATCTAGAGCCCACTTCACCGCTAAACACTCCTTTTCAACGGTGGCGTAATTTACCTCATGGGACTTCAACTTCCTGCTGAGGTAAATGACTGGGTGCTCTTCCCCGTTCCAGACCTGGGACAATACTGCTCCTAACCCCACATCTGACGCATCACTTTGTACGACAAAGTCTTTAGAGAAGTCGGGTGAGTACAACACTGGCTGGCTACATAAGGCTTGTTTCAAGAATTGGAATGCTGCCTCAGCCTCGGGGGTCCATTTAATCATGACCGACCCTTTCCCCTTCGTCAGGTTGGTTAGGGGCACAGCCTTAGAAGCAAAGTGGGGAATGAATCGCCGATAATACCCAGCGATTCCCAGAAAGGCTCGTACCTGCTTCTTGCTGTTGGGACGTGGCCAACTCTGGATGGCCTCGACTTTGTTGAGTTGGGGTTTTATTACTCCCCTCCCAATGGTGTACCCAAGATATTTGGCCTCCTCCTGCCCAATGGTACACTTCTTGGGGTTAGCCGTAAACCCCGCTTCCCGAACAGAGTCCAGGACTGCTTGCACTTTTGGCAGATGTGAGGCCCAATCTGTGCTATGGACAATTACGTCATCCAGGTAAGCCGCAGCATACTTCCGATGGGGCCTCAGCATCTGGTCCATTTTCCGCTGGAATGTGGCCGGCGCATTCTGTAACCCGAACGGCATTCTTTTATATTGGAACGCCCCGTCTGGGGTTACAAATGCGGTTTTCTCTTTGGCCGACTTGGCCAGGGGGATTTGCCAATACCCTTTTGTGAGGTCAAGAGTCGTCATGTATCGGGCTGTTCCCAGCCGGTCGATCAACTCATCTATACGTGGCATGGGGTAGGTGTCAAATTTTGTAACTTTGTTCAACTGACGAAAATCGTTACAAAATCGCCAGCTCCCATCCGGTTTAGGCACCAACACAATGGGACCAGACCAATCACTTTGGGACTCCTCTATCACCCCTAAGTTCAGCATTTTCTGTACTTCCTCCCGTATTGCCTCCCGTCGAGCCTCTGGGATCCGATAGGGTTTTAACTTCACCCTTTCACCGGGCGGGGTAATGATGTCATGCTCTACCCCAGATGTTTGTCCCGGCAGCTCAGAGAATACCTCCTTGTTGCGAAGCACAAACTCCTTAACCTCCTGTTGTTGGGGTTGTGACAAGGTGGCTGCTATTCCAACCTCAGGAATCACGCAACCAGTTTGAGCTGGTGACCAAGTGTCTGCGACTAGGGACTCTCTATCCCTCCAGGCTTTCAACAGATTAACGTGATAGATCTGTTCGGGCTTTCGCCTTCCTGGTTGTCTGACCTTGTAATTCACTTCGCTCACTTTTTCCATTATCTCGTAGGGGCCTTGCCATTTGGCAAGGAATTTACTTTCAACCGTAGGGACAAGTACCAATATCCTATCCCCCGGGGAAAAGGTACGGGTCTTGGCTCCACGGTTGTACACTCTCTGCTGTGCCAACTGCGCTTGGGCCAAATGTTCCTTCACGATGGGCATTACCTGTGCAATTCGATCTTGCATCAGGGCGACATGCTCAATCACACTCCTGTGGGGAGAACTCTCACTTTCCCAAGTTTCCTTGGCAATATCCAACAGCCCTCTTGGGTGTCTCCCATACAGTAACTCAAAGGGGGAGAATCCCGTAGAGGATTGGGGCACCTCCCTAATAGCAAACATCAAATAAGGAAGTAAACAGTCCCAATCCTTTCCATCTCTATCCACCACTTTCTTCAACATTTGTTTTAGGGTTTTGTTGAATCTTTCAACCAGCCCATCGGTTTGGGGGTGATACACAGACGTACGCAATTGCGTCACTTTGAACAATTTAAAACAGCTCTTTCATAACCCGGGACATAAAGGGTGTACCTTGGTCCGTAAGCAGTTCTTTACAAATACCCACCCGGCTAAAAACAAGAGATAGCTCTTTGGCTATGGTTTTGGCCGAGGTATTTCGGAGAGGGATCGCTTCTGGATAACGGGTGGCATAGTCCATTATAACTAATATGTACTGGTGCCCCCTAGCGGACTTGATTATAGGACCTACCAAATCCATGGCGATCCTCTCAAACGGGACCTCA